>CM053769.1:198517082-198665828 GCA_028658325.1 Potorous gilbertii
ATATATATATACTTACAAAGGTATAATGAATTTATATAAAGGTAAACTCTTTTACCTGTGTCATGGTAGAAGATACAAGAAAATAGAATTAACTCTTCAAAAATGACTTATTTATTGTACAAGTTGGGGATGGGATGGGAGGAGAGTATGTTTTTCATAAAATCAGTCTGAGTGTATAACCATATCCCTCCTGACTGAGGTCCAATGAACAGTCCTAGGACTTAAGAGAGGAATGTCACTTGAGGCAAATCCTGTGCTCATTTACTCCCTGACACATGCTACTGATTGCCAGATTTGGCCCACTGGTAATTCCTCTACTCTCAGTTCATCCTTTCTTTGTCCAGACACACCCAACAGTCCTAACCATAGTCTCCTGAGTCTTATTAATCAGAGCAAGAGATACACTTGCTTCTTTCCTCCCCTCTCTTTGTTTTTCATTCCTTTTGGCATGTGGAAGACAGAAATGGTGCCTGAGGCAGTGAAAGATGGAGTGTTCAGCAGCTCGATGATATTTCCTATTATTGCACAACCTCACTCAGGCCTGGCTTATGTCAAAGCCTGAAGCTCATCTCATGGGATGGCCCCAGGGGATGACCCCTTCCTGCCAGAAACTCCTTGGGTTCTATGAGAATAGATTCTATGAGAACAGAATGATAGAAGCTAAAGCATGATTGCCACCCAACTCTGTTGGGAAAGAGATTGGGAGGAGAGCTAAGAGGCTGAGTCCTATGCCTATTGCCCTCTCTGAATTTACTTGGTTTGACATCTCTGGCATCTTTGTCACCCCTTTCTTAAAACAAAAAAGAAGAGAGCCTCTGAGGAAGTTAGATGTCCCAGTGGATAGAGCACCATAAGTGGAGTAAGGAAGATTTGAATTCAGATATAATCTTAGGCAGTTTAAAAAGAAGATGAAAATCTCAAAGGAGTGACAAGCTGTGAGTCTCAGAGCTTACATTTGTGAGAGGCCCATTTAAGACTGTATTCTTTATATTGAATAAAGTTGTTTGGGTATTGAGTCAAGGTAACATTATCTACATACAGCATGGATCCATTGAAGACTTTGGTTTTTGTTTTGCTTTTCTCCTTGGCTGTAAGTTGGCAGTGTTTACTAGCATAACTTACAGAGCAGATGGTTGATTCCTGTTAGACCTAGATTTAAAGAATCATTGCACTTTTCTTATTTCTTATTCCAAGACCTACTTTCATGTGTGGCCATGGCCACAGCCAGAGACCTGGTAAATGCAGGGAGCCTTGGAGCCAGAAAGGCCTACTTTCCAGTCCTGCTTCTGACACTAACTACCTCTGTGATTCTGGCCAAACCTCTGGGTGCTCTAAGCATGTCTCTAAGACTTGAAGCTAGAGATGACATGCTAGCCTACATTGTTAGAAGGAATTTCTCCCCCCGGAAGTTCTCTATGCCAAAACAGAGTCCCCATTCATGGGACCATGAGCAAATACCACTCTGAGCCTCAATTTCTGAATCTATAAAATGAACATAATAAAGCCTATAGCACTTGCTTCATGGGGTTTTGTGGAACTCAAATATATGCCAACCTTAAAATTTTATATAAATAGATATAACAGCTAAGTAGATATTATTGCTAAAGAGACAAGACTTTTTGGAACACTCTGTATAGTTACAATTTAATAGAGCTGTTTTAAGCTTTTATTATTTAAAGCTTAAAGACTTTTAGGACATCCCATATACTGCATCAGTGAGTACAGAGCTAAGTATTCACTGTAGCTTTACAATTTTTGAAAAGTAAGTACCCAAAAATAGGAATGCCTTCTCACCAAGGCCTACGTTTAGATGATTAGCTATAAGGACACTGAGGATATAGAAAAGGTTTTGTTTTACCATGTTATGGATGCCTTGTGGCAGGAGTTCTTAATCCAGGGCCTGTCAACATTTTTAAAAAAATATTTAGATAATTGTATTTTAACATTATTGGTTATTCTATGCATTTAAAAACATGATTCTGAGAAGGAGTCCCTCAGCTTCCCCAGATTGACTGTTAGGTTTAAAACCAATGCTTTGGGAGAATGTAAAGTACCCCTACAATATACATAAACATCAATAAAGATTCATAGGTATCATATGAACTGCCTGAAGCTGTGTGGGATTCTAGTATTCCCCAAAGAAATAACTGCTAATGGTACCATTTATGAATTAATTATTCCAATGTTAATGAGGAAATAGGAAGAAAGATTTTTTTTAAAGTTTTAAAATCCTCCTGGGGAGATAAAGATTCAATGAAGATGAACTGAAGGACCTGCTAGGGAACAGAAGAAGAGATAGATAGGTAAGGCTGTCAGTTCAGCACCTTATGAATCAGTAACAAGACTTTTCTCCATAGCTAAGGATCTGGTGTCCAAACCATCCTCACCAGTCAATGATCAGGTCAATCATTAAGGCACCATCAGCCTATCAGTACTATCACAATGGATCCCATATAAAACATTTTAATTATTTCCTAGGAAACATCTTTGGATTCCTGGCTGAGATATATCACACAAGTAATTATTGGTTATTTGCTCATTTCAGTCTTGTCAGACTTGTTGTAACCCCATTTGGGGTTTTCTTGGCAAAGATACTGGAGTGGTTTGCCATTTCCTTCTCCAGCTCATTTTACAGATGAGAAGACTGAGGCAAATAGGGTTAAGTGACTTACCCAGGGTCACACAGCTAGGAGTGTCTGAGGCAGGATCTGAACTCAAGAAGATGAGTCTTTTGGATTCCAAATCTGGCCGCTGGGTCTCTACACACTGTGCCACCTAGCCCAGTAATGCAGAAGTGGACTGATAAAGAGAAACAAAGTAGGCTACTAGGAAGCTTCAGACTTTTGATGTCATATTGTCCCTGAAAATACACCATCTTAAGATAATGGTAAATGAGGGCTTCTGGAGATCAGATGGACAATCTTGTATATGGAAATTGCGCTGGGAATCTCTATTAAGTTCTTCAAAACTCTGTCAGAACCAAGGGAGAAGCAGGAGGATGATATATGATGAAAACTACTGAGACCTATCATTGAGCAGCAACAGTCATTCAGTGACTTAGAATTGATGTAGCTAAAAAATTAGAAGCTTAGAAGCCTATTATATTTGGCAATAGAATATTGACTGCTAGCGTGATTATCTCACCCAGAGATTGGAGTTCTTGGATTTCAAGTGGGCCATTACTTGTAAGTTCCATGCCTACACATATGGAACTCAATTTCAAGTTTGGACCACATAGACAACAACTCCAAGATATCTATTGACATATTTGGACAAGCACTATACTGGAAACTACCTGCTCATGATGGGTCATGGCCCTAGCCAACCATGAGTGCAGTGTGTATTACCAGTCAGGGGAGAGAAACAGTGTTTGAAGTAAGAGAAAGAGTAAGGAAGTCATGGATTAAAATCTTCTACAAACCTATTTCCTTCACAGAGGATTTTCTGCCTAACATCAAAGGAAGTAAGGATGGCTACCCTCAAATGTCATCACTGTCTCCAAAAATACCACTCCCAACTAGAAAAGGTAGGCAACTCATCCAAGCTAAGAAGTTTGAACTAGAATCCAGGTCTCCTGACTACAAACCATGGGCTCTTTCAGCTATACTGTAGTGACTTCCAGGTTTGACGTGATTAGGAATCCTCTATCATAACCCACCCAGCACTTAGAACAGTTGCTACACTTCATAGAGACAACAGGATGTACCAGATAAAGTGTTGGGCATGGAGTCAGAAAGACCTGAGTTCAAATTTGGCCTCAGATACTTACTACCCTTGTGACCCTGGGCAATTCACCCAACCCTGTTTGCCTTAGTTTCCTCATCTGTAAAACGAGAGAAGGAAATGGCAAACCACTCCAGTATCTTTGCCAAGAAAACTCCAAATGGGGGTCATGAAGAGTCATACATGACTGAACATGACTGAAACAACCAAAAAAAAAACAGTTACAAGGAGCCAGATTTCAATTCATTATAAGAAAAACTTCCTAACAATCCAAGTTGCTCAATAATGGTATGGTCTGCATTCTGAAATGTTGAGCTCCCTGTCATATCAAGTATTTAGTAGGAATTAGACAATAACCATAGTGTAAAATATGTTTTAGAGATGTAGAATGAAGTCGTCTAGTTATTGTTAAAGGTATCATGTATGTCATGCTTTGACCCCTCAACTAGAAACCCAAAGATACCTCTCAGTTGGACAGCCCATAAGACTGAACCAACTCCACTTAATAACTTACTTAATAACTCACTGATCATAAATCAGTTCAACAATTAAATTTGTAAGCATTTATTAAGCACCTAATGTGTGCTATGAATTTGTACCAATGGATGAAAAAATGATAATTACTTGAAATGCATTTAAATTCAGTAATAATTAGAGATATGATGTAAAATAACATCAAAATACCAACTCACACCCGTCAAATTGGAAAAAAAGATAATTTGGAGTAATGAAAATCACTGTAGAAAGAGCATTCAAATCCTGTCTCTGCCACTGAGTACCTACATGATCTTGGAAAAGTCACTTAATCTCCTTAGACCATAACCTCCTCACCTGTAAAAAGAGGGAGTTGAATTAGTTGACTTCTAAGCCCCTTTCTAGATCTATGATATAGTATCACTAATTGTTGGTGTGTCTCTGTTGACTTGAATCTTTTCGGAGAACAATTTGACTAAGTAAAGAAAAAGTGACAAAACCAATCATGACCTTTGTCCCAGTAGTTCCATTTTGGGAAATATAACCTCAATTGGTTTTTTATTTTAAAAAATCTATAGTTCTTTAAAAATTTCATAGAGGAATGATATGTAATCACTAGAAAACTGGAAGAAATCCAAATGTCTGACAATGGAGAAATGATTTACTAAATTATAATGCTTTTAGGTAATAGAATTCTATAATACTATTGAGATTGACAAATTTCAGATTATGAGGAAATATGGAAAGACCTTTATGAAATAATGAAGAGTAAATAAAAAACCAAAATGAAGAGAATGGACACTAATCACAACCATATAAAAGGAAAAGTGATAAAGAATGCACAATGAATAAAAGCCCTGACGGAAACAGAGTGACTGAAGAGTTGTTATGACATTTTAAAGGTTAATTTCATTTATTGAAATGTAAATAGTGGTGAAGTAAGTTTAAATCATTGGATGGATGTTCAACAGTGTTTATAGTAAATCATTTTTTGAAAAACACATTGCCCTGATCAGACATGCAGCTGTATGGGAAGATTACTTGTCAGACTAGCCTGACAATGAATCATAGAAAGATTTTTATTAAAGGAAAAGAAAATTGGTAAATATTATATATTCAGCAGTCTGACAATCAGGTAACCAAGTGACCTATGAAATCGAAAAAGATTTCCCTGTGTTAATAAAGTTTCACAATGAACAATTTCTCAGAACACTGTTTCCCATGAGTCACATCCAAGGGCAGCAGTATGGAAACAGGCTTGCTTTAGAAGTCAGAAGACACAAGTTCAATTACCTGTGTGACCTTGGTACAATCAGTTATTTCCCTTCTCTGATCCTCAGTTTCCTCATCTGTAAAATGAGAGGGTTGGACTAAATGATCTCTAAGGCCCCTTTTATCTCTGACATTCCATGTGCTGTGTGATAAATATGTTGAATATGAACATAATTTTGAAAATGTGCTCGTGGACCCCAATTAAGAACTCCTGTTACAATATACTGTTAAACTGAGGCTAAATTATTACATATTAAGTAATAATAAGTCGCATTTATATAGCACCTTAAGGTTCACAAAGAACTTTATATATGTTAACTCATTCAATCCTCACAACAACCCTGGGAGGTAGATTCATTTTACCCCCATTTTACACTGTTTTTACCCCTATTTTACAGATAAGGAAACTGAGGCAAACAGACTGACTTGCCCAGAGTCATCCAGGTAGTAAATCTGAGGGCAGATTTGAACTCAGGTTTTTCCTAACTACAGTTCAAGTGCCCTATCCACTTCATGACCTGGTTGCCCCATCATTGAGGTAGTAGACAGTAACATCATTGTGTTAAGTAGTCTTGTTTGAGGGGTAATGGAACCCAAGTGTTCCCATGATAACTGGGAGTAATGATAAGAACCTGCATCTTGAGTGTGCCAGGTGTGAGGCTGGCCCCTCTTGGGCACACTGATCCTCCTTCTACTCTTGTTGTGACCCTAAAAGCACTGCATCAGAGGTATGGTGAGGGACTTCTATTGCCTGAAGTGAGGGAGATGCAATGGATGTACTTGTCCCCATTGGTGACTGTGGTTCAATTGTGAACTGACATCTAATTGTCTCCTTTGCCCTGAATTTTCCTTTCTTTCCTCTATGCTCTTGAGTATTTCAAGTTTTGCCCCAAGCCTTCATCATAAGGGACTTACAAAGTGCTACTACTTTTAGCATAGCTGACTGATGTTTCTCTTTTATAAAAAGCCTCTTAAGTTCCCAAACATCTGTATTAGACTTTAATTGGAGGATAGGGTTGATAAAAAATAATAATAATATTCATATAACACCTACTGTATTCCAGGCACTGTAATATCAATATCATCTCTTTTATTTGGTTCTCACAACAGCTCTGAGACGTAGGTGCTATTTATAAAGACTCAGAGGAGGAAAAGGAATGAAGGGGTTTGAATGTGTTTATAATCAGTTCCTGGTAGAAAGATCCCCTTTCATGAAACTGGAACATCACCATTAATTAGCAGTATTTCTCACTTTACATTCAACCAGAAAGCGAGAGGCTTCCTTGCACTGACTCAGTTTCATTTCTTCTTCTGTTCTGCTTGGATCTCAGTTAAAATTTGGGTCCAGAATCATGGATCCATACAACAGGTCCTCATACACTCCTGAGGGTGTTTAATTGACAAGTTTGTGGTCATTCAGGTTGGGATTCTCCCAGAGTTCTCAAGGGAAGAAAACGATGAGATCTCATCAGAAAAAAAAAATATAGATCTGTTCTCTAATCATTTCCATTGTTTCTAAATATATAATCTGGGAGTAGCTCAATATTCTAATATGACACTGAAAGACATTTCAGTTTATCATCTTTTAAATAATTATTATTCACATTATATTAAAGGTTTGCAAAACACTTTAGTGAGTTTTTAATTGTGCTTTAAGGTTTGCGAAATATTTTATTAATATTCCATTTTATCTTCCCAGAAACCTGGGAAGGTAGGTGTTATTGTTATATCCCCACTTTAGAGATGAGGAAACTGAAGCAAAGAAAGGTTAAGTGACTTGTCCAGGGTCACACAGTTAATAAGTGTCTGAGGCCAGATTTGAACTCGTCTAATGCCAGCTGCAGCAGTGTACACACTGTATCCCCCAGCTGCATTTCATGTGTTCCTCACAACTCTGTGAGGTAGGGATTGTTGTTATCCCTATTTACCTTTTGCGAAACCAAGTTTCAGAGAAATGATGACTAGCCAGTAAACATCTAAGGCCAGATTTGAATCCAGAATCTTCCTGTCTCCAAGTCCAGGGTACTATCCACTATGCTGTGCTGTCTCTTTACACTCAAATGTCCAGCTTGCGGACATTTCCCCCTTCATTGTTGGACCATAGATCTGCTCCTACCCCTGTCTCCAGGTTAATCACTCCAAGCACCAATTTGGTAAGTCTCCTAAAACAGAAATATTCAAGCCAATGTATGATACAAAGAATTAAACAGGATCCCCAAGCAAACTATCTGCATAGGTATTATACAGAAGCTTAAAGCAACACTTCCAAGTAGAGTGTATAGGGTGTTCAATGACCACTAGCACCTCTGGTGTGAGAGCTTACCAAGACCTTTTCAGGGATCCTCATCCACCTTTGGTGTCCACCTGGCACTTAATTCTCCCCTGTGGCTCCCAGAAGCTATAGCATGAATAACATCCACTCCCTAGTAAACTGCTTAAAGCAGGTTGAAGTTAAGCAAAAGGCCTCAAACCCATTGGTGAGTTAGGGGAATATCTACCCTAAGCATGTGAAGACTTACCCCACCCCACAGAATGGGCAGGTGAGAACAGTTTGTTCCAACATTCCTGACAGTGCCTGAAACAGGTGTTGTAGAGTACTTGCAGCTTGTTCAGACTTCGAAGACACCAAGGTCATCCATTGCATTTTGGGGCCATTGCCACTCATTTTGAGATTTGTCTTGCCACTGGATTTCAATGACTCGAAAAGAGAGAGTGAGACAGACAACTTTGTGCAGCTTTAATTCACTTAAATCCACTTCACACACAAGTCAAGATATCACCCTGTGACATCACTGGTCTTCTTCCAAGGACAAACAACCACAGCAACTTCCACTACATGGAAGTATTAGTAATACTCTTCCTGTACGTGGTCCTTCAAGAACAGGTTCTAAACTTGATAGAGTATTGATCTGAGGCTTAAGAAGCACTTTGCTTACAGCTTTGTGACCAGATGTGAAAACGGCAGGAATGGAGAGGGTGCTGTCCTCTAATGGTGATGGGACTTCCTCTGGACAGAGATGACCCTGATCTATGCCCTGAATACTCTTGAAATGACTTCTCTACTCTCCTGCTCTGTTTTGACAAGTTTTCAAGACTAGCCACACATTTCAATAGACATTGTCTGTTTATATACACAAGTCCCATAATAAAGCACAGAGCTTTGGAAGACAAAGCCTCAGCAAACTTGAAAGGTACAATTGTGACTCAGGGTCACAATTCTGTTAACTCCCCCAAGATTTCAGCTTCATTCAACTTATCATTTGACTTTACAGGTAAATTGACCTTGGGAAAGGGTGACCCAAAGAGTGAAAATAATTATAAAAATATTAATTAACGTAACTCCTATAAAATAGATGGGGTGCTAGGTGCCCTACCTGGAGTCGCACGTGACTGAAAATGACTGAACGACAATATAAAGTTGATAGGCACAATCAGCAGTTTGGGTTTCCATTTGGTTCGTTCTCGCAAAAGAAAATTCATTACATCTAGCCTCTCCAAATCTCAACACCCAGCTCGTTCTCTCTGTACTCAAGCAGGGGAAAATAGGGAAATCTTCCAAAATAGCTTCAAAAGGGTTTAATTGACAAGCCCAAGCAAGGGGAAGGTTAACGTAAACCTTCATGAGGCAACAAACAGCTTTATAAAGGGACCATTTGACTTTCTGCCCAACAGAAGAGTTTCAATCCTCACTTATCTTTCCTTTGGAAAACATCACCCCCATCTAAAGAAAGAAAGGAATCATGATCAATGGGGAAAGAGTAAAGAGAGAGAGAAAAAGAAGAGGCAGAGGGACAGAGAGCTTCTATGACAGACTTTCTTTGGCTAGTTTTGAGATCCAGGAGGAATTAAGGTAAATGGAACAAGGTGTAGTGAATGTAATCGGGCCCTTGCTATATCTCTCCATGCCTCCTGCATCCAATCAGGATTAGAGAGAGAAGAAAAAAGTTTGTCCTGTGAAATAAAACCTCACTCCTGATTCCAATTCTATTTCCATTCATTATTGGAATAATGGAACCCTTTCCAGCTACAACTAAGT
This sequence comes from Potorous gilbertii, assembly GCA_028658325.1. Taxonomy (NCBI): domain Eukaryota; kingdom Metazoa; phylum Chordata; class Mammalia; order Diprotodontia; family Potoroidae; genus Potorous; species Potorous gilbertii. The sequence goes on from CM053769.1 coordinate 198,526,588, forward strand.
GTAACACAATTGTCATTCCTTATAAGAAAAAGAACATTTAATTCAATTAGTTCTCATGACATAAGAAAACGGACAGCTGTGGCTAGGGTAGGGAATCAGCAAGACAAAACAGTTAAAGTGGATGGTACTTCTTTTAGAGAAAGGGAGAGTATGAAACTACAATCATCTTCCCATAGAGTTGTCATGTGGCAGTCAGACCCCTGCCTAATTCACCTTAATGAAGTCATTGAAAATTCCCAGCCTCAGTGTCTTTAACAGCGGATAATGCATGGGGGAAGGGCAGAAAGAGAAGAGGCCTGTCTGAAACAAAAATAAAAAAAGAGGAGAAAAGGAAGGAAGGAAGGAGGGAAGGAAGGAAGGAAGGAAGGAAGGAAGGAAGGAAGGAAACAGCTGAGAGAAAAGTTGTCCAACAAAGATTTATTTTTAAAAAGGAAATAATAATGAGAATGATCTAGAAAAAGACAAAACACAATGGTTACATATTATTCAGTAAGGAAATTGACATGAAAATCTTCTAATGAAGAAGGAAAATAACAAATTCTATGGGACTCCCTCTCCAGAAATAATGGAATAACAATAAATGCTAGAATGATTCAGAAGAGAAATAAAAGGTTAAAAATAATCAAAGGTTGAAAATATGACAAAATTTAAAAGAAAAATAAGAGCTCTAGAAGAAATCAACAAAGCAGTAAACAGTTTTGAATTTTGTCTTCAAAAATTAGAGAATGTAGAAAAAATGCCAAATTTGGAACTCAAAAATGCAGAAATGGAAGAAAAATTTACAGAAAAGAATCAAAGGACAACAGTGCTGCTATAGAACATGAATTTTTTATATAAGCCAAAAATATTGCACAGATATATTTTAAGGCTCTGTTAGTCTTCCAGAAAATCTGATGAACATAAAAACTCAGATCTACTTTAGGAAAGGGAAAAAAAAGAAAAGGAAGAAAGAGAAAATAATAAATTTATTAAATACAATTAAAATTATACTGAATGGATAATTAAAATATGCAGGAAGGAACTGGGATCAAATTACTTTAAGCTGGACTAATCACAAGGATGAAGTGCCCATTTAAATGAGAGAAAAAGATCCCCCCAAAAATCAACACAAAAGAATTAAATGAAGAAAGCTTCATATTGTAACCTTAAATGTGAATTAAATATCACAATAAAACAAAAACAAATACAAATAAAACAAAATAAAATAATAGAATGGATAAAACAAAACCTACCTAATTGGCAAATATAAGAAATAGATTTTAAAAATAAAAACACATACACTTGAAACTGAATGACAAAAACAAAATTTACTAAGGGATTCCCAAGCGGCATGAATTGGAAATATATGTATCATATCCCTTAGCAAGGGGTTGGCAGGCTATAATCCATGCTGAGATTTTAGTTAGGGAAGAAAGGAAATGAATGTGGAATCAGTCCTCCAAGGGAGAAGGGGAGGGAGGCAGCAAAGGTTTTCATGCATAGCATTTAGGACTCTTGAGAATGAGGAGAGAAGACTGAGGGGCCAGGAGTATAATGGAAGCATCTTAATGGTGGTAGCAGCTGGTGTCTACCACATCTGCAGTTCCTGTCTTTAAAACCACAAGAGGAGACCTCTATCTAAATGGATAAGCTTGAAAGTGAGCGTAACTGTATATATTATCACTGGCACTCAACCCAATAGCAGGAGCCCTGAGAAAAATAAGTCAACTGAGAACAGGTGGGCCCTATCCTGCCCAGCTTTCTTTCTGTTTGTTTTTTTTTTCTTAAATTTATTCTACTAAAGAATACATTTGCCTAATTTAAATATCTCTGTTTGACCCTACTCTTTTATTGCAGGTATCTCTTTGCAGCATCAGGGCTTCATGGGAGCCACACAAGAGAGAGGAACATTTCATAGCCCATGGTTAGAGAACTGTATTCTCAACTGATGGAATAAGCATGAACCATTTCTTAACTACTCTTCGAAGTTCAGAACTAGTATTTTATACATCTCTCACATAGGTTTGAGCCTACATTTCACATGATCTCAGATAAAGTAACAATTAAAAACTCACAATATCAAGAGAAATAAACAAGGAAACTGCTTAATGCTTAAAGTTACTTTAAACAATGAAACCATATCGTTAAATATATAAATGTATAACAACTTATTATCTAAATTCTAAAAGATAAAGCTCACATAGGTCTTGCAAAAAGATATAAGTAATAATGAGAGTTGTAGGAAACTTTGGTTTCATCTGGATTTGGATATATGTAAGTGAAAAATAAAGGAAAAATTAGAGCTGGTCAGACTGTTGAAAGAAAAGCCTTGATTGACATGGCACTTTCTGAATGGGAATATTAAAGAATATGCATATTATTCACATCAAATGATTCCTTTATTTTTATTTAATACTTTATTTTTCCCCAATTACATGTAAAAACCAATTTTTCATTTTTTTTAAATTTTGAGTTCCAAATTCTCTTCTTCCCTCCCTCTCCTACTTCCCCCTCCCCAGTTGAGAAGGCAAGAAATTTGCTAAAGTTATACATGTGCAGTCATGAAGAAAAAAATTCCATGTTATGTTTCGAAAGAAAACATGAAAAATGAAGAAAGTGAAGAAAAAGTATACTTCAGTCTACATTCAAACTATCAGTTCTTTCACTTGAAATGGATAGCATGCTTTATTATAAATTATTTGGAATCGCTTGGGTCACTGTACTGCTGACAATGGCTCAGTCACTCACAGTCGATCATCATACAATATTATTGTTACTGTATACAATGTCTTCCTTGTTCTGCTCATTTCATTTTGTATCAGTTCATGTATTTCTAGGTCTTTCTAAGGACATCCTTCTCATTATTTGTTATAGCATAATAGCATTCCATCACAATCCTATAAAACAATTTTTCAGCCATTCCCCAGTTGATAGATATCCTCTCAATTTCTAGTCCTTTGCCACCACAAGAAAAAGAGCTGCTATGAATATTTTTTGTATATATTGGTCCTTTTCCTTTTTATTTTTTTAAGTCTCTTTGGGATATCGACCTAGTAGTTATATTGTTGGGTCAAAATGTATGGACACTTTTATAACCCGTTGGGCCAATTTTTCTGAAGACTGATTGGACAAGTTCCTAATTCCATCAACAGTGCATCGGTATCTCAATTTTCCCACATCTCCACCTATATTTGTCATTTTCCTTCTCCAGCTTATTTAGTGTATTGTTAGTGAATTTTTAATGGAATTAATGTATTTTTAATGAAATGGGAAGACCTTTCTCATCCACTGATAGGCCAATGTGACCTGCTTGAGTTACAATGAAACCTGAGTCATATGAGTCTATGGTAGGAGGGGCTTGCTGAATGGGTGGAACAGAAAGGGGTGGAAACAGGAAGGGTAGAACAGGAAGAGGTGAACCTAAAGCTGAGCTGAGAGAAAATTGGTCAGAGCAGCCAGAACAGAGGGAGCGAGAAAGCAGGCAGTTGGCTAGCAAGAGTGAGAGAGCTTGTTTGTGATTTGTTTAAGGGAGCTGGTTTATGGGAAGGTTAGGGTTAGGCTTGGGGTTGGTGTTGCCCTCTGCATTGATATTGTATATAGATTTCTTTGTTACTATGATGGATTTGACTTTCTGGTGTCTGAATAAATGTTTTTCTTCTGCCTTCTATATAGAGAGTCTGTTATATTTTGTGATTCAGAAGTATGCTGGCATATTCATAGCTACCCTCGGTGCTGTGAATATTGCCTGGGTGATACAATTAGCCAATCTGATAGGTGTGGAGTTGTAGCTCAGAGTTGTTTTAATTTACATTTTTCTAATAAATAGCAATTTAAAGCATTTTTATATAACTAGTTTATATAACAACCAGGTCAGTTGTTTTTCCAATGAAACATTTCACATTTTCTTCTATATTTCATTCTTTTGATTTTGTTTTATTATTTTTTGATTTCTTATACAGTCATTAGGTTCAACTTACCCAATTCTAATTTTTAAAGAATTATTTTCTTCAGTGAATTTTTGTACCTCTTTTCCCATTTGACCAATTATGTTTTTCAAGGCATTCTTCTCTTCATTTGATTTTTGTGCCTCTTTTATAGTTTAACCTATTTTGATTTTTAAGGTGTTATTTTCTTCAGCATTTGTTGTGCCTCCTTTACTAAGCTACTGACTCTTTTTTCAGAATTTTCTTGCATCACTCTCATTTCTCTTTAAAATTTTTTTTCTCTACTTCCCTTACTTTATTTTTAAACCCTTTTTGAGCTCTTCCCAAAACTGAGACAAATTCATATTTTTATTTGAGCCTTTGGGTATAGCAGCTTTGACTTTGTTGTCTTCTGACTTTGTGTTTTCATCTTCCCTGTCACCATATCAACTTTCTATAGTCAGGATCTATTTCTGCTGTTTGCTCATTTGCTCAACCTGTTTCTTAACTTTAAACTCGATGCTAAAGTGGGGCTCTGCTTCCAAAGTAGAGGGGGCACTTTCCCAAGCTTTAGGTTTTTTGTTCAACTGTTCTCAGAGATATTTCTAGGAAACCTGTAAATTTTCAGTTCTTACAAGGTGGTATGATCTGAGGAGAGTCAGGTTTACCACTTTCCTGGTTTGTGCTCTGCTCAGTGAGCAACCACAAACACTTTCCTCCATGGAACTGTGACTAGGGTCCCAGCTCCCCTGTGGCCACAAGCTCAAGTGTGCTAATGCTCCTCCTCACCCTGGGACAGAGATACAGATCCAGGTATGGGAAATGCAACAGAATCCTGCTCCCAATGCCAGCAAAGAAACCCCTCTAATCTCGTTCTGGTAAGTTGTCTAACCCCTCTCATTATCTGTGAACTAGAGATCTGGAAAACACTACTCCTGCCACTGATTCAGTCACCCCCAAAACCTACTGTTGGTTTGCTGATGCATGGCCTATGCTAGATTATACTCCACTCTCACTCAGGTGCAACAAAATTTTTCTGTCAACCTTCTAAATGGTCTTGGGCTGGAAAACTGGTTCATGCCATCCTTTCATGGGTTCTGTTACTTTATAATTTGTTTTAGGACATTATTTAAAGTTGTTTGAGAGAGCTAAGGTGAATCTCTGCCTTTTTTTTCCTTCATGTTGACTCTGCTACCAAATGATGCCTTTACAAAAATGTATATGCACTAGAACAAAAGCAAAATTACAAATGAATGTTGAGTCAGAAATAATAAACCCATCCTGTATAAAGTCATGATATAATAAGAATAGTGAATACCAAAAGCATAAGCAAAAAAAGTGAAGTCCTAAATGGACAGCAAGTAATGATATTCTAAATAATGAATTGGCCAAAGATCAAACCACAGATGCAATAGATAACTGATAAAGAGGATGACAGCAGTAACACTGCTTACTAAAATCTTTGAGACGTAGCTAAAGCTTTCCTTAGGGGAAAAATTATATCTTTGAGAACATATGGCAACAAAATAGAAAAAAAATATCATTTTACCAGGCACAAGATTTTTAAAATGCAAAAAGAAAAAAAAATAGTCCTGAAGCAAGCAAAAAAAAAAAATCTTGAAAATTAGTGGTGAAATAGGAAAAATTGAAAGCAAGTATGTTAGAAATGATAAAATAAACTTTAAAAAAACACTAATAAAATCATCACTAGCTAACTTGATCAAGGGCAATGCACATCCAATTCAGAAAATTTATTATCCCCTTAGTTACAAAAAGCACCTTAGTTACAAAAAAGTGGGTGGAGGCAGAAAGTGGAGGGGGAAGCAGCATTAAATAGTATTTCCTACTAAGGGTCTTACATTCTATTAAGATGATATAACGTAAATTGAGAAGAGATAAATCACAAAACACCCAAGAGGAATTAAGAAAAGGTTCATAGGAGTACCTAAGCCTATCCATGACAGAAAAGAAGGATTCTGAGAGGTAGAAAGAGGGAGTGCATTCCAGTTATGAGGTTTAAATTCTCCAAATTCTTGGAAATGAAAGATGGCTGGCCATTTAAGTTCTGGGAATAGCAAACAATACAATTTGGCTAGAATATTAAGGACATGGAAAGGAAAAGTATAGGATAAGATGCAGAAAAGTATGTTTGTTAAATTGTGGAAGACTTTAAATCCCTGGATGAGGAGAATGTATTTATAAAAATTAGAAAGGCAATCATCAGTCTACTTTGCTAGAGTTATCTCAAAGTCAAGATTACTAGAGTACAAATTAATGAGGTTTTATTGTGTTTCTCCTGTCTAAATATGTCTATGCCAGTTTTCAATTCAAGCAATTGATTTCAACAGATATTTATTAAGTACCCACAATGTGCAAGGTCCTGTGTTTGACCTGAGAGTGTGGAGTTCAAGAGATAACATGCCATAAGAGTGTGAATATAAGTTCCCTATAATTATAGGTCACATTCTTAAAATGAGTTATTTCTTTAAAGAAAAAATATTTAGCTATACATTAAAAAGTAACTGCACTCAAGTCTCATATAAGCCATGTGGTTTTGTTTGTTTGTTTATTTTGGCAAAGGGAATGGAGGCAGAAAGAAAAGTCTATATTTAGGCTGATACAGGAAAACATAGTTCTTGCCCTCAGGAAATTTACAATATAATAGTTATCTATCTTCTACAGCTGACTGCCAAAAGGCAGATGGGCACTCAATGGTTTTGGATGAGGATGGAAGGAAAACTTCATCAATGACCCAGGAGAACCATATGAGAGGTGAACTGATTTTCTTTTATTACTCATATCTTGACATTTTGCCTTAAATGCCCACTGGGAAAGAATTCATACAGGTTGTAGGAATGACATCGTCAAGGTGAGTCAACAACATGGAACTCTATCCTGGCAGATAAATGCTTTAAACTATTAAGTTTGTTAGGGGGTTGGATAAACCACTGTAAAAAATTATAGTTTCAGAGAATCTCAATGTGACTCTCAACTCCAAAAAGGGAAGAAATCACCACAGCAATAATCCAGCTCTACTGTAATTCACTTTCCTTGATAAAAAGGGGAGTCTCTAGCAGAATAAATTTCGAGAATTGAAATTCTAAATCTATTCTTGAATTTGATCATCAGGAGCTCAGGTTTGCTTCCTATTTTTCTGCAAAGGTATAGTAGGAAAAAAAATACACCTGTCAGAAAGAAGACATATGCCCTTCTGTAAGAGAAAGGGTTCAAAATCCCCAGCATCATCAATCAACTGATATGATTAGGTTTTTAAAATGTGGAAACAAAAGTGTCTATCTTTTGTTGTCATTATTCAGTGGTTTCAGTCATGTCAGAGTCTTTGTGACTCCATTTGGGATTTTCTTGGCAAATATACTGGAGTGCTTTGCCATTTCCTTCTCCAACTCATTTTACAGATGAGGAAAGTGAGACAAACAGGGTGAACTGACTTGCCCAGGGTCACATAGCTAATAAGGGTATGCAGCTGGATTTGAGCTCAGGAAGATGAATCTGACTCCAGGTTCAGCACTTTATGTACTGCATTACCTATCGGGCCCTTTTGTTCCCTTTATCAGGTGTAAATTCCTTTTCTTATTAGATCAAGAAGGGAACAGTAGGATTAACTAATCATACATCCTTACCACGTTCCTGGAGACTTTACATAGTAGAGAAAGTTTATCAGTAGTTTAGAATGCTGTCTATAAAGGAACTAACCTTCCCTCAGGATGGGAAAGAAAATTACTGAGTGAGAGAAATTTATGAGGATTCTGGAGGGAGAAAAGGACTTGGAATAACCAGGAATTTGCTGCATGCATTTCTATGTATATGCCTTGCTTCCTTCATACTTGAAATTTGAGCCAGCTCTCCCCAGAAACTTGTGTATATACCCCTGGTTTGGTGATAATGTTTTGGAAACTGCAATACTTGCTGTACTTTCTTAGTGACAACCTTTTATAAAAGTCAGTTAAGTCTGACTGACAGATTGTTGATGACAAGTACATTGGTGGGGACTTGTGAGCAAAAGTACTAGAGACTTTAAGGAGCCAAGATGATAGAGTGAGCAGTTAATTGCTGTAACTCTCCCACATTTATCTCCAAATAATCATAAAATTGCACCTTAAAACAATCCTGGAATAGAGGAGCCAGAGGAAAGACAGGGTGGAAGACTTGGAAGATTGTCAAAAAAAGTCTGTCTAACTCAGGTAAAAGGGGAGCAGGACAGGAAGTATCCCAGCAAGTCGGCAGAAAGTCCCACCTCAGCAAATGAGCAGGAGGACTTGAGCCCCAGTGTGGTGGAACAAGCAAACACCAACACCAGGACCACCCCCTCCTATGCCTTACCATAGCCAGGGAAGTTGCAGATTTCAGCTTGACTACCACTGAGTGCTTCAGTGCAGCCTGGAGCAAACAGGCTCTGGAAGTCTCCAGAAGTCAAACATCCACATGCTTCATTGAAGCCACAGGGAAATGGAGAAACACCTCACCAGACCTCAGTACATGCTAGACACCACTATTAGGACACCAGTGGTAAGCTTCCAGACATCTATGGCCTCTAGTCAACTCCCATCCCACACCCTCAACACAGCACCAGACATGAAGGTCCCCTGAGGCCTCAGGGAAACATCAGAACAGCACAAGGTAAATAGTCAGGGCCTGCAGTCACTAATACAAGAAGCCAGAGACAGTGCCCCCTCCATCCTGGGGGGCAGAACTCAAATTTAAAAGAAAGGAAAAAGGCAAAAAGAGAAAAGAAAAGAAATAGATGAGCAACAAACAAAAAGCCAAAGAGAAGAATTTGACCATAAGAAGTTATTATGATGACAGGGAAGACAGAGACACAAAATCAGAAGACAACAACATTGTCAAAACACCTATGGGCAAAACCTCAAAGAAAAATGGGAAGTGGTCAAAAGTCCAGAAAGAACTCACAGAAAAAGTCAAAAAGGAGTTTAAAGATCATATAATAGAGTTAGAAGAAAAATTGGGAAAACTACTGAGAGTGATGTAAGAGAATTATGAAAACAGTATTCAACAGCTTGGAAAACTGCTTAAAAAGTAGAACTAGGCAAATGGAAAAGGAGCTACAAAAATCTACTGAAGAAAACAGTTCCTTAAAGCATGCAACTGGCCAAATAGAAAAGAAAGTACAAAAGCTAATTGAGGAAGAAAACACCTTAAAAGTTAGAACTGAATTAGTGAAAGCTAATGACTCTATCAAACATAAATCAAACAAACAAATTCAAAAGAATGAAAACGTGGAAAAGAAAATGTAAGGTACCTCAAGGAAAAACAACTGACCTGGCAAATAGATCCAGGAGAGACAATGTAAGAATTGCTGGACTATATGAAAGCCATAATGAGGAGAACCTGGGCAGCATCTTTCAAGACATTATCAAGGAAAACTGCACTGATGTCCTGTAACCAGAGGGTAAATAGGCGTTGAAAGAATTCACCAATCACTTCAGGAAGGAGATTCCCAACCTAAAAACTTGAAGGAAGATTATAGTGAAATTACAATGCCCTCAGGTCAAGGACAAATATGGCAAGTGGTCAGAAAGAAACAATTCAAATATTGAGGAGGCATAATCAGGATCGCACAGGACTTGATAGCTACAACATTAAAAGATCAGAGGTCACAGAACATGATATTCCAGAGGGCAAAGTAGCTAGAACTACAACTGTGAATAACTTAACTGGCAAAATTAAGCATGACACATCAAGGGGAAAGGTTGACTAGTCAATGGAATGGAAGAATTTCAAGCCTTCAGAAGGGGAAGACCAGAATGATACCAAAAATCTGACCTCCAATATCAAAACCCAAGAAAAGCAAAACAGGTTTAAAAAAAGGAAAAAAAATGGAGCTGAACTGTTTACATCATTACATGGGAAGATGATACTTGTAACACCTAAAAAATGTATCATTAACAGTAAATATAGAAGAAATGTACATAGACAAAGGGTATGGATATAAGGTGAACTTGGGGGAATGACATAAAAAAATTAAGGGATTAGAAAGAGGAGTACAATGGATGCAGATGGAAGGGAGAGGTAAAATGTAGTAACTTACCTCACATGGAGAGATGAGAAATACCTATTACAGTGGAGGGGAAGATGGCAGAGTGGGCAATGGGCATCACTTGAACTTTACTCTCATCAATATTGGCTCAAAGAGGGAATAATATACACAATCACTTGAATATAGAAATCAAAGGGGCAAAAATCCACATGTGAAAACAATATTTATAGCAACCGTATTTATGGTGGCAAAATATTGGAAATTAAGAGAATGCCCATCTATTGAGGAATGACTAAACAAACTGTAGCACATGAATGTAATGATATACTATTGTACCATAATAAATGATGAACGGGCAGATTTCAGAAAAACCTGAAAAGACTTGTATAAACTGATGCAAAGTAAAATTAGGAGAACCAGGAAGACACCATATACATAGTAGCAGCAACATCTTGTGATGATTAACTGTGAATCAGCTCTTCTCAGCCACACAATGATACAAGATAAATATTAAGGACTCGTAAAAGAAAATGCCAGATAAAGAACTGATGGACTCTAAATGCATATCTAGGCATACTATTTTTTCTCATTTTTTCTTTTGATCTTCTTCCTATTCTATAACTGTGATGAATATGAAAATATATTTTACATGATAGCACATGTATAAACATATCAAATAGCCTACCATTTTCAGAAATGGAAGGGGAGGGAGGAAGAGAGAAAAATTTGGAACTCAAAATCTTGTAAAAAATGAATGCTAAAAATTTTCCTGATATGTAATTGGGGAGAATAAAATACTATTTAAGAATGAAAACAGAGTATTAGGGTCATAGCTTCTCTGGAAGCCTAGACTGCCAATTTAAGTGGGAACTGGGAGATGATCTCAGAAGAGTCCCTCTAGGTCCTCAAGTATGGCCCTCTGATTGAATCCAAACTTCACAGTTTTAGTTCTGCCCTTGAGGATCCAGTGGGCCACACATGGCCTTTAGATTACAGGTTCCCCACCCCTTTATCTTTATTCCACCACTGTCTATGTAACGTTGGCCAATTCTTTTAGCTTCCTTTCTCCAAACCTCCATTTCTTCCTCTGTAAAATGAGGGGATTGGTGAACCAGATTGACACCGTTTCCTTCCTTCACATGACATGAGTTGCTCATGTTTTGCTTTCATATTTTTTAATATTTCCTTTCAAAATATTTTGAGGGGAGAAGATAACATTAACTATGTTCTATGTAATTTTTGTTTGTTTTGTTAAATATATTCCAGTTACATTTTAATTTAGTTTACCTGCACTAATGAGGGCAGGTCAAATTTTTGACACCTCTGAATTCTAGTCCAGCCTCTCATTTAACCAAAAGGAAACCTGAGGCTGGATGGAAAGGGATTTGCCTCAGAATAAGAAGTCATGGCATCTTAAGAATTTATTTATGATAACATGAGAATAAAGCAAAAGGAAGAGGAAGAAGAAGAGACAAAAAGGGCAAAAGAGTGAGCAAAAGGAGGAAAAGCCTAACAATCATATTGACTAGAATTTATGTAGCCCTTTAAGATTTGCAAAGGACTTTGCTAATATTCTTTCCCTTCATCCTCACAACAATCCTGGAAGATAAGTACTATTATGAACTTCATTTTATAGATGAAGCAACTGAAATAGACAAGAATTAAGTGACTTGCCCAGGGCCACACAGTTAAGTATCTGATGCTGGATTTGAACTCAGGTCTTCCTGACTCTGGGTCAAGAGTTCTATCTACCATATCAACTGACCGTTCAAGACACAGCTGCTCTGACAAGCTAACAAGATCATCATCGACCAGAATGATTTTGAATGGGGAGGCAAAGAGAGATATCTGTGGGTGTCAAGTGGAATTTTGCGGGAGAATTTATGTGTGTGTTGGAGAAAGGGGGATTGTTAGACTTATAAGTGAAGAAGAAAGGAAATAATACGACAAACTAAGAGGGAACTAGGCACAGAAGTGATGGTGCATAGAGAGGAGAAGGAGAAGATGGGCAGGGAAAATGGCTTCCTGGTAACAACAGAGACCTGTACTTGGAAATAAGAGCTACTGAACAAGCCATTGTCAGTTACAGGTCAGATGATGTTTGGTCTTGCTAATGTCAGGGTACAGACAAGATTGTGCCCATCGGCAGTCCTCAGGCTGCCATCCCTTCTCTACAATTCCGTCATCTCCTTGGCTTTCCTTTAAATCTTTCATGCTCACCAGTCAAGATGTGGAGCAAGTGGCCATAGGAAATATCTGTGTGGTTCTCTTAATTTCATGGACCCAGGAGTAATGAACCAGACTGGTACCCACAGGGGCTGGAGCTACCTCCCCCCACTCCCCACAAGGGCTTGAGCCAACCCAGGCGGTAAGCCCATGTCTTGTCAATACACAAATAAGCACAGACCAAGCCTGGCCCATCTGCCAGGACATGCCTCCGTTAGTCATCACATTCCCTTTGCTTAGGACTGCTCTCCCAAACTTTGCAAACACAAATACATTCAGCCAGGAAAATTCTGTAGCTCTCTTCTGATCCATGAGCCCCAAGTCTCCCTTAGGAAGTTATGTGAGGGAAGAAAGTACATGCATTTGCACCTTCTTTACCCTCCCAGTTCTCTAGGAGAATCCTGTTTCCCAAGTTTTGCCTAACCTTCTGCCTCTGCTGTCCATGATCCGCACTGAAGCTCCTGAGAGACTGGAACTGTGGAATCCCTATCTCTCATTCTCCTGGGATTACTTCTCAGAAAAAGCAGCATGCCTAGGCAGCTCTGAAGCCAGAGCTATGGATCACAAGTCCTTGCCAACTTATTACTTCCCAGAGGGCTGGAAATCCAACTCAAGCCAAGCTCCTTCAGGGGAGATGTTCTGGGATAGAGATACTGAGAGCTGCCTCCAAATGCCTAGGGGCCTACTCTGAACATGATACTTTGGCTCTCTTTGCCGTCACCCCTACTTTTTCCACCTCCTAACACCCACCCTCCCTGTTGTCTTGAGATCACAGCAATTTACCTGAAAAAAATTGGTCTCTCTTAATCTAGCAGGGTTCCAGCGTCATTTTCCAATAAAGATGGAGAAAATAACACAATCATTCTGAGTAGGTCCGCTACAAAGTTATGTTACATAGTCTCAAGTGGACCTTCACTGCTACTAGGCAATCCTACTATACCTTCCTTATCAATTCACTATCCTATTCTCCACAGCAGTTCCTCCTTCTTCAAACCTTCTAAGGCTTCCTCTCCCCCTGCTCTCTCAGATAAGAACGTCATCTCATATTTTAAAGAAAATAAATTGTCATTTGCCATGAGCTTTCTCTTCTCCCTCTTCTTCATCTCATATCACTCTGATGCCTTCTGCCATTATCTTCTTTGTCTCCATGTCACATAATGAAGTGACCTAATTCCTTACCAAGCCTAATCCTTCTACTGGCTCATTCTATCCCATTTCCTTTATTGTCTCCTCTGTCATCCCCACTCTCACATACCTTCAATGTCTCCCTTTCTACTGACTCATTCCCTATTGTCTACAAACATGGCCTTGTCTCCCCCATTCTGAAAAAACTTTCATTTGATCCTTCCATCTCTGCCATCATCCTATGTCTCTTCTCTCCTTTGTAACTAAACTTCTCAAAAAGACCATCTAGACAGAATTGGTGCCTCCACTTTCTCTCTTCTTACTCTCTTCTTAACCCCTTATAATTCAGTTTCTGAATTTAGCATCCCACGAAACTGCTCACCAAAGTTACTAATGATCTCTTAGTTGTCATAGCCAATGATCTTTTCTCTATCATTCTCCTTGACATCTTTGGAGTCCTTGACAGTTTTTCTGATAGCATTTTATTTTTCCCAGTTACATGTAAAGACAATTTTTACCATTCACTTAAAAAATTTTAATTTCAAATTTCATCTCTCTTCTCAAGATGGCAAGGAATTTGATATAGGTTATATATATGCAATCATGTAAAACATATTTCTATATCAGTTATGTTGTAAAAGAAGAAATAGATCAAAAGGACAAATTTTTTTTAAAAAAGTGAAAAATTGTATACTTTGATTTGCATTCAAACTCTATCAGTATTTTCTCTGAACGTAGATAGCATATTTCATCATGAATCCTTCAGAATTGTCTTTAATGAAAATTGTCTTGCTGAGGATAGCTGTCATTCATAGTTGACCATCATACAATATTGTTATTTCTGTGTATAATGTTCTCCTGGTTCTGCTCACTTCACTTTGCATCAGTTCATTTAGATATTTCCATGTTTTGCTGAAATCCTCCTGTTCATCTTTACTTATAGAGCAATAGCATTCCATTACATTCATACATCACAACTTGTTCAGCCATTTCCCAATTGGTAGGCATCCTCTTAATTTCCAATTCTTCACCAGCACAAAAAAAGAGTTACTATAAATAATTTTTATGCATGTAGGTCCTTTTTCCTTTTCTCTTTGGGATTCAGACCAGCAGTGATATTACTGGATCAAAAGATATGTATAATTTGATTGCCCATTGGGCACAGTTCCAACTTGTTCATCAGAATAAGCCTTTGACACTATCAGTCATTCTTTCCAACTTGATACTCTCCTCTCTAGGATTTTGGGACCCCACTCTCTCCTGGTTCTCATCCTACCTATCTAACCTCTCCTTCTTTGAATCCTTTGCTGGATACTCACCTAGATCAAGCCTTCTGATCTTCTCTACTACCTCTATACTACTTTATTTGGCGATCTCATCACTCCCATGAATTTAAATACCACCTCAATGTGGATCATTCTCAAATCTACCTTTCCTGCCCCAGACTCTCTGCTGACCACCAATATCTCATCTCCAGCTATTTTTCAGACACTTTAACTGGATGCCCAGTAAACATTTTAAATTCAATATGTCCAAAATGGAACTCATTATCTTTCCTCCTAAACCCTCCACCCCACCTATCTTCCCTAATACTATAGAGAGCAACACCATCCTCCCGGTCCCCCAGGTTCTCAACCTAGAAGTCATCTTGGATTCCTCACTATCTTTCACCTCCCAATAACCAAGATATTGCCACAGTCTTCCCATTTCATCTTCACAACCTTTCTGGAATAAGCCCCCTTCTCTCCTCTGATGCTGACCTACCCCCAGACCTGGAAGGAACCTGAGAGGCCATCTAGTCTAAACCCCATCATTTTACAATCAAGCAAACTGAATCCCACTGAGGTAAAGTGACTTGCCAAAGATCACACAGATGGTAAGTGTCAGGTAGAATTTGAACTCAGGTCCTGTGATTGCAAGTTCCAGACTTTTCCTCCTAACAAAGTTCCATCTGGATTCCTCTAGTCACTTAGAAAGAAAGTTACTTTCTATCTGGGCTTCAGGTGGACTTCTTAATTCATCATGGTGATTACTTTCCTAAATCAGGCCTGATTCAATGGCTGCCTCATTTCTTTCCACAGAATTCCACCAGACTACATTCTCTCTTCCTTCTCTAGACAGATAGTTCCTTAAGAAGTTTCGCCAAGCAACCTCTTTTAATTCAGTTCTTAAGTGTACATTTACTACTTTCCATTCAGGTTTTCTTCTAATTCCTACAGTGCATGATGGAAAGTGGTGGTGCCAAACTCAGAAACTGGGCCACTAGACATAAGGATTCCTATGTCTTTATTTTACTTAGAAAACAGCATATTAATATTACCTATGTCCTATGATATTCATCTTGTTAAGTATTTCCAAATTTTATTTTTGCTTTAGAAATCAGAGAAAGTATATATATACACACATACATATAGGAAAATATATACCAGACAATGCGAATGAAGAAACTCTCCCACTGGAAGAGAGATAACTCAGCTCATCCAAAAAAAGAGTGTCCTTGATCTCACCCAATTGCACTTTCATCTCTTCAGACTGCACATGGGAATATTATGGCTGCAATTCTAACCATTGTTTTTACCACCTCTGGTATAAAAGTTTAAGTTTAGAAGTTGGTCTCATGAGATCTGAGTCTGGATCTTAGGTCTGATGCTAAATAACTGTGGGTCCAGGAGTGAATCCTTCCATCTTCCTGAGTCTCAGGGGCTCATTTGTAAAATGAACGTATTAACTCTTGGGTTAGTTTCCTCTCAAGACTTTTGTACACATTATTGCCATGCCATTTGTTACAATATGCTTCATCATGGCAGAAGGGAGATCCTGGTTTCTCAGAATCACAGTCTCAGACACAGAAGGAATCTCAAGGAGTCTCTTGCCTAACCTATATAAAGGAAGGTATCTTAGCAAAGTACATGTTGTTGCAGTTTCTGATTCATTTCTTAAGGAACCCAGGCTGTACTAACTTCACTCCCAGCTCTATTCATGACTCTCCAGAATTTTCTACTCCTTCACCAATAGCCCTAGAAGTGCCTCCACTCAGCTATCTCTTCTGATTGGTAAATCTCTGGCCCAGACTACCATTTCCTCAGGTGCCAAGGACATGTCAGAAACATTTAGGTAGTATAGTAGCTAGAGTGCTGGACCTGGAATCAGGAAGACTCATCTCCTTGAGTTCAAATGTGGCCTCAGACATTTACCAACAGTGTGACCCTGGGCAAGTCACTTAACCCTGTTGGCTTCACTTCCACATCTGTAAAATGAACTAGAGAAGGAAATGGAAAACCACTCTAGTACCTTTGCCAAGAAAAACTCAAATAGGATCAATGAGAATCAGACACAGCTAAGTCAACTCAACAACAACATGGTCATGTTCACTCTACTTCTAGCTGCACTCCTCACCCTCTGGGTTTCTTCACCCTTTGCCAGCAGCTTCACCTCCACATTGGTACCCTCTCCTCCTCTACTCCATCCCCTGACAACTTTCTAGATCTTCTTTATGTCATCTTCTCCTATTTGAATGTAAGTTCTTTGAGGCTAGGAAAGAATTGTCTTGCTTATCTTCTTCAAGTCTCTAGTGCTTAGCACAGTAGTTGGCATTAAGTAGCAGCTTAATAAATGCTTCCTCTCTTTCTCTCCATCTATCTATTATCTATCCAACCCAAATTGTAAAGATCTCTAGTACGGACATATTAGCTGGCTTTGTCTAATACCTAAGGATCAGACTGGCTAAGTTTGAAGGCTTTTTATTGGAAGTTGGTCATTACAGCATTTTTTATGACAGTCTTTTAACTGGTAACTGAGATGCAGAGGAATTATAATTCAACCTGATGGAAGGCATACACATACTGGTGAAACCTCAGATCTTTTGAGATATTGTTAGTCATAAAGTCAAAGTCATAAATTTTGATCTGGAAGGGACCCCAGAAGTTATCTAGTATAACCTCTCCCAGATTTTTAACATATGAGGAAACTAAGACCCAGAGAGGTAAAGAATCTTGTCCAGGGTCATACGGGTGAGTGGCAAAGATGGGATTCAAATCTAGGCCCTCTGACGTCAAAACAAGCTCTTTCCACAACATTAAACTATTTAGACAAAAATCTGTTGAACTAAGTTGCTCAAATAAATTTTTCAGTTTTCTTCCAACAGATTAGTCAACCATTTGGAACCAACATTTTTTTCTAAAAGCCCAGAATTTCTAAAACCATTTTCAATATTAATTGTAGCCATAACTAGGGTGGGGCAGTCAGGCCTTTGTCCAAGGCACCATCATTGGGTTGGGGTTGCTCACTTCCTTTCCATGGTAGTCCACAGACTGTTTTCCTTGTGTCTTGTGCCTCATGGTCTAATAAACTGTGTGCCCCAATGAAAATTGGATGGAAATGTGGGATGATGGTGAAAGGATGGGATTATCGGCTGACAAAGTAGTGAGGAGGGGATAGCCACCACCTTGCTCTTCATGAATGTATCTCTGGTTAGGATGCCTTCTGTACACATCATACTCACTCACATTATACTTCTAGCTGCAGCTATCACTCCCACTGCCCCAAAGAGCTTTTGTGCTATTGCTACCCATTCTCACACCCCCTTTCACAACTACTTTTCCCAAAGTTAAAAATAATCCTAATTCTACCTCCAGTAATACCATCCCAGGACTTTAATTCTCACCTTCTATATTTCCCACATTTTCTGAATTCAGGTGAACCTCTATTCAGTTGTTCATCCTCTGATCTGCTTCATCTTTTATTGTCAGTTCAGTTCCATTCAATAAACATTTGTTAATCCTCTACTGCTCTGTTTCTGTCTGTCTCTCTGTGTGTGAAGCATAGTGTTGGGTGCTGAGATACAAAGATAAAAATGATATGGCCTTTCCCCTTAAGTGTAGATGCTACAATGGGAGATAACCTTAATTATATGGATAAGTAAATAAAAGGTCATTTGAAGAAAGGGAAATCAAGAAAAGACTCATATAGAAGGAGACAACAGAATTGAGTCTTGAATAAGGTTAAGAATTCAAAGAGGCAGAGGTGAGCAAGGAGTGACATCCAGGAACAGGGAACTGACTGTGCAAAGACATAGTAAAGGAATGCCAAGTTCAGAGAATAGCCAACAGGCCAGCTTGAACAGAATGAGCAACATTTGAAGGGAAGTGAAATGAAATAAATTTGAAAGGGAAGACTGAAAATGTCAACCAACAATAGCTGGTATTTATATAACACTTTAAAGTTTGAAAAGCATCTTCTACCCATTATCTCATATGATCTACCCATCAAGCCTGTGAACTATTTTTTTGCCTCTAATTTTTTATTAATTATTTTATTTGTTTTCAGTTTTCTACAGTCACATCCATAAATGTTAGATTTTTCTCCCCCTCCCTCCTTCTCCTTACCCCTCTTGTCCATCCTCCCCTCCTCCTTCCTCCCTGAGATGTCATACAATCTTACATAGGTTCTACACATACATTCTTACTAAATATATTTTCACCTTAGTCATGTTGCATGGAAGAATTAAAATGAATGGGAGAAATCATGAGAAAAAACAAACTAAAACAACAACAACAAAAAAAGAAAGTAATCTGTTTCATTCTGCAATCCAATTCTATAGTTCTTTCTCTGGATGTGGATGGCATTTCATCTTATGAGTCCATTGGGAATTTTTTAGGTCCTTGCATTACTGTAAAGGGCTAAGTCTACCAGAAAAATTCCTCGCACACTGTGGTTGTTGCTGTGTACAAAGTTCACCTGGTTCTGCTCCTTTCACTCAGAACCAGTTCATATAAGTCCTTCTAGGCCTCTCCTAAGTCTTCTTGTTCATCATTTCTTATAGCACAATAGTGTTCCATTACATTCATATACTACAACTTGTTCAGGCATTCCCCAGTTGATGCGCATCCCCTCAATTTCCAGTTCTTGGCCACCACAAAGAGAGTTTCTGTAAATATTTTTGTACATGTGGGACCCTTTTCCATTTTTATGATCTCTTTGGGATGCAGTCCTAGAAGCAATATTGGTGGGTCAAAGGATACGCACATTTTTGTAGCCCTTTGGGCATAGTTCCAAATTGCTCTCCAGAGTGGTTGGATCAGCTCCTGTGAGCTGCTATTAACAGATAATAGCAAGTATCATTATCCCCAACTTACAGTTAAAGTCTACAAAAGTTAAATGACTTGTCCAGGGTCCCACAACTTAAATGTCAGAAGTAAGATTTCAAAGCTATCTCTTTTTTTAATTAATTCATTTTGAGTTTTCAACATTCACTTCCATAAGCTTTTGAGCTTTAGATTTTTTCCCTCTCCCTCTCCTCCCCCTTCCGCAAGACAGTGTGCAGTCTGATATAGGCTCTACATAAAAATTCATATTAAACATATTTTCACCTTTTTTATATTAGAAAGAAAAATAGAACCAATGAGAGGAACTATGAGAAAACATCTTTCCAGGTTTTTCTGAAGTTCTCTTGTTCATCATTTCTTATGGCACAACAGTATTTCATTACATTCATATACCACAACTTGTTCAGCCATTCTCCAGTTGATGGGCATCCCTCCATTTCCAGTTTTTGCTCCTCATTTCTTATAGCACAATAGTATTCCATTATATTCATTTACTGCAACTTGTTTAGCCATTCCCAAAATAATAGGTATCCCCTCAATTTTCAATTCTTTGCCACCACAAAAAGAGCTGCTATAAATATTTTTGTACATGAGGATCCTTCTCCCTTTTTTATGATCTCTTTGGGATACAGACCTAGAAATCAAAGTCATCTCTTGCCTCGCTTCAGGCTGAACACTCTTTCCTCTACTCTGTGTTGCCTATGGACTACAAATAGCTTCAAATACCAGGTGGGGAGTTTGCAGATAGAGTTTATGAAGATTTTAACAAAGCATTTGTGAGCAGTCTCTGCTGTCATTCTTGTATGTAAGATGGGGAAATATGGGCAGGCCAGGTTACTAGGTAGATTCAAAACTGGATGAATGACCACATCCAAAGAATTGTCATTAATAATTATAGTTACAGTGTTAACTTGGAAGGAGGCCTCTAGTGTGGTGCCTTGGAGAGCTGAAAATTAAAACTTTGTCAGTGACACAAGCAAAGGTATAAAGGCACATTTACCCATTTTGTAGATACTGCAAAGCTACAGTGGATGACTAAGACACCGGAAGACAGAGTTAGGATCCAGAATGATATCGACACACTAGAATGTTCAGGCTAAATCTAAGAAGATGGAATTCAATCAGAATAAAAGTAAATTCTTCCACTTGGTTTCAAAAAGTCAACTGTACAGATAAAAGATGGAAGAGAAGTAGTTAGATAGCAGTTATTTTTCTGAAAAAGACCTAGGAAGTTTCATTTTCTGTCAGCTCAATGTGAGTCAACAGTGGGATGTGACGGACAAGAAGGTTAACGCCAATTGAAGCTGCCAATTGAAGTTCTAGAACTAGAACTGTGCTTTGCCCCAATCAGGCTCCATTTAGAACTTTTGAAAGGATGTTGATGAGTTAGAGATTATCCAGAGGAGGGCAAGCAGCAAAGGTGGTGAATGCAAATCTTGCACTATAAGTAAAGATTGAGGGAAGTAAGGGTGTTTAGAGGGTTCTGACACACTCTGGCCCCAGATGGCAAAACTAGGAGTGAGAGTTGGAAGCTGAAAAGACAAGTTTAGGCTTGATGTAAGAAAAAATCCTTCCTAACAATGAGAGCTATCCAAAAATGGAACTTGCTGGGCTGACCCTCACTGGGAGGCCTTCAAACAAAGTTTCTTTTACCACTGGTCCGGTATGTTATAGAGGGGATTCTTCAGCAATGGTTGGACTAGATGGCCTCTGAAGTCCCCATTAGTGAAGAAAGTGCATTCTAGGCCACCCTCTCTGGTACAGATTTCCCCTTCACATAATTTCCTCTCTATCTACCTTCACTTCACTCTTTCCAAACCAATATTTGGCACTCACCATGATTTCTGGTCCCTCTATCCCTTTCTGTTCTCCTAACCCATCACCTCTTTCTTCTTTTCACATTCTTGACTATTTCAACTACAATCTTATACCATTGAACTCTTATCTTAGTAAGAGAAAATAGGACAGCTAGGTGGCAAAGTAGATGGAGCACTGGACTTGGAGTCAGGAAAGGCTGATTTCAAGTCCTACCACAGACACTTACTAGTCACGCAAACCTTGGCAAATCATTCAACCTCTGTCTGCCTTAGTTTTCCCATGTAAATGGGTAAAATGGGGGTGATAAAAATAGAATCTACTCCTAGGGTTGTTCCAAGGATCCAATGAGACATTTGTAGAGTGCTTCGCATGGTTCCTGGCATATGGTAGGTGCTTAATTAATCTCTATTTCCTTTCTTTCTCTTCTGTTAACACATTAGTGCTTTTGTCCTCAAACTTAGATCGCTTTTACCACTGTCTTGTCTGTTCCTATTCCCATGCTAGTGAACACCCCTCTGAAGGATGTCACTGGCTGGAGTCACTACAAATTCATGCTGTTTAATCTCAGTTGGGTTCTTTCAGGTACATGGCAATCCTTTGATTTTCCCATTATCAAGTCTCTGCTACACTTCCATATAATTTACTATATAATCTACTTTATTGAGAAGGTAGAGGCCATCCATCATGAGTGCCCTCATCTCCTCTACTCTGCACATCTTCTTCACCCCATCTCTTCCGCCTTTGCTCCAAGGCCAGTCTCCTCCAAGGATACCCCCGATGGGTGTGATTGCTCCCACATACGCTCCAGACTCTTCCAGAAGATTGCCTCAGATCATTCATTCTCTAATTTTCATTTCAATCTATTGGAGTGGTTAGAGTCAGGATAAACCTGGCCTCAGATATTCACTAGATTTGTGGTCTTGGGCAAGTCATTTAACCTCTGTTTGCCTCATTTTCTTATCTGTAAAAAGGAGAGAATAGTATCACCCATGTCTCAGGGTTGCTGTTATAAGGATAAAATGAGATATTTGTAAAGCACTTTATAGACCTTAAAGCACCATATAAATGTGGGCAATTATTATTGTTAAATATTGTGTTGGCTATAAATATAATCAGTTCCCTCCCAGCCTTAAAAAGTAAAATCACCCCAACCCATCTCAGGTGTGTGATTTTGAGTTCAAGCTATTGTGTTATATTCTCCCCTCTTTCCCTGCCAAGCTCCTAAAAAGACTCCTCTTGGATATTCTTGGCCTCTGTGACACTGCTCTGTCCTAGTTCTTTTCCTACTTACCTTATTACTCCTTCTCATTTTTATGAGAATCCATCATCCATCTTCCAGTCCCAGAGTGTACATGTCTCCTCAAGGCTCCATTCTGGGCTCATTCCTCTTCTCTCAGGAATTTCCCTGGATGATTACATCATCTCGCAGTGACCTCATCGGCTCCCGTGGGTTCCATTATCATCTCTACACAGATGACCACTAAATCAATATGTCCTCACTCATCTGTCAGCATGGGGAAGTGGATAAAGAGCTGGCTCTGGAGTCAGGAAAATCTACAATCAGATCCTGCTGCGAACACACACTAGCTGTGGGACCGTGAGCAATTCAGTTAATGATTTCAGTGTCCCAGAAACTCCCTAAGACTATGTTTTAAGATCATTGATACAGAGCTGGAAGGGATCTTAGAGGCTATCTAGTCCAATCTCCTAATTTGACAAATGAAGAAACTGAGATAGAGAGAAGTTAAGTGACTTCTCCAGGGTCACACAGTCATCCTGCCAGTATGCCCAAGACAAAATTTGAATACAGGTCTTACTGGTTTCAAGTTCAGTACTCTGTCCACTCCACACTTTCTCTTACATGTGACTGATAAGTTGTCAATCTTTATCATTGGAGGAAATTTCTATACTACAAGTTCCCTATCCTGATAAAATCATAAATCCAGAGTCCCACAAAAAATATGCTCAAAACTAGTCCTGAATCACCAACTGCCTGCTGTAGAGTTGTAGGTCCCATCAGTTTCTCAAATTCAACTTTTTCAAAACAGAATCCTTCCTCTTTCTCAATCAGTCACCAGTTTGCTAGCTTCTTAGTAAACCTTGGTCCCTTCTCGATCCATCAGTTTCCCTGAAGCTGTTGCCAAGCCATATTAACTCCACATAGGCACAGTTAGTGTCCCTATCTTTACTCTTCCCATCCAGGGCCATAAGCCTGATTCAGGCCCTCATCACTGCTCATCAGAAATATTACAATTATTCCCTAACTGATTTCCCTGCGTTCAGCCTCTCCACTTTCCAATTTACCCTCTCCAGAACCCCCAAAATAAGGCACTGGTCTGACCATGTCATGCTTCAGTTCACAAGCCTTTATTGGTTTCCCATATCCTCTAGATTAAGTACATACTTCTTATCCTAGTTTAAAGGCCTCTTACAATTTGACTCTAACTTACCTTTCCAACCTTATTTCACATTACTCCCCTTCACACATTCTACATTGCAATCAAACTGGATCAGTGGCTGTTCCCTGAGCTTGCCCCTCCATCACCCACTTCTCAGGAATTGTTCATTTGAATTCCCCCACACCTGGAACATCCTCCACACCACCGTTCCTCAAGAATTCCTTCAAGGCTCGATTCTTCCAAGAAACTATCCCCATAGGCTGGAGTTGTTAACGCTCTTCTCCAAAAAATTGCGCTATATTTCCCCATCTGTATAAACTCCCTGAAGGCAGGTACTTTTTGTTTTCTCTGTGTCTCCACCTCCAGGATATTGCTTTGCACGTAGTAGATGTTTAAATCCTTACTCAATTGGCAGTGTAGTGTTTGGAAAACTGGGCAAGGAATTGATTATTTGAGCGCTAGCCTGAGCTCTGCTATGTACTTGCTATGTGATTTGGGGCAAATCATTTCTCTCTCAACAGACTACAGTCTCCTAACCCATAAAATGCACAGACTGGTCTAGATAATCTCTAAAATACCTTTCAAATCTTACATTCTGTGTTCTACAGATGCCACTAAGACAGGATGGATGTAATAAATGGTTTTTCAAATGCTCCAATAGAAAATAAGACAGCAAGATTTGATGGAAGAAGCCCTAGAATTGACATGAGGGAACTTGGATATGTGTCCCAGCTTGGCTGCTCACTACAAGTGTAACCTTGGGTCTCATTGCAAAATAAGGGAGTTGTCCTAGAAGGTCTCTATAGACTCTTCCAGCTTTGACATTTTTTGACTCTAAATTTCCCCTATGGGAGCCCCACTTGAATGCAAATGTAGGAGAAATTCCCATAAGAAGCTCCAAGGAGTTTAAGAGGTCAGGGGCCACCTGACCCAAGAAGAAAAGAACAGTGTCTTCCTCCCTCCCTCCCCCCATCTCAGGACTTTGCACACACGAAGAGACAGAGTTCAGTCACTTTTGGCTACAGGCAGAATTTTCAGTAAGGATTTGGCCTCCTGGGGAAGTACCATTTGCCCCTGAAAAGGCTCTTGCTGCCCTTCAGTTTCCACATGGGTTAGTTGGGGTCTCTGTTATACAGATACATGAGAGCACCAGACAGTTTTTTTACTGCTTTAGATGCCAAGTTCTCATCAGTGAGAAAAATAGTCTCCTAGCTGGAGTAAGTAAAGCTGTGGGGATAGAAAAATGGATTCTGAGGTCTCTGTCACTCTCTTTCTGGGACCTGAACTCACCAGCTGGTAATCAGTGCTGAGATCACCTTGGGGCTAGAGAGCTCCCCTAAGTTGATAAAGAGACCTACTCTTGGGCTCTGGGGGATGTTCAAGATCGATTACATTTCCTATCAGCATAGAAAAATCATCCCTGCCTGTCCACCGCTCAGTTGCTTGGGGCTGTAATTGCAAGCAGATGTCTTTCCTTAGTGACATATGAAACTGAATCAAGAAAGTTTTGCTGGTTTCTTCCATCATTGCTTCACCAGGAAGGGAGGCAGGCTCACCAGAGAGACAGGACCACAGAAGGAGCACAGGGAGAGCACACAAATGTATAGGATACATCCTGGTGGGATCTATACTCCCATATAGGGCTGATGTCTTTGCAACTGAACTAATGCGGGACCTGCTCACTGCACTCTCAGGCCTTACTCTGAAGATCAGGAGTGGGACTGGCAGGGCTCTTGGCCCCAAAGAAGCTACACCTAAGTTCTACTGAAGATCTTCCGGTCCTCTATCTCCACAAAGGCCCCTGGGGGCCTCTTTCATTTAGCAGGAAATACAGAGATTTAGCAGCCATTCAAAAGCAGCCAGCCATCCACAATGAGCAGAGGCTGCAAGGCAGAATTTCAACCCCCATAGTTTATTGTGCCCTGAGCATTGTTAGGGAACTAACCCTTCCCTTCCTAGAAGTGTCTGTGTGGGCTGCCCTTACAGGTTGGCCATCCTGTCTGGGAGAGAAAGGGGCCGGGGTTGGGGGCTTGAGATGAACAAAGCAGGAATGCCCTTCTGGACATCATAGCTATAGGTCATGACAGCAGCTGAATTCATGTAGTTTTCTAAGTTTTACAAGGTTCTTTATGACGCATACAAATTTATGACACATTTTCTAAAGCTCCTTTGGAACATTATGTCAGTTGATCTCATGAGGTAGATGCTGTTGGTCCTTGAAGAAACAGAATCAGTGAAATTTAAGTGACGTCTCCCTAAGGGATAGGGTCGCATAGCTAACAATTTAAGAATTGTGACTTGAACATAGGGTATTCCTAATTGCATAGCTCCAATTAAGGTCATTCCAAGTATTTTCGATGTTGTAGAAGCCCTGGGTGGCATGAATAGAGTGGTGTTAAATGTAACAATTTACTCTTCAGCATTCCCCTTCATCTCTTCATGTCACTGCATTTTACAGGAGGAACTCTTCTCTCTACTTCTCTCCCTCTATTCAAAGTCTACCCATCCTTTAGGAACCTGCTCAAGTTATGATTCTCCCATGGAGCCTTTCAGACTGGATCATGGGGCTGTAGAAATTAGATGATACAACCCCACTATTACATCGTAGAAAATGAAGGAGATGGAGGGATTTGTCCTAAGCCACACATAATAAGTGGCAGAAGAAAAATTTGTTGCTGTTCAGGAGCATCCAACTCTTTGTGATCCTATTTGGGGTTTTCTTGGCAAAGATACTGGATGCTTTGCCATTTCCTCCTCCAGTTCATTTTACAGGTGAGGAAACTGAGGCAAGCAGATTAAGTGACTTGCCCAGGGTCACCTAACTAATGTGTCTGAGGCCAGATTTGAACTCAGAAAGATGATGAGTCTTCCTGACTTCAGGCCCAGTACTCTGTGCACTCTGGCACCACCTAACTGAGTCCATATGCGGTGCTTTTTTGGTACGCCCCATACCCATTCACCCTACACTGATTTCTCCCTTCCTTTACCTCTGATAACACTAAGATCTGTGGTTTATTTTAAAACAGATTTCATATCCCTTTGCAAAGTGCTTTGTTTCATGTAACTGTACTGTTCCATCTCACAAACACCTAGTTCAGTGCTAATCATAAGTATTTAATAAACATTTGCTGAATTAATGAATTCATGCTTAGGGTCAGACAGAATGAAGGTCACTTTACAGTTTAGGAAACTGTGATGCCCAATATCATAAAGTCACAAGGTGATTGAGATTTGGGTCCAGACCCTCAAACTCCAAAACCAGTCCTCTCCCCACCAAACCACACTGGGTCCTATAAGAGAGAGAGTCTCTAAAGTCTTAGTAATGATGCAATTGTTACATCATATACAGTCATATACATTGCATTATTCAATCATGTGTTGCAATGGTTCTTTCATCAGGACCATAGAACAAGTTCCCAAGTAGGCATGATCCATTTGGAATTGATTGAAGAATGGACTCATCGCAGCCTAGACACCATGTTTAGAGCTCTTGCTCTGGACTCTATCCAGATGTTGGGTCATCTCTTTGGCTGAGAGCTTCAAGACTCCTCCTTGGGCTTCAGCTTTTCCATCCAGGGCTATATGAGAGAGGAAGTATGGCAGAGTGGGAAAATAATGGGAGCTATGCAATCAGGAACACCCTGTGTTCAAGTCACAATCCTTAAAGCTATGTGACCCTGTCCCTTAGGGACAAATCACTTAAATTTCTCTGATTCTTAGTTTCTTCATGGCCCAACAGCATCTACCCCATGAGATCAACAGACATAAAATCCTTTAGAAAATATGTGTGTGACATAAATTTGTATATGTCTTAAAGAACCTTGTAAAACTTGGAAAACTACATGAATTCAGCTGTTGTCATGACCTATAGCTATGATGTCTAGAGGGTCATATCCTGCCCACTAAGGCAATGTGGAGATAGAGCTTATTTGAAGAGGTTGGTCAAGCATTAAACCTGTAAGTCCCTTCTATATTCTTCTGTTTCCTTGTTATCTCTCCACCAACATATTTTCTAGCATTTAGCCATGGTCAGGGCAGTCTTTTTTATCTCTGGGCTAGAGCATGAGCAGTGCCCAGATTGTACCCACTGGTGGTTGTTCAGGTTAAGACACCAGTATTGATCACTTTAAAGTGTCTACAGCTTCAAGTGGAGCCCTTCTGGCCCAAAATCTTTAAATCATATCTATCATTGGTTATTCACATCAAGAAATTGATCCTGATCCCCAGGGCTGTATCACTGGGCTTCTGAGCATCAGTCACTAAGGAGCAAGGCCTTTAGTCATCCTACCAAGAGCTGTGAGACAGGCCATAAGCTGTGGCCAGGGAATTATCAGTAGAACTGAAAGTGACAGAGTGTTTAGCAAACATTAAACCCAGGAAGCTTAAAAGGTCTTTGAGCATCATTAAATAAACATTTGGGATGACTGAGGAGGCTGAGCTGGGAAATAGAAAAGAGAATGTAAACACTTTGATGGCTGGGGTGAGGGTGAGGGAAAAGGAGGCAGTTCTTCCATACTCTTCTAGAGACAAAACTTCTGGGGTTCCCAGCTTTGCCTGAATGCTTACCTTTCAAAAAGACAAGAAAAAACAATTAGCCTGAACCACAAGTAGAAGCACCAAGAGCAATGATGGGGGCAGGGGGGGAGGGAGGAGAGCAGGGGCTAGGGAGGCAAGAATGAGACAGAATGGATTCTGTGAGATCACACTCAAAAAAAAACATAGTTGCCCTCAGATTAGTTGTGATAAACTACCTCCTGTCCTGGAGAACTGCAAAGGAAATATAAATCCTTCCCATTGGTAAAAAGGTGGGAACCTCAGATGTCAGGAGTGGGATGCATTATCAGACATAATTGCTGTATTTGGTTGGATTTTTTTGTTTATTTCCAGGAAGGGTTAAGTATGGGGGGAGCAGGGTTGGGGGAGGTGGGGAGGAGGCAAGCATTTAAGTTGAAGTGATAGTGATATTAAAAACAATGGCTAAAAATAAAACGTTTTTTTTCCTAAAGGAGTTCCAAGGTGTTTGAGGAAGCAGTTCTCCTGTTTCAGTTCCTGCTTCTAGTATGAAACTGTTAGTGACATCACAGCCACCTTCCAAGATGCCTACTCTCCATTACTAGTTTTCCTGAGGAAGAAGCAAAGAGAAAAACCTTCCCTGTGAGTCCAAAGGCAACCAAAAAATAATAAGATTTATACCAAAGTCTGTGCCAAGGGGGTTCTCAGATGTGATGGAGATCAACTCTCTCCTTTTATGATTTAGGGAGCAAAGAGCCCAAGAAGGAAGAAATGACTTGCCTAAAGTCACACGACTATGGGGCAGAGCTGTAATTTGAACTCAGTTCCTCTGACTCCGTCTACGGTTCTTTATACTACATGAGATTGCCTCATACAAGTCATTACAAATTCAGCAATAGACATGACTGAGAAGTGGTCGGAGAGGCTTCAAAGGGTCTGCAAAAAGTTGCAGTAAAATAAAAAATTAATTTGAGTTAAATCCTCTAAGATTTGCACAAAATCATTCATTTATTAAGGATTAATTTCTTCTGTGACAGGTAAGAAAGAGGAGGTCTCTGACCAACGTGTCTGTTCTAATGTAGCTAACAGGGCCCCAACCATGTGATTATAATTCAAGCATTCAGTACCAACTGTCAAGCACATCACCCAGCCCCAAAGAATACTCTGGGGCATCCATCAAGCTCCCTGCACCTTTCTCAAGGTCTCAGAGAAATTAACCACCACTCATCCCTTAGCTTCACAACTTTGTGAATGATAGCAACATTTTCATATTAGTTTACTTTTCATATTAGTCTAATGTCTGTATCATCCAATCAAATCTAATGGCTTAGCCCTCATCCTACTTAGGAAAACTCCTTCATTCATTTTATCAATATTCATTTGTTTGTTCAACAGGCGTTTATCAAGTGCCTACTATGTGGCAAGCACTGTGTTAGGTGATGGGGATATAAGTACAAAGAAAAAAATAATCCCTACATGCAAGAAGCTTATGCTCTAACAAGGGACACAAACACTTTGTGTATATACATATGTATGAATGTATACAGCACACATATATACATTGTATATATAAATGCAATATACATGTATACAAACAAATACATTGTATGTATGTATACATTGCATGTGTGTATAAATAAATAGTGAGGCTGATGACTGTGCAACACTGCTTCACTTAAATCCAATCAATGAGAGAGCCAAGATATTACCCCATGATGTCAATAATCCTCTTTGAAATGAAGGACAAAAACAATAATATTTAATAAACATGACATACAAAAAGTAGTTAAATATAAGGTGGTTTGAGTGGGAGGGCAGTGGAGGAATTAGGAAAGGTTTCATTGCCATATGCAAAGACTTCAATCAAAACGATGGCAATCAATCAAAGCACGTTTATATCCTTATTCCATTGGAGTGCTTTTGGAGACTGGCTCCTAGTCTAGTTCCTCCATTAACCTCCCAACAACAAGCAATGTGAGAACCCTATAAGCTCATAATCATTTTCCTTTTCAAAAATCCCTTCTCAGGCTTTCTCCATTATTTTTAGGTGTTTAAGAAATGTTTGTTGATGGAATTATACAGTCATGCATGTTACTTGACTGTGCTCATCCCTCAGGTTCAGTTTTAAAAGGGCAAGGGTCATTTATTTATCCATGATTCTACCCTGCTGGAAGAAAACATGAAAGACAATTTAAGATGCAAAGAGGCAAGGAAGCTTGAACCTTGAAGATTACCTCTCCACAATTTTTTATAATCAAATGAGATATTTAAAAGGCACTTTGCAAACTTCTAAACATTATATAAAAATGTTAGCTGCTATTGTTACTATTATTTTAACAAATGAAAATACTTGGCCCAGAGAGATTAAGTGACTCACCTAGCATCAAAAATGTCATAAATAAAGCTACGAGTCATACCCAGATTAGCTCGAAATCAAGTACTCCTTTCTGTACATTGTGCTGCCAAAGAAAAGAAACAGATTGTTCGGCCATGGCCAATATGTAAAGTTGCTCTTATTTAACACTTATTGTTATAAATGAGGGGATTTTTTGGTGGAGGGAAGAGGACAGTAGCTGAGGAGTGAGGGAGAGAAATGAGAGTGATATCTAAAGAAAGAAAGAAAGAAGGAGGGAGGAAGGAAGGAAGGAAGGAAAAGAAGGAGAAGAAGAATTCCCCAACTTCTGCTCAAACTGACAGACTGGGTGCCCAGAGGGCAATGACTACTGCTCTCACATAACCTAGTAAAGACAGTTAATACGGAAACGCTCTCCTAAGACCCTAGTTCACTGCTTCCCACAAATATAACCTCCGTGGAAAGAGTATGCTTAAACTTGGACCACCATAGTTGTGATGAGGCACACATTTGAGAAAGATGTATGACACGGTTGAACACACAACACCTGCTCTGAAAGTTCTTCTCTCTGCGAAGAGACTTCATACAGAGCCCTCGTTGTGGTGGTTTGTCCTTCATTCTTGAAGAGCACCAATGACATCATCAGGGGGCTGTCTTGACTTGCTCACGAACTGGATATGAGTAGGACAGAGTTTCAGAAAAGTCATCAGCCTCCCTTTCTCCTCCACAGTCATGGAAGTCTGGCGGCAAGACAAAGATATAGGGGACTGGAGAAGGCCCAGGATGCCATAGGAAAGTAAATACAAAACTGAAGAAAGATCTGAATTCAAATCTGATTCCAGCCACCTTCCAACTGTGTGGCCCTGGTCAAATCCCTTAGCTAGTTTGCCTCATTTTCCTGTGGCCCCTGTGGAATTTTAATACCTAAAAATGAGGAAGGAGAATCTTACAGACTTGGAAGATCGTGTGTAGAAAGACACAGAGGCAAGAATGAGAATGCTGTGTATAGGAAACAACAAACAGTCTGTTTGGCTGGAATGTCAAATACATGAGGAGCAGTGTCATGTAATAAATTTGGAAAGATAGGTTGGAACGATATGAAACACTTTAAATGCTAAGTGAAATTAGTGATCAGGTGACCAGGAACCCCTACAGCTTCTCAAGCAGGGAAATCACATGGTCAATCCTGTGCTTTTCAAGAATATCAATTTGGCAACTGTGTGGAGGATGAACTAAATAGAGAAGAGGCTAGAGGTGAAGAGGACTAGCCATGGATTATTGTCTTAGTCAAGGGGAGAGATGATGAGGGCTTGAACTGGATTGGGGACTGGGCGAGTAAAGAAAAAACATAAATAAGAGGTTTAATGTTTGGTGTTGTTTGGAACTTGGTAGCGTCCCACTTTGTGTGACTCCTTTTGGGGTTTTCTTGGCAAAGACACTGGAATGGTTTAAACTCAGGCCTTCCTGACTCCCAACCCAGCACTCTATCCACTGGCTGCCCTAGATAAAATGTAGAGGTATAATAAAATAATACGGCAAATCTACTCTTTTCCCTTCTCATGTCTTTCCCATGTCATTCTGTTCCTACTGCTTAGAATCCCTTCTGCAATCCATCCCCAACCAGTTTTACCCCATCTTTGTAAATTCTTTTTATCATAAATGAAAAGAGCACTCCATAAGAGGAATTGACTATTCTGGCCAACACTGATTTGTGCCAGTATCCTGTGTGTGTGTGTGTGTGTGTGTGTGTGTGTGTGCGTGTGTGTGTGTGTGTGTGTGTGTGTGTGTGTGTGTGTGTATGCAGTCAATAATACAATAATAATAGCTCTTGGTTATTCTTGAATGGGCTTACCTTCTCCAAATGGGTTCCCCTTCTCTAAATCTCTGGGATTTTACTCAGCAAAACAGAAACTGAACCAAAGTTTTGTATCAGAAGTAAAACATTTGCTTTCTTAACCAAGCTAGGTTGTAAGTTTCTGGAGGGCAGGAACCATTTACTATACTTCTTTGGGATCTAGCACCTAAGTGAAGTAGCATGGTCTGGGGGGAAAACCATAGAACTTCAAGGTAGGAATTGACTGAATTTGAGCTCCTGTTCTATCACTTACTGGGGCAGTTAGAAGGCACTATAGTGCCTAGAGTCAAGAAGACTCCTCTTTCCAAGTTCAAATCCAACTTCAGACACTTGCTAGCTGTGTAACCCTGGACAAATCACTTAATCTGGTTTTCATCAGTTTCCTCATCTGCAAAATGATCTGGAGAAGGAAATGGAAAACCAAACTAGTATCTCTGCCATAAAAAAAGGGTCACAAAGTCACAGCTAAACAAATCTACCACTTCTATCTTTATGCTTCAGCTTTGAACCTGAGTTTCCTCAAGTATACTAAATGACTTCCAGTTCTAAATTCTATGATTCTAAATTACATCCCTGGGCTTCAGCTTCCATACCTGTCAAATGTATGGGCTCCGCGATCTCTGAGGTTTTATCCAATTCTGTCTAGTATTCTATCATTCTGGGAGCATCTCATTTGCATTTTTCCTTCCAAAAACTTTTTAGAGCCCCTAGTAAGTCCAAGACTCAAGTTGATGGATAAGTTAACAGCCAGAAAAGAACAATCTTCCTATTCTTTCCTAAAAGTGATCCAGTATTAAATCTGCAAACTTATGGTAATATCTGTCAACTTTCATAGGATAAGACCTTAGGACAGGAAAGGAATATAATCCAGGTATACCAGGGACCAGGATAGACCTTGGGAATTGCACCAGGTTAACAATAATTTTAACTTTTACTTCTGTTACAAAACTTTGGCCCAATTTCTGTTTTGCTGAATAAAATCCCAGAGATTTAGAGAAGGGAAAAAACTGTAGATGCACTTTGCTAGTACATATTGAACGAGTTATGATCCTCCAAAAACAATGTTCAATCTTCTCCAAATCACTTATTTTTACCATTGAGTAAAATGGCTGAAAAGAACTTTTAGCATTCAGATGATTACACATCATTGGTAAGTACCGTTTGAAGTCTGGAACATGTGTGTTTGGTTATGGGAACTGCAGTCCTTAACTTGAGTTTTAATATAATTACACAATCTGTATAGGAATGTCTCTCTGTGTGGGTGTGCTTCAAAATACTGCAAGAATTCCTCCTGTTCAGAATTGAGTTTCTCAGAAGTAGCAGAAGAGGAGGAAAAGAAGAATTTCTATTAACATACTCTGTCCTTCCTATGCAAAGATCAAATAATTAAGCAAAGTTGCTCTTTGTAGTAGTGGGGATTTGCTGGTTTCATTCATACTTCCTCATCAGTTCTATGATCAATACCTTGCATTTTGAGAAAATAAACAAAATTTAGAATCACTATTTGTGACTATGGAACAAAGTGAATTAATTGAACAAATGACCTCTCTTCAATGACTTATGGAATCTATAACATGGAAAAGGGATTGGACTTGTTCTGACTGGTCCCAGTGGGCTATTTGAAGAATTAGGGGTGGAAATTTAGAGAGATCGATTTCAATTCTAAGGAAAAACTCCCTAATAACTTAGAGCTGACCAAAAGTTGAATGGGTTGCTTTGGGAGGTAGTGGGTGCCCCTTTACTGAAAGTCTTCAAGCAGAGATTGAATGATCTCTTGGCAAAGATAAGTTCAAAGATATTTTTTCAATATGTTCAGGTACAAGTTGAACTGCACAACTTCTTAGATCCCTTCAGCTTGTGTTGTTGCCCCACTTAATGTTAGGTCCTATGTAAATAACTTTTGTGCTTTTACCCATATGGATTTTATTCCTTATGAACTTGACCATGGGAAGATTGGGGGTCATAATGCACTTGAAAAATGACTTTAATTTTCTTGAAAAGTGTCTCCACTAGAATGACAGCAGGTACTGTTCTCCCAGAAAGACATACCCACAAAAGGTGACCTAAGACATAAAGAGTTGTCATTTGTGACATTATTTAAAATCTTTTATGAAGTTGTTCACAGTATTGTTAAAAGAACATATAGGCCTTATCCATTATCATGCAAAATTCCTTTTTCTACCTCAAAAACTTTTCTATCTAACACCCCAAACTTGAATGGCTATTGGTAGTAGGTGCTATAGAGGGGATTCATCTTTCACTTAAAGGTCAAAATGCTTTATGAGTCTAATAGTAGTGCAAATCTTTTAAAAGTCATTACACAGGATCTTCTATACACTAACCCTAAGAGCACTAGGAGACTGTCTATTCCCCTGGCCAACAGTAAAAGTAAAGCAGAAAACTTAAGGGCAGGGCCAACCTTCTGCTCCTTTGTCCAAGATAAGACAAAAGACGGGAAGAGGTAGATTGAGAGAGAATGAAAGCAAGATCAGTTCTCTGTTGTTCTGCTCAACCAGAAGAAAAAGAGAGCTAACCAGGATACATAAACCAAGAGCCCCCTTGTCAACCAAAAGGCACAAAAGAAAAAAA
This sequence comes from Potorous gilbertii, assembly GCA_028658325.1. NCBI lineage: Eukaryota > Metazoa > Chordata > Mammalia > Diprotodontia > Potoroidae > Potorous > Potorous gilbertii. The sequence goes on from CM053769.1 coordinate 198,561,487, forward strand.
GACAAGAGAGAGATTCCAGAAAACCTGCTACTGATGGTTGTCAAGAATCTGACACTGATCCTCAGTTCCTCTCCCAGGGTTGAGACAATATTTTATCTCCTATATTCCAAGCTCCACTAGAAAAGTGGAGGTGGCATACTTTTTTCTAAGGAAAGTATCACTTTTGAATGAAGGATGTCCTTCCCTAGCCATAAAAGAAGGCTGTCCTCCTACTCAATGACCTGTTGGATACCACTCTTGTTTTGGATAGAACCAAGTTAGAGGGCAGTGTAAGTTGATCTACAATCCCCCTTCTTCCTTAATTCAAGGAGCTAGAAGGTTTTTGTTATAACTACGACATTGCCAAGAATGGCTGAGATGAGGATGCTTTGTAAGACATAGAAGGCCTCTGAGGACTTTGCAACTCTAATATTCTATTAAATCATTGCTACTACAACTCTGAAAGCTCAAAAAGAATGTGATACCAAAAGGAATATATAAAGAATTAATGAAACTACTAACACTACATAATATAAAAAGTCTAGCTGAATTCTTAGAACAAATTCTCAATTATGGGTTGGATTGGAACTTCCAACTTTGATATTTTTACTCTGTGATTCTAAAGATATACATAAAACAAGTGCCCTAGCTAAAATAATCTTTTTGTGAACCTATTTGGGGTTTTCTGGGCAAAGATACTGGAGTAGTTTGCCATTTCCTTCTCCAGCTCATTCTACAGATGAGGAAACTGAGGTAAACAGGGTTAAGTGATTTGCTTAGAGTCATATAGCTAGTAAGTGTCTGAGGCCAGTTTCGAACTCATGAAGATGAGTTTTCCTGACTTGAGATCTGGCGCTCTATCCACTGAGTCACTTAGGAGCCTCCCACACCTCTTAGAATATCTCTACATTATATTAGTAGATGTAGAATTACCAGTGACTTCATTTAATAGTTGTAGTGGCCAGAGAAGTAGAATTGCTTCCTTCCCTTCCTTCCTCTGGTGAGTCTTCAGGAGCTCTACCTAAAAAATAAATGCCAAACACTACAGAGGATGTGTTTCTAATGATCTTGATGTTGAGCAATTTTTGTACAGAAGATCAACATGGCAAATGATACATCTTCATTCTGGGCTTTGCCAAACACAGATTCTATGACCTCAGTTACAGTAACAAGAATCTACTTCTTTCCAGGGTCATAGTTCTTATTAAAAGTTGACATGACAGAAATGCAAGAAAAGTAGGGCAGTGAGAAGACAGTCTAGACACCTTCTTAGTTGTCTGAGACTGAATAATCTCAGCTCAGACAAGTTCTTCAGTTTTCATCTCAAAGGCTATGAGTAGGATTGACTCCTGTTGTTGGAAACAGAATGATGTGTTGAACACCAAGAAACTTGGCATCTTATCAGACAATTTCTTCCCACAATCCACTTCAGAATCTACAACAGTCAGTCCTTTCCTTTGACTTTTTGTTGAGTGTTAGGATGCATTATGGTACTCACTACTATTGAAATTCTTATACAAAATGTCTGAGTTCAGATGAAATAATAGAGACCTATTCTCAGAAATGAGATTGTCTGACCATCTGTGTTGTAAATGACTAGTAAAGAGCTAAAATTGTTGAAACAACATCAAACAAGATGGAGTCATTCTGAGAAAGAGCCTACCTCAACTTTTTTTTAAGTTTCTTTCCTGAAACAGCAATGCAAAGTCAATGTGGATATTAGCCAAGATTTTTTATCAATTCTCATGAAAAAGACAATAATAGTAAATTCTCTTGGTGATTTATTTTGAGTAGCTAAGTATGTCTTACACTCCTTTATCACTTCTTTGATATCAAAATCAATTCCGGGCCAACAGATACAACTTCTAGGCAATATTTTCGTGTAAACAATTCCTGGATGTTCAGCATATAATGTGGCCAAGATAACTTAATAGCTGCCTTCTGAAATAACATTGCATTTCCCTTCACAAAAGGCATCTTTGTAGACAAATAATTCACATCCATGTCTTGTGAATGACTCAATTCCTCAGAAAGTCTTTTTTATTTTTTTTTGGTGGGGGGGCATACCCAAATAAAGACTCAAGCTAATTTGAGATCTCATACAGTTAATTATGAACTTCTTTGACCTATGACATGGACAAAGAAATCTTCTAAAATCATGTTCTCCAGGAGAGATGATTCATAAGTTGTTATTAGCAGTAGTAGACATATCAGGATATGTGCTTTGAACTTGAAAGCCAAATGTGTAGCTATAAGCACTGAGTAAGATGCTCTATGGTTACATATTTGTTATTGTTCAATCATTTCTGTCATGTCTGACTCTTTGTGATCCAATTGGGGTTTTCTAGGCAAGGATACTAAAGTAATTTGCTCTTTCCTTCTGTAGTTCATTTTACAGATGAAGAAACTGAGGCAAGCAGGGTTAAGTAATTTGCCCAAAGTCATATAGCTAGTAAGTGTCTGAAACCAGATTTGAACTTGGGAAGATGAGTCTTCCTGACTCTAGATCCAGCACTTTATCCACTGAGCCACCTAGCTGCCCATGGTTATGTATGTGGTGACATAATAAAGGGTCAGAATTATCCTTAGAAGGAAAAAAAAACCCAGTAAGAGAATTGTGCTTAGTGTAAATTATAAATCTAGAGCTTAGGAAGATAATTTGGGAAAGTCTTGCCACCTACAATAATGTATTTTTCAGTATCTTTTTCATTGTGGTATATAGTTCCATTCCAATGAGGGCATTGTTCTTGAGTAGTAAGAAATTGGTATCTTGGGCCACCTGACTGGATCCTATCTCCAGTGATATCAGGTAAACCACCAGTAATGTGAAGTAATAGTTTATGTTGATTGTAATACCCCAAATAGACTCAGAAATCATTCATGTGGCATCCAGAAAGCATTCTCCTGCTGGAAAGTCTAGTACCTTGGAAGATCAAAGTACTATGGCACTTCTCCAGTTGTTGACAGGGCTGAGAAATGGAAGTCTTATGTGGAAGAAGAAAGTGACAGAAATTCAACAGGAAGACTCTGCGTTCTTGCTCTATTTAGTTGAGGCAAATCCAAGCATCATCAATGGAGTTGCCTAAGGAAACAACCCTAGAAGTTCTAATTTCATATTTTTCTTTAGTTACAGGGATGTATGACGTACGAAACCAATATTTGATTTCCAAAAGTCTTTCTGTGAGCTTATTTTCGGTTGATCACATGATTTTCTGTATTTTTTAATGAGTTGGTGGTTTTAGCAGACTGCTTAATATGTCAGTAGCATACAGCTCAAAACCATAATTCAATCTTCTGTGCTGTCATTCAGACAATAAACATTTATTAAGCACCATGTTAAGTGCTGGGCATACTATAAAAGAAAGACAAGTCCTTGACTTCAAGGAGCTTACGATAAAATTAGGTAAGACCACATAAAAGGAAGCTGAAAGGGAGGAGAAAAGATACTATGCCCAGGAAGCAGGACTTCTTTGGGAGTAGAACTTTCCTTCCAAGGAATGCAGTGAGATGAGAACAGAGATGACTGACCTAGTCTTTCTCCTTAAATGCAGGTTTTGAGAGGAGTTCCACCCCACACCTTCCAATCAGTGGGACAGAGAGCACTGGTGAATTGTGAGTACCAAGGCTAATCCTGTGACTTGTATGCTGTGAGGGATGTAGTCAGTCCCTCTTTCAATTCAGAACTGAATCCCTCTATAACTCAGTACTGACCTTTGAAAGTTGCCTTATCTGAAATTCATCACCTTGCAGCCAACATAACTATTTGTCATTTTTTTCAGAATAGATATCAAAGTTGGTGATCTGTGTTTATGTTTCCCTTAAGAACCAAGATCACCTAGAATTATTCCTGGTACATTAAGAGATATTAATAAATGCTTGTTGAATGAAATTGAAAGAGATTCTCCAGGCTGGCACAAGAACAAAAGACATAGTCCATCATTAGAACGCTGTTTGAAATCTTTTTAATGTGTGCCCCAATGGTCTTGCCTTCAAGAATCAATAGGCACCTTCACACCCTAACGAGGCATTGGATCTTAGACTCCATTAATACAGGTGTAGTGCTCAGGATGAGAAAAATGATTTACATGAAGTCCAACCAACTTTTGCCCTACTTACAAGTAGTATGCTCAGTTCATTGAATATAATGTGAATTTTTTAAAAAATCAACTGAAGTAAATGGGGGTGTGTTGTCAGGAATAATACTGTCCGAAAATCTCTTGAGTTTCCTGGAATAGTGTTTAGTTTTGAGCATCACATTGTAGAAAGGTCATTAACAAGCTGGTATGAATCTAAAAGAGATCAGCAAGGAGGATGAGTGGACTGGAAACTATGTCAAAAGGAAGATAGTTCAAAAGAGGTAGGAAAGGAATTTTTTTCTAATGTCATTACATCTCTGAGAAGTTTTCTGATCCATTAACATTCTCATTCTGACCCTGGGTCCATTCTGCTGTCCTCTGTATGCTGTCTTCCCCTGCCCGCAATGGTCTCTTTTTTGATGCAGAGACTACTGGGGACTCAGAAGTATGCCAGTTAGTTGTCAGTTAGGATCTGACAAGGCTTTGCCACCAGAGTTTCCCAAACTGAAAATTCTCATTAGGACCAGGAACAACAACATTTGATTTTGCCCACTGAGGGTTCCTGCTACATAAATTCTCCCTTACCCCCCAAATTAAAGCTTAGCTTAGAAAGCAAGCCAATAACCAGGAAACTATATCTGGAGTCTCCCACAAAACTACTAGAGATCCAAATTCCACCCCTTCAAAGTGCCCAAGGTTATGCACCAGAATACTTCCCAGAATACTACAACTTATACTAACATACTAACTCACAAATTTCCATAATTTTCTAACCACTCTCTGATACATGCCCTAATAATTCCAAGCACTACCTTATCTCAAAATCTAAACCCTTTTTCTCTGAACACTTCATATTCCACACTCCAGAGTTCAGTTAGCTAGCTAAATTGGTACCAGTGATACCAATGATCAACATTTGGGAGCATGTCAGTTAGTCAATAAGCAAGTAAACCATTGTAGCTGAATCACAGAGACAAGGAGGGGAAGAAGGTATAAAAAGACTAGAAAGGTAGGAATGGACCAAGTTTAATGAACATTAAACGACAGAGGACTTTATTTTGGAGGTAATAGGTAAACTGGAGTTTATAGAGATGAGGGGCAGGAAGGGTAGGGAGTTGACATGTCTGACTTGTCCTTTAGAAAAAATAATTTTTTTGCAATTGAGTGCAAGATAGATTGTAATGGAGAGAGACTTTAGACAGGGAGACAAATTAGAATGCTATGATAGTCCAGGTGAGAGGTAATAAGTGTTTGAACTGAAATAACAGCTATGTAAGTAGAGAGGAGGGAACAAATACAAGATTTGGCAATGGATTCCTTGATAGCCCAGGAAACAGGATCATAAATCTAGGGCTGAAACTCTTCATCTCTCTGCAACTATTCCTCTCCTTGCTTCATCTGAGTCCAACCTAGAGTCATTTGTTATATCTACCCAGTTACCTGGAACCACAGTCACCCTATCCCCACATAAAATAGAGCCCAGACCCCAGGTTCCATGGCACTCTGATCTCTGTGTTCCACATTTATGACTCAATATGTGCCACATTTCCTGCCATCTTGAGATGAGACCAAGGAGGTGGTGCAACATCTGTGTTTAGAACAGTGCCTAGGGACAGGGACATCAGGTATGTATGGAACCAGATGACTTAGTTTAAGTGCCAAACCTCAAGTTACCAAGACTAAATCCTAGACAATAGGCCCATACCACCTGACCAAGTTTTGGATCAACTGGGAGAGTTCTGGGAATAAGAAGGAGTCACAGTTAAAGAATGGTAAAGATAGGACTATGATGCAGAGGTAAAAACCCAGACCTTGCCTTTTACCTGTTTGATGAGTTAGAAAGTCTCTTTGTGAATTATTCTAGTAATTCTGTAGGGATCCCAAATGCCTTTCCCTTTTAGGGAAGCCTCAAACCCAGGGTATTCTGGAGACTTGTATATGTCCCTGAGGGCAGAAACTCACTGGAGAGAAGTAAGACCAATGTAATAGGATATTCACAGTGCCTACAGTGGCTGTGAATATGCCAGCATAATTTTGAATCACAAAATACTACAGACTCTTCACATGCAAGACAGAACCAAAACATTTATTCAAGCACCAGAAAGCCAAATCCATCATAGTAACAAAGAAATCTATACACAATAACAGTGTAGGGGGCACTACCATCCCCAAGTCTTTTCTCTGTTAGGCTTCCCACAAACCAACTCCCTGAAATAAATCACAAGTAAGCTCTCCTACTCATGCTGTTTGCTGCCTGCTTCCTCTTTCCCAGCTCTGAGTGCTCTGACTAACTTCCTGCTCCATTCCTTCCTACTCCACCTGTTCAGCAAACTCCTTCCATCACAGGTTCCACGTGACTCAGATGTCCATGTGATACAGGCAGGTCACATGGGTCTATTAATAGATGGGAAAGATCTTCCCATTTAAATTACTATTACAAGAAGGAGATTCATTTCATTTTTTATGGCCTGAGTTACAGATGTGGGTGTATGTGTGTGTGTGTGTGTGTGTGTGTGTGTGTGTGTGTATTTCAAGTAAAATAAATTTTATTCTGTATATGATGTATTGTTAACCTGAATACTTGCATGAAAGATGAGGACTCTTTTACATATAAGAGGGGGAAAGAGGGGGAAAGTGTTGATTTTGAAATCAAAAGAGCTGGGTTCAAGTTTTAGTACTTCCATTTATTAACTTTGTGAGCTTGGACAAGTTACCTTAATTTTTAGGTCTCAGTTTCCTGACTTTTAAAATGAAGGGTTGGATTAGAAAACCTTGGAAGGTCCCTTCTGTCTCTAAATCTATGAGTCTATGAATCTTTTTTGCTGTAATGGCAAGTTGAAATTCTTGTTCTGGTCTCTTCTGGTTCCCTCCTCAAGATCCCCCCATACCCATTTATAAAGCAAGTTTATAAGTATCTAGTCTAAAGTAATAATAGTAGATAGTAAGATTGAAAAGGGACAACAGAGAATTCACATATAAACTTTCCAGTAAGTTAAGGGAACATAAGTTACTTGAATAATGTCTCATAAATTAAGGGAACATAGGAGCCACTGGCAACTGAGGTTACATCCTGATATATGTACAAAATTAGGAGAAACCAGCTGAGTCTCAATGTAAAGGCCCCTAAATCCGATAACTGCTCATGACCTATAAGCTACAGGAAAATTCCAGACACACCATAAAACCAGTAAAATGTTATATAAATGAGGGAAACCTAAGAAGGTATTGATAACTTTAAGATGATATTTATATGTTAATGAACTAACCCCAACATGGCATGGGTGTTAATCCATCACCCACTAGCCAAACCTTATAAAAATGGGGTCCCAAACTCCAGTTCCTGCACATTCTTCCACTTACCATAGGTCCATGTTGCCCAAGTGCTCCCAATGACAATCTGTTAAGTGACTCTCTGTGCCCCTATCCCTCCCCATTCTCTCCCCACATTACCTCCATCCCTTCACCATCTCATCGCCCATTCCTATGCCTTCTCCCTTTATACTTCCCCATGCCATTTGCTTCTGTACACCCTATACCTTTTTAAAGTGTGATTGAAGCATTACTCCCCTCTTGCTTCCATCTTTGTCTTTCCCAGCAAGTATTCAAAGAACCCAGTGTGCTGACCTTTACTTTGTGATTCCTTCCCCCTAGCTCATTAACAGGAAGCATCAGCGTTGAGACTAAATTTTGTCCCATAGCCACCCCTAATGTGGACAAGCATAGAGCTACAAATTCATTGGTAGAAAGCAAGGGTGGGCAAATGAATCTCATGCTCCCTTTCAGAGTGACTTCTTCCTTATTGGATTGCAACTAATCATTTACCAATTCAAATTACCTAGTGTATTGTTAATATGTTTTTGCTTAATTTGATCATCTTTCCCACCCATTAATAGGCCCATGGAAAAATCACATGGAAGCCTAAGTCACATATGGTAGGAAGAGCTTGCTGAATGGGTGGAGCAAGAAGGGTGGAGCAGAACTGGGAGGAAGTTGGTGAGAGCAGTTGGGGGCATATGGAAAGAGAGGGAGGGAACAGGCAATCAGACAGGGCTGTGAGTGCTTGTAGAAAGGCTTGTAGGAAATGAGGGGGAATGGCATTGTCCCCTGCAGTGCTAATGTGTATTGACTTTTTGCTTACTATGATGATTTGACTTTCTGGTGTTCAGATTTGGCTTTCTGGTGTCTGAATAAATGTATTTCTTCTGCCTTCTATATGATAAATCTGTTATACTTTGTGATTAAGAACTACACCAGCATATTCATGGTCACTGTAGGTGCTGTGAATATTGCCTTGACAATACACCTAGATGCAAACTAAATCCTGATATTCCCCGGGGAAATATCTATGTGAAGGCAGCAATGATTTCTAAACCATCAGCACAACTGGACTTAGTTTGTATAAGCCATAAGCTTTGGTTAGGGGGCTAAAATGTTATATTACTATTTAGAGACAGAATATGTCTGAGGAAACAGTGGGCTTTCCCCTCACCAAAATTAGCTTCTGTCATCATAAAATCATGGAAAGCAAAGACCCTGATCAACTGATACTTCCCTAGAAATATGAATAGCAAACTCTCACTTCCAGCTCTAATTGTGGTCACTTGCCAAGATGAAAGCCCTTCTCCCTTGCTACCTTTCCCTTCCTCTCCTCCTCATCCATCTGGCCACCACTATTTACCAGTTCCTATCTTTTTTGCCTTTTACTTTTCTCCATTTGCTCCAGAATCGTCCCTCCATCATTAACTAACCCCTTAATCCTAGATCTCTGATTCATAATTTTTCCATCTTTAAACATTCACAGAAACCTAATTCTTGTCAGAACCATCCCTGGACACCCTCTTCAGTCCTCCTCCTCCTCCACTCCCCAATGCAGTGGCCCATGAATAGTCTGCATCCCACTTACACCCAGTTGTTCCTTCCTGACCTACCTCTGACTCCATTGCTCTGCAACCTGTACTCTTAAAATTTTCACTCCATCAGTATCACCTAGCCCACATCCTTGTTACTATAACCTTGGCCTTCAGATGACTCTCCTTCCTTTGTCAAGGGGTTCAGTATTTAGTTCACAGTCTTCCTCTTCATCCTTCCAACCACTACCTTCATATGTAAGGAACATAATCTGATGTTCCCCAAATAACCTAGCATTCATCAATTTCCTCTCCTCCAACTTGCTGCCAATTCCTAGGGGAGTGCAACAAAGAACATTTGCATTTCTTTCCTCTTCGTCTTTACCCCCTGTTCACTACTCAGTTCCTTGCAAATCTGGCTCACCTGCCATTCTAATGAAAGGATTCTTTCAAGGGCTGCAAATCATGTCTTAATTTCTAAATTCATACTCTTCTCTCACTTCTTATCCTCCTTGTCTTCTTTTCTGCTTTTAACACTCAATTATGCCCTCCTCCTGGATGCTTTCTGCTCACATGGTTTCTGTAACCCTACTTTTTCCCAACTCTCCTCCTCCATTTAGAACCACCCTCCCTTTAATCATAAATAAACCCCCCTCATCCTACATTTCTTGTTCACACTCTTTCCATCTCTAGGATTCAAAAGTAACCTGGATCTCATCAAAATTATCCCTGGACATGCTCTTTGATGCAGGCTGCTCCTTCTCTTGAAATTCCAACATGTTGGGCCTTAAGGTGTCTGCATACTATTTGCTCTCCTCTAGTCCTTCCACTCTCCCTCTGATATCATCAGTCTGAAACACTTTGTTAGTTCATCAAACATCTCCTGCCCCCAGAGTGTGGGTGTCCTCCAAGGCTTTGGTTTAGAACTTCTTCTTTCTCTGTGCTCCTTTGGTGACCTCATTTTACCCCATAGATTCAATTATCATATACAGATGACTCTCAGATCTATATATGTAGCTCTAATCTCTCTCTTTATCCTCAGTTCTGCATGCTACATCTCATCCTGAATATTACATTAGCATTTCAAATTCAACATGTTCAAAACCTCTTCTTCCTCTGCCCCTTCATCTTAAAATTTTCTCCTCTACCAAACTTTCTTATTTCTATTCAGGACACCACCATTTTCCCAGTTATCCAGTATGGCAGTCAGCATAATGTGACTTTGCTCATTGGCACTCGTTTACTGTAAATTTCCCCGAATGAAGAAGATTACAAAAACTCACAAATGATGAAAACTTCAGAGCCCAACACAGGTGAGCCCAGGAAGTCAGAGATGCTCCCCTTCTCAAGACAGTGAATTTAATAAAATTCATGCTGGATTTAGACTCAGACCTGGATTTGAATCTGCCGTGTGTTCTTCTTCAAATCTCAACCTCTCTGACTCTTAGTTGGAATAGAAGATCTCTGAGGTCCCTCCCAATCTCAAATCCCATGATGAGGGGTATTTCTAAAGGACATCCAAGAGGGTGAGGGGCCTAGAGACAGAATCAACTGAAGGAACTAGAGGAGCTTGATTTGAAGAAGAGCAGGCTTGGAAGAATGGGGCATGATCACTCTCTTTGATGTCATATAGAAGAGGTTATAAGACTCCCTTTGTCTGGGTTTCAAGGAAAGAACTAGGAGTAAATGGGTAGAAGTTAATGGAAGCAGTTCAACTCACTTTAGGGTGAAGACTACTGGTTCTGAGGGTCACCTGAGGAAGTGCTGAGTTTCCCGTAAATGGAATCATTCAAGCAGTGACTAGATGACCTCTTGTTGGGGTGGCTAGAGAAGCGATTGACCGTTTAGGTGGTGAGATGATTCTAGGACTCAGTGATAAGGGAGCGGAGCCCCAATGGACAGAGGAGGTCACTGCTTCCCCAGGCTTCCTTCTATAGTAAGAGGTTATGGGGGAAGCAGAGGGTTAGAAGCATTGAGGAACCCTGCCAGTGATTGGTGTGAGCTGTGATCTGGGCCTAGGAAGGGAAGGTAAGGGGGAACTGGAAGGAGTGGAGGAAGTCTTCAACTTCTCCTCTTAGGAAAGGGAACATTTCCATGGCATTCCACCCCATCTGTACCTGAGATGGAGGAAGGGGAAGAATCTCCCAAATCAATACCATGAAATGAGAAGTCGGCCCCTGGGAAGGCACCAATCAACTCTGCCATATCTACAAATAATCCTGCTGAGAAGGGAACTATTCTGGCTGCGCTGAGCCCATGGGCTATCTGTGAAAAGTCACATCTACCCAGTGCCACTACAACAGAAGCTGGACAAGAGGGGAGGTGGGGGGAACAGGTGATCTGAGAAGATGAGCAAAAGTGAGGGAGAGAAACTACTTGCTTCTGTTTCTTATCTTTAAATAATACTGTACTTAGCACAGCAAGTCACTGAATTTTCAGTATCTACCAATAAGTCTCTCCTAAGGCCATGAGAAGTAATGTGCTATAGTAGACAAAAGATGAAACCTGGATTCAAATTGTGTCTATGAAACTTACTAACCACATGACTATGTGCAAATCACTCACTCTCCTGAAAGCCTCAGTTTCCTCATCTAGAGAAAAAGGGCAATAATAGTACTTCTAACATCTACCTCCAGAACCTTTTGACAATCAAATGAGATAAAGTACATAACATATTTTGCAAAACATTAAGTCCTGTATAAATGTCAGCTACTTTTATTTCAGGGCCCATCTCACGCACTGTGAATTGTTTTTCCTAAAATGAGAATAGGTTTGGGGAGCTAGAGTCAAAATTTCCGTTGATCCAGAGAGGAGCTGAAAGACATATGATTGCTGAGAAGGCTGTAGCATAGAGTAAGGCAGTAGTTTTCAAACTCTTTGTCTTAGGTCCCCTTTATTCGCTTCACAATTATTGAGGACTTTCAAATGAGTTTTTGTTTATATGGATTATTTTCTATTGAAATTTACCATATTAGAAATGAAAACATCTTAGTATTTTATAAAAATAATTTTTACCTTGTGGACCCATTGCAAAGGTCTTAGATACCTCTAAAAGTTCCAGGACCATACTTTAAGAACTGCTGGTGTAAAGAAAAGCAAACTAGACTTTGATTGTAGAGATCTGAATTCAAGTTCCAATTCTGACAGTGTACCAATATTCCCAAGGCCAAGTCACTTTAGCTCTCTGGGTCTCAGTTTTCTCATTTGCCAAATGGAAATAACAATACTTATACTATTTAATATAACTGTCTTGGGCATACTCAAAGACAGGTGAAAAGAAATGTAGAGGAAGGAATCTGATCCACTGAATGCTCAATGACCCAGACTCCCAGGTTCTGCCCCTAGCCCTGACCTTCTGGGTTAAATTAGGAAGCTTGAGGGGGAAGAAGCAGGAATATAACAAAGGCAAGAAGCAGATGTGAAGGAGAGCCATGGGGAGCAGATGACAAAGGGCAAGCTAGCAGGAGGGGTGATGGAGCCTGGGAGATGAGGAAGATTTGAGTATAGCTAAAATCTGAGTAGAGTCTAGAAGACTAATTCATTCTCCTCCAGGAAAATATTGTGACACATTTCCCCTACTTTCTCAAGGGAGTTGAATGCTAGGGGGCCTCTACTCAACTAAAATGCCTTCTTTTCCTCAGCAGCTCATGGGGCTTTTATTCTTCCTCTTAAAGCTTATTTTCCTTGTTAAATACGATAAAATTATTGGCCAACATAAACCCACACAGTAGTTGGATTTCATTTTGTTTTGTTTTTTGGTTGTTTTTTTTTTTTTTACATTTTGCTGAGTCACATCATTATTTGAAAAATTAAAGAAAATTATTCCATTGCTTTACCATTAATCCCTTTGACTGAAGTTTAATGTAATTTTTGCAGAGACATCAGTTTATAGCTAGAGTACCTGATCTTCTCAAAGAATTTCCTAATGAAGTTTGAATCATTTTCTAGGATCACTAAAGTATAGTTGTAGATGATGCAACAAGAAAAAGGAACCAAAAAAATCAGGTTTTTAGAATAGAACAGAATTTAGAAAAATAAAATTCAAGGAGAAGCGAATTAAACTTAGACTCATTTTCTCCAAAAGGTGAGGGGAAGAAAGACCTATCATATATTTTAATATTTTTAAATATATATATTGTTTAGTATTTCCCAATTACATGTGAAGAATTTTTACATTCATTTTTTAAAATTTTGAGTTCCAAATTCCCTCCCACACTCTTGCTCCTCCTTCCTCCTTGAGAAGGTAAGCAATTTGATATTGATTATACATATGCTGTCATGTGAAACATATTTTCATATCAGCCATATTGCAAAAGAAAGAAAATTGCACAGAGAAAAAAGAAAAAAGTAAAAAAGTATCCTTCAATCTACATTCAAAGTTCATCAGCTCTTTTGCTCTTTCCCTTTAAAGGTGAATAGCCTTTTATGTGACAGGTCTTTTGGAATTATCCTGGATCCTTGTCTTGATCAGAGCAGCTAAGTCTTTCAGAATTGATCATCTTTAGAACATCGCTGACTAGGTGACATCCAGCCTGTTGACAGGGACGATTCTGCCTTGGGAGGCCACCCATTCTGTTCTTACCCTATTCAGTTCTTTCTAGTAAGCTGAAACCAATCTCCCTTTAATGTGGACCCCTGATTCCTAGTTCTGCCCTCTGGAGCTATGATCAAGTGTAATTCTACGTAACTCTTCATGAAAACATTGCTCTGACTCTCTTCCTGGAAGCTGCTGCTTCTCTTCTGGTTAAACATCCCCAGTTTCTTTAATCCCTTTTACCATCCTGGTATCCCTCCTCAGGCCATGACCAGTTTGCCAATGTCTGCGATATGCAGCCAGAACAGAACTCAGTTTTTTATCTGTGGCTGGATCAAGAGAGCAAACAGCAGGATTATCCCCTCCCTGTTTCTTCTATATAGCTATATACTGCAAAGAGCACATGAACTTTTTTGGACTATACAGAACTTGGAACTCACAAAAATTTGCATGGTTTCCCAGTTTTTTATGAAATGCTTTCTAGCCATCATTCTACTCTCTTGTGCTTGAGAAATCATTTCTTTTCACTCCAGTATTCAAAACTTGATTCAGATCTGTGAATTCATCAAAATAGGAAATTTCTGATAAAAAAAAACCCTCAATTCTAAAGAGTAAAGACTAGATGGCATGGTGGATTGTGTTGGGCCTGCAGTCAGAAAGTCCTGAATTCAAATTTAGCCTCAGAAACTTGCTAGAAGTGGTTTCTGGGCAAGTCACCTAATCCTCTGTCTGCCTCAGTTTACTCAACTGTAAAATTGATTTCATAGTAGCATTTGCCTCCCAGAGGTGGGATGAGGATTGAATGAGGCAGTATTTGTCATGCACGTAGTGATTAGCACATAATTGCTTCTTTCCATCCTTCAGTCTTCCCTTCCATAACTAAGCATCTTAGAGAGTTGTCTGGGTCTCTAAGAAGTAACTGTCCTGGAGTTATACAACCAGTTTATGTCAGAGACAGAACTTGAACCCAAAACTTCCTAACTCTGAGGCCTATCTTTTGACTGTTATCTTTATAAAAATTTCATTTTATTATATTCTTTCCCTTGTTCTATCTTCTTGAGATTTTGGGGGTGGGGGCATGGCAATCTCAATTTTCTTATCCATTGTGTTATCTATCCCTTTCACTTCAAACCATCTGCAAGCTTGATAAGCATGCCATCTATGCCTTCAAGCTAATTAATTGGATTCCCCTCCCAGATGCATTGGCATTCTAAGCACTGTATCTCATGGTGAAATGAAAGACTTTCTCTGAGAAAGGAATTTCAAGCTTTAGTGTGTAGGTGGTGAGGCATTTTGTAGGATAGGGCCCTCCCTAGCCCCAGATGTCAGATTCTGTAGGCAGCCACTAAATTATATGCAGTAATGCTGGCCCACTTCCTCCATGATGCCTCCCTGATTTCCTTTACTTTTTGTTACTCAAGTCCCAGGACTCCCCAAAAACTCTGGACTGGCAAAGGAGGAGAAAGAAGGAACAAGCATTAATTAAGCACCTACTATGCCTGGCACTATACTTTGTGCTTTATAAATATTATCTCATTTGATTCTCATAGCTCTCTATGCTTTGTGCCATCTAGCTGAAGAACAGGTTTGAACCTAGGAAGATCACTCAAGAGGGTCAGATTCTCTCTTTGACTCACTGCCCTCCACCTGGAAAACAAAGGCTTAGGCCTGACTCAGGTCTGTTTTCCCAAATCTATATCATTACATTGCACAGTCACTCAATTGCACATCTTTGGGTAATTCTTGAACACGAAGAGACTCTGTTCTTAGGAAATCTAGTTTCCAGCCTCCTCTCAAAAAAAGAATATTTTAGCTAGAAACTGGAGGTCCCTTCTCAGGTTCAGCGCACCATTTTCTCTTGGGAAGGTGGTTGGGAAGAAGAAAGGAAGAAATTTTTCTCCTCCCCACTCCCTTTGCTCCAGCCTAGGTGCTCAAGCAAGGAGAGAAAGAATGGGAGAAGAAATGGGCCTTCACTGTTCCACAGAATTTCCATTCACAAATTATAGGGGGAAAGTAATCATACCCTCGAGAAGCTTTGAAATTCCTGACTTTGGGACCAGGCTGTTCTGATTGTTGAGACTTCAGTATATTTAATTGGGTCTAGAACTAAATATGCTCTTTCACGCCAATCATTTTCCTCTGGATTGTCACATATGTAACATTCCCCCACAGTCTTTTCTACAACTTGTACTGAGAACTCTATAATCAAATCAACACTACCATTGCTTCTGGAAAGAGTGTCTCAGCTGACTGCCTATTGTTACACTGTCACTATAATTTCCAAAACCAAGACACCCTTTCTTAGCCACTACTCCCTTATATACATATTGTCTTTCCTTACAAGAATGCAAATTCTTTAACAGCATGAAACAGCTTGGTTTTGTGTTATTCCCAGTGCTCAGCACAGTGCCTGGCACTTAATAAATGTGTTTTTATTCATCCATTAGTGTATTCTTCCCTTCATTCTTTCAATAAGAGTCCCTTTGCCCTCATTCTCAGTTGCCAATTGTCTGAGGGATAGTTTAAGTCACTGGGGAGTTAATAAAGAAGTTAACTGCATCCTCTCCACAAAGCTGTGGTTGTGGTTTGTCCTTCATTCTCAAAGAGGACCATGACATTAGGGAGGTGAATCATTTCTTGTAGTTGAATTATATTTGAATGAGAGAAGACTGTGCCACCAGTCTCATTTCTCTTTCAGAGTCATCTGGGTCCAGTAGCCATGATATACATCATAACAACTGGAGATGGCCCCAAGGCTAGTGCCAGGGGTACATGTGCACTGTCATGGGAGGGGTCCTTCAGGCAAATGTCCACATCCTATAATCCCATTAAGTGAATTGGGAGTGAAGGACTCATAAAATTTATCAGGGATTTCTATTGGATTAACCCTTTCGTTATACTTATCTGTCCCCCATTACTCCAAAAAATAAATCGAAATGTGATCCCTTTCATCCCTCCTTCCTTTAAAGGAAGTCACACTGTCATCTTCTAAGAATTTAATAATAGAGCAAATAGATTTAGAACTGGAAACTCGGAAATCCTTCTGTCCAACTGCTGCATTCTATAATTGAAAAACCTGAGACTTAAGAAAAGTTAAATGGCTTGCCAAAGGTCACCCAACTAGTAAGCAGCAGAGCGAGAATGGAAATCTTCATTATCTGGTGCCACTTCTAGTGCTTTTTCCCTATGCCCCGTTTGCTTTTGACATAGCAGATTTCTATAAAATTTAAAACAAAGTCAAAATACTGAAAAAATAGAAAAGGTAAAGTATCTCATAATTAAAACAAATGACCTGGACAAGAGGTCAAAGAGAAAAAAAAGTTAAGGATCACTGGACTATCTGAATGCCATGATAGAAAAAAAAAGAGTTTAGACATCCATCCTATTTCAAGAAATGTTAAAACTACCCAGGTCTCTTAGAACCAGAAGGCAAAGTGGACATAGAAGAAAAAAAAACATTGGTTGCTTCCTAAAGGAAATTCCCAAATGAAAACACATAGCCAAAACCCATCATTTCCATGTCAAAGAAAAAAATACACCAACATCCAGAAAGAAAGAATTCAAGTACTAATGAGCCACAATCAGGATCACATAAGATTTAGTAGCTGCCACTCCAAAGGAGCAGAGAACTTGGAATATGAAATTCCAGAAGGCAAGGAACACAGGCTGACAACCAAGAATAACTTACTCAGAAAAACTGAGAATAATGCTACAAGGGAAAAAATTAATTTTAATGAAATAGAATGCTTCCAAGCATTCCTGATGAAAAAAAGAAATAAAAACAGCTGCATAAAAACTTTGAAGTTCAAACATAGGAGGGAGGAGACTCATAAAAAGATGGACAATAAGAAAGGACTAAACAAGGACAAACTGTTTACATTCAAGTACATGTGCTTTATATGTGTCCCCAATAGCATCAAGCGTCAGAGAGGGAGTCCAATTAGATAAGACTTGAGATTCATTCTGTTGTGTCTCAAAAAACTTAAGAAAAATTTAAAAGAGAGTGGGAAAGGAATATATTGGTCAGGAGGAAAGGAAAGAAAAGAAGAATAGGAAATATCTCATATGATCAGGGCATAGAATTTGATACATGCACAAACAAGGAGAGGGTACAGGGGAGGGGCTGACACTTAAAATTTACTCTCATCGAAACTGTTTAAAAGCAAAAAGAATGCATACATAAGCAGAAGTGGTACAACAATACATTTTACTAAACAGGAAAATAGTAGGGAACAGGAGGAAGAAAGAGGAGGAATGAGAAACAGAGACAGAGAGTAAATTAAGGGAGGTTTAAGTCATAAGTCAAATAAACTTTAAGGATGCACAAAAATACATAAAACCCTTTTTGAGGTAGCTAAGAATAGTGTCCATAAATTGGGTAATTGATGAACTAACTTCAGTGCAATAGAATACTATTATGCTGAACTCTCATCAGTGTAACAACAAACCACAATTCTAGAGGACTAAAGATACGACATGTATAACATGCTATCCATCTCCTTGTGTTCATCCTTCATTACTGAAGAAGACCATGCCATCAGAGAAATGATGACATGACTTGCACTTGGCTTTGTTTTCAGTGAGGGAGGACTGTGCAGGTCACCAGCCTCACTTCTCCTCCAGAGACATCTGAATCCAGTGACCAGATATTCATCAAGATGACTGGAGAAGACCCAGGATATACTGGGATCCATCTCCTGACAAGGAGGTGAAGGATATAGAATGCAGAATGAGTCAAAACAAATTTTTTGGACATGACAAGGTTGAAAGAAAGAAAGAAAAAGATGGATAGACATGGACACACACACACATACACACACACACACACACACACACACACACACATATAAGAAATATCAAATGTGAATGAAATATTGCCCTCTTAGATCATAAGTTCTGTGAGGGAAAGGAACTGTGTCATTTGCTTGTCCTAGTTGCAAAGCACAGGGTCCTATGCAAAATGGGCACTTATAAATGCTTGGGATCATGGTATTTTGAGCTAGAAAGGATATTCAAGACCAACCAATACAGAGGTCAGCAACATATGGCCTAAGGATCAAATCAAGCCTGATGATTCATAGGACCAATCTTAAGAATTTTTTTTTTTACATTTTTAAATACAATAAAACTTTGAAACAAAATGTAAAAACCATTCTTAGCTCTGAGCAGTACAAAAGGCTATAATTTGCTGAACCCTCATCTAGTCTAACACCTACATTTTACAGTAGAAATAAGTTGTCTAAGATTCTATAAGTTGCAAGTTACAGAAAGATGAGATTTTTATGGCCTATTGTACCCATTAAAGCTTATCTTTTAATAACAGTTATTTTTTAAGAGAACGTTTTATTTAAAGATTTATACATAATTGCCTTGTATGTAATTACAAAAAGACAAAACTGGAAACAACCTAAATGTTCATGAAAGGAGAATGGTTAAATATATTTTGCTAACTTAATGGAATGGAACATTATAAAGCAATTAAGATGGGCAATTATAGCTATAATTATGATAGGAAAAAATAGAAAGTCTTTTATGAAATAATTCAAAGTAAAAAAAATTAAAAGAATCAGAAGAAAAGACTACACAACTTAACTACAATCATATGAAGAAAAATGAATGAGAATTAACTGACAGAATCTTTATGGAAGCTTAGACTAAAAAAGTATTATTATAATTTATGCATTGCAATTAATTTAATTACTAGGTGGTGCAATGGACAAGGCTTGGGCCTGGAATCAGGAAGACCCATCTTCTTGACTTCAGATCCGGCCTCAGACACTTACTTACTTACTGTTTGACCCTGGGCAAGTCACTTAATCCTATCTTCCTCAGTTTCCTCATCTGTAAAATCACTTGCAGGAGGAAATGGCAAACCACTTCAATATCTTTGCCAAGAAGAGCCCAAATGGGACATGAAGGAAGGGTTGGACACAACTGAAAACATAGTAGATGTTTAATGTTGTTTCTAATATAATATTTTTTAAACCTAACTAAAACCTTTATCGCTTAAGTCAAACTCAGTACTCAGTGATCACCCTCCAGGTGAACTCCTGATTTCACCCAGAGATTATAACAGTTAGCAGATCCTTAGCCTACTTCAGCTCCCATCCTAGACATGTGGGAAGTGCAATCTACAGGTCCGTGTAGTCTAGTGTGGTGTGACTGTAAGTGCAGATGAAAACCAATACTAGTCCTTTCTGGGCAATGAAAGGAAGAGAGTTACAGTGTTTATGCCCATCCTCACCACACTTAAGTATCTGTATCTCCCCTTCTTAAGCACCATAAATTTCTAGAGTTCTTGTCTAACCCTGAATCAGTCCTGGTATAAGGCAGGCTGTAGTCATAACTTTCTAAGCTCTAAACATCCACTCAGGGACTATAAATCTGAATGATTCTGACACTCTCTGGGAAGGGATATTAATTAAGGTACTCAAAGCCAGAGCATGGCTGCCTGCTTCCCTGCAGCCAAGAGGCAGCCAAATAAATGTGGTGCCAAGATCCCTGGATGAAATAAGAGTCAGGTTCTAATTCCACCTCCTCCATTATCCAGGAACAAGTTTTAATTCCCTTCCCTATTTCCTCATTTCCACAGTATTTTAAGGTTTATAGAGTATCTTCTTCATAAAGGAAGTACAAGCATTTAATTCAGCAAACATTTATTAAGTACCTATCATGTGCCAGTCACTTTACTAGATCATGAGGAAATCAAAACAAAATAATCCCTTCCTTCAAAGAGTTTATAGTCTACTGAATGTGACTATAACAGATCACTGAGCCCAGTCCTTATAAGTAGACTTAAAGTCCAGCAAAAGCAGTTCCCCGTCTAGAACAAGCTGGGGAGCCTACTTTCAAGAGAACAGTAATGTCGTGTAATGGAATTGTCTTGGAGAGATTTTGGAGCATGCGTAGTCTTTCTTTATTTTCTGTCAGCTAACCGTGTCATGAAGGAGCTTTTTGGATTGCACTTTCAAGGTTAGGGAGGGGAGGCTATTGTTGTTTATGCAAGTATGGACATATGTTAAAAAATCTGCAGGAAGTGAAATTCTGTGCTTTGCTCAGGTTTGATCAAAGTATTGCATCAAAAGGTTGCTGATATTTCACTCAAGAAGTATTTCTTGAGTAATTTATAAGATTGTAATGTGTGTGATTCTGAGGCCTGTTTTCTTTCCACTATCCCATACTGTTTCTCTGGCTCTGGATATATGAAAACAAAATTTAAAATAGTCCTTGTCTGCCCTCAAGTCACTTCTGTACTGCAGGTCCTACCGTGTACAACACATGTAGGCACTATGGACGCAACACTCCTTGAGGGACTGCAGGGAAGCATTGAGCTTGGAGTCAGAAAGACTTAAGTTTGCATCCAGCCTCAAGCACTTCCTAGCTATTTGATCTGGGCAAGTCATTTGACTCTTCTTTGCCTCAGTTTACTTAACTGTTAAATGGAGGGGATAATAGCATTTATCTCGCAAGATTGTTGCAAAGATCCTATGAGATAATATTTATAAAGCACTTAGCATAGCTTCTGGCACATAGTAGGTGCTTAATAAATGCACATTCCTTCCCTCCATCCCTTATGGCTGCATGATCATTTCCAAGGTACCAATGCTAATCTTCCTGATCTCTGCAACAGTTGACATTGTTTATCACTTTCCTCTCCTGGATACCCTCCCCTCTCCAGGTTTTTGTGACACTGCTTTCTCCCAGTTCTCCTACTTATCTGACAGCTCTTAGTCTCCTCAGTCTCCTTGGCTATATCTTCATCTAGATCATGTGCACCAACCATGGGTATCCCCCAACAGTGTGCCCTGGATCCTTTTCTCTTCCACCTCTATATTATCTCTCCTAGTGATCCCTTTTCAAACTCAATTTATACCAGACAAAATCCATTCTATTACCTCCTCCTTTCCAACCTTCTCTTCTTCAGAAATTCTCTATTACTGTCAAAGGTACCATCATACTCTCAGTCACACAGGCTCACAACTTTGGTGTCATCCTTGACTCCTCACTCATATTCTTCCTATATGTCCAATCTATTACTAATCCTTGACATTTCTACCATCACCACATCTGTTATAAATGTCCCCTTCTCACTACCTACTTACCCACATCTCTGGTGGCAGGCTCATATCACTTCATACCTAGACAATTGCAGGAACCTTCTGGTTGGTCTCCTTGTCCTCCCTCAAATCCATCCTCCTCTCAGCTATTGAAGTGATCTTCCTAAATTCCACTTTAGGAATCAATAAATCTCAGTAACTCCCTATTACCTCTGAGATTAAATATAAAACCCACTATTTGGCTTTTAAAAGACCCTTCACAACCTGGTTCATTCTTCCTTTCTTGTCTTTTTATATCTAATTCTTGCCCATATACTTTAAGATACAGCAACCCTGACCTTGCTGTCACTTAAACACAACGCTCAGTCTCCCAACTCTATGACTTTTCGCTAACTATTCCTCCTGTCAGGAACATTCTCCCTCCTCACCATCACTTCCTGGATTCCATGTCCTCTTACAAGACTCAGTTCTAATTCTATCTTCTGAAAAAGACCTTTCCTGATTCTTCTTTCCCTCTTTTCCCCCTCTTTCAATGTCTTCTCTTTGAGATAACTTCCATCTAATCCACCCATATATTACACATATTATATGTATGTAATTGTTTGCATGTTGTGTCTCCCATTAGAATTCAAACTCCTTGAGGGTTAAGGGCTTTGCTTTTTGCCTTTCTTTGTGCTGTAGGTCACAGTGACTGGTCAAGGTCTTTCCCCGTCTCTACTACTTCAAAAGTATTACATCTAAGATGACCCTCCATCTACTTGGCATATTGCTTATATGGACACAATATTTTGCATGTTGTCTCCCCCATTAGAATGTGAGCACCTCAAGGAAAAGAACCTTGTTTTTCTTTTTTTTTTATATCAGAGTGTGTAGCATGTGTTCTTATTCAATTGTTCCAGTCATGTCCCATCTTTATAACTCTATTTAGGGTTTTCTTAAGACAGGGGAGTGGTTTACCATTTCCTTCTCCAGCTCATTTTACAGATGAGGAAACTGAGGCAAACAGGGTTAAGTGACTTGCCAAGAGGAGCTCCTTATGTAGCCAGTAAGGGTCTGAGGCCAGATCTGAATTCAAGATGAGTCTTTCTGACTGCAGACCCAACACCCTATCCACTACATCATCTAGCTGCTCACCTGGAACATAGTAAGCACTTAGTAAATGCTTGTGGATTGATGATAAATTAGTAAACAAGCAGAGTTAGAGGTTGAATTGCACATAATAAAGTAACTGCCCAGACAATAGTCCTAAAGAGTGTTTGTATGTGTTTAAAGATATAACGAGATAGATTAAATCCCTAAAACTATTAGCATACTTCAGCTAGCTAAGAAGAAAGTTCTGACATTCTCAGGTGCTATTGAAGGTCAGAACTTTTTGTTTCTGAGACATCAGGGAAGGTCAGTTTTCCCTGAATTACATCAATACTCCTAGTCAGACATTCATTTCTTTTTAAAAGGAGATTGGGGGAAGGGGAGGCAATCAAGGTTAAGTGACTTGCCCAGGATCACACAGCTAGGAAGTGTCTGAGGTCAAATTTGAACTCATTTCCTTCTAACTCCAGGGTTGGTGCTCTATCCACTGTGCTACCTAGCTGCTCCATGCAGATAGTCATTAGAGCTCAGTGATTTTCCAAACCTCCTCCTTCCCCCTACCCAATACAACCACAAAAACTCTCTCTTGTTCACTCAGCCCCCTACAAAGCCTGCAAATGCTCCCAGAGAACAATATTTGAATCTCTACCTTTGACAACATGAGAATACTTCTGCACTGGCAAACAAGAGACCTGGGGCTGTCATCCTGTCTCTGTTCCTAACTGTGTAACCTTGGGCAAATCATGCAACCTCCCCAGGTCTCAACTCCATCATCATTAAATGAAGCATTTGGATAAGATGATTTTCAAAATGGCATCTGAGTTCAAATCCTACCCCAAATATTTACTAGCTATATGACTTGAGTCAAGTTACTTAATCTCTCTGAGCCTTGGGTCCCTTATCTGTAAAATAGAGATATTAATGGTACCTGCCTCACAGGATTGCTGTGGAGAGCAAATGAAATAAGACACATAAAACATTTTGTGAAATTTAAAGTACTGCACAAAGACTTACTGCCTAAAAGCTCAGAAAAGCTATGAACTTAAAGGAGATCTTCTGGATAAGGCTCTATTTCTTCTCCGAGTGCTATATTCCCCAGCCCCTGAGGGACCACGGGCCCCAACGCTGCCAGAGTAGTGTCTAAAATGAACCCCTCTCCTTCAGCCCATCTAAAGTTCTGGTTAGGTTGGAGAAAATCTTGGCTAGGGAGATGGAGCAGAACTGAACTGCATACCAGAACTTGCCGTGATTATAAGCAAAACAGGCCTTCCTAGTCCTTGAAAGCTGCTCTCCCTGAAGCAATCATTTTATTTCCTGCTGCATTTCTAACCCTGAGAGAATTTGCCTAGACTAACCTTTACTTATAGAAGAAATAAACTCCCTCTATTTCTTTGCCTGTTACAGTCCTCTTCCTTTGGGGACAGCTAGGTGGTGCAGTGGATAGAGCACCAGTGCAGGAGTCAGGATGGACCTGAGTTCAAATCTCACCTCAGACACTTGACACTCACTAGCTATGTGACGTTGGGCAAGTCACTTAACCCTAACTGCCTCATCCTGGGTCATCTCCAGTCATCCTGATGACTGGATTCAGATGACTCTGGAGGAGAAGTGAGGCTGGTGACCTGCACAGCCCTCCCTCAAAACAAAGTCAAGTTCACGTCATGTCATTACTTCTCTGATATCATGGTCTTCAGCAACGAAGGATGAACACACACACAGTCCTCTTCCTTTAAAGCTCCAGTCCAAGTGTCCTCTCCTCCATGAAACTTTCTCTGATTTTTTTATCCCTCCAAATCCTTACTTAGCTGAAAATGACCTTTCCTTCAAATTGCTTCGCATCTTTTCTCTAGCCTTATCTCATTCTAGCATGGATCATACTTTATGTTGATGTATTGCATCCCATCACTACCATTTAATTAGAAGAGTAATTTTGCCATTTGTCTTCTTTTTACCTTCTCCAATGGCTCCAGAGGAGAAGTGAGACTGGTGACCTGCACAGCCCTCCCTCCCTCAAAACAAAGTCAAGTGCAAGTCATGTCATCCTTTCTCTGATGGCAAGGTCTTCTTTGGCAATGGAGGATGAACACAACAACCTTCTCCAATATCTAGCACACTGCTTCACAATTACAAGGTGCTGAATAATTGTTTTTCAGTTTATTGTTGAATTGACCTGAATGAATTGAGATTAATGGCAAAAAATAATCACTTCTCTTCTGCCAAAGATATATTATCTAGAAGTTATCTGTCTGAAGGAAAAAGTTTAATTAGGTATCACTTCATTCAACAAGCATTTACAGTACCAGCAATATGCCAGGCATTATGCCAGGTACAAGAGATATAAAGACAAAAAGGAAATAGTCCCTGCCCTCAAGGTGCTTACCCTTTTTAGGGAAAAACAGCAGGCAGAGAGATGGGAGATGGAATGTTGTGGATGAGGAGTCCAATAAACAAGTCAGCTTGAAAACAGAATGAATGGAAAGGGTAATCTTCCCTTGAAAAGTAGGGTACAAAGAAACTGTAAGGGCTTTAAATCTCACACAAAGGAGGATATATTTTATCCAGCTGTCAAGAGAGAGCCACTAGAGGTTTTTGAGTAGAAGAGTACCACCAGCCATATACATATTGCAGAAACGTCAATTTGGTGACTGTATGGATGATGGTTAGACCCAGAAGAGACTTGGGATGGAAAATATGGGCATGTAAAAGAGCAACTATTCTCTTTCAGGGAAATTTTGAGGTTTCTTCATCTGAAGGCAGAGAGATGGATCAGATGAGCCAGTCCAGTAATTCTATGATGCTTATCCCAAGTTGCCAGTAATTATGTTCAGGGTGTTGTACTGGATCACACTGTGACATGTAAACCATAGGATCTGTCTGGATCTGAAGAGGAGAGACATTTTCACAGGATTACAGAATCTAGAGACAGAACTCATTCTACTGATGAGGAAATTCAGTCTAAGAGAGGCAGTGATTGACCCAAGGTCACACAGGCAGCAATCTGAATTTGAACCCAGGTACTATGATTTCAAATCCAATGCCATTTCCAAGCTGCCAGTTAGACCTAGACTCCCATGTACCTTTGTCTCAGATAACAGCAATCATCCTAAAGAGTGCTAGACAATGTTGCCAGTTTCTCTTTGACCTGTAATGAGAGGACTGGCCAATGAAGGCTTAAGCTAAGCCTTCATAAAATTGTTCTATGAAGTTTAGATTCAGTCAAAGAGCTGCACTTGAGGACCTAGAAGACCATATGTGGCCTCAAAGCCACAGGTTTTCCCCACCCCTAGTTAGACCATAGGATATATGCAGTATTTTTTGCCTGGTACTAACCCACACAAATGGCTTCTGAGTCTGCTTTTAGTAATGCAAGGTGGTGGCCCTTTGCTCTCTCTCCACCTCAGAACGGATACTGTATCTTGTGTTTCCTTTTACTTTCTGCCTAGTAAAGAAAATTTTAATTGATTACTGAAAAGGATCTCAGTGTGCATACAAAATGTTAAATAAGAAGAATTCTCACTTTCTTCCCCTAATAGCTTTCAAAGAGGAAGAATTACTGAGAACTTCTGGGACAGGGAACTCTACCACCCACCCTCCCAATCTTCAGATTCTGTATCCAGAATGCACAGCACCTTTCTTCTGTCTCTTTTCTTTATTCTTTACTGATTTGTGGCAAATGAATACTGAAGGTGAAACAACCAGGTTACTATTTTATAAAGTCCAGCTGGTCGATAAAGCCTTGGAGTTGTATCAACTAGAGGCAGTAACAGAACCTTCCAGTAGCCATGACCATCATGTCCAATAAGGAGTCAACCCTAAGGAGTGAGCTGTTTGAGCTAGCCTAGCAGTGAATCAACCCCACAGTCAAAACACTGTGTTCTGCAAGCAAGGGAATTATGCCATACTGGCAAGAGACTTTCAAAGGGAAAGGATTCTCCAAGCCAACAAGTAGCACCCTTACCATTGGAGTGGGAAATGGATGTTTTGAAGCAATCCATCTGAATCCACTCTCCCCAGAGACAGAGTGGGTGTGGTAGGGAAGAGTGCTCTCAGGTTTGGAGATGGGAGGGATGTCCTGACTATAAAAGCTAATTATAACGGGTTCACTGATATCAGGTGATCGTTAACAGGTCAATTGATATTAGGAGAAAACACACTGAATAGGTTCAAAAGAATAATAATATTATGAACCCTAACCCATCTGAATTATCCCTAGAATCCTAAGGAGAAAAATAACCAGCCATCCTCTGGGAACAACATACAACCTACCAGACTGAGTGGGTTTAGGGAGAGTAAATGCCAAAGCCCAAGCTACATATAAAATTACAAAATAAAGAGACTAAGTTAGAGTTCATCTCATTCAACCTCCTCACTTTAAAGGAGGCACTTGAAGTCCAAAAAAGGTAAGTGACTTTCCCAAGGTCACACAGTGCATCAGTATTGAAAGCTTTTAGAATGCTACAGTAAATTAAAGGGATCTCCATATTTCCCCCACCTCAGGAGGTACTGATACTATATCTCTGTATCACTTTTTAAATTTATGTCTCTGTTTTTCTGTATCTCTCTCCTCATCCCCCACACCCTTTCTTATTAGGAAATTAGGGAGCCCAGCTCTCCCCTGTCCCAGACAAGCAAGAAGCTGCCTCTCCCCCATCTCAGTCCCACTGCTATTGAGCCAAAATTCCAGTTGTCCAGAGATATGAAAATCTACTTGACATACAGAAGACAGCCTAGTGTTGTGTGAAAGGAAACCACTTTTGTTTATGCCACCACAGAGTGTGGAGGGCAAGGGGGCTCGATTACAGGGTGATGAGCCATGGAAGGAATGTGCCAGTCGACTGCAAAACAACCGTGGTTTTGTTTTGGTTCCTGTTGTCGAGGACAGCTCCAGAGGCACTCATGCCCATAGACGCACAGGACATTTCATATCTACTGACTCAGAGTTGGCTCCCTGGCTCCCTGTCCTACCTTCCTGTAACTTGGCTCCCACAGCATAAATCAGCTTTGATTTTCTCCAGGTCACAGGCAATGAAACTGGCCCCACTGAGGAATGACCACTGAGGAATGTGAAGATGCAAAGCCCGAAGTGGAGTTTCGCCTTGCAAAAGGTGGCAGTTCTGACCTTTCTAAAACAGTAACAGACTTCCTGCACACAGCACTAAGCTGTCTGCCCTCAGGGTCCCAGCTGCTGCCTCGATCTTTGGATGAGGCTGTAAGTGTCTTTCACTGAAGCAGATTCCCCAAGCCAAGGATTTTTATCTCCTATGATTATCTGTAGTTCCAAGAGAAGAAAGGAGAGAGAAGAATCAAGGAGGGGATGAGGAAGGCACAAAGAAAACAGACAGGAAAGAATCTGGAGTAGAGAGAGAAGGAATCACAGTCCTGAGTCCAAGCAAACTGCTCTTCCTTCACACAGTCCTTTCCATCACTTATTCCGTGCCTTACATAAAATGTTTCTCCCCCACTTCTTCTCTGCAAAGTGTTCCCCCTCAACTCTGATTCTTGAAGTCCCTAACTACCTTCAGAGCTCAGACCAAGTTTACTCTCCCTAAACCCACTCAGTCTGGTAGGTTGTATGCTGTTCCCAGAGGATCTCCTGATCCTGACCCTCACCACGCTAGTGCCTTTCTCCCACATCCCCCAATTGACTTACATTGACTTTGTCTAAGTGGTGTAGTAGATACAGTACCCAACCTGGAGTCAAGAAAACTCATGTTCATAATCCAACCTTTGAGACAAGTCATTTAACTTTTGATTACCTAGGTTTCGTCATCTCCAAAAGGGGGGGAAATAATAGTTATGAAAATCAAATGAGATAATACTTGTAAAGTGCTTTGCTCAGGCACACAGGAAACACTATATAAATGTTAACTATTGTTATTGTATCTATTTTGTACAAACCTAAGTATGCATGCTGTTTCCTCTGATAGCCTAAGTGCCTTGGAGGTCAGAGTCAGCATCATTTCTTCCTTGTGGCCCTGGCACATACTCTATTGTAGGAGCCTAGATCCTTCAAGTTTCTAGAACTATGCTCTAGAAAGAACATCAGAGGTTATCTAGCCAAAAGGATCAGATGAAACAACATAGGCAAAGTGCTTTGCAAAAGCTTTAAAGTGATACAAATGCCATCTACTGCTACTATTAGTATTATAGTCTAGCCCTCTCTTGGACAACTAGGTGCACGGTGGATACAGCCAGGCTTGGCATCAGGAAGACTCATCTTCCTGGGTTCAAATGTGGCCTCAGACACTTCATTAGTTGTGTGACCTGGGCAAGTCACTTCATTCCATTTACTTCTGTTTCTTCATCTATAAATTGAGCTGGAGAAGGAAATAGCAAACTACTCCAGTTTCTTTGCTGCAAAAACCTCAAGTAGGATCACAGAGAATTGGACATGACCAAACAACAACCAACCCTCTCATGTTACAAATTAAGAAACTGAGGCCAAAGACTGTCAAATGCCTTGTCCAAGGCCACCTAGGCAGTAGTTATGAGAAGCAGGGTTTCAACCCACTTCCTCTGATTCTAAAGTGAGTGCTCTGCAACATATGACTACTAATTGATTGAACTGGATTTCCCATCTCATTTGTACCACTTACTAGGAACATAGATTTAAGAAGGGACTTTAGTGAGCACTTAAGTTCTTCATTTTACCGAGGCCTAGAGAAGAGAATAGACTTCAGGTAACCAGTAGTCTATCCACCCTAGAGAAGTGTGACAAAGTGACTAGTCTCGTGCTGGAGGCAGGAAAACATGAGTTTAAACAACCCCAACACTTCAGTTCACCCTCATCTTCTTCATCTGTAAATTGAAGGCCATAATAATACTTTATGATGTTGTGGAGGTTCAAATGAGATAATGAATACAAAATGTTTTTAATTGCTAAAGCATTTTATAAACATTTGTTGTTATTAGACAGGATTGAAACCCAGCTCCCTCGCTGACCCTCAGATCCAGTGGTCTATTCTTCACACCATTTTCTGGTCAGTTATGTGACTGAGCCTCTGTTTCTTACCCTACAGAACAAAATGATTGCATTAGATCGCTAACATCCCTTCTAGCACTAGCATTCTATGAAAAGAGGAAGGAGAAAGTTCAGAAAGGGGAGAGCAGGAAAGTGAAATGGAAATCATTCTGATCAAATGAGATATTTGCAAAGTATTTAGCATAGTACCTGGCATATAGAAAATACTTAATAAATCTTTCATTCCTTTCTTTCTCCCTTCCCTCCTCCTTTTCTTCTTTTCTTCCTTCCTCCCTTCTTCTTTCTTTCCTTCCTTCCTATTCTAAGAGTTTCTTACTAGCAAAGTGCCTCCAGCACTTTATATTTGCCTTGAGGACATCAAACTCAAGCTTATACAGAGCTTGACCCCAGATCATGGCCACCAAGGGGAACCAGAGGGGCTCAATGCTAAGAACATCTCTTATACACCCCCTTCCTCCCAGAGTCAGTAACTCCCAGGAAGACCAAGGGAAAATGGATCCAGCCTGAGAATCTGGAATACAGGATTGTCTCCCACTCTTTGAGAAGGCATGTAGATGAAAGCACAGTCAGTTCTCCCTGAAAGGACTCTGGGGAACTTGGCGGGAATGTTAATGTATCCTGGGGTGAGAAGGTTGCTGGGAGCAGGGGTGGGGTTGGGGGGAGGGGGGCAGGCTGGGAGAGGGACTGGGGTGGGGAGGGTGTTGCTAGAAAAATCTTGCCTCTGCAAGAGGTCTGATCATGTTTGATTTTAGTGCTCACTCTCTCTGTCTCCCTCTCTCCCTCCCTCCCTCTCTCTCTCTCTCTCTCTCTCTCTCTCTCTCTCTCTCTCTCTCTCTCTCTCTCTCTGTTTCCCTCCTTCTTTCCCTCCCTCCCGCCTCCTGCCTAATCCACAGTGTGGTGAACAGAAGGTGGGAGGGGGGGAAGCTGTCTGTGAAGACTTTTCCATTGAGAGGCCACGAAACTGCGTAAGTGATTTTAGGACCAAGAATGAACCCCGCCCAGAGCTTCCTACCCATATATTCCCACTCCGAAAAACTTCTCTTGGCCAAGGAACTTGAAAGAGAGATGGCGCCCTGTTTTCCACTCAGGACATTTCTACCTCTGTTCCCTCGATACCATTACATAAGAAAGCACCTAGAGAAAGCCACTGCTCCCCTTTCCAAGGCTTTTTTGAGATTTACAAAATTCTTTCTTCATTAGAGTCCTATGGAATAAGTATTAATAATAGTAAATATATTAAATACAATTTTATGTTATTATTATGGCTAGCATTTATATAGTACTTTAAGGGTGGGGCAGCTGGGTGGTGCAGCGGGTAGACCACCAGTGCAGAGTCAGGAGGAACTGAGTTCAAATCTCACCTCAGACACTTGACACTCACTAGCTGTGGGACCTTGGGCAAGTCACTTAACCCCCATTGCCTCACCCTGGGTCATCTCCAGTCATCCTGATGAATATCTGGTCACTGGATCCAGATGGCTCTGGAGGAGAAGTGGGGCTGGTGACCTGCACAGCCCTCCCTCACTCAAAACAAAGTCAAGTGTAAGTCATGTCATCGTTTCTCTGATGGCGTGGTCTTCTTCATCAGTGAAGGATGAACGTACATGCACAGACACACTTTAAGGCTTGCAAAGCATTTTACACGCATGATCTCACCTGGTTCTCACAAAAACCCTAGGTGTTATTGTTATCCCGATTTTACAGATGAGGAAACTGCGGCAACTAGAGGCTGAGCAGCTTCCGTAAGGTCACACAGCTAGGAAGTGTCCAAATCAGGATTCAAACTCAATTCTTACTGATTCCACGCTCTGTGTTCTATCCATGTAGCTGCAGATTATGTATGAATTGTCATCACCATCTTCAAGAGAAAATTGAATCTGAGGAAAGTAGACTTGCTAAGGTTTTGCTACAAATATCAGAGCCAGCCCTTGAACCCAGGTATTTAAATCCGGAGTCCTCAACACTGCGTCAGGCAATTTTCTATATACAGAAGATTCTTAGTGAAACTACTGTTTAGAAATCATGCCTCACTCCCATTCACCTTCCCTGGGTAGCTGAATATTTTATTATCTACTTAACATGTGTATATGACCATAGACAAGTCATTTAATCCTGGGGCTTAATTTCCTCATCTGTAAAATAAGGGTGTTAGACTAGATGGCTTCTGAGGTCCCTTGAAAACCTAGAACTATGATCTTATAATTTGTGGACAGTCAGTCAATAAATATTTATTAAGCACCTACTATGTGCTGGTACTTTGCTAAGCACTGAGGTTACAAGAAAGGCAAAAGACAGTCCTTGTTCTCCAAAAGTTCACAATTCATTGACTAGAAGACAACAGCCTAGAGGGCCATTAAATACTCCTGAGAAGAATGATATCCAACAGCCAACATTTTTAATTGTTCCAAAAAAGATAAGAAGTTGAAAGCATCGCCTAAGAAGAAAGAATTCAGGGTCTGGCCCTGCTACTTTCTACACCATAATTTTGATCCAGTGTCAGCTTCTGCACACTTTGCCAAAGAAATAAATACTGGGAAACCAGATTTCCTCTAATTTCATTTGTATGTCAGCAACTGATGGGCACCATCTGGGAGACGGGAGCAATCTAGAATACATCCAAATCTACTCAAATGAATTCACTGTTTTCCTTCTCATAAGGGAAAAGCAACCAAGTTAATTAGGGGTGTAGGCAATCCAAGATGCCATCAGCATAGGACAGAGGGCATAGTGTCTTTGGGGGAAGCTATTTGATTTTCTTGGGAAGTCCCCAAATATGTGCTCATAATAGCTCACATTTCTAAAGTAGTTAAAGATTTACAAAGTATTTTTCTTATAATCACTCCTCTCCTCTCCTAGTTCCTGACTCTTCTCTGGATCTCTCCTGCCCCCTCCACTGTCTGACACTCTTCTTAGCTCTCTTTAATATGTTTTTTGTTGCTCAGTCATTTTTCAGTCATCTGACTCATTATGACCCCCTTTGGGTTTCTTGGCAAAGACACTGCAGTAGTTTACCACTTCCTTCTCCAGCTCATTTTACAGATGAGAAAACTGAGGCCAACAGGATTACATGACTCGTCCAGGGTCACATGGCCAGTAAGTGTCTGAGGCCAGATTTGAACTCATGGAAATGAGTCTTCCTGACTGTACGCTCAGTGCTCTAGCCACTGTGCCACCTAGCTGTCCCTCTGATATATTTACTATATTGTCTTCCCCTATTTGAGCATAACTTCCTTGAGGAAATGGGAAATTTTTCTTCTTCCTTTTATTTGTATTTCTAGCATTAAGTGCAGTGCCTGGTACACAGTAAACAAAATGAATGCTTTATCTATGCATTTACCAACCAGCCTATGAAGCATCTCAAGTATTATTAAGCCCCAATCTATAGATGAGAAAGCTAACTTGCCAAGGTGACAGAGTCATGAGCATCTAGACTATCAGAGCTGGAAGAAATCATGGATGCGATATAGTTGGACTCATACACAAATGAGAATCTCCTTTACAATGTCTCCAACCAGTTGGCCATCTGATCTTCTCTTATAGGTCCCAGAGCGATGGAGCCTCCTGTCTCCCAAGGGAGCCTATTTCCCTTCCAGATAGCTTCAGCTGGTAGTTCTCCCTTGAATCAATCTGCTTCTTCGCCACTTCCACCCAATGCCCTTAGTTCTCCCCTCCCATGCCCTCCAAGCAAAACAAACTGACCAGTCTTCAAGTCCTTGAGGATAGCTGCCATATCTACCCAACTCTTCTCTAAATAAACCATCTCTGGACTTCAGCTCCAACCTCTGACCCCCAAGGCCAGTGCTCTGTGTGCCACAGAGAACACAGAAACAAACTAACCCCAGCAATGGATTTGTTTCCACTCATCCCTCTTTTCTGTCTTTTCTCCCACACAGTAATAAATATCTCTCAGTCAGCAGGGTGTGCAGGTAAATGGGTGTACTAGTAAATGTTTAACAATCCCTCATTGGGGAGCACAGGGAGATGAAAATGGAGGGGAAGATGGCAAGGAACTTTATTAACATTTTCTCCATCATTTCTCAAGTCTAGACAATCAACAAAAAAGATAAATCAAGTCCTGATTTGTGTAGTGTCTTTCATATTTCTGAAGTATCAATGCTCACACTGATAATTTACCAATTTTAAAGTGACCTTAGCCACTGCATCTCAGCCCTGTTCATACCCAGGTAAACAGTATTTGAATAGGGCATGGTTTATTTTAACTGTTTTAGAAAGTCTTAGAACTAGAAAGGACCTTTTAAAGAACTACTTTAGCTGTTGTTCAGCCATTTTCAGTTGTGTCTTGCTCTTGGTGACTCCCTTTGGGGTTTTCATGGCAAAGATATTGGAGTGGTCTGCCATTTCCTTTTCCAGTTCATGTTATAGATGAGGAAACTGAGGGAAAAAGGGGCTGACTTGCCCAGGATCATACAACCTGTAGCCAGATTTGTGTCATCTAGCTGCCCTATTTTGAATCTAGTAGGTGCTAAATAAATGTTTGCTCAAAATGGATTTTTGTGGTAATAATTGCATAACTACAATGTGTTTAGTCCTTTAAGGAATGCAGAAAAAGTAAAAGATAGTCCCTACCCTGGAAAAGCTAAAAATTTAGTTGGGAAGGTAAGATAATAGGCATGAAACACCAATGCTAGATGCAAAACAGTATTCAAGTCTATGCTAACTTGCTTGGAACAAGATCATACAAAACACAACATAAGAAAGAAATTGGGCTTTGGGGTCTGACACCAAGACTATAATCTTCCACCTGTGGCTTATACATGCACAAATCACTTAATTTCTAAGCTTATTTCCTTACCTATAAAATAGGGGATCAGTGGGAGAGCAAGTAGTACTTGTGATAGGATATTACCTAGCTGTTTTCAGAGAATATCCTTTGTAAGGTTGAAAATCCCTATGTAAAAGTGAGCAAAAGTAAATATTTAACAAGCTGCTCTCAGAAAACAAGATGCTTTTAAATTTAATCTGCATTATGAACATTTTCTTAATCGCTTTCTTAGATCCAGACAATCCACAAAATGTTACATTAAGCCCTACGTTATAGTTTGCTAACTTCCAAGGTGTAGCTCATACTAAAAATTTAACAACTGGCTGCTCAGCTGATCAGAGCTGCATCCAGCGCATGGTCTGGAAAACTGGAGTTCCAGATTGATGTCTCAGCATGGATAGAGTGTATGTGTTCCTTAGGCAAGGTTTAATATCTGCCCACTGGGGGCTTTGGGGTGCATTGTTGTTCAAATATTTAATTTGTCTCTCTTTTCTCATCTGTGTCTATATTCTCTCTCTCACTTATCCTGCCCATTCTCCTCCATTTAGTTATTATCTCTACACAGATGACTCCCCGATTGACTTACTCAGTCTTGGTCCCTCTCCTGATCCGCAGCCCTACGGTCCCAACTTCCTATTGGGCATTTCCAACTAGACATCCCATAGGCATTGCAAACTCAACATGTCCAAAATGGAACTCATTATCTTTCCCCTCAAAACCGCTCCTCTTCTTAAATTCCTTATTTCTGTCAAAGGTACCACCATCCTTCCATTTACCCAGATTTGCAATCTCAGTCACTCTATCTAATCAGTCACCAAGAGTTGTCAAGGGAAAGGAAGGGAATAAGCCTTTATGTAGCACCTACTCTGTGCCAAATATTATCAATTCTATCTCCACACTGCCTCTTGTATCCACCTCTTTCTCCTCCCACATCTACCACCCTCCTTCAGTGCCACATAAACTCTCATATGAACTATTTTAATAGTCTCTTAATTGGTCTCCTTAACCCCAGCTGCCAGCATGACATTCCTAAAGTACTTCCATGCTTGAAAATCTTTATTGGGCGTCTTCTTATTGCCTCTAGGGCCAAATTCAAGCTTCTTTGTATGATTTAACGCTCTCATAATTGGACTCCAGCCCACCTTTCCAGGTTTGCTACCCATTACTCCCTTTCACACACTCTATGCACCAGTAAAGATAGTCAGTATTAAATAAATGCTTGCTGTCCTTCATGGTGGCTGTTGTCCTTCGTTCTCGAAGAGGACTAAAATAACATCACTCTGATAAAGTCAAGTTTCAATGTGTCCAACCATGGCTGATCAGACCAATATGAGCTTGGGATGCTCTACCATAGATCAGGCACAAATACTCCATGTGAACATTTGGGATGGATACTCCAAATTTGCACATCTTGCATTTCCTTTGTGCTGTCTCAATTCTGCTTTGCTCAAAGAGCACAGCACTTTCTCTGATGAGAGCATACCATGCTAAAAGGTCCTGTGCCTATGTCTCCCTTATCACACAATCAATTCCAAAGTTCTTGAGAGAGACCCCAAGAGTGTCCTTGTATCACCTCTTCTGACCGCTACATGATCGCCTACCCTGCGTGAGTTCTCCATAAAACAGTCTTTTTGGCAAACATACATTTTACATTTGAACAATACGGTCAGCCCATCAGAGTTGCATTCTCTAAAGCATAGCTTAAATACTTGGCAGTTCAGCTTGAGAAAGGACTTCAGTGTCTGGTACCTTATCCTTCCAGGTAATTCTCAGAATCTTCCTAAGACAGTTCAAATGGAAGCGATTCAGTTTCCTGGCATGGTGCTGGTAGACTGCCCATGTTTCACAGCATACAACAATGAGGTCAGCATAGTGGCTCTGTGGACCTTCAGATTGGTGGTCAGTCTAACACCTCTTCTCTCCCATACTTTCCTTTGTACACAACAATCTACTTCCCAACTCCATGACTGAAGACTATCCCTCATGTCTGCAATTTCCTCAGTTTGCCTCTTAGAGCCTCTGTTTGCCATCAAAGCTCAACTCCGTTGTTACTTCCATAAGGAAGGGGGAAGGAAACATGCATTTATTAAGCATCTACTATGTGCTAGGCAATATGCTAATGCATTTTTTAAATGTTATCTCACTTGATTCTCACAACAACCCTAAAAATAAGGTGCAATCATGATCCCCTCTCTCCATTTGCCATTTAAGGAAACTGAGGTTTGATTACTTGCCCAGGGTCCTCTTACATAATTTTAGGAGGCAACAGCAACTGGGGTGTGTTAGGGTGGAGGGAGAGGAGCTACTGCAGTGAGGTGTCTCACCGGATACAATGCTGTCCCTGCCTGGGTCAGGAGACCAGAGTTTAAATCTAGCCCCAGACACTACAAGTGTGACCCTGGGCAAGTCACTTAACCCTGTTTGCCTCAATTTCCTCATCTGTAAAATGAGTTACAGAAAGAAATGGCAATCCATTCCAGTATGCCTGCTAAGAAAATTCCAAATGAGGTCACAAAAAGTTGAATGTGACTGAAACCATATGCTTGGAAGTCCTCCTCCCCTATACCTACAAAGTAGAGCTTTGAAACACATGAAACCTTTCAGACTACAATGACAGTAGCTTTCCCCTCACCACTTTCTCTTTTACTAACCTTTTTTTAAAAAAAATTTTTACAAAAGAAAATGAAATAAAGTCTAAGGGTTTCTTCCTATGTTGTGGTCTTAGGTACTTTTGCAAGTACTTATGGGAGATGACATTGACCTTCTCTCTCCCTCTGTAGCTCTGCTCTCAGGCTCAGCTTTGCTGAACAAAAAAGCCTGCCCTCTCTGAAAGCAGAAATTCTCTTTCCTTAATTTCACCTCATACATTGAATAAACCCAACAAACAGCCTGGGTTTTCTTGGCTAATACATTTTATGATAGGCTAGTGGCTTAAGCATGAAAGTAAACATTTAGTAAGAGAACAAAGTTTCCATACCCTGTCTACCACTCAGAAAATTCTAGAAGGGACAATGAAAGCATGAAGTCCAAAGGACTGACTAGCAAATAGAGGAATTCTACTTCTCCTGGGAGAAATAAAGGGAGGATAGAGTCTTATCTTATTTTTTTCTTCCCCTCACTCTATACTTGCTCAGCAATGTAGATTCAGTTCAATCCACAGGTCACACCCCTCCACACCCCCATCATTCCTTTCCTGGTCATTGTCACCATACCATACCTAAATGACTCATGTGGCTTCACTACAAAAACTACACTGCAAGACCCTTATGGCATTCTCTTTATCCTTCCATTCAATGCAAACTCATGGTCAGGGACAAGAACCCAGGAACACGGGAAATGTGCAGTCAAATGTGCAGGCCGACTCTTCCTAGTGATTTTGGAGAGAACAATTTCACTAGCAATGGAAACCATAAGTATCAAATTACAGGATTCACAGGACTGCACAGGCAGTGTGTCAGTGGGGACAGTGAATGCGTACCACGCTTTAGGAAAATTCAGCAATGATGGGAGAGAGAGAGAAAGAATAATCTCTTGAGGAAGTAGTAGAGTCAAATGGGAGGACTCTTTTGTTTTAGGACAAATGAGAGATGACTATGTTTGAAAAAAGAGGACCTAGTAGAGAAGGAAAGCAGTAATGGGTCATGGAGGAGAGAGCAGGTTACAAAACCAAGGAACAACTGGAAGAGTGAGCCTTTGACAAAGAGAAAAGAAAACTATCCCAGCAAAAGAGAAGAGACTAGGTAAAGACATAGGTTTTGAGGTGTGGAGTAGAGGAGATCAAACAATTCATGATGGATGAACAATGACCTCAATCTTCTTTGTAAAAGTTTGAGGTAAGGTCACCTGCAGAGAGAGACAGCTTTGGGGGAATATTGAAGATCCAAAGAAAGATGAAAATTTGAAACAGGAACTATGGTGAATGTGATAGGAGTTAGAGATTAATTAACGGCAGACTAGCAAAATCGAAAAAGTGATGAATTTTGAGTCAGAGGGATTAGGTCTGAATTGTAGCTCTACTATTTACTACCTGTGTCACCTCAGGCAATCATTTGACCTCTCTGAGCGTCAATTTCTTCAACTGTAAAATAAAAAGCCTGTCCTAGTTGATATTGAAGTTCCTTCCCAACTCTAAAGTTATGACCATCAATGGCTCCTTATTTCCTCTGAGAGAGAATACAAACTTTGAAAGAGTATTGCATCAGAAGTCAGAGGACCTACTTTCCAATGCCAACCCGGCCACTCAATACCTATGTAACCATAAGCAAATTATTTCAGTCCTGCAGGCTTCATTTTCATCATCTGTAAAATGAAGAAATTGTATCATATGATCTATACATTCCCTTCTAATTCTAAATCTATGATCATATTATGTTTCTTGTGTACGGCTAAGGACCAAGATGAGGTTACACAGTGGTCCTAGTCAGCACGGTTTGGTGATTTCCTCCATAAGCTTTTAGTTCTACATGCATTTGTAAAAATTTGTAAAAGTAATAGTAAAATTTAATTATCCCTTATTGCCTTTGACACCATTCCAGCCTATTCTTCTCAACATTACACTCAACTCTCATCTGCTCCGAGAAGCTGCAGCATGTGCAACAGCCACACCCTGGTAAAAAGACATCTCAGCAGACGGGCTAAACCAGGTTGAGTGCAAGCAACAGGTTCCAGACTTGTTAGTGGGAAGCAGAGGGAGGTGTCCACCTGAGAATCTGAAGACTTCCCCAGGCAGAATTGGCAGATGAGAATAATTTGTTCCAACAACCACCAAGGCAGCTGGAGTAGGTTTTATGGAACACTTAGATCTTGGTTAGACATCTAAGAACACAAGGTCATCCACTGAATCCCGGGCCATCACCAGTACTCCTGAGTTTTGTCTTGTCACTTGACTTTGATGACTCTGGAAGAGAAAATGAGGCTAAAGACTTTGTGCAATTCTGCCTCACTTAAATCCAATCCCCATGTATGTTGAGGCATCACTCAGTGATGCTGATGGTCCTCTTTGAAGATGACGAATGAACAACACCTCACTTGCCTTCCCCTTCATCTTGACCCTGGGAGTAAGGGAGATGGAAGAAGAGCTGAGTGGTCAAAAAAGTTCTTGTGTCAGAATCAATGATGTAACACATTCTAAAAACACAAACCAACCTGGAAACTGAATACCATGATTTATAGAAAACCAAAAACTTCCTCCTAGGAAGACTTTATAAAAGAATTGTAAGAGATTTGAGAGAATATTCATGGCCCAACTAGGAACAGTCAAGTTTGATCATTTCTCACATGAAACCTTCTCTGTTTTATTCTACACATTAAAATGCACCCTGAGCACTTGGGGAGTATTTCAAAAGAATAACTACCCTTCACAAATGACTCTAAGATTCTCCCATGAAAAGAAGGAAATCCAAAACCAAAATATTATTCCTGGCATTTTTGCCATTATCCAGAGATGAAGAGGATAAGGGGTTGATAATTATTCATATTTCCATAGTGCTTCAAAGTTTACAAAACACTTTTCTTAACATGATTCCTTGAGCTAGGGAGTGACATTTCTCTCATTTCACATATGGGAAAATTGGGCCTCAGGGTCTGAGCTATAACTTGGATAGGGTGATAGCAGCTTTTGCCACGGAGTGCTAGAATGTAAAAGTTACTTTTAAGATCATAGAAACAAACAACTGAGTCTTGCACCTACTTAGCAAAGATCATTAGTTGATCCAGAAAGCTATGAGAGCAAATCCTTCCTCTCCAAGGTGCTCCTACCTACCAATGGAATTTGGCTTGAAAAGATAATTCAAGAGGGTTCTATGCTTCTTGCTCCAGGTGCAGGTTTTTTAGTGCCTGTCTCAGCAGTTCTGTCAAAAGAACTTAAATGAGTTGACCAAGGTCTTGTGGTTTATACATAGACACTAAAACTAGCTCTTCCATTTATTCCAGCAATTAGAGTGTTGGGCCTGGAGTCATCAAGAACTGAGTTCTGGCCTCAGACACTTACTTACCTAGCTGTGTGGCCCTGGGAAAATCTCTTAACCTCTGTTTGCCTCAGTTTCCTCAACTGCAAAATGTGGATAATACTAACACCTACCTCCAAGGGTTATTGTGAGGATCAAACGAGAAAATATTTATCAAGGGCTTGACACATAGTAGGACCTCAATACATGCGTGTTTCCTTCTTACTCACTCCCAGTCTCGAGTTCTTTTCACTACATTGCCTCTCCTGAGATGTGAGTTTATTCCTGTAAACTGACAATGAACCTTGCTTTCTGTACAGTCTGGCTTCCTTTCAGTATAGGTCAAGTTCAAATGCTTAATGCCTCCTGGCTAGTTATTGGGCCTTGAGAAAGTCCAGGTGGTTCTGATTAGGTTTGGGGAGTGCATGCTTTGGCTTTGTCCAGTTTCAGAGACCGTTCTTATTCTATGAGTTCAACATTGCCCCCCTCTAAGGTTCAAGTTTCTTTCCTCATGGAATGCAGATTCCCATTTCAGAAAAGACTTCCTGGGGGAGGGAGGGTGGGGAGAGAGGAAAAAAAGAGCTTAGGAGAGGGGCCCCCAAATCCTTTCTGTACATCACATACCTCTTGCAAATCAACATATTGATGAGTTCTGTATGGAAATGATTCAGAAACACATAGATTATTTTTCTCTGAAATTCATTGGATAGAGGAATACTCAAATTTATATAATTATGGGTTCCCTGGAGTACTGAGACATACCAGGTGGGGATGTGAGAAGCATTTATAATCTGTTGCTATCCTCAAACCTTTCTAGAATAATGTGGGAGCCATATAGACCCAATAAACAGTCTAGCCCCATAGCCCTCTGAGATTTAGCCACTTCCTGACCCAGCAAAGGCCCCACCTACCAACTATTCCCTTCCTCTCACCCCTCCACCTCCGCAAGTGACCCAAGCAAAAAGAACTCACTGGAATTCCTGTGGCCTAGCATATGACAGGCACCTGATGGCTGGAAAAACAGGAATTGATGCTCTGATAATCAATCCCAATCTCAGGGCTGTGATTGGCTCTCCCTGACCAGGAAGCGTGAGATGAGGAGAACAACATAAGAAAGCCTGACATCAAATTTTCAGTAGGAAACAAGCAATTACATGAGGACACACATTCCAAATGCCACTCATAATCATCTGAACACACAACAGTACTTATAAAAAACGATAGCAACAAATTAAGACGTGGAATGTTCCTGACTGGGAAAGAATGTTCTCTTTGTGGGGGAGGGGGCTGTGATCCTCTCCCCACTCAGAGTGAGAGATGGAGTGTGTGTGCCCGTGCATGTTTTCAGCATATGAATTACATTTGTCTTGATTGGGAAACTGCAGTCTCTTCCCTTCGGCTAAAACTACTTCTCCCAAATAGAAATATTTCCATCCACTGGGATAAGAAGCAAATAATGACTTTGGAGGGAAAGGGAAAAGGACTTCCCCTGGACTGACCCTGGGCAGGATCTACAAAGTGCTAAGAAGTGTCCAGGCTTGAAAAAGAAGCTATTGTGACTTGGGGTGTTGAGTTCACTTCCCATGACTGGCAAATTGCTAAAGTTGGAGTCATAAGGTAATATGCCAAGGGATCACAGATTTAGAGCTGGAAGAGACAACAGAGACCTTTGGGCCCAAACCCCTCATTTTATAGGTGAGGAAACTGAGGCACTGAAAAGTTGTGACTTATTCAGGATCACACAGCTAGTAAGGACCTAAAATGAGATTGGAGCCCAAGTCATCCTGACTCTATTACCTTAAGGATCAGGGCTGGGGAAAGCCTATAGCCTTGAGCTTACTTTTTCTGTAAGTGAGCTCCATTCTTTTCTGTAATCTCCGGTCTTCATTCCCACAAACTCTTTCTTTTTCCTTCTGACTTGGGTTTACATACATACTTCCAAGTAGGGACCAAGATCCCAAAAGATGACTTTTCAAATGCAAGTACCATTCAAGTTCATATGTACCTCTCTGGTCAATCTAATTCCATTCAATTTTCAACTCGTTAATCAGCTTTATTTGTGCGCACCCCATGTATATGACCTTACACAATAGAATAGTAGAATTTTGGACTGGAAAGAGATCTTAGAACACATCTAGGCCTCCTCCTACCTCTCCTTTATTTTTATGGATGAAGAAGTTTGCCAGAAAAATGACCACAAGTAGGGAGTTAGAAGGAAGTAGGTCAGAGAAAGTTTTACACTGATGTTCATTTGTCTTCTTACATCCTTCAACAAAGATTTTGTTGTTCAATTGTTTTCAGTTATGTTTGATTCTTCGTGACACCTTTTTGGGGTTTTCTTGGCAGAAATCCTTCTCCAGTTCATTTTACAGATAAGGAAACCAAGGCAAACAGGGTTAGTGACTTGCCCAGGGTCACACATCTAGTAAAGATCTGAAGCTGAATTTGAACTAGGTCTTCCTGATTCCTTGGCTGGTATTTACTACATGGCAGGCACTGTGCTAAGTGCTTTTTAAGTTTTTCTCATTATACCACAACAACCCCAGAAAGTAAATGCTACTATTATCTCTATTTTACAATTGAGGAAACTGAGGCAAAAAGACATTTAAGTGACTTGCCCAGCATCATTCATCTAATAAGTATCTGAAGCTGAATTTGAACTCAGGATTTTCTGACACAAGTCCTGGCACTCTTATCTACCATGCCACCAGTTGTCCCAGATGCAATGATTAAGAAGTTGTATGACATCATTGTCATGAGCATTCCTTCTACAAGTAATGACTGTACCCTATACATGTCTTAGCAAACCATCTTCAGAAGCTGTCTTGACCAAAGATAATCAGTAATCGATCATTGACCTCTCTGAACTGAGCTAAGCAATCCTTGGAGAATCAATAGAGCTTATATTCAGAGCCTTTAGACCTAAGACTTGCCAGTGTTTTGCTAGCATGGCCTTGGAAGTCACCCCATTTGTTCTTAAGTTCGCACAGGAGTAGTCATAGGGACTGGACTTGGGATTTAAGTGATTTTACTAGGAAGTTCCAGGGAGGAAATCCCTCTACCCACACAGAGCAGCACTTTCTCAACAAATTACAGTCCTCCAGAGTAGCCTAGATGAGAGCATCAGGATGTTAAGTGACTTGCCCAGGCTCACACAATCAGTAAGTATCATAAAGAATTGAACTCAGGCTTTCCTGGCCTAAGGCTGGCTCCCCACTTACTCTGACAGAGTGACTATGCCGTAGTTGACATACTAATGCTAACTGTATTGTTGAGCATGGCTGCTACCTTCTTTTCTCTCTTCTCCAGCTGTCTTAGGTCTGAGCTAGGTCAATTGCCTTAATGAATAATCTAATAGGAATTCTGCTTCCAGTGGTCACTAAATAACAAGCCAGGAAAGATTTGACCAAACTTGAATCTTCCGTGGCCCCAGGTTCCCAAAAGTTGACAGACATTGAATATTGGTGACAGTTTGAATTACTAAGCAAAAGTCTCTCTCAGACAATAATTTCTTTGGGCATTCAAGTCTCTCCCCCATTCTGTGGGTCTCTACGCATTCACTTTTCTAAGGACTGGGCAAACTTGCAATTTTGTTGTTCAGTTATTTCAGTCGTGTCGGTCTTGTCTGACTCTTCTTGACCCCATTTGGGATTTTCTTGACAAAGATACCAGAGCCTTTTTCCCCTTCCATCTCCAAAACTTACAACAGAGAGCATCGATACAGGGCTTTAAGGTTAGCAAAGTTCTTCAGAGGTGTTATCTTCTTTTATGCTCACAGCAACCCTAATTTAGAGATGAGGAGCTGGAACAATGACAATTAAATGACTTGCTCAATATCACACAGCTAGCAAATGTCTGAAGTCAAATTTGAATTCAGGTCTTCCTGGACTCCAAGCTCAGAGTGTTTTCCACCATACCATCTGACTGCAAATTAACTAAAGCCTTCTCTACAAGCACCTCTACACCTTCCTCCGTATTTCTTATAGATGAAAAAACAGGATGAGCTGTCAGAAAATGACAATAGACAGCTGAAAGAAATTAGAGAAGATTTTGCATTGGTGTCAATTATGTTAATAATAACTAGATTTATATAGCACTTTAAAGTTTGCAAAACACTTCACAAATATCTCATTTTATTCTTACACTAACCCTAAGAGGTATTATGAACTTTACTATTAACCTTAAAGCACTATATAAATGCTAACTATTCTTACTGATATTATTATTTTTACAGATGATTAAACTGAGGCAAACAGAGGTAAAGTGATTTGTCGAGAGTCAGACAGTTAGTGTATGTCTGAGGCAGGATTTGAATTTAGGTCTCCCTAACTGATAGCCCAGTGCTCTTTCCATTGTGCCAGAAAGTAATATGATTTTAATGCTGTGAAAATTTGTTGTTGATTTGTTTTTCAATCATATCCAAGTCTTTGTGACCCCTTTTGGGATTTTCTTGGCAAAGATACTGGAGTGGTTTGCCATTTCCTTTTCTAGCTCATTTTACAGATGAGGAAACTGAAGCAAACAGGGTTAAGTGACTTGCTCAGGATCACATAGGTATTATCTGAGGCCGGACTTGAATTCAGGTTTTCCTGATCCCAGACCCCACAATCTATCTGCTGTGCCAC
Source organism: Potorous gilbertii (assembly GCA_028658325.1). Lineage (NCBI taxonomy): Eukaryota > Metazoa > Chordata > Mammalia > Diprotodontia > Potoroidae > Potorous > Potorous gilbertii. The sequence continues at coordinate 198,606,404 of CM053769.1, forward strand.
CTAACTGCCCAGCTGTGAATATACATTTCACCAAAGCACGTTAGCCATGGCCACTTAGGAAAAGAGTATACTGAGACCCAGAGGCGAGAACAAATATCATATAATCACCTGGTTGCTAGGTGTGTGCAATCCTAACTCAGGTAGAGTGAAAAACTGGGAGGTGACTAAGTGCCCTAGCAAGTGAACTGCAACAACCCACCCTAAGTATACAATTTGTGACATGTTTGGATTTTGTTTACCTCCTCTTTTCTAAGAAATTCTCACTTACAGCCCCTGGTTGAATTGCTAAATTCATATTTTTAGTTGCAGATGATCAGCTAATTCAAGGATAACTTGGTATATGAGCATGTGCACGCACCCCACATATACACACACCATAGAAATGAAATTAATATCATGTTTGAGGTGTCAACTGATAATAGATCATAGCATCATAGATATGGAGTCAGAATGGACCTTACAAGCCCCTGAGTTCAACCATTTCATTTTATAGATGAGGAAACTGAGGCACAGAGAATTTAAATGACTTACCCAGGGTTGTATAGGCAATAAGTATCTGAGGCAGGACTTGAACTCATGTCCTCCTGACTCCCAGTCCAGCAGTCTAACCACTGAGACAACATTATAAGGGTTCTCTCTCAGGTAATACTGGATGGCAGCTGTTCTGATCTTGGCCTCCAAAGTCTTCCATGCCCTCCCAAGGTTTCTTGATCCATCAAGATGGAAGAAGAGAGCTAAGTAAGGGTTTATGGGTGAAGTGAGCACTGAACACCTCACCTTGGGAAACAGAATCTTGGTGTTGGAAGAGATGTCAGAGTTGATCATTGACTTTATTTAGGATTAAAGGAGACCTCAGTGATCAACAAAACCATGTCACAGGTAAAGAAATTATTGAGACCTGGAAAACTGAGATTTGCCCAATGCTATACAGATAGTAAATGGAACAACTGTGATTTAAACTTCAGTTTTCTGACTTTCAATCAACAAGTCTTTCCACTAACCTGAAAAAGTCTTCTATGTAAGAATGGGACATTCACACAAGTAAGTGATCTATTCAGTCTATGCTTAAAGATCTATAATGATGAGGAGTTCTCACCTTCTTCCTGTGTCCTACTTTTCAGAGATTATAGAGGCTATCCAAATGAAAGCCACATGTCTAAGTTTCTGCCATGGAAAAACCTTGACCCCCTTTCCCCCCCTCCTAACTTTCTCCTCTCTTCCTAATTCTCCTTAAGGGGGAAAAAAGTGCAACTATCTATTTTTTAAGGAAACACCTCTCAATACAGTCACTTCTTATCTAAATAGTAGACAGATGTTATCAGGGCTTGGAACCTTTCTTTCCTGGTAGATAGGTATTCTGAGGCCCCTGTCCTTATCACGATGGGGTCATCTGTTCCTCCCAACAGTGTCATGACTAAAGAATTTTCAAGAAACAACACAGTGCAGTAGGAAGGGTACCAGGCTGGAAGTTAAAATCCTGATGACCATACTTGCTACCTATGTGAGGAAGTTACTTAACCTCTCTGGACTTCAATGTCTTTATCCATAAATGAGGGTGGTTGAAATAGAAGACTGCTAAATTTTTTTCCCTGTGGTCCTATGATTTTTGACTTTTTTTCACTGCCTTCATTTTACTCACATCTCACAATCTCACAAGCTTGAAGTTATCCAGATGTGAACAGATGTCATGATGAGAAGCTCCAGTTCTGTTATCAGATTTTCAACCCTACTTTAACTGTCAAGGTAAAACATTTAGGGAAAAGATGCCAGGTTTTCCCAACGGCCATGTTTTATGAGCCCTGATGACAGCATTGACAGTGCAGAGTGTGTATTCTCTACACGATAGAAGAGTCCAAGTTGAACAAGGGGATCCCCTGTGTTGTTGCAGGACTGGCTGAAGAAGAAAAGGAAGAGATTGGCTGAGGGAGGGCTCTCATTTAGAATCACAGAGGCAGCAGCAGTCAGTTTCCTAAATGGAAATAATCAGGCAACAGTGCTGTGTGTGGTAGGAGGTATAACTTGACTGGCAAGGTTGTGTGGTTATGGTTGCCCCAATGTAGGACTTATTGCTTACCTCTGTTAGTGGAGCTAGAGAACAATTCCCCATTGGTATATTCCCCATAGTCATTCTAGAGTCCCCCCAACCCCCAATAAGTGATCTTAAAACACAAAGAATTTCAAGATCTGATACCTTATATAGAGGCACAGGTATGGCATTGCCATTAAAAGCCAACAGATGGGTAAGATCCTTCTAACATTCAATCACATTCTCCTTGGGGAGGCATCCATCAGTTACCTTAAAAAAGGTTCATGTTCCATGAATTCATCAAATTGGTCAGGGAACTCCACAGCTCAACTCTTCCACCTAGCACCTAAACTATAGAACACAATATGATCTTATAACTATATGTAAATTATGCAATTTATATATTGTATTATGTATTACAGAGGAATCAAGGGATATATCAGAGACCTAAGTGACTCATCTTAGGGGAAAGGATGGAGTCAATATTAGGTATAGAACCTGGGTAATAACTCATAAAAGATACCTGGAAATGAGGGACACCAGGAAACATGATTTGAGCTGATGTCTGAAAGAAGCCAGGGAGTCCAAGAGGTGAAAGTGAGGAGTGAAAGCAATTCTAAGCATGGGAAGCATCTGGGTCAAGCAAATAGGCCAGAGTAACTAGAATGTGGGAGAGCAGGGGGGAGATGGGACAGGGAAAAGTATAGAACACTGGAAAGGTAGGAAGATGCCAGGTTTTGAAGGGCTTTAAATGTCAGATAAAACATCTTATATTTGATCTTGGAGGTACTAAAGAGTCATTGGAGAGGAGGAGGAGGAGGAATGAGAAGATGAAGGAGAGAAGGAGGAGGAAGATGAGAAGAAGAAGAAGGAGAAGAAGGAGGAAGAGAAGAAGACTGAAGATGAAGAAGATGAGAACCCCTGCCTTCCAGGAATTTTCATATAGTTATTATTTCACATTGTGTTCTATAGTTTAGGTGCTAGGTAGAAGACTTGAGCTGTGGAGTTCCTTGACCAATTTGATGAATTCACAGAACATGAACCTTTGTTTAAGGCACCTAATGGGTGCCTCACCATGGAGAATATGAACAGTTGCATGGATGCCTTGTTTAGAGGACCCAGGCAATTCCTTCTTGATTTTCAGGTCCACAGTCAACATGCAACATAAGTGATGAAGAGAATAGCCTCTTGCCTCTCTAGAACTGCCCCCTCTATGCCAGACTATAAAAAAACTACAGACTACTTGTGGCTCTTTTTCCCTTTTCCCTTTTCAGAGGGGAAAGACCAGAATGCAATAAAAAAGGACCAATATTCTGGGGGTATGTGCACATAAAATCACTTCCTTTCAGGAACTGATTGATAGTATCTGCCTTAGGGCAGAAGTACATGGAAGTTACATTTATTCACCCATTTGGCTTAAGAGAAGACTGCCCAATTACGGATTTTCTCAGCTCAAGAGAGCAACAGCTGGCTTTAAAAAATTGAAAAAAAAAAGAATAACCACTAAATTGCTAAAGAAAAGAAGGAGTTGATTGGGTTTGTTTTGTTTTGTTTACATATGTGTGTGTGCATGTATATATGTGTGTGTGTGTATGTGTATGGGTATATATATTATATATATCAACCATGGAGGAGGTGGAATCAAGATGGTAGAGAGAAATCAGGAAGTTGCCTAAGGTTTCCCCAGTTTCCCATAGAGACAATGTTAAATCAAGCCTCTAAAAGAATTCTGGAGTGATGGAATTCACAAAAAGACAAAGTTAAAAAATTTTTCAGAACAAGATAATTTAGAAGCACTTCAGGAAAGATTTGTCTCACTTGGGTAAAGGTAGAGCAGAGTCTAGTGCAGGTGGTGTTGGATCAAGCTTGTAGGAGATTCTTTACCACAGTATAAATCAGCAATTGAGGCCCCATGGTCCTGGTTTAGCAGTACAATGGTACAGTAGGCCAGCTGTGGGGACTCCAGCCCCAGCAAAGCCAGCAAACTTCCAGCCCCAGAACCCAAGGCACCACAGACATAACTGGGCCACCAGGCTGGGTCACCTTAGCTCAGTGGGCAAGCTGTCAGCCCTGTAGGTCAATCCACAGAAAGCCAGTGACCAGACCCCTGGCCTCCAATACAAGAAGCTTGGGACAATGTCTCTTGTACCCCAGGAGCAGAGCTCAACTTTTAAAAAGAAGCCAAAAAACCAGAAAAAAGCCCTGACCATAGAGAGCCACTATGGTGACAGGGAAAACAAAAATACAAATTCAGAATAGGGCAACAATGCCAAAATACCTACTTGCAAAATTTTAAAGAGGTCTCAAGCCCAAAAAGTCCTATTGGAAAAACTCAAAAAAGACTTTAAAAATCAAGTAAGAAAAGTTGAAGAAAAAAAATTGGGAAAAAATGAGAGTTGTGCAAGAGAAGCATGAAAAAAGAGTCAACAATCTGGAAAGGGAAGCATAAAAATGGACTAAAGAAAACAACTCCTTTACAAATAGAATTGGCCAAATTGAAAAGGAGGTATGAAAGCTGACTGAAGAAAATAATTCCTTTAAAATTAGAATTGGGGAAGTGGAAGCTCATGACTCTATAAGGCATCATGAATCAGTCAAACAAAACCAAAAGAATGAAAAAATAGAAGAAAATGTAAAATACTTCACTGGAAAAGCAACTGACCTGGAAAATAGATACAGGAAAGATAAGTTAAGAATTATCGGACTGCCTGACAGGCATGAGCGAAAGATCCTGGACAACATCTTTCAAGAAATTATCAAGGAAAATTGCCCTAATATCCTAGGACCAGATGGCAAAATAGTCATTGAAATAATTTACCAGTCACTTCCTGAAAGAGATCCCAAAATGAAAACTCCAAGGAATATTGTAGCCAAATTCCAGAACTATCAGATCAAGAAGAAAATACTGCAAGCAGTCAGAAAGAAACAATTCAAATTGAAGGGATCACAATCAAGATTACACAGGACTTAGCAGCTTCTACATTAAAGGATGAGAGGAATATGATATTCTGGAAAGCAAAGGAGCTAGGATGACAACCAATAATCGATTACCCAGCAAAAGTTATCATAATCTTTCCAGGGAAACAATGAATTCAATGAAATAGGGGATTTTCAAACTTTACTGATGAAAAGACCAGAGCTGAACAGAAAATGTGAACTTCAAATACAAGACTCAAGAGAAGCATAAAAAGGCAAACAGGAAAGAAGAAAAGCATAGTATTCAATAAGATTAAACTGTTTACATCCCTACATGGGAAGATCATACTTGTAACTATTAAGAATTATATGTCTATTAGGGCAGTTAGAGGGAATATACATAAACAGAAGTTAAAGGTATAAGTTGTCTTTGATATGATGATAAAAAATTAATTAAAATTAATTAAATTTTTAAAAATTAATTAGGGGAAGATAAAAAGGATTATACTGGGAGAAAAATAAAGGGGGAGGCAGAATAGGGTAAATTACATCACATGAAGAAGCATGAAAGACCTATTACAGCAGAGGGAGGCTTGCTCTCATCATATTTGGCTCACAGAAGGAATAACATACACACTCAGGTAAAGAAATCTATCTTACCATATGGGGAGTAGGAAGGGAAGGGGAAAAGAAGAGAGGGAGAAGTTGATAGAAGGGAGGGCAGATTGAGAGAGGTGGTAGTCAGAAGCAAAACACTGGTAAGGAGGGACAAGGTAAAAGGAGAGAGAGAAAAAAAGTATAAATGGGGGGAATAGGATGGAAAGAAATACAAAATTAGTAATCATAGCTGTGAATGTGAATAAGATAAACTCTACCATAAAATGCAAGTGGGCCTTTCCCCCAAGATGGTGCTAAAGGCAAAGAAGGAAGCCATTGTCCTCCCCAAGACATAAGCCAAGTCCAAGGCCTTGAAGGCCAAGAAAGCGGTGTTGAAGGGTGTCCATAGCCACAAAAAGAAGATGATCCGAATATTCCCCCACCTTCTGGCAATCCAAGACACTAAGACTAAGAAGGCAGCCCAAATACCCTCGGAAAAGTGCCCCTAGGAAAAACAAACTTAAAGGCTAAGTCATCATTAAGTTTCCCTTGACCACTGAGTCTGCTGTGAAGAAAAAGAGGACAACAACACCCTGGTTTTCATCGTGGACGTCAAGGCCAACAAGCATCAGATTAAGCAGGCAGTAAATAAGCTATATGACATCGATGTGGCCAAGGTCAACACACTGATCCAGCCTGACGGAGAGAAGAAAGCTTATGTCTGTCTTGCTCCAGACTATGATGCTTTGGATGTTGCCAACAAAACTGGAATCATCTAAACTGTGTCCAGCTGTCTCACTGTACCTACAATAAAAAGTTTTCCCCAATTAAAAAAAAATGCAAATGGATAACAGAGTGGATTAAAAACCACAATCCTGCAATATGCTGTTTACAAGAAACACATTTGAAGCAAAAAGACACATAGAGTAAAGATAAAAAGCTGGAATAGAATACATTATGCTTCAGTTGAAGTAAAAATAAATCAGAGGTGGCAATCCTGATCTCAGACAAAGAAAAAGCAAAAGATAGATTTAATTAAATAGACAAAGAAGGAAACTACATCTTGCTAAAAAAAAAAAAAAGTACCATAGACAATGAAGTAATATTAACACTAAATATATATTCACTGAATGGTATAGCATCCAAATTCTTAGAGAGGTTAAATGAGTTACAGAAAAAAAAAATAGACAGCAAAACTACACTAGTGGGAGATCTTAACCTCCCCTCTTAGAACTAGATAAATCTAACCACAAAATGAACAAACAGAACTTAAGAACGGGAATAAAATTGTAGAAAAGTTGTGTGATAAACCTATGGAGAAAAGTTAATGAGGATAGAAAGGAGTACAGCTTTTTCTCAGTGGCACATGGCACCTACACAAAAATTGACAATGTATTAGGGCATACAACTTCACAATCCAATGCAGAAAAGCAGAAATGCTAAATGGATCCTTTTCAGCTCATGATGCAATAAAAAATTATATGTAATAAACGGCCATGGAAAGAGAGATTAAAATGAATTGGAAACTAATTTAATTCTCAAGAATTAAACAACAGATCATAGGAACAATAAATAATTTCATCAAAGAAAATGACAGTAATGAGACAACATGACAAAATTTATGGAATGCAGCCAAAGCAGTTCTTAGGGGAAATTTTATATCAGTAAATCTTACATAAATAAAATAGAGAAAGAGAAGATCAATGAATTGGGCCCGCAACTAAAAAATATAGAAAAAGAACAATTTAAAAATCCCCAATTAAACACAAAATTAGAAATTTTGAATATCAAAGAAGAGAGTAATAAAACTGAAATTAAGAAAACTATTGAACTAATAAATAAAATAAGAGCTGGTTTTATGGGGAAAAAAAACAATAAAATAGATAAATCTTTGGTTAATTTGGTTAAAAAAAGAAAGAAGAAAAATCAAGTTACCAGTACCAAAAATGAATTCATCACCAATGCAGAGGAAATTAAAACAATAGTTAGGAGCTATTTTGCCCAACTGAATGCAAATAAATCTGACAATCTAAGTGAAAGGGATACTTACAAAAATATAAATTGCCCAGATTGACAGAGGAGAAAATAAAATACTTAAATAACTCCATTTTAGACAAAGAAATTGAATAAGCCATCAATGAGCTCCCTAAGAGAAAAATCTTCAGGACCAGATGGATTTACAAGCAAATTTTACCAAACATTTAAAGAACAATTAATTCCAATGCTATATAAACTATTTGGAAAAATAAGTGAAGAAGGCCCCAAACTTCTTTTATGATACAAATATGATGATGATTCCTAAACCAGTAAAAGTCAAAACAGGGAAAGAAAATTTTAGGTCAATTCCTCTAATGAATATTGATGCAAAAATTTTAAATAAAATATTAGCAAAAAGACTATAGCAATTTACCAAAAGATAACACACTGTGATTGGATGGAATTTATACCAGGAATGCAGGGCTGATTCAATATTAGAAAAACTATTAGCATAGTTGACCATATCAATAAGAAAACCAACAGGAATCATATAATTATCTGAACAAATTCAGAAAAAGCTTTTGACAAAATACAGCACCTATTCCTATTTAAAAAAACACTATAAAACAGAAATCAATGGAACTTTCCTTAAAATGATAAGTAGTATCTGTCTAAAAGCTTCAACAATCATTGTCTGTAATGGGGATAAGCTAGAAATCTTCCCAGTAAGATCAAGGATGAAACAAGGATGCCTGTTATCACCACTGTCATTCAATTTTGTGCTAACTGTGTTAGAAATAAGAAAGGAGAAAGAAATTGAAGAAAAATAGAAAGAGCAAAGAGGAAACAAAGCTATCACTCTTTGCAGAGGATATAATGGTATACTTAGAAAATCCTAGAGAACCAACTGAAAACTACTTGAAATAATTAACAGCTTTAAAAGAGTTTCAAAATATAAAAATAAATCACAGGAATCATTAGCATTTCCATATGTTACCAACAGAGTTCAATAGAAGGGAGATAGAGAAATTCCATATAAAATAACTATAGGCAATATAAAATATTTGAGAGTCTACTTGCCAAAACAAATCCAGGAACTATAGGAACACAATTACAAAACACTTTTTAACACAAATAAAGTCAGATCTAAACAACTGGAAAAATATGAATTGCTCATGAGCAAGTCAAGCTAATATAATAAAAATGGCAATTCTACGTAAATTAATTTATTCAGTGCCATGCCAATCAAATGACCAAAAAAATCATTTTATAGAGCTACGATAAAATGATAACAAAATTCATCTGAAAGAATTAAAGGCAAAGAATGTCAATGGAATTAATGGGGGGAAAATGCAAAGGAAGGTGGCCTTGCTATACTAGATCTAAAACTACATTATAATGCAATAATCATCAAAACTATTTGGAACTGGCTAAGAAATAGAGTAGCAAATCAGTGGAATAGAGTAGATATACAAGACACTAATAAATGACTATAATAAACTACTATTTGATAAACCCAAAGACTCCTGCTTCTGGGATAAAAATTCACTATTTGACAAAGACTGCTGAGAAAATTGGAAAACAATATGGCAGAAACTAGGCATAGACCAATGTCTCTCAGTGTACTGAGATAAGGTCAAAATGGGTACAGGACTTAGACATAAAAGGAGATACCATATGCAAATTAGGAGAGCAAGGAATAGTTTACTTGTCAGATCTACAGAGAAGAAAAATGAATAATTTTGATTATGTTAAATTAAAAAGGTTTTGTACAAAATCAATGCAAGTAAAGTTAGATGAAAAGCAGAAAGATAAGGAAACAATTTTTGGAGGCGGGGAAGACAAGGAAATTGGGGTTAGGTGGCTTGCCTGAGGTAACACAGTTAGTGAGTGCCAAATGTCTGAGGTCGAATTTGAACTCAGGTTCTCTTGACTCCAGGACTGGTACTCTATTTAACTGCACCACTAGCTGCCCCGAAAACAATTTTTACAGCAAGTATTTCTGATAAAGGTCTTATTTCTCAAGTATATAGAGAATTGAATCAAATTATAAGAATACAAGTAGCTCCCCGACTGACAAATTCTCAAAGGAAATGAACAGGCAGTCTGCAGATGAAGAAATTAAAGCTATCTATAGTCATATAAAAAAGTGTTCTAAATCATTGTTGATTAGAGAAGTGAAAATTAAGACAACTCTGAGGTACCACCTCACAAATTGGCTAATATTATAGAAAATATTGGAAAAGATATGGAAAAATTAGAACACTGATGCATTGTTGATGGAGTTGTGAACTGATCCAACAATTCTGGAGAGCAATTTGGAACTATACTTAAAGGGCAATCAAACTGTGCATACCTTTGGACCCTGCAATCCCACTACAAGTTCTATATCCCATAGAGAGCATAAAAAAGGGGAAAGAACCTACACGAACAAAACTATTTCTAGCAGTCCTTTTGTGGTGGCAAAGAATTTGAAACTGAGGGAGTGCCCATCATTTGGGGAATGGGCGAATAAGTTGTGGTATATGAATGTAATGCAATATTGTTGTGCTATAAGAAATGTTGAGCAAAGGGATTTCAGAAAACCCTTAGATGTACATGAACTGATGCCAAGTGAAATGAGTAGAACCAGGAGAACACTGTATTAGGCAACAGCAACATTGTAAGATGATCAGCTATGACTGACTTCTTCTCAGCAATACAATGATCCAAGACAATTCTAAAAGACTCATGTGAAAAAATACTATCCACATCCAGAGAAAGAACTATGGAGTCTGAATGCAGATCAAAGAATACTGTTTTCACTTGTTTTTTGTTTTTGTGGCTTTTCCCTTTTGTTCTGTTTCTTCTTTCACAACACGACTAATGTGGAAATATGTTTACATGATTGCATATGTGTAACCTGTATCAGATTGCTTGCCATCTTGGGGAGGGAGGATGGAAGGGAGGGAAAAAAATTTGGAAACATGTTGAAAACTATCTTTACATAAAATTGGAAAAAATAAAATACTATTTAAATATATATGTGTGTATATAAGGATACACACACAGCAGCGAGGTGGCACTGCTGATAGAGTGTTGGACCTGAAGTCAGCAGAACCTGACTTCAACTCTGGGCTCAGACACTTACTAGTTGTGTGACCCTGGGCAAGCCACTTAACCCCAATTGCCTCCAAAAAATATAAAGTTAGATATTATTATATAGTAATATAATATATGATCGTATTATATAATATCATATAATTATATCATATATAATATTTTATATAGTATAATAATATATTTTTATATAAATCATTAGATAACTGGATTAAAAGAAAGAAGAAAACCAAATATCAAATGAACAGAACATGAAATAGAAAATTTAACATCTTGATTTAATTAAAGTTTTTGGTTTTGTTCTCATATAGTTGGGCAAAATATATTATTTTCTAATATTATTCTTTATTTCTTCTTCATTTGTTGCAAATTATTTTCTTCTTTTTGATACTGATGATTTGATCTTCCTCTTTCATTTTAATCAAGTTAATTAATAGTTTTTTTTAATCTCCTAATTTTACTTATTAATTCAATGGTTGTTTTGGTTTTGTTTTGGCTTTTGTTTTTCAATTTTTGTTCGTTTCAATTTTTAATTGTCAAATTCAAATTTTCAATTTTTGTTGATTCATTCTTTTCTTCTTTATTTTTTTAATTTTAATTCTTTAATTTTCAGGATTTACATATTTATTTATTATTACATATTATATTATATATATTAATATATTATTAAATATTAACTATATATCATACATTTATATTAATTTTCTAGTATTTTTAAATGCATCCCTAATTTATTGGTATTTATTCTCTTTTTTTATTAAAGGCTTTAGAGATATAAATTTTCCCCTGAGAACTGTTTTAACAGAATACCAAACATTTTGGAATGTTGCCTTGTTATTGTCATTATCTTTAATGATGTTTTCTATTATTTCTATGATTTGTTCTTTGACTCAACACTGTCTTACATTATGTCTTCTTTTGGCTGCCTCCTATAAAAGGAGAGCTTGAATTGCACACCTCACCTTCCCCTGCCCCTTCTTCCCCTTCCCCTTCTTTTCCTTCCCCTTCCCTCCCTTCTCCTTCCCCTTCCTTCCCATAGGAGTCCTTCATATGCATGCTCCGTTCCACCTCACCAGCCAGGGAAAGAGGCCCTTTCTTCCCCAGGCAGTCAGCAAGCAGGAAACAGTCATAGAAGACTGAAGTACATATTAAGAATGCCAACAGGCTGAACACACTGTTCATGTTCATAAGGACTGGGCTCTAATTTCCCCATCACATCAAGAAATAGAGGGAGAGAGGGAAGACAACAGAATCTTGCTTCCTCCTGATACAGTTATTTGGATAGTCCATGTCCAATTCAAATATATTTACCTAGATAGTGATACCCAAGTATTCATTCTTTCTAGGGGAAGTCTAACTTAAAGACAGTTTTACAAATATGAGAGAGATTATATGGGACCTCTAGGAGAGCTAGGGATTCATCACTCTGTTGCCCCACCAGCAACCCCAAGTTCAGCTCCTCCTGAGGGTATGATATCATAGGGCTCTAGAAAAGAAGGCTGGATTTGAAATGAAATGACCTGGCATCAAATCTCAGCTTTGCCATTTGCTTCCTGTGTAAATTTGGACAAGTCTTTTAACCTCCCTCTGCCTCATTTTCTTCATCTGTAAAATGAGAATATAATAAAAAAATACCCCTATGACAAAATTGTAGAACTTGTCTTAGAACCCACATGAGTCATTTTTATTCATGCTTGGTTTGTTAGGTTTAGCTCCTGTGAGCCCTTTGACTTATATGTCTTTTTCATGTATGGACTAATTCCCATTAGTCCTTTGTACCTTTTGGAGTTTGAGTGGGATGAAACAGAATCTGTCCTTATATCACGCATACTTCTATTACCTTGAATTCTTTTAAGGGACCCGAGATCTCCTGTCAACCACATATGTGGAAATGTACACACAAACTATATTTGCAGATGTTCATGGAATACATTATAGAAAAGAGAAATGAATTCAGGCAAGCTAACCTTCTTTATTCATTCCTCCAGCTCCCAGGACTAAATCCAGTCCATTATAGTCCAAAGTCCTAGGTTACAACAGTTGCCTATATTATATATCTTATTCCTCCTTCTAGAATGATTTTTATGCCAATGGAGACCATGTCCCATCTAAATTTTGTACTTTATTCAACACATAACATAGTGTTCTATACACAATAGGGAACTAGTATGTGTTATGAATGAATGTACTAAAGTCCCATGCATTATAGTAAAGGCTCAAAGCTTTCGATCATATCAATGGCAGAGGTGATAACAGTTCTCAAGTCTTCTCAAGGTTCTCCCATTGTGTGACCTAGAGCAAATCATTTTAACCTCTCTGTGCCTCAGTTTTCACTTTTTCAAAATGAGGGGGTTGGACCCCTAGGTTCCCTTCCAATTTTATATCTATGATCTTGTGATCCTTACCCTATTTCTGGGGAAAAGCTAGCATCCAGCCAAAAGCTTGAGCTTGTGTTTACCTTTACCCTATTTCTGGGGAAAAACTAGCATCCAGCCATAAAGCTTGAGCTTGTGTTTAATCCTGCTGCTTTTAACAACCACTACAACTGATCAGAGGGACAGTATGGCTCAATGGGTTTGGAATCATGGCCTTACTTTTTACTGCCTCCATAACATCAAGAAAACAATGATGTGTCTTTTTCTGGGCCTTAGCTTCCTTATTTTTAAAATGAGGAGGTTAGTCTAGATGATTTCTCAGCTCTCTTCCATCAATAATTCCATAAATAGATTTTTTAAATGTATGTATATATAATATATACATATATATTTTAAACTATAAAGAAAATTACTATGCTAGTATGAAAAATGCTAAAGAAAGTAAATTATGGATGGGGAAAAAGGCAAAAAAATAATCCCTTTCCCAACTTCAAATTTTATATGCCCTTTTCTATTTGGGTAAAGATTCTCTTTTTTCTTGTAGAAGTAGTGAATAAGAGGGAGAAACACGCAATGTTAAGGTTATATCAGATCTCAGAAGACCATATAATCTAGCCCTGAATAGGAATCCATCCCCTCAGCAACACTCTGAACAAGTGGACATTCAGACTTTGCTTAAAGGTCTCTCAAGAATTAGAAGTTATTAACTCTGGAGGCAGCCCGTTTCATGTCTAAAGGGCTCTAATTGTCTGACCCTCTGCGTTTTAACCCATTGCTCCTGGACCTATCCTTTAGAGCCAAGCAGAATGAGATTAATACTTCTTCATTGACATCCAAGTACTTGAAGAAAATTACTAAGCCCCTCACTAAGGCTTCTCTTCTCCAAGATAATTCAACTGATACTCATAGGCCATGATCTCAAGGCTCAATATCATGATGATATTTCCTCTCTGTAATGGCATCCTCTGCAGTTAGTGCCATGGGATTTCCTTAAAGACAAGACCATGGCATAGAGACAAAGTGATTTGGGAATACCATAAACAAACTCCCTTGGATGGGTTCTAAGACAGGTTCTATAATTATGTTATGGGATATTTTTATTATATTCTTTGGGGTTTTGTGGGAGAATGGAGAGTCTTGTCAACTGAGGTGTTATTGTCTTTGAGTCATTTCAGTGGTGTTTGGCTCTTCATGATCCCATTTGGAGTTTTCTTGGCAAAGACAGTGGAGTGGTTTGCCATTTCCTTCTCCAGTTCATTTTACAGATGAGAAAATTGAAGGAAAAAGTGTTAAGTAACTTGCCCCAAGATCATACAACTAATGTCTGAGGCAGATTTGAATTCAGGTCTTCCTGACTCTAGGCCTGGCACCCTATTTGCCACCCTGTTGCCCATTGTGAGTTGCTGTGATTCAAAATACCTCATCTTGTGCCCAGGCTTCTAGAGATGAGGTTTTCTGCACTTCACTATGCCTGTCTGGGTATGGCAGATGCTATTACCTACCACTGAATGGTTCACACTCAAAGCCCTTGGGAACTTCACAGAACTTTTGGGAGCTTACACTTTGTGGCCCCTGCCTTTGAGACTTTAGGCTTACTTCATTACAGGATGAGGCAGAGGAAGAAGACGTTAGGGGAGAGTTGCTAAATAGAGGGAAGTTAAAAGGACAAGGAGGTGTTTTAACTTACCACACTGAGAAACTACCATAAAACTCACCCAACTTTCCAGAAAAATGTACACAGGAACAATGTGGTCAAGTATAAATGGCACTAGACTAGACTAAGGCATGTGGGCTGTATTCTGGGTCACTTGGGGAGTATTTGTAGAATGTTATTTTGTGCTATTTTTTACTATGTTAAAATGCGAGGGTTTTGGAGTTGGAGATAGCTCTATTAATTCAGGAACTGCACCCACGAATATGTCGCTGTTATTATTTTGAAGAATTGGCTGCAGCACTGGAGACTTCTCTAGGCTAGACAAAGGTCTAGCATGGGGCAGATCTGTCCAAGCAATTGTAAACTACAGAGTTAGAGTGATAAAGCCAGGATTCTGACCCCATTTCTGCCACTAAATGATTATGTAACATTCTCTTTTATAGGCCTCAATGTCCTCCTCTGTAAAATAATAAAGGAGGTGATCTCTCGTGTCTTTTCCAAATCTAACATTCCAAGATTTTAATTCAGTGGTTTTTTCGCTATTGAACAAACTCATGACTGACTTTCCAGCTATGCTATTGGCCTTGCATGAGCACCACCCAGGACTAACCATGGCAAGGGAAGTAAGTCATGTGATCACAGGCCACAGCACAACTGACCCTTACCTCCTTCATTACAGAGGAAAGACTTTCCTTCAATACAGCCTCCACCAATGTGGGAGGTGAGTAGCCAAGATGACATTCAGTGAACACAAGGATAGGTACCATCCTAGCCTTTCCTTTTTTTTTTAATGCTGTGGAAGCCAGAAATATTAATGTGATTTTAAACAGCATTAAGCAAGGAATAGCTTTCAGAAACAAGGAGGTTTTTCTGAACTTTACCCTGCTGAGACCTTTACCAGCAGACTAGACCCAGCCCCAGCTGCCACAACTTAGGAAGGGCAATTGATAAGCTAGAAAGCATCTGACAGAGGGCCTTGAATCTGTGACATATAAGGATCAGTTGAAGGAACTGGGGATTTTTGCCTGGAGAGGGAGGAAATGATAACTATCTTTCAGTATTTGATGGGCAGGATTCCTCTTGTTAAGCTCGGTCCCACAGGACAAAGTGAGGAAGAATGGGCAGATGTTGGACAGAGACAAAATAAGGTTTGACATAAGTAAAAAACAGCATGATTAAAGCTGTCTAAAAAGGGAATGAGCTACCTCAAAGGGAAATGGGTTCCCCCTCCCTAGAGATCTTTAATCAGATCTTTAACCACTTGGTGGGTATATTTGTAGAGGGGGAGTTCTTTTTCTGAGATGGGTTGGAAGGCATGGCCTTGGAGGTCCCTTCCAATTCTGGGATTTCTAGGACAGGGTAAATCAAAGGAAACTCTTGGAAAGATTATAATCAAGAAGGAGAAGGCAAACTCTAAAATCAAAAATATGGAAAAGAAAATCTAGCAGGCCTGGATAATGTATACTGGCAAAATACAGATTTGATGCTCTCCATCTGAACTGAAACACAGGGGCAGTCAGGAGTACTTCTGGAAGTTATTAATAGCAGCAGATGGTCTAAATACACGCAGTGTTCATCCATCCTGTGGTGGATCCTAAATGTTCATTCAAATCCACCCCAGTCCCCATGCCACATTGGAAAGCCATCAAGCTGAGAGCAGAAATCAGCATCTTTACAAAAATGGAATGCAGAGAGTTGTATCATTTTAGGGGGAGAGGGAATTGGTGGGTAAAAAATAAATGACATTGCCTTGATTAATTGAGCAATTTTAGTTAAGTGAATATTGATACATGGCAGAAAAAGCATGAGAATAAGATGAACAAATATTGGATTTGCTATTAACATAAGTGATAACATCAAAACATCTGGTAAAATAATGCAGATTAAAAAAAACAACAACACTGAAATGAGATGGAATGAAAAAACATCTTCACAGTATTCAAAGCTTGCATATAAGACATGGAGTAAAAAAGAGAAGAGAATTTGAGGGCTCCAGAGGGACACACAATTTCTTTGCCACCATGTTCCGTAGATTGACTGGCAGATGATGAGTGGGTGCTGCTGGTCCTTTCCTGCTACCAGTTGCCTGAAGTGTGCTTGGCAAACAGATACTCAGAGAATGAGGCTGATGGTAACCAAAGGAAGCTCAGAAACTCCTACGAAGATGGTAGAGGATACTCTTCTGGAGATCTCGAGTCCTAGAGGCAAGAAGGCATCTGTTTTTGGTGGATTTGCAGGTTTGGGATTTTGTTTGTTGCTGTTAGGGTTTTTATGAAGGTAGAAAATTTGCAATTTGCAGAAATAAATGAAAACTAAGATTTTTTTTAGTCATGTCTGTCATGAGCTGAGGGTAAGGGGTGTCAGTCGAACATTCAGGATGGTTTCTGCACCAGGGCATGGGAGAGCTCCCCATGGTGCCAAGAGAGAAAACCAAGGTGCCATTAAAGAGACCAACAATTTCTCTTTGTACCACACAGACCATGCACTTCTGGTGCTGGCCTACTACCAGAACAGGGATTGATGATTGCTGGGAAAAGGGGATTGATTTTGTTGTCTTTTAAAATTTTAGTTGCTGTAACGTTTTGTGTTGAAGTCAACTTGTAATAGGAATCACATCTCATCCTAGGCATCTCCAAGTGGCAACTCTCAGGGACACAACCAATGGTTCAAAAATTTGGTTTGAGTTCGTTCTGGCTTCAGGAAATGCCAGTATCTCAGAAGGAAAGACTGTCCTTGGAGGGGGAAACAATTGCAAAGCCTCCATCTTTTCGGGAAACTTCTTGTATGGTCACAGATGGTGCTGGTTGCTCTTTATAAAACTAAAGATCTTTGTAACATGCATAGTAAAAGCCCAAAGTCCAGTAACTTCAAGGATAAGGTCACACTAGCAAATGACATTCATAGACTAAAGAAAATAATAAGAAATAGAAAAACAACATTTTCTTACTATTTAGTTCCTCCCTAAATGTCTTACAATCCTCACTTAATGGAAATTGACAGGAAGTAGACTCTCATTCATCCATAAACTTCTTTCTCCTACTAGTGTTAACTATTATAACAGAATTTTATTTTAGATAATTACGAGGGAGAAGGCTCTGCTACGTTGTAGAAACATCCTCCTGGGTGCTATCAACTTGATCAAAAGTGGCAGACCAAAAATGCTTGAGTTTACCATCAATTATCAAACCTAAAATCCATCTCCATGTAAGTCATGGATTTGCTTTTAAGTTCAGTTTGACATCAGAAAAGTAAAAAAAAAATTCTAATCACCTAATGTACATACATATGTAAAAAATCAATAAAAACAAACACAAAACCCTCATCTGAAATATTATACACAAATCAAATCAACCTTACCTTTTCCTCCCCAACATTTTATCAGGGACAGAGGAGTCAGGTATTCAAAAGATATTGTCATTCATTAATGATATTATGATGACTGATAAGTTTTAAGCAGGCAACCCAAAGGGCAGCTGGGTCATTGAAATAGAATTCTTATAAATTTTCCAATGACTTTTAGGTGTTTCTGTCTCTGGCCTGAGTAAACAGTGACTGGCTTCCCAACTCTACTATAGGCTAGAGGAGACACAGGCATTTCCCCAGAAGAGAATTTTGTACCGTTGGAGCTCCAGAAGTCATAACTGATTTCACTTTTTAAAGACTGTTAACTAACCACCCTAAACTGAACTATAGAGAAAACACAAGGGAAAAAAATAAATGTCTTTCTAGAACGTTCCAAAAAAAGGAAGGTTCTTTTTATAGAGAAGAATTAACTTTATTTATCAAACACTTGGGCTCTAGGAAATCTTTAGAGGGGCCTGCTGGCTTGGTGAGTGGTGTTCTTTGCATGTGTCTAGGGATAGCTGAAGAAACAAAAGCCTCGAAACATAAAGAGGGATGAGATGGGCAGGTTAGTTTGGCTTGCATTAAGCCATTCAGTGGACTTTAATTTCAAGTAACCAGCTTCCAGCTTAACTTCAAATAGCCAGATTTCAAGTGGAATTTCTTTATTTGCTTTTTTGAGGCCAGAGTAAAAAGGAGAGAGAAAGATGGACCCAGAATGTAGTGATCATATCATGAGGAAACCACCTCTTCTCATCTCCAAGTGGAAACCTTCAGGGATACAACCAAAAGTTCTGTTCAAAAGTTTGGTTTGAGTTTGAATCTGAATCAAATGAAATTACATGGAATGCTCTTTGCAAACCTTAAAACACTGTATAAATGCTATTACTATTACTACTGAATGTAAAACTAGCCAATACTTCCTAGAGAGAGTGCCACTCCTATGGGAAAAGACATAAAAGCAAACCTGGAATCTTGGTCTGTCTTCATCCCTCCTCTACATTGAATCACAAAATATGGGGGTGTGGGGTCCCGGGAGCTCGAGGTTAGAATGTTTTTATTTTTTTTTTTAACCTTGGAAACTAATACAACAACAACAACAAAATTGCCAGATCTCCTTCTCTCTAGGAGGTACATAAACAGGAAAGTTAGTGAAATCAGAGCCCTGTGCTCCTTACCCAGGCTAACCTGTGATTTATGCTGGGTGAGTACTTATTTGCAAAGCTGTTTTAAAACAGCTTTCCAACTCCCTTCCCCCTTTAAACAAGTTTCCTTAGAACCACTAAGTATTGCCTTAAGGCTCTGTCTGAAAGTGCTGTCACTGAAAAAAAAAGTCATCTGTTTCATGTCAGCAGCTTCATGCCCACAGTATGGCCTCTGCTTGACAGGAAGCACAGGAAAATCTGACCTTCGCCCATGTACCCCGGCCAATCATGAAGCATTACTAAGAAGGCATCTGAAAACAGCTGTGGATGGCATTGCTTGCAGGAAAAGAGGTTCTTTAGAAAAGTCATGGAAGAAATCAAGGCCAGGCATTTGGGGGAGGGCATGCATTGATGTCACGTGATTGCTCTATATTGAGGGGGGTCTGCAAACTGTATTTTAAAGATTTTCCTCTCTTTGAATATTACTTTATTGGTCTGAAGTTTTAAAAAAATACAGAAACATAGAAAAGAAAAATAACCTATAATTAGGTGCAACTTGATTTATTGACTAGCTAGAATTGGTTCATCCCCTAGGGTAGAGTTCTGCTGATGGATTCATGAGTACTTTATCAGCTAAATAAGCAAAGTTGTAGAATTTGGCATTCGGAGGGTTTTCTCACTGCCTGATTCACAAAATGATGTGGTTTTATCTCTCTTTTTCTTTTGTCCCTTCACACCACCACCACTACCCCTTGCCCTGGTAGACTTCCACCTAAACAGTTATGCCTCTTGGAAATGGATCAGTACCTGGTTTTAGCTAGTGACTGGGGGGCTTTGAATGTTTTGAGTCTTAAATGGCTCTCCAGTGTCACTGTCCCTCTGAGACCCCATATCTTTATTTTTAATATTGACTTATCTCAGAAGTTGGGGTGAGGATAGAGAAGGAATAGCAGGGAGGGAGGTGAGGGGAAGATAAAGGAGTAGAAACTTTGAAGGGAGTTAGAGAACACACACACACAAACACATACACACACGCACGCGCACACAAACACAAAATCAACATAGACACAATATCCATTACTAACAGAAGGAGCCATATGTGTGAACCGCCACGGTTCCAGGGCTGTGTTCTCCTCCCCACCCCTTGCCCCAGCCTACCCTCACCCTTCTCACACCCACCCTTTGGGAGGGAATTATTTAAAAACTGACTGAAATGTGGGACATTCATGGTTTTTCATTTTCTTCAAGAAGTTTTTGAATTCTTTGTTTTTCTTGTCCCACTTATGGATGGCCGTCAGCAAGTATTGGGCCTTCACTTTGCGCCCCATGATAAGGAAATGATTGTTGAGATTTTCCAGCTGGTGACAAGGGCAGTCAGCCCCATTCTTTAAGTACAAGACGAGTTTCTTCAGCTCCTTCTTCTTGATGGGTCCCAGTTTTAATGGCTTCTTCTTCTTGGGAATAATCTTTTTGTCTCCATTTTCTTTTTTCACTTCTTTTATCTTCATCCTCAGTGCTGTAGAAGTGGGAGGAGGGGAGAGAAGAAAAGGAGAGAATAGGGAAGAAGGAGAAAAATGGAAAGAAACTATTTTAGAATAGAATTTTTCTTATAAACCAGCAACTGAAAATTATGACTGCATTAGAGGGATATTTTACTGCCCATACCTGAGCCCACCAAGACAAACAGAACAAGTGGGCAAATGCCATAGAAATTTAAGAGGAAGGCTTGCTTTTTTTGATGCAAAATATAATGTTGGTTACTGTGCCCCTTTCTTCTCCCCCACCTCCATCAATCATTTCCCCAACCTTGGATTTATGACAACTCAATGGATCTCCCATTTTTTGTGGCAGGGGTCTCCCTTATTTGGAATGCAATACCCTCTTCATTTCCACCTTTTGGACAGCTAAGTGATGAAGTGTACAGAATCAGAAACACCTGAGTTCAAATCTGCCCTCTGACACTTATTGGTTGTGTAATCCCAGTCATCTGACTTCTGCCTGCTCAGTTTCCTCCACCGGGAGTTATAGTAGCACCTATCCCCCAGGATGCATTGTAAGGATCCAAAGAGGTAACATTCATAAAACACTTAGCATGGTACTCAGCACATAGCTGGTGCTTCATAAACATCTGTTCCTTTCTTTCCTTCTCCCTCTTAGGGATCTCTGGCTTCCTTTAATACTCAGTTCAAATACCTCCTTCTTTAGGAGGCTTTTCCCCAACTGAACCTGGCAGCTGTCACAGTCTTCCCTACAAGGTTCCCTTACATAAGATATATAGGTGCATAGATCTCATATATGCCTATTTGTGTAAATTTGTCTCTTGATTTGAATGTAAGCCTTTTTAGGGCTTAATAGAGTGATTAGCACATAATAATCACTTACTAAATGTTTGTTAAATGATCAGTTGGGGAAGCTTTTCTGCTCATTTCTTCCCCCTCTCCTCCCAACACCTGCAATGATGAATGAATGAAAGGGCTGACAGATTAAGAAAGTGTCACCTGGTGGTTAGAGCTGTTATCACCTGTTCTGCTACTCCGCTGTTCTTTCCCCTGGTACTGAAATGGGGACTGTTCGTCTAGTAAGAGTTGCCTAATGAGAGGATTCTGTCAGCTTAAGTCAGTGTTTCTGATTTTCTCCTTTGCCCTTAGCCCCTTGCCTCTTGCCCTCACCTGCAGTACTCTTTTTCCATTGTTGGACAAGATTGTTTACAAAGGTTTCCAAACATCAAGACTTCACTAGATCCAGGATTTTACCAGTGGGACCCTTCCTTACCAGAGGCAGACCTCAAACCCTCCATGTCTCAGTAGATTGAGTTCAAAGAAAATCATCACCTGCTATTCAACCTTCTAGAGATAATGCCTCTCTGAACTTGAGCTAGACTGGTTCTCAGATGTCCAACACAAAAACCCAAGACCATAGTCAAAGCTTTTGGAGCTTGTCTTCTGACAGCTAGGTGGTTTGAGTATTGGGCTGGGCATACGGAAGACCAGAATTCAAATCTAGCTTCTGACGCTGCCTAGCTGTATGACCTTGGGCAAGTCACTCAACTTCATCTCAGTTTCCTCAACTCTACAATGGAAATAATTATACCACCTACCTCTCAGGTGGTTATGAAGATCAAATGAGTTAATAATGATATGAAATGATAATTGGAAAATACTTAGCACAGTAGCTGGAGCAGAGTAAGCACTTTTAAAAATGCTTGTTCCCTTCTGCTGGAATAACCTTTAAGAAGCTAGAGTCACCTTCATATCAAAATTTTATCTTTAAATCCAATCAAGATACATTTGTCTCCCCATGATGCACCAGGCACTTGCCTAGGTATTATTTTACTTCCTTCTCACAATATTGAGTGGGGAGGTGGGGAAAGCTCCTTACCAAAAGAGCCTGCCTGATGCAAGCCCCACCTTAATTTCTGAACCTGCCATTTCCTGAATGAATTCAGCAGACTTATGATGCTACTAACATATTTTTGTTTTGTTTTAAAGAATGTATAGTGCCAGGCCCAGAGTCAGGGAGACTCATCTTCCTGAGTTCAAATCTGGCCTCAGACACTTACTAGCTATGTGATCTGGGTAAATCACTTCACCTTGTTTGCCTCAGTTTCCTCATCTGTAAGATGAGCTGGAGAAGGGAATTACAAACCACTCCAGGATCTTTGCTACAAAAAAAAAACAAAACACAAAGGGGCTCATGAAGAGTTGGACATGACCAAAATGACTGAACACCAACAACAACAGAGTTTCAGCCAATGAGCACTAATGGTCTAAATGTTCTGAGCTCAGGACAAAACGGGGGTTCTGAAAGGTAGCTATAGTGTCATGGAAAGAGCCTTGGTCTTGGTGTCTGGAGTCCTATGTTCAAATTCTGGTCTGACATTAGCTGTACGTACAAGAGCAAGTCACTTAGTCTTTCTGCCTCAGTTTTCTTATGTGGAAAATACAAATAATGACATTTGTACTTCCTCTTTTTTAACAAAAATGCTTTGGAAGCCTTATTGTTCTACACAAATGTGAGTTATCATCATCACTGTTTTTATGCTTCAGTGTCAAGTTTGTTCCTCTCTGTCTCTCTATTCTGTCTCTATCTCTTTCTCTTTACGTCTCTCTATCTCTGTCTCTGTGTGTCTCTCTGTTTCACTATCTTTGTCTTTTATCTTTCTCTGTCTCTCTCTGTCTCTGTGTTTCTGTCTCTCTGTCTCTGTCTCTCTCTCTCTCTTCTCCCCCCCACCCCAAACCTCATTGACATGACAGATCTTTAAATCTTTGAGACTATGGATAGTCCCCTGCTTGGCTTTCCCTTCTCCAAACTAAATATCTCCATTTTAAGACCATTCAATTATCCTGAATGGTTAAACCACACCCAGATTTTAAATGCATCTTAATATCCAAATATCCTAGGTCTTCAGGCTTGAAAGGGACCTCAGAAAAGACCCTTACACCCCTTGCCCCAGCTCCCCCCTCCAAATTCTCAAATGATGGTTAATTTCTTCGGGGAACATAATTTCAACTTGTTTCTCAAAGGCCTGCCAGCCAGGAAATGAGCCTTTCCCAATCAGAGGACTACACCTAAAATCCAGTAGCCCAAACTGGTTTGTTTTGGAGCAAGGGAGTCTTTCCCTAGGCTGATGCATCAAATGTACCAGCAGCCTCCCTCCTTCGAACGGTGACATGCAGCTTAATGTACGATAGAATTAAGAGCAGGAAGGACCTTAGACACTTAGCCCAGCATCCTCACATTATGGATGAAGAACCGGAGATCCAGAAATGAGGACTGATTTGGTCACACTGACGGTAAGAATCAAAGTTGGGACTTGAACCTGGATACTAATTATTGTGACTCCGAGTCCACTACTCTCCCCAACGACTCCATGCCGCCTCTCTCATGATCTTACTCCAGTGGAAACTATTTTGCCCTTTTGATTGAGTTGCTTTTATAAGTTAATCACAACCCAAATCAGAAATTAATGTTCCTTTGCCATGACCATGTAGAGGAATGTAGTTTACGTGGGAGAGGGGGTGGGGAGGGCAGGAGGGATAAAATGATGAAAATGTGTTGTGCGTTAAAAATCTTTATTTCTTGCCATTTGGCTCTACCCATTTTTCTTTTAGGTAGGAGGGGGAGACCAAAAGGGGGAAGTACATATGGCCAGAAATTACTAACATCTTTCCAGCTTTTAGGGGTTTATTTTAGGGATGTAGATTGGGAACATGTTTAGAAAGGCAATTAGGTATCGTAGGTTGATTGTCCTCTGCCTTGTGGATATGACTGTGCCCTCAATGGGGAGGAAGACTGGTGCTGGGCAAAGGTGGGGGGTTTGAAGTGGGGTGGAGTATGGACTAGAGTCAATCTGGTCAGATGGCTAGGCAGTTTGCAATCGATTACACCCCCTCACTTTTGGCTGGTGTCCTAGCTATGTTGGAAGAGACTTTAGTTCATGGGACCGGGGAACTTGGCCCTGTTGACCATTTCACAAGGGGAAGAAATGTGAAGGGAAAAAACAACAAGAGGGTTTCTGGGGGCATAATGGGAAAAGCATGGAGTCAGAAGGCCAGGTTCTGATGGTTGCTAGCTGTGTGACCCTGGATAAGTCACATTCTGCTCTCTATAGGATCATAAGTTTCAAACGGAAAGAAAACCTTTAAGATTATCTAGTCCAAAATCCTTTGTTTTGCAGATGAAACTAAAGCCCAGGGAAGTTAAACAATTTGCAGAGAGTAAGTGGGAGAACTGGGACGTGAGCCCATATCTTCTGAATCCTTTGCTCTCTGTGTCTCATCTTCTTTATCTGCAAAATGGGGATTAGAATACTTGCTTAATCTTCCATCACAGGCTTGGAAATGGGTCTAGCTCCAAGTATAACTTTCAAGTAGGCAGTTTCATCATCCAGCCTCAAATGTTCACTACATGACTTTGGACAAGTCACTTAACCTATGTTTGCCTCAGTTTCCTCAACTGTTAAATGAAGATTCTCATAACACCTACCTCTCAGGGTTGCTGTGGGGGTCAGATGAGATAACAACCATAACTTAGCACAATGCCTGGCACACAGGTACTGTGTAAATATTAGCTATTATCATTGATTTTTTTATTGTTGCTTTCTGCCACTTCTTTCTGAGCTCTTTTCTTTCCTTAATACATCTGTGTCTTAGTTTTCTCATCTGTAAATTTCAATTCCTATTCGGAATCTAACTGAGCATTGCATGAAATGACCTCAAAGATTTATCCCAGTGCTGAATCTGTGATTCTGTTTTCCTTCTCTATTCATTCCCCCCAAATCATTATCCGGTGTCTATTTTCTACACTGGACAAATAGTGAGAAGAAAGCCCTGCACAAAACAATCTGATAAAAGAACCCTTGAAGCTAAAAGTGAAACGTGTGTAAGATGTGACCCTTACCTGGGATTTCTGTGTTTTAATAGACCTGAAACCTCCCATGTTACCAAGGAGGGGATCTCTAATGACAGAATTTGGGGCATTGGGACAAGCATTGGTATTTAGTGCAGCCCTCCAGAGTCCTTCAAACAACAAATAACCATTACAATCCCTCCCAATTATATAGCTCTAAACAAACAGCCATTTCTTCCACATCCTTCCCTAATTGTTAAGAAAAGAAAAATAAAAGAAAGCTTTTTGGAAACATCTCGAGTTATACATAAAAACAATATGCAACAATGGGTCTAAAAGCCAGGGGTTGTCAGCTGCTAACCACAGCTTCAGTCATCCCAACACCTGTCCATCTGGCTTCAGACCTGAGTAGGTCACACATTTTCCCCAACAGTCCCTATAGGTACCCTACCTAATGTCAAAAATATATTCTGGAAAACATTGCTTTAAATACAATAAAAGGACAAAGTACACAAAGTTGGAGAGGGTAGAGGAAAATGAGAAGCTGGATGGAATTCCAATCCTATTGCACCCCCCCTTCCCCATGTTGTCTTTGCTCCAGCAAGTTTTCACTTCCATTTTTCTTCTCCTCCTTTTCTTCTTCTTCATTCCTGACTTCTCCCTTTCACTTTTACCTCCTCCATTCTCCTGCTTTCTCATCCTTTAATCTTTTCCTCCTCACCGTTTCTTCTCCTTCATTCTCCTTTTCCTCCTCTCCCTTTCTTCTACTTCATTCTCCTTTTCCTCCTCTCTTTTTCTTTTTCATTCCCCTCTTTCCCGTTTCACTTTCACCTCCATTCTCCTTCAGTCTTTTCTTCCTCCTCTCCCTTTCTTCTCCTCCATTCCCTTACTGCTATCCTCTCCTTTTTACTTTGCAATTATTACAAGAGGGCTTCTTTATAACATTATTTCAATACGATATTGTATGGGGAATATCTGTGTTGTATGTACTCTGTATAAATATTATGGAAAGAGACCCAGGCTCTGAAAGAAGCCTGGACTGAAACTTCTCCTAACTGAAGATAGGACTGGAGCATCAGGAGACCTCGGTCCTAGTCCTGACTGTGACATTACCTAGATATCTGACTTCAGGAAACTCATGGCCTGTTTTAACTTGTTTCCTCACCTGCAAAATGATCACAAACTCACTCGATTAATATTGGTAAAGAACCTACTATTTGCAACATTGTTCTAACTAAAGTGGGGAATAAAAAGTTTTAATAGATACAGTCCCAATCCTTAAAGAGCATAAAGTCGTTAGGGAAAGTTAGAATATATCCACGAAAATCAAGACGTAACCATGAATACTGAGCTCTAAGCAGGTTCTATTCTAGAATGGGTATTTTAAGTCAAAAATAGTTCCCAGAAGATTTCTAAATTATTAATAATCATATGAAAGAAGGCTCCAAATAACTAATAAGAGAAATCAAAATCAAAATAACCCTAAGCTTTCACTCATACTTTGCAAATTGGCTAAAGACTAAATGGAAGAAGTGAAGCTGGTGCCCTTACATAGCCCTCCTTCACTCAAAGCAAAGTCAAGTGCAAGTCATGTCATCATTTCTCAGATGGCATGGTCTTCTTTGGCAAAGAAGGATGAACACAAAGACTCAACACTAAAACAGTGTTGGAGGGGTGGCAGAAGATGGAGGAGGAAGAAGAAGACGAAGAGGTGACAACCAACAAGCTTGCTATCCTTGAGAAACTTATGGTCCAGTTAGGCAAGACAATACTTAGAATGATAAACCAGAAAGGGATTTTAGTCTCTCACTTTACAGATACAGAAATGGAGGCCACAAGAAGTATCTTGTTCAGTGTCATATAGAAGGTTAATGATAGAGCCAAGATCAGAATCCAGACTTTTTTGAATATTCCACACTTCCTGCACAAAAGAGCAACAGGGATGACTGGTAAGCCTGGGAAGACCTGAGGACCAAACAGACAACTGACCTGGACAGGCCTTGCTAAAATGGTCTTATTGGCCTGCCATCCACATCCTTCAGTCTGACACCCAATTCCATTACTTTTTTCAAGAGGGCCAAAGCCCCTCCACAGAGGATTATAAGGGCATGGGAGTTGTCCTACTGCCAGGGATGGAAAGTGCAAAGCTCTCATTAAGACATGGCATGTGACCAAGCTGCTTGGGACAGACCCCTTATTGTCAGACCTGTCAGTCTTCAAGGGGCCTTGGGGCTAGAAATGGTCATGCTTACCCCCCACCAAGTCCCTCTCTTATTCCATTTTTGGAACTACCTAACCCAAATTCCAGAGTGTGATAGAGTTTTCAAAAGAGAACAGGGCAGGAGAGAATCCCATCTCCCTGGACTAGCGCAGAGGAGTCTCTTGGGTGGGCAAGGTCAACCTCACAGGAGATCTCAGGATGCAGCCTTGATGGGGGAAATGCCAGTTCCCCCAGCCAACTGTGCAAATCCAATTTGGCCAGTAGAACTTTGTAAAGACCCTGGGCTGGCTGTGAGGGCAGGCAGCCTCCCTGTGAAATTACAGCCCAGGGCTCGGGACGTGCTGGAGAACTGGCTTTGAGGCAATAGGGCACAAACAAGGACAGTGAACAAAGGCACAGTTTTGCAGACTGTTCTATTGCTATTCACAGCTGGGGGCCGGGGGAGACATTAATTCATTTAGCCAGACCCTGGATTCCCTGTTTGTTGCAATAGCTCTGGCCTCCCCCAACTCCACCCCCCAATCACAAACCATAAATGCATGTTCTTTGCTAAGTTGTCTGATTTACTAAAGAGGTGTAGGCAGAAATGACCAACAGACTGGGGGATTGAAAGCAGCATTCCACTTCTCACCTTGTTCACCAGACACTTCCAATGCAGAAAGGGCTCCTGGGTGGCTCAGATGGGACAGATTATTTAATTGGAGTCCAGCTGTTTTGCAGACCCCAGACACCTGTGTGCAGCGGGGAGCCGGTATAGGAGTGGGAGGGACACTGTTATGCAGGCAAACAGAGTGAAGCAGTCGTCCTTCTGAAAGGTCTGCCCTGATGGAAGCCCTCAAGCTTGACCTGGACACCTGTGTGCGGAGCAGGGTGGGGCAAAGCTGTGTGGAGGCGCAAGAGGAGCCTGGACAGCAATCTCTCCCTGTGAAAATGTGCCCTGATGGAAGCCTCCAAACTTGACCCTAGACATCTATGTATGAAGAACTGAGGTGAAGAAGGGTGGGGGATGACTCCTCCCTGGACAACACCCTTTTGAGGTGAATATCTGCCCTAAAGGAAAGCTCCAGGGTGGATGGATGGAGATTCAGTGGGCTTGGTACTTTCTGCCTTAATAATGAAATAGTGAGCTATGACCTGAAAACAAAGTCTCATGTATTGTGATCTCTCCGGAGGGGGATTCGACTTGAGTTTTTGAAGCAGAAGGAACAGGGGCCTCAGATCTAGTGAAAGTAATGGCTTCAGAACTTTGACTTCCCAATAAACACCTTAACCCACACACAGAGCCAAGGAGAATAGAAAGCCCAGTGCTTCAAAAAAGTCAATCATTAAGATGGATTGAACCTTGGCTCTGGATCTGAGGTTGGGCTGCCAAGGCAAACAGATTTTTCTGCCATCAGGGCTCTTGTTTTCCATCCTCAACCACCCTACCCAAGCTGCACCCAGCTCTCTATCTCCCCCAACAGTCCTCCAGTGGCAATGAGAAAGGCCAGAGAGGATCCAACTCAGCCCTCCTGGAAGGGGGCAGGGAAGGGGTTAAGTGTTGTAGGGATCCAATGAGCTGGAAAAGGGATCAATTATTCAGGCCTCTGAGGAATGTTTAGGGTCTAGGGTTTGGGGTTTGGTTTGGTGGGGAACATGGAGGAGGGGATTGAGTGAAGAAGTGGTGGAGTAGGGGCAGGGAGAACAGTTGTACCTTGACTTTTCACCATGGGTGCACATTGAGGAATTAGGCGTGTTGACAGATGGGCTAAGCCTAGAGCTAGCCCAAGGCAGCCCTTCAAGGCTCACAGTAGATTCAGGCTGAAGTCAACAGGACAGTCACATGAATGTCTCTGCTGCAACAAGCTGAACTGGGAGAATTTTGTTATCAAAATTTTCCATAGGTCACCCTTTCCCAGAAGAGGGGCCTATCCCAAACTCCCGGTATCTCCTGTTAAGACACCATGAAAACAGAGGGCTTTTTTTTGACAATGACTCTCAGTCTTCCAATCTCTTCCCCTTTAGTCAATTATCCATTCATTCATTAAAAAGAGTAGCTAGGTGGAACCAGAAAGACTTATCCTTATGCATTCAAATCTGGCCTCTGATACTTACTAGCTGTGAGACCCTAGGCATGTCAGTTATCCCTCTTTGACTCAATTCCTCATCTGTAAAATGAGATGGAAAAAGAAATGGCAAAACACTCCAGTATCTTTTATGGGGTCACAGAGAATCAGATATAATTGAAACAACTGAACAATATAGCCTTAAGGAACCTAGACTTAATGAATGATGTGGATTATTTATGGAAGGAAATGGTGGAAACTGTCCAACATATTGCTTCAGTTTACCAAAAGAAAAAAAAAATCAGTGCCTACCAAATGCCTAGAAAGATACAATCAGGGAATCTACCCACTAAGACAAACCCAGGAATTATATGAACACAATTACAAAATACTTTTCACACAAATAAAGTCAGATCTAAATAATTAGAGAAGTGTCAATTGCTCATGAGTAGGCCAAGCCAATATAATAAAATTGACAGTTCCACCTAAATTAATTCATTTATTGAGTGTCACACAAAACTACCAAAAAATTATTTTATGGATCTAGAAAAAGTAACAATAAAATCCATGTAGAAGAACAAAAGGTCAAGAATACCAAGGGAATCAATGAAAAACAAATGTGAAGGAAGGAGACCTACAGCTCTATAAAGCTGTAATCATCACAGTGATCTGGTACTAGCTAAGAATAGAGTGGTGAAATAATAGAATATATTAGATACATAATACACAGTAGTAAATGACCACAGTTATCTTGTGTTTGATAAACACAAAGATCCAAGATTTTGGAACAAGAATTCACCATTTCACAAAAAATGACAGGGAAAATTGAAAAGCAGTTGGGCAGAAACTTAGATATAGACCAACATTTCACACCATATACCAAGATAAAGTCAAAATGAGCACATGATTTAAACATAAAGGGTGAAATCATAAGCAAATTTAGGGGAGCATGGAATATTTTAACTTATCAGATCTATAGATAAGGAAAGAATTTATGACCAAACAAGAGATAGCATTACAGTTTGTGAAATGGATGATTTTGATTATATCAAATTTAAAAAGAGTTTATACAAAGAAAACTAGTGCAGCCAAGATTAGGAGGAAAGCAGTAAACTGGAGGTTGAGGGGGGGAGTTTTTATATCTCATTGGCCTGATGAAGGCTTCATTTCTCAAATATAGAGAGAAATGCATCAAACACATAAAAATACAGGTCATTCCCCAATTGATAAATGGTCAAAGATATGAACAAGTAATTTTCAGATGAAGAGATCAAAGCTATTTGTAGTCATATAAAAAATACTCTAAATCACTACTGATTAAAGAAATGCAAACTAAAACAACTCTGAGGTACCACCTCACAACTTCAGGTTGGTTAAAATGACAGAAAAGAAAAATGATAAATGTTGGGACATATGGAAAAATAAGAGACTCTAATGCACTGTTGGTGGAGTTGTAAACTAATCCAATCACTCTGGAGAACCATTTGGAACTCTGCCCAAAGTGTTATAAAACTGTGGATGCATACCCTTTGACTCACTAATACCACTACTAGGTCTCTAACCCAAAGAGACTGAAGAAAAAGGAAAAGGACTTATATGTACAAAAATACTTATGGCAGCTTTTTTTAGGTAGCAAAGAATTGGAAATTGAGGGAATGCTCATCAATTGGGGAATGGTTGAACAAGTTGTGGTCTATAATTGTGGTGCAATGCTATTGTGCTATAAGAAATGATGAGAAGGATGCTTGAAAAACCTGGAAAGATTTTTACAAACTGATGCAAAGTTAAGTGAGAACCAGAAAAGCATTATACATAGTAACAGCAATATTTTACACTGATCAAATGTGAATTGATTTAGCTATTCCCAACAATCAATAATCAAAGACATTTCCAAAGGACTTATGAAAAGTATCATCCACCTCAGAGAGTTAACTGATGGAGTCTAAATGCAGATCAAAGCATTCTTTTTTATTTTAGTTTTCTTGGATTGCTTTTTTTTTTTTGGTGGGGAGGAAGTCTGTGTTTTCTTTTGCAACATGGCTAATATGGAAATGTTTTATATGACTGTACACAGATAATCTATACCAAATTGCTTGCTTTTTCAGGAAAAGGGAGGGGGAGGGAGAGAATTTGGACCTCAAAATTTTATAAACAAATGTTAAAAGTTGTTTTTACATGTACTTGGGGGAAAATAAAATATAAAAATTTTCAAAAGAAAAAAGATACAATTGGGTGGCTAGAATTGTACACCAGAAGATAGCTTTCCTTCATAAACTAATAGACAATAAATCTCTATATTCTAAGTATGGGCTTGAAAATAGACTTGAGAATTCAAAAATCAACTATATTGGAATCAGTGTTAACACAGAGTAATATGAGATAATTATAAAGCACTTAGCACATTACCTGGCACATAGTTAAGTGTTATATAAATGCTGGTATTGTTTTTATATTATCATCACAGATAAAAATGTTGCCTACAGTAGATCAGACATAACATCATTCCATAAAAATTTAAGAACAGTCTTTTTAATGGATGTCTCCATACCAAATACTCAGAATCTCTGAACTATGTAGAATGAAAAGCTGTTGCAAGAAATCAAAACCACATGCAAACAGGATGAAGTACATATTATGCTTGTCATTCTGTCTGCTACTGGAGTTGTCCCAAAGATGCTTTCAGTGAGTGCATGTAAGCTTACATCCCAATACTTTCATTCCATTACAAAAAGTCATCATTTTATCCACCTGCACAATGGTCCACAGAACACAGAACATTAAAGGATAATAGCAGAAACATGACTTGTCCTAGGAATCTTTCTCTCTGAGCTCCACTCAAAAGACCAAGATGAGAATAACAGTAAACCCTTTGAATTTTGCAAAGCTCTTTAAACTACATTAACTTGAGTCTCACCACAAATCTATAAGATAGGCAGTACAAGTACTATTACTACTATTTTTCAGATAAGGAAATCATTTCAGAAAAGTTTAGCAACTTGCCCATGAGTTCCACAACAAATATGTACAAGAAGTGTTATCTTGCTTATTTCAGGTCTAGCATTCTATATAATGTGGCAAATTTCATCTCAATATCAATGCCTTGAGTGAGTACCATAGGAACCAAGGTTGCTGGACAAACATGTCCTTAGACCTAAAGTAGGGGTGGGGAACCTGCGGCTTCAAGGTCACATTGATCCTCTAGGTCTGAGTCCAAGTTTCAGAGAACAAATCCCCTTAATAAAAGGACTTATTCCATAAAACTTGGCCACACTTGAGAACCTAGAGGGCTACATGTGGCCTCGAAATCCACAGGTTTCTACACCTACAGTGTAGAGTCTGCCCTGAATCTTCTCTACATAGAAATGTGAACTTGGTCACATCAATTTCTTTCTCTCTGGCCCTCAACTGCCCTGCCATAAAAACCAGGGTGGGACTACCTGATGTCTATGGTTAATGGCTTTAAAACATAACACCAGATAAACCAATAACAACTAGATCACCCTCTACCCCAGATGCCTTAACCCAACTTCCTCTATTTCTGTTTCTATTCTGTTGTCAGCATATTGAGCAGAAGTGGAATGAGGGAAAGGTACAGACAGGGAAAAGAGAAGGTCAAGTTTATGATCTAGAATGATCTTCATGGAAATGCAGTAGAGTAGGAGCTGGAGCAAAACCAAAAGGGAAAATCCAGCCCATTATGGCGGCTCCACAAGGTCATTGCAACCTCATGGTGTGCCACTAGTCAGGAAACCCTGAACCAGATAGTCAATAAGGCCACATCTGTCACACTCTCCATGAAATCTTTTGTAAAAGGAAGCTGAAAGTATCCTCTATCCTCAACTCCCCATTCATAGCTTCCAAGGAATCAAGCCCCTTAACCAACTGCTGAAGGTTTCTCCCTACAGAATGGCTTCCCTGGGGCTATCATCTCTTTTGGAGTCCTTGGCTTGGTGACCCCAGGCTCAGTTACACTGGTTCTCAGAAAACAGTATGGTATGGCAAAAAGGACAATGGCCTGGGTTCAAATTAGCTCTAAAATCCACCAGCCATGTGACCCTGGGCAAATTATTGAAGACTTCTCAACTTCAGTTTCCTCACCTGAAAAATGAAGATGACAATATCTACACCTCCTACCTCTCCAGGTTTTTGCCTTCTCTTCACCAAGCTCATGCTCTGTAAACTGTAAAGTACGATAAAAATGTGAGCTAGTACTAAGAAACAAGAAAAAAAATGTGTAAATTCTGACTTTCAATCCCCTGGAGTGGGAGGGGGAGGAAGGGAGGAAAGAACAACTTTTGGCTTTAATAAATAAGTCTGTCTGTTAATAGGTCCTGAGAGATTTCTTGCAAATCAGAAGAGCCATAAAGACTGGCCAAGCATTGACAGCCACTTCTCATGTTTGACGATTTCCTTGTAGCTAAATACAAATTCTTTAGTTCTAAGACACAACAATTTGTACAATATTTCTTGCAGCAAATGGTATGCTAGGGTCACTGGCAATAATTCATGGGGTCTGGGTTCTGTTCTTAGCTCTGTCCCACTGGGTATCCTTGGGCAAACTTCCTGGCTCTGCATCTCTATATTTTGGGTGTATAAAATGAGGAGGAAATGGTCCCTCTCTGCCACCGCTTCTCCTTCCATCATTACTGAGAAGCACTTATGGAGGTTTGTGAAGTACTTCAAAATTGTTGAAAATTACTAATAGTTAATAAGTATTTTCTGAATCAAAAGCTATGAAATGCAACTAAGGAGTAAAGCTGAAAAGAGGGTCATGCAAAATACATGCAATAAACAATCAACTCTCAAACCAATTATGATTTAGTTGAAAAGACAAGAAATGTTGGATGGCAGCATGACATCATGGAAAGAAAACATGATTTGGAATCTGAAAGCCTGGATATGAGTCTTGGCCCAGCTACTCACTTGAGCCTGGACAAATCATTTTACTTTTGTGGGCCCCAATGGACTCATCCTCAGACTGAGGGAGATGGATGAGATGGTTTCTACGATCTCCTCCAGCTCTGAATCTCTAGGCTCCTCTGAGGAAGGTAATGACAGCTATGGGGAGCACATGAGCTGTATGGAGGCAATGATGGCCAGAAATTGAAAACCAATCATCTGAGGAGCTCTGAGGTGGTAAGATGCTGCCACTGAACTGAAAAGACATCACAGACTTTCAGTTTAAATTACATTCTGAAACTGGGTCTATTAGTTTAATTGATCCCCACAGTTTTTGGTCCTTCCTCAGGTACCAGTAAAAGAGACAGATACCATTAGCGATCCCAAGGGGCATCACCATTCACTTTAATTGAACAGACTTTTATTAAGTACCTACTGTGGGCAGCACATAGTCCTCAGCATTAAAGGAGATAGAAAGATGAACAGTAATATAGTCCCTGACCTCAAACTTGCAGTATTTAGAAAGGAGATGATACATGCATATGTATGATTTGAAGTAGAATGGGATGGAACAAAAGGATCTAGACTTAAGGCTATCAGCAGGGAGAGATCCGTTTTATCTGGAGGGATCAAGGAGGAAAGAGGTAGGATCTCAAGTTGTGCCGTGAAAGAAGAAAAGGATCCAACTGACTAAGAGATGCAGGAGGAGCACGTTCCAGGCATGGGTGGAAAAGCTACATAAATGAATGGAGGCATGAGAGGACAAGATGAAATCCAAGAAAGGCAGGCAACCCAATTTGGCTGGAACACATAAGTGGAGTGAGGGTAGAGTTGGAAAGGGTCATGTGGGGCGGGGGGAAGGCTGAAAGAGAAATTGGAGACAGATTGTCAAGGGCCTTGAAGGCCAACTTTGTAAGTTTACAGTTAATCCTTTAGGCATTGGGGAGCTATCTTATTGATCACGAAGATTCTTTTGCCAACTTTTTGAAGGATGACTTGAAGAAGGGAGATCATGAGGCCAAAACTTTAGAACACAGATGCAAGGAAAAGACCTTAGAGGTCAAGAATGGAGGCAGAGAGATCAGTTTATTGAAATAAATCATCTAAGCAAAAGGTGATGAGGGGCCAAAATAAGATGCTGGCAGGATGAGTGGAAAAGAGTGGACAGATGAAGGATATTTCCAAGGAAAATCTGAAAGATGATCTTAGGGGGGAATGAAGGAAAGAAAAGAGTCAAATATGATGCTTAAGTTTAAAATCATGGCCAATGGGAGGATAAACGTGCCACCAAAAGGTACGGGCACAGTTAGAAAGCAGGTCAGACAGTGAGGGAAAGTGATGACATTGATTAAAGATATTAAAGGTCTATTTGTTTATACTCAGCCATGCTTTCTCAACCCATGTGGTACAAGGTGTAGTGGAAAGGCCATTGGCTCTGGGATTAGAAGAGCTAGTTTCACATTCTAATTCTGCCTTTTATTGGGCATCTTTGAACAAATCATTTAACCTCTTTGGGTTACCGTTGGCTCTGCTAACAATGCAACACTCGTGATAATAATGACAGTGCCCACTATGTGTCGGGCATTGTGCCATGCACTTTAAAAGCATCTCATCTGAGCCTCGCCACAGCCCCTGGAGGTAGGTGCTATTATTACATTCATTTTGTATTGAGGAAACTGAGGCAAACAGAGCTTAAGTGACTTGCCAAGGGTCACATATCTAGTAAGTGACTAAGGCTGGAATGGAAGTCAGCTATTCCTGACTCCAGAACCAAGGCTCTATCCACTGCCCCACCCAAATGCGTACATCTTCTAGGCTCTTTCCAGATGGAAATCCTATGATCCTGATATACTACACCACATCATGGAGATGTCTCAAGTGTGTCTCAAGGTCGCATCCTTCGTACAATTTTTGACGAGGAAAGTAGAAGTGATCATGATCAGGGTGGTGGAAAGAAGATGCCTGTCTGGATGTGTAAGCATACATATGTCAATATGGTGAGGATGTGTGTAAGAACTCCCAGAGAACTGATGCCACCAATACCTATGGCAACCTGTCTGTAACTCAAAGTCTTACAAAGTTGCCTGATTCTCAGAGTAACTCCTGTTCACACAGATTCAAACCCAGGTCATCCAGATTCCAAGTCCACTATTCCGTATAAAAATATGATTGGGTGAGATACATATTGACAACTGACAGGGAGCAGGGGGGAACCTGCAGCCTCAAGGCCACATGTGGCCCTCTAGGTCCTCAAGTGTGGTCCTTTGAAGTTCCACCAAAGGGTCACACTTGAGGACCTAGAGGGCCACATGTGGTCTTGAGGCCACAGGTTTCCCACCCCTGGGCTATACCAATAAATAGTCACCAAGTATTTTGAAAGATAGAAATTCTTTACCAGCCCAAACTTTGCCGTTGGCCAGTGTATCCAGAGCAGCCTCAGCAAGTTCACAGATGTGCTTGAAAATTTGGAAAAACACTGTTTCAGAAGTTACAAAGTAACTCTCCTTGAAGACCTTAGAATCTGTATTACATAGACTATTAGAATTAGAAGGTACTATAGAAAATACTGTCTTCAAACATCTGATTTTACAAATGAGATAGAGCTGAGGTCCAGAGAGGAGGTGATTTGTCTAAGTTCACAAAGCTGAGGAGCAGCACAGTGAGACCAGAGCAATGAAACCTGAGGGTTGAATAATATCAAAGCCTCCATATTAACAGTTGGAGGAAACCTTACAGAAGACCTAGTCCAGCTCCTAAACAAACAGGAAATCTGGTCTATAACACCCTTGACAAGTAACCATCAAGCATTCCCTTGAATATCTCCAGTAATGGGGAACTCATTATCCTATGAGGCAAAACTCACCTTATCTTTGGACATTTCTGTTATTAGGATGTTTTTCCTTATGGGGAGCTGAAATCTTCCTCTCTACATCTCCACCCCAATAGTCCAAGTCCAGTGCTCAGGGATCATGCACATCTAACCCCTCTCCTCCATGATAGCATCCTCCTTGAAGACTGCCATCATGTTCTCCCGGGGCAGCTAGGGGGTACAGTGGATAGAGCACTAGTGCAGGAGTCAGGAGGACCTGAGTTCAATCTCACCTCAGACACTTGATAGTCACTAATTGTGTGACCTTGGGCAAGTCACTTAACCCTGCCTCATCCTGGGTCATCCCCAGACATCCTGATGAATATCTGGTCACTAGATTCTGGTGGCTCTGGAGAAGAAGTGAGGCTGGTAACCTGCACAGCCCTCCCTCACTCAAAACAAAGTCAAGTGCAAGTCAAGTCATCATTTTTCTGATGGCATGGTCTTCTTTGGGCAACGAAGGCCAAACACACACATAGTCTCCCTGATTCTTCTCCAGGTCAAATAGCCCCAGGCCCTTCAACTAATCCTCAAATGGCATCAATTGGAGATCCCTCAGCATCCTCATTATTCTTTTCTAGATACATTCATGCTTATCAATGTTCCTTCTAAAATGTACTGCTCAGAACTGGACACCAAGCTCCAGATGTGGTCTGACAAGAGAAGAAAACAATGGGGCAATCACCTCCCATCCTCTAGGAACTCCATTTCTGCTAGTGAAGTATATGTTTGTACTAGCTTTTTTGGCTGCCACATCCTATTGTTGACTCATGATGAGCTAACCTCATTCTACCCTCCAGAGACTTTTTTTTCTTATTAATTGTTGTCTAGCCATATGGCCTTTAGAATACTTCTAAAGTTGAATCTTTTTTTAACCTAACTACAGGACTTTACACTTATCCCTATAAACTTTCATCATATTAGATTTAACCTTTAATAGCAATGGGTTGCAAAAAGACCGCAGCCTTGGAAGGAGAACCCACACCAATGACATCATGATTCCCCTGACTTATTGAAGTTAGATTTGGCCCATCATTCGAGCATGTTGAGATCTTTTTGGCTCCTGAGTCTACCATTTAACATGTTAGCTATCCCTTCCAGCTTCATGTCATCCACAACCTTGATAAACATGTCACTCATTCCTTTCATCCAAGCCATTGATTAAAAGCTTTGAACAGAAAGAAGACCAAGGACAAAACCCCAAGACATGTCTAGGTGATTCCCAGGTTCTCTCCTAACACTAGCCTTCTAATATTCTATCTTTTTATGACTCCCAGTGCAGGGCTCTTTCTACCACACCATGTCATTCCTCAGTTCTGGATAAGAAAAGGAAAGATTCTCATTCATTCTTGGACAAGAAACTGAAGACTGTAGGAGCACAGGTGGTATTTTCATAACTGTTGCCAGTAAAAGGAATGGACTTATCAAAGATAAAGGCAGTTCTGGGAAGAGAACAGTTGGTTAAAAATATGGTATATGAGAATAAGATTTATATTTCTGAACTGCAGATTAAAATAGAGGAATTAGGAGATACTGGCTAGAGATGGAGCATGGATGCGCACACACATACATATACACACACACTAAGAATGAGGGTAAGAATATATTCATCTCAAGTCTTGCAAATATAATAAAAAAAATTAAAATGAGAGAATTCTACCAATTTTACCAATATAGATACCATGAGAGTAACTGTAATGTATGAAAATTAGTAATAAAGATGCCCATAAATTCACAGGAGGCAAATTCCTGTGAAGAGAGCCAGAAATAAAACGCCTGGCCTCAGATAGCTTTCCATAAAGATATAGGTAGAAAGAAAGAAATTTGACATCACATGTATCATTGAAATTTGATGAGGAAAGGATCTGTTACTAGACTATGGTTCTGCAAAGGACTACTTTATTAAAAAGGAAAAAGACAGGGAAAAGGAAATAGAAGGGTAGGATTACATACTGAGAAAATATTCTTGTGTAATAAACCCCAGTCTACAGAATGGAAATGTGTGGTGCTAGAGTATTTGGGTAAAGATCAACAGAAATAGAACATGACAAATTATTGTAGTTGGTCATAGAAAGAGATCACAAGTTGGACTGAAACATGGAGAATTTTAGTTATCTGCTGGAGCTCTCTCTCTCTCTCTGTCTCTGTCTCTGTCTCTCTGTCTCTCTCTCTCATTCTCTCTCTCTCTCTTTCCCCCTTTCCCCCTCCTCTCTCTGTGCCTCTGTCCATATCTCTGTCTATGTCTCTCTCCTCTTTTTCCACTATATTCTCAACAAAGATAATAACCTTTCAAAAAAAGGCTACTAAATAGGGAGTCAATACCCAAGATGAGAAAAAAAATAGTAAGAAATCACCTGACAGTCCTTAATGAGTCCAGGTCCCAGATGAACTACATCAAGGATACTGAAAGAAGTGGGGAATGAATTCCGAGAAGTCATGAAAAATTGAAAAGTCATTATAGTCTAGGGAAGGACAGATGTCCTGATTTTCAAGAAAGGAAAAAAAGTGGAATTTGCCATAAGCCAATTCTATATAAGCCAGTGAGAATCAATCAAAACAGCATTTATTAAGTGCTTACTATGTGCCAGAAAATATCTTTTGATTCCTTGCAAATCCAGAACATGTTATTTAAAAAATGGCTAGTGACCAACTAAAAAAGGAACAGTGGGCCAATAATGGCTTCCTCGAGAATGGATCATGCATGCTAGACTGATCACATTTCCTTTGTTAACAGGGCTACTAGACTAGAATTGAAGAAAATCTACAAATGCAGTTGACCTACATTTTATCAAAGCCTGGCAGTCTCTTGTGAGATTGGGTTTTTGTTGTGGTTGTACATTTGTATCCTTAAAACATAGCACAGTGCCCAGCACATAGTAGTCATTTTAAAATGCTTGTTGATTAGAAAGAATGGAGAAAAATGGACAAGATGATAGTATGTTAAGTAGGTCTAAAACTATTTCAATGACTTTTCCTAGAGAAGTAGCCATTAATGGTTCAATGTCAACTTGAAAGACCTCAAAGGGAGTGCCACAGATAACTGTGGCTGACCCTGTGCTGTTAAATATTTTTCAAAGTGACTTGGCTAAAGGCTTAAATGGTGTGCTTATTATACATCAAAAGTAGCTATCCTGCCTACTAAATCATTTGCAGAGTCAGAATCCAAAAAGATTTCAGCTGGTAAAAAGTCAGGACCCAATCAATAGGACAAAATTTAATAGGGGTAAAGTAAAATTATGACAACATATATATATACATATATGTAATATGTAAAATCAACTTCATAAATAATCTAAGGAAACTATGACTTCATAGTAGTTGGTCTGAAAAAGATCTGTGGAGTTTAGTGGACTTCAAACTCAGTGTGAATCATCAAAATGACGCAGGAATACACAAACAATTTGTGACATAATCAGGGTTAAGAACACCTTGGAATGTAATCAATAGTTGAATGAGAAATCCCTCCAAAAACCTCACCAATTAGTCATCCAGCCTTTGAATTCCTCCAGTAGAAGGGGAAGTCATGACCTCCTGAGGAAACCCACTTTAGAATAGCCTTAACTATTAGGAAGTTTATTCTTAAGTCAAGCATAAATTTGCCTTTTGGAAATTATCATCCATTTCTTTTGGTTTGTTTTTCCCCCTTTGGGTACAAGTGGAAGAAAGTTTCTGGGGGAAATTCCTGGTACGGGGATCCACCAAAACTAATCTATGAACCTAGTACAAAGATAGAGTGACTTGCCCAGGGTCACAGAGTTCTTAAGTATCAGAGATGGGATTTAAACCCAGGTCTTCCTGACTGCCAATCCTGCACTAGCACCCCACATCCCACTGCCTCTATGTAAATATACTATGGCAGCCCAAAAAAAGCTCATTTGAATTTAAGCATCATTAAGAAATGCATAATATCCTGGAGAAGGAAGGTGATAGCTCCATTGTACTGTGCCCAAGTCAGGACACATCTGGAGTATTGTGTTTAGTTGTGAGTGTTATTTTCAGGACACTGTTAAGTTGGAGAGCATCTAGAGTAGGCCAACCAAGATGATACTTGAAGGAACTGGGGTGTTTAATCTAGAGAAGAAAAGAAAGACAGGACATGATAACTATCTTCATATAATTAAAAGACTAGTACATGGTGGCAGGGGGAGAAAACTAGGAAAAATGATGGCAATTTCAAAAAAGCAAATTTATGCTTGACCTAATGAAAATTTCCTAACAATTAGAGCTACCACAAAGTGGAATGAGTTGCCTCAGGAGGTCATGAGTTCCCCTCCTATTGGAGGAATTCAAGCAAAGGCTGGATAACTAATGGGTGACCCTGTTAGAGGGAACTCTTGTTCAGTTATTGATTGGATTTTCAGGCCTCTGAGGGCCTTTCCAACAGTGAGATTCTGGGACCATTCCATCCTCCGACTTGAATTCCCAGGGCTACCCCAAGACTAGAAGCATTCAGAGGAAGAAAGGGCTTCCCCGGAGATAGAATTGTCTCACCGTTCTTTCAGGTAACTAAGGCAAGAGGACCAAGTAATCCAGAAAGAAAACTTTGCTTCCCAGGTCCTTCCCTTGTGCAGCTGTGTCCCATCATCTGAGCCAACTCTTCACTCCCAGCCAAGTACCTTTTATCTCAACTTCCATTTATGCTCATATCACAATGGCTTCAGAATTGAGATGCCAAATATATGCCCATTTCCTTACACTTAGACAGAGGTCTCCACTCAAGGCATCCAGTGGCTCATTGTGGGGTGAAGATAAGCCTGACTCCTCAAGGTCCCTGGTCTGGATCAGAATACAATCTCTAACAGACTCAACCATACTGGAATGTCTTAATGCATTGAACTAAGGATGGATTGTGGGTCTCTGGTCTGAGTACTGACCTAGCTAAGTTTGAGGAAGCTTATCAATAGAAGTTTAGCCAACAGGTCCTTTTTTTCCAGTTATAACCATTCATGAAAATTGTCTCCTGAAGCCTGGAAGGGTTGTTTCTCTCCATCAGAGGAGGGATCAACCACACTTATCAAATCATGACTTCTTGAAGTATTGAAATGATAATTAATAGCAGAGAGTTTTGGACAACATATGCCATGCCAAGGGCTCTGAACCTTACCCCTTGGCAGCAACAATTATCTGGCCCCCTAAACTAGGCCAATTTCACATACTCATTGCCTTTTCCCATCAGGGAGAAGTCAGAGCTCTGGCCCTCACTACAAAGAACCTAAAATGGTTGACAGTGAGCACATGGCTCAGTTATCGTCAGCAAGGACAAAGAGCCGCCAGAGGCATACAGATGCCCAGTTGGATTATGGTTCACATGAAACAGAGTAGAAAGGGATGCTGGTCCCTAAATATTGACATTTGTCTTGGCTCAAAATGGATTCTGGATAATGGCAAATCAGCTGAGGAGTTTACAGGGAATAACTCCAAGACCATTATCAAGACTAGACCCTATGGATAAGGTTCTTGGGAATGGGAGTGGGAGGGGGCAGTGTTCTTCAAGGTTCTCAGTTCAGAATCAGTTGGCACAAATATAAATGAGGTCTGGTGTTCAGGATTCTGGTTTCCATGTCCAATCTTCAAGTAAGCCACTCTGTGCAGCAGTTCTCTGGTTACAACACGGGCAATATGTCTGCCTCATAAACAGACTATGAGAACAAAAGAGTCCAAAGACAGGGAAATCCTTCGGGGATGTTAGAGGTGGGGTAAGTACATGAGAAGAGGAATCCTACAAAGCCATCTGACTCAAATTAGTGAATATCCAGTCTACATAGATGGTACTACTTAGCTTCTCTGGTGAGCACACAAGTGGTACTAAGAGAAACATACTGCTGTGGAGACATAGAAAGTCAGGACTGAGAGAAAAAGCTTCTAAGATGGGTTTGGGAAATGAATATGTACGTAATACTGTCATCTTGGTACTACTATATTCAACAACATTTCTGCTGCCTACCAATTAAAGTTCAATACCCCTGACCTTGGCATTTAATGATTTGCTATGTTGTAAGTTCCTTGAGGGCAGTCTATGTCATATTTCATATTTGTATCATCATTGATCCAACAGTCATTTTTTAAGCATATATTATACTGTGTTAATCACTGGGTACAAAAATCAAAAACAACAGTCTCACACATAGTGCTTAAAAACTGTTTAAAATACTTTCTTAACATTCTTAGACTTACTGAAAATCACTGGCTGGCTCAATCAATAAGTATTCACTAGACATATCTGGGCATTAATTGGTTTCTAAAGGTTATCATTTTTTAATCTTCTACTGCACTCTTCATTTATGTTGACATTGTCCCTTTTGCTCAATCATATCTGACTCTTTGGTTTTCTTGGCAAAGATACTAGAGTGGTTTGCCATTTCCTTCTCTG
Source organism: Potorous gilbertii (assembly GCA_028658325.1). Taxonomy (NCBI): domain Eukaryota; kingdom Metazoa; phylum Chordata; class Mammalia; order Diprotodontia; family Potoroidae; genus Potorous; species Potorous gilbertii. The sequence goes on from CM053769.1 coordinate 198,650,287, forward strand.
GTAGATTAAGGAAAACAGACTTTAAGTGACTTGCCCAGGATCACACAGCTAGTGAATATCTAAGGCTGAATTTGAACTCAGGTCTTTCTGATTCCAGGCCCAGCACTCTGTGCATTATGGTGCTACCTACCTGTCTCCTCCCTACTATACTTCAAATAACTACTTATGACCTCAACATCCTACATTTAGAGGTAGGAAATCGTATCCTATCATCCCTAGTCTTACAAAGAATGGAATGGAGGCCCAGTAAGGTAAGTTCCTTGCCTAAAATCAATGCAGTTATTAAGTGGAGAAGGTGGAATTGGAACCCATGTATGATGCCCCTGTGACTCCCCCATCCCTCTGGGGCAGGGTGCCTGCTCACAGGCTCCTGCTTAAACCTTACCTAGTTCTAATAATTTTTTGACATGACATCTCCTCTGCATTTTCACACCTCTACCTTCCATCCCTCCATCATTTGTTGACCACAACCCAAGGATAACTTAATAGATAAGTCTGAGGCAGTCACCTGAGTCAGAGAGTTTAAGTGATTTGTCTAGGCTACAAAGTATCAGAAACAGAATTTAAACTCAGTTCTTCCTGCCTCAAAGTCCATCCATTTTGCCACCCTCTGTCATGCTTTGCCATGTTTTTATAGTTTGGACTATTTGCATTTGCTTTTCATTGCTTTTCCTATTGCTTGTGCTCTGTCTCCACTAATAAGAGGGTAAGCCCCTTTGGGGTCAGAGACCATCTTTTATTTCTATGCTTTTTTATATTTCCTTTGCCCCAAGCACACTTTGATGCACTCTGCACAAGACTGGAGCTCAATAAATGTTGTCAGTTATTCCTTGCTTATATGATTACATGGTTATGATGTTGCCAGGTGCTGAAGGGCTTACAGAAAACACCAGTGGAGTGACAGACTGGGCACCATAGAAACTCCCTAGCATAGTCACTTCATTTTACAGATGAGAAGATTAAGGCAAAGAGGGAAAAAATGATTTGCTCCAGGTAACATAGCAAGTGAGTAAAAAGGTCAGACTAAAATCCTCTTCTAGTTTTCTCAGTGTGGGGCTTTTGATAATCTATCAACTGCCTCTCAGTATAATGTGAGCCTCCATAATTTGAAATAATGAATAAAGAGGCATTTGCTAAGTTTCTATTTTGCACCAAGCATTTTACTAAGTGATGTGGAATATAAATAGAAAAGTAAGACTTTCTCAAAAAGTTCCTGTTCTAAATAAGGGCGGCAACCCATAAAGATAAAGAGCAAATGGAAAGGCCTAGTGGTCCTACATCAACAGCAGAGATGAAAAGGTCTAAGAGTACTTAGATCATATTGGCAGGTCAAATGGTAATGCCCAGGGGTCTGGAAGATACAGTGTCACAACAGATAGTAAGACCCAGTGGTCTTCCATCTCACTGGAAGGATTATAGTTGGCGAGTCCTTATTCACCTAAGAAATGTAAAAGGGCCCCAGATTTGGAATCAGAGAATGTGGGTTCAAATCTCATTTCTATTTCCTTGGATAAATCAGCACTTTTTTGAACCATAGTTCTCCCATCAGTAAAATAAAGGAGTTAGACTATGATCTCCTTGTTCAATACTTAATATATTGTCTTGCACATAGTAGATGCTTACTATATGTTTATTGAATTGAATTGAATTCATCTCTAAGTCAAAGGTTCTTCCATAGCCCCAAAGAAGATGAAGTAACACTTATTTTAAGCAGCTATGGCTAATCATCTATATCAACTTCAAATAAACTCCACTTACGTTCTGCTTGTAGCTAGAATTCTGAATGTGGGACTATAATTTAGAAGACATAGTTTAGTTTCCAAAGAGAATGGGGAGGGTTGTTATTTTTGTCACAGCCAACATCAGATACAACCCCAAAACACTTCACTCAATATTCAAGGTAGATCTCTATAATCTCCATCAAATTGCTTGCCTTCTCAAGGAGGGGCAAAGGGAAGGAAGGAGAGAATGTGAAACTCAATGTTGTTTAAAATTGAATGTTAAAAAGGTTTTACACATAATTGAGAAAAAGTAAAATAAAACAAAAAATATTCAGTGTAAAATAGAATACCCAGAAAACACCCTGTCTCCTTAAGGTATAAATAATTTTATCATGTACATTCAATAAAGATGCAGTTTCCAAGTGAGTTATGGCTTCAGCGGATGCTTTCTAGTTTTCTGAATATTAAGCAATGCTTTAGGAGGTCAGAGATGAGGATGATTGTCATGTCTTTTAGGCTATAGTATTTTTACAGTGGAAAGAACTATGATTCTAAAGTCAGAAGATCTGGGTTCATATTCTGCCTCTGACATTTACTTGTATAATTTAGGACTAGTTAAATCCTCATCTAAAAAATGAGGTCTTAAACTAGACACTCCTCAATAAAACCATCCATCCCCAGCTCTAGATCTACAATTGCATGATTTTTGTCCTTCCTCTATAAGCATACTCCAACCAGGAAGCAGATCTCCATCTCCACATCATTTCTGCTGATTTTTTTTTTATTTACTGAGGCTGAAAGCAGTGTTCACCTCATACACTGAGTACAGGCACTTTTCTAGGCTGGCAGATTCCAACAGATGGTAGGTTTATACTCATACAGATATTTCTCCCTGACAGATGCCAGGTTCATCACCAGAGCTCCATGTTCAATTCCTTTCCTGATTGGTAGAACCTGCCAGAGCTTGGGTTCCATTAATAGAGCCTTTGAGAACCTAGGGTCACTGTCGTAGTATGATATGACATGTCTATCAAGATGTAAGGTTTTAACAGCAGCTAAGTTTTTAGTTAATAATAGATTAGAGCATTTATTAAGTGTCTTCTTGTGTCAGGCACTGTGATAAGCACAAATACATGAAAATATGATGGTTTCTGCTCTCAAGGAGTTTGCATTGTAATGGAGATGAAACATCAATGGAAGTTAGGAAACCATAGTGTGAGGATAAGGGTGTGCTGGAACCAGCTCTAACCAGCTCAGGAGAACTAATCTGAATTTTCAGTATGAATATTTACAACTCAGGGTAGCTAGGTGGTGCAGTGGATAGACCTGTGTTCAAAATCTGGCCTCAGACACTTACATAGCTGTGTGACCCTGTGCAAGTTAGTTAACTCTGAATGCCTCAGTTTCCTCATCTGTAAAATAAGCTGGAGAAATAAATGGTAAACCATTCCAATACCTCTGCCAAGAAAATCCCAAATGGAGTCACGAAAAGTTAGACATGACTAAACAACAACATTCACACTTGAAAAATCAGCAAATACTACAAACTTGGGCTTGATTTATTGGGTTTCTTTATTGTCTAGACTTAAGAAAACGTTAATAATGCAAATTAAATTTAAAGGTGTATCTTGCATATATTTTCCCCAAGTCGGGGAGGAGGCAGCATAAAGGAAAAGTGCCCAGCTTCTGGTGAAGAAGTAGAGTAGTCCAGAGAGCAGGCTGAGCGATCAGGAGAACAAGGGAGCTCACTTCTAGAGCACTTGAAGGCTACAAAAGTCTTATGTCCATTTTCGTATTCAATCCCCATAGCAGAAGGGGGAGGGGGAGCAAAAGGAGTAGAGATGTAAATATTAGCATCTTCATGTGAAAGGAGATTAAGGGGAAGCCCAAGAAAGTGAAGTAAATTGAGTGGTACAGTTACTAAGTGCTTATGAGGACTTGGACTCTACTCAAGTTTTCCCAACTGGGAGAGAGGTCCTCTTTCCCCCACAGGGCACTCTTTGAGTACCCTATGAGTACAAAGTCAGCCCAAGAGCCCTGTAACCTCACTTCAGGAGAAGGCTTCCAGGGGAAAGGCTTTGGGGAGTCTTGGAACATTTTCTCTTTACAGGCTGAACATCTGAATTTCTCTCCTCTGGCCCCAAAGTCATTATCCTCTCACCTCAAATGTTCTGGGCATGTCTGTCCTGTGGCTCTGGGTTTTCTTTGGCATCACTCACAAAGCTAGTCTGCAATGTTACAAATTATGTCTTGTAAACCCCATCAAAGCAGCCAAAGAGGAAAGCCGCTGCCTACATTCTGTCCTACTCCCTGACCATCCTGGGGCCAGCTTGAAGCCAGGATTTGAAGCTAACTAGAATTCCCTCTGCTCCCAAAGTGACAATGCTTTTTATTTCATTCAGAATCATTTGGCCAGTTAGCTGTCTCCCCAACCCACCCCTGCAAGGGGCCCCATGGCAACATCAGCTCTTTCTGGTGCGGTGGAACAGAACAACAGAAGGAGTGCTGGGATGGAGCTCAGAAGAACAGATCTCAAGTCAAGTCACTTTGTCTTGGATTCTCAAGGTCCTCATCTTTAAAATGGGGCAATACTACTTATACCCTACTCTTTATAGCACAGTAGTGAGGAAAGTGCTTTGTAAACTAGCATATCAGGGACCCTCTGACAAACTGAGGACCCCTCACTTTCTTAAAAATCACAAGATACATAAGGAGCAAAAAATGAAGACCACAAAGCTATAAAGAGGTATTGCTTTCCAATTCTGGGTGGTTGCGTTTGCACATTTTAGAAGTGATGAAGCATGGAAGGGGGAAACCTACATGGCTGAGACCCATGTGAAGACAGTCACGTCACACCTCTGGTGCTGCAGGGAGGCCGATGCCCTCACACTGTTTCTCAGTCCCAGATGGAGGCTGCTTCACCTCTGATTTCTGTCTCCCTGAAGTCCCAGTATAAGGGATTTTCTATTGCTTTTTCTGGAAAGTACCAGGGTCCTTTCCCTCAAATCAGCAGGATCCTGCCTGATTCTGCTGTTTCGGGTTCAGCTCTAAGGACAACCATATCCCAAGCAGCAGTCGCCATCTTGGCCTCTGTCTTCTTTTGCTAGGAACTTGACTTGATAGTCAGACTCGACTTTCCTGAATGCTACTATGCTCTGCTGCCACCAAGCACTATTGCTAAAGGAGAAGGAGAGAGAGAGAGAGAGAGAGAGAGAGAGAGAGAGAGAGAGAGAGAGAGAAATCCTCTCTCTCTCCTTTGACTGCCGTGATGGCAAACTCAAATAGAAATGGGGGCCACAAAACCTTTCATAAGGATCCATAAGCCTGCTTATCCACTTAGAAAATCATCTATTAACGTTATCTATGCTCTACTGTATTTTCCCTTGTTTTGTAAAATATTTCTCAATTACATTTTAAAATGGTTTGGGTTGCACTGGAATCTCTGGGTACTTGACTGTACACTTTTGAAACCCCCTTCAGGAATGATCTGAACTCTTAACTGCCAATAGGGTCAACGCACCTTTTTTTACTGCCACTTTGAGTTTAAACACTCATTGGGTAAACAGAGAAAAGGCTTCATTGCAGATCCATTCATTCTCTTTATCAATCCCCTATTTTTTTCTGATTATTTAACATGCAAATAGATCTCTCAAGGTCTACAAGCTTTATTACTCTTCCAACCTATAAATTAGCCCACTCTAAGCCTGAAGCAGATACTCCCTTTTACTGCTCATTTTTTTTCTTTCTGTAATTTCATCAAGTGGACTGGGGAGACCCAGTTGAGTCCCTGATTAATTCCCTACAATACTAGTTATAATGACATTAGCTCATATTTCAACGGTATTTGAGAGACTTTCATGTTTTGAGTGAGCATTCTGATGTGCCATCACCTGTTTCCACTGCCTTAAGTAAATGTGTCATAGATCCTTTCTGCAGTACCTAAATGCAAAGGAAAGAAGGAGGTGAGGGAGGAAAGGAAGAAAGGAAGGAAGGAAGGAAGGAAGGAAGGAAGGAAGGAAAGAAAGAAGAAAGGAAAGAAAGAGGGAAAGAAAGGAAAAGAAAGAAAGAAAGAAGGGAGGGAGGGAGGAAGGAAGGAAGGAAAAACGCATTTATTAAGCAACTACTCTGTACCAGGAACTATGCTAATCACTTTACAAATATTAACTCATTTGATCTTCCCCACGGCCCCAGGAGGTAGATGTTACTATGATCCCCATTTTCTAGGTGAGGAAACTGAGGCAGGCAAAGGTTAAGTGACTTGCCCACAGTCATATAGCTATTAAGTATACTGGGGTGTTGGGTTGCCAGGTGCTGATGGGCTTATAAAAAACACCAGCAGAGTCACAGACCAGTGACTCCAGAAGGGATCATAGAGACTCACAATCCCTTCATTTTATAGATGGGAAGTGTTTTTCTCAAACACAGCAAGGGAGTAGCAAGGCCAGAATTAGAGCCCACTTCGAGCAGTCTCAGTGCAGGGCTCTTGACACTTTATTGCCCTCCCCCAGCACCCTGTATACTATTTACTGCTTGCCTCCCTCAAGGCCAAGGCACTTGTGAGACCCCAGGGCTGGCGATGTTCTCAGCCTGACACATGTTGCTCAGGCTGTTGTCACCTTCCCCCACTTTTGAGCCTTGATCAAGTCACTTCCCCTACGTTGGCCTCACATGTCTCCTCTTTTAAAATAAAAGTAGAATGACTGATATGTAGTTCCTTTACAATTCTGAAGTCTATAATTCTGAATGCCAGAGAGGGAAGGGGAAGGGAGAAGGGGAGAGAGACAAGAGAAGATACTCCCACTTCTGATGGTGAGACTTAAGTCATCAGCCTCACTTTCTCTTCCAGAGTCACTGAAGTCCAGTGACAGGACAAAAGTCAAGAAGACTGAAGATGGCGCATGATACCTTGGCATTTCTGATGCTTAGACCAAGCTCTAAGCTCCCTACAGCACCTGCTTCAGCCACCTTCATGGCCACTGGAGCAAACCATTCTCATCTTCCCATTCCATCTTCACATGCTTGGGGTAGACATTCCCCCAACTCACTTATATCTTTTACCCTCAACCTGGATTAGCCTATGTGCCAAGATGGTTTTACCAGGGTGTGGTCACTGAACATACTGTAGCTTCTTGGAGCCACGGGTGACAAGTGGATGGCAGGTGGACACCAAAGGTGGATGAGCAGCCCTGAAAAGGGCTCAATAAACACTCCCACTTGAAGATCTAATCCTCTCCAAACACCCCAAAATTAGAAGCCAGGTTACCTGACTCCTTTCTCCCTGCTCTTTGTTCCTTAAGTGTTTTCCCTCTCACTTCTGCTCTCTCTCATCAATTTCACCTCAGAAATAGGGGCATCAAGCCTCCCTCACCCTTCTGTGTGATCCAAAGCTTACAAGCTCAGAATTCACCCAATTTACTTCTCTGGAACAAACAGAGTCCAATATCAGAGCCTTGTCTCTTGTCTCAGAGCCAGAATGTGTTGCCAAAAACTAGAAAGCTGAGTCTCTTTCCAAGCCTGCAGAGGCTGAATCCATCTCACTATCAGATAGATCATTTCCTGTGAGAAACAGGGCAGTAGTCAATAGCAAACCTGGGAGCCCCAAAGTTCCCCTAGCTAGAGGCACCACAAAGCCAGGAAGGAGAAAGAGCAAAGGAGCGGAGAGGTACATTGGAGGGAATTAAGTCAGAAAACCTAAGTCTGGATCCTAGCTCTGCCACGTTATCTGTGTGACTTGAGGCAAGTCACTGAAACACCCCGTTTTCATTTTTCTTATCAACAAAATTAAGGCAGTGGAGAGAATGAAGGAATAAATGGAGTCCAAGATCCCTTTCTTGATCTATGATCCTGTGACGCCGGGCAAGCTGCCCAGGTACCCACCGAGGGGCTAGATTAGGTATAATCACACAAAGGCATTTTGCTGCTCCTGCTCCAACAGCCCAGCATTCCTAACACTTATGGATTTAGGCTTTAGCTTTGTAAAAAAGCTTAGAAACCATCAAACCCCTCATTTTACAGAGGAAGAAGCTAAGCCCAGTGAGAAGTGACCTTCTGTATTTGTTTGCCTTCCCTCTCTTGCCAGTCATTTTTAAAAGGAGGAAAGAAAGAGAAGCAATGTGAAATTCTGAAGAGCTATCTGAAGGTGAAATGATATACCTCAGGAACTAGTGAGTCCCCAGTTACTGGGAGCTGGAGGGTGGGGTCTTCAAACAGAGGCTAAAGAAAATTTAGGAGCAGGGATTACAGCTCTACACAACATCACAGAACTTCAAAGGTGAAAAAAAATAATCTCAGAGAATGAAAAAATCCTTTGTTATAGTAGCCAGGTGACAGGCAACAGAACACAGAGGGCTGGACCTGGAGTCAAGAAGACCAGGGCTCAAATCCAGCCTCAGACGCTTCCTAGCTGTGTGACTCTGGGCAAGTCGCTTAACCTCTGTATGCCTCAGTTTCCTCATCACCTATCTCCCAGGAGTGTTGTAAGGATAAATGAGATAATATTTGCAAAGTGCTTAGCAAATCTTCAAGTGCTAGCTATAATTATCACCAATCATGCATTCTCTAATTTAAAAATCCCAATGATGGGGAATTTATCCCCTCCATATCACCATTCCATTTATGCACAGCTCTGATGATTAGAACATGTTCGTTACATTAAACTGAATTCTGCCTCCCTGTAACTTCTAGCTATTGGCCTTACTTGGAGGACCCCACATTGAGTTCTCCTTGACTTAATGTCAAGGAGACAATGAAGATTCTGAGGCTATGCCCCAGAGCAAGTGGGATTTATGAATATGACTAGGATAATAGACACTTCTGAAAACACGACTTTAAAAGCAAGTATTGAACTCAGTTGCCTTCATCACTGTTTCCTTCCTCAGGTAGAGACTACTATTATTTAGCCCTATTCCAGAAGATCTGGAGTTCAAATCCTGACTTTGTTACTTACTACTTTGTGACTTTTGCCAACACATCATTTCTTGGGTCTTCAAGGTCCTCACTTATAAAAGGAGCTTTTTTTCCTTCCCAGATCCAATTCAATTCAGCAAACATTTAGAGAGGGCCTACCTAGCATATGTCAAGCACCACGCTAGGTACTAGAGCTCCAAAGACAACAATGAAATATGCTCAGAGTTTCCATTTGACTAAGGGGTTATCACATGTATACTAAATGGATAAATAAAGATTAAGCACATATTCCAAATGTTTTCCCAAGAAAACAAGTATTAATGACTTAAAGGATTGGGAGAGGGCTCACCTAGGAGATGGCCCTTGGTTTAGAAGGATGGAGGAATTCTACAAGGTAAAGGAGAGAGGTATGTACATTCCAGAAATGAGATCCATTTGTGCAAAGGCATTGAGGATGGAGAGTCAACTCAACTCAATACACATCTATTAAACACCTCCTGTGTACTAGGTACTGTGTACTTAGATATTGGAAATACAAAGGGAAAAATAAAAGTTTTCATTCTTGTGAGTGTGATACCCCATGTACATAGATAAGTAGTAGAAAATATATGCAAGATAATACAAAATAATGGGGAAAGGGCATGAATAACTGGGGAACGGCCAGAGAAGACCTCTTTTAAGAGTTCAAGGCACCTAAATTAAGCCTTGTGGGGAGTTAGGGACTATATGAGGTGGAGACAAAATGCTTCCATATATGGGAATACTTAACAGGCCAGTATGACTAGTACTGAAATGCCTGAAGGGAAGTAATATGAAAGAAGAATGGTAAGGCATGTGGGAGCTTTATTGTGGAGGTTGTAAATTCCAGTTTGAGGAGTCTGTATTTTATTCAAAGGCACTAGGGAGCCATTGAAAGTTTAGGAGGAAGAAGACGTGACATGGTCAGATCTGCATTAAATGTCTTACAAAGTTTCTTCCAGCTCTCTAGCCATGATCCTAGGAGCATTTTCCTCCAGACTCCTGTGCCTTCCAGTTGCCTCCAAGCTATGAGTTCCCTCCACAGGGATGAGTAAAAAGATTCCCTGTGTTTACCTCCAGCCACAAAATACACAGAGTTCCTGGGGCTATTCATAGAGAACACGTAACTTGGCTGGGGAAACCTGAAAGGTCAGAGAATCTTCTCAAAAGGTCTACTGTATGCACTGACTGGTTCTCCAGTGCCCTGAGAAAAGGGGGAGTGAAAGGGGAAGAGAGAAAGAAAGGGAAAGTTCTTCTTTTTCTTAAGCCTGACTGTTCTCTCCTTTAATGATCACTCAAAACAAGGAAACCTGCCAGAAGACACATTAAGGCTGCAAGAGAAGAAGGCTGCAGGCAAGGACCTGTCAGTCAAAGGGAAAAGTAAACAGACCATATTGATTTTCCTCCTTCTCCAGGGCAGGGGAAGCTTCATGTTCAGTATCCATTCTCCCTTCCCCCAAACACACACATATGCACCCCGGCTCTTTACCCCCTTCCCCCAAACTGAGAACAGCAAAAACAATAAACAGAATCACCAGAAGAATTCATTCCAAAGGCCGTGCAGATGGGCTGACTCCATCCTGGAGTGAGGGGTGAGAATGGATGTTCCTTCTTCGGAGAATGGTGGGGGAAGGGAGGAAGAAAATGGGGTGGGGGTGGGGTGGAGGATAGTACAAAAGGCCTACTCTGGTAGCCAGACTTCATTCTTTGGCTTCACTGGAAAATTGGAAGACAAATTAAATAGGTAAGTACCATAGTGTGCAGAGAACACACCAGTCTCTGAGTAAAAAGACCTGGGTTCAAATCCTGCCTCTGGTATTTATTAGTCATGTGACCCTGGGCAAGTCACAGATGGTCCCAGGGCTTCCATTCCCTGATCTGTAAAACACTAAATAAATACTCAAGTGGACTCAAACTGAACTTAGCAGTTTGGGAGTTCATTCCAATAATGTCTGCCTATCCTACATGACATCGTCTTAAAGATTTTCATATGGTTGTCCAACCAAAGTCTTGGAAGTGTTCATTACTTTTTATCATGAGGGTCCCAATGAAGTATGCCAGCTTTCATCTCCTCACTCTCAACATATAACCAGACCATCTCTCTTTATCTTTAACAGAGAGGTTTTCATTAGGTATACGTGACAACCATCTGACATCCACCTTTGGGCATCTTGCCATTGACCTTTGTGTGAGACTTATCTTTAGTCTTTCAGAAGCAGTAGTATTCCAGGTCTCACCTCTGTACAGAGTTATAGTAAGATTTTGTATTTTTTAAAAACTGAGCTCTTGCTGTCATGGAAAGTTTGGAATCAGTAAATGTACTTAATGATTTCCTAAAATCAATGTGACCCACTCTCTTCTTTATCAGCTCTGAGTCCAGCTCATCGTTCATCTGTCCTGCTTGTCCCAGACACTATTTATCAGACAAATTCTACATATAGAGTCTATTCAGATGCATGTTGAAACTAGACAACAGATATTCCTCATCCATTTGGTCTTCATGAACAGATAGTCCAAGCTCCTGATTATAGATCTCCTTCAGGAATTCTACTGTGTTTGGGGGCTTGATGTTCCATAGAAAGAGAGCATCTGAAGGACTTTACCATCCACATATCATTCTTCCTCTACTTCGACCCTGTGCTGGATCTCCACCTTCACAATGGCAAACATTTCTGGCAAGCACACACCTCTCTATTTTGTGCCTCTTGGAATATTTATTTTCAGATGGTGAGTAAACAGAATTATTTCTGTTGCTACATCTTCCAAGGAATCCTGAATGATCAATCCATCAATGCTGTCAGAACTGAATGACATATAGTATGTATCTTTTCTATATATACCTGATCCAATCAATTTCTTTTCTTATTTTTTTTTGTTGGTATCATCCCTATATCTCCTCTATCAACAAGTCAGGGATTTTAATGATAGGATCTAAGTATGGCAATTCCACTATCTTTACTGGGGAAAAAACCTGTTTATTGAAATAGTTTTTGTAAATATTTTCCATATTTTCTTCTGTTTCTGGTCCTCTTTCCATTTAAACCTTGAATGCCCTTGGGATGATTTTACTTAGTTGGATAGCCTGCCCACTTCTGTGAGGTTTGACCCACTATGCCTTCTCTCTGCTTTATGAGACAATGCTGTTCATAATCATCCATCGTCTTTTTCGTAAGATTTTATAGACAAGTTTATATTCTAACCCAATGTTGCCTTTGGCAGCCATCTCTCTCCAATTGGCAAGTAAGTCAAATGTTTACTGACTTAGGCATTTCCTAGGCTCTTCTGGTTTTTTTGTTGTCACAATTAATTTATATCAGTTTAATTTCTCTATCAAATTATTATGATTAGTGACAATGCCATTTCTGTGATCTTTTTTAAAAAATGTTTGATACCTGTGCTATCAACCTCATGGAATTGTTCTAATGATTAAATGAGACAATGTATTAAAGCGCTTAGCAAAATTTAAAGTATTAATCAATATAAATTATCACCCCTGGGATACTATGCTATTTGATATTTATCCAAAGACAACTATATAATAACATGTGAGATCTATTTATACAAGGTGCTGGACCCCTCCCATTCCTTCCCAGGTTAACACAGAGTTAGCCAAGTTAATACTATAAGATTAGTGTCTGTCTTGTAGTCAAATTCAGATAGCTCCCAGATATTTGTGTACTCTATAAGCTACACAATATATCCTCAAGTATATTCTTTCTTATCCAACAGGGTAAAAAAGTACCTTATGTCCCAGCCAATGAAATGTGTCTACTTTCAGGGTAGACGACATCATTATGGGACAGACAGGTGCCATATTGGAGACAGTGCTGAAGTCAAATCTGGCCTGCAACACTTACATGTGGTAGGAACCAGGGCAATTCACTTAACCCCTTGTTTGCCTCAGTTGTTTTTCCTCATCTGTAAAAGGGGGTCAATAATACCCATCTTCTCAGGGTTGTTGTAAAGATCCAATGAGATAGTATTTGTAGACTACTTGGCAAAGCTTAAAGGGTTATATGAATGCTAGATATTTATTATTATTGTTAATTATTATATCAACAGGAAAATAATTAATGTCCTAACGAATCATGAAATCATGGAACTGTAGAAAAAAGTCATCTATCTCTCATCAATTACAATAATCCTCTGTACAGTAATCCTGACAAGCAATTGTGCAGCTTCCATTCGAACACCTCCAGTGATGAAGAACTTACTACTTTACAAGGCAATCCATTCCATTTCTTGGAATCTTTTTCTTTATGGTGAGTTCAAATTGCTATCCCCATAACTTGCACTATTGGTTCCAGTTCTTTCCTCTGGAATTACCCCAGGAAGATGAGGAGAAGGATAGATGGGGAAATGCATTTGTTCACGTTTCAAGTGAGCATTGGACCAGCTGACCTCTGAAAGCCTTTCTACCTCTTGACTGTTTCCCTCAGATATTTAAAAGTGAGATCAGAATCTCGCTCCCCCACAATCTTTCCCAAGTGAAACATCTATAATTTCTTAAACCGTTTCTCTTCATGCAGCATCAGTTCACCTCCTCTAGGTTGAAGTGAGTTTGTTAATTTGGAAGAAAGTGAAAAATTCCAGATTGCAAGTCTACACAAAGTTGGAGCGGAGGGCACAACCAGAGTCACTCAGCTAATAAGTGTAAGAGCCAAAATTTGAACCAAAGTCCTTGACTCCATGCTCAGCATCCACTTCATTATACTATGTTTTATCCACACTGAAAACTAAGCACCAGATCTTGGTGAAAGAATTGTTACCTCCTTGGGGATGGAATGAAAAATGAACATTCAAACAAACAGTCAGGATTTTCATCATGAAACTCCCTCTATCACCAAACTTCTTGTGCCTCAGTTTCTTTACCTAGAAATTGGGCTGATAGTAACTGTCCATCTTCCAAGCTGACGAGAATGGTCGGGGGTCAGGTTGAGTGTTAATCATCTCTAAATTGTATAGAACTCCCTGGAGAGAGACCTTATTGTTACAAGCCTGTTCCAGAAATGGTGTGTCTGCAAAATACATTAATGCCATTTAAAGAAAAGAGAGAGGCTGAGTGTGTGGGCTGCTGGCACAAACACCCAGGGCAACAGTTCTTATGGGTATCTGGGCAACCTCAAATGGAACAGAAAGACTTTCCTGGGGCTCTCCAAGTAGGGCAGCAAGATTCCACCGTGATTAGGTGCTGAGGGGCTTTCTGTGATGCCCCCTGGGTGTCAGAGTTAAGACATGGGTGGCTGGGAATGCCAGTCGGGCTGAGCCCAAATGATTCTAGATAAAAGCTAGGTTATGGGCTCAGCTGGCACAGCAATCAGGGAAAGTGAAAGGCACTAAAGCACCGACAGTAAGATTCAGATTCCCTTGTCTGCTAAAAATCATCCAGTTATTCAATTAGTGCCCTGGAGGTCACAGGTTCTTAACCTGGGATCTGTGAACTTGATTTTGAAAATATTTAGATAACTATATTTCAGTACATTTTATTTCCTTCATAATCCTACATATTTCATTGTATGCATTGAAACACGATTCTGAAAAGGGGTTCATAGGTTTTTACCAGTTAACAAATGGAGGCATGACATAGAAAAAAGTCAAGAACCACTACTTAAGTCACTTTTCCACTGTACTATAAGGACTGCTTATGTTTTTCTAGTTGCAGAGCCTCTCTGTTTACACCCTCCTACGATCTCAGATTTGGACGGGGCTCAGAGACTCTTTAGTCTAACACACACCTAAGAAAGAATCCCCCTCTAATATCCCAGAGAAGTAGTCACTTAGCCACCTCTCTCCTAAAGATCTCTAGTGATGGAAAATGCCCCACCTTCCAAAGAAGGCCCCTCCACTTGGGTCAACTCTAATGTTTGAGAAGCTGTTCTTTATATTTTACGGAAATCTATTTCCCTGCAACAGCTGCCTAATACGTGGTGAGAGAAAGAACTCCCAGGGTCCCCTGCTGTGTAGAACAGAGTCGTTTTTCCCTAAAAGGAATGGAAACTATCCCTGAGCCTTGAGGTCTGAAGTGTGAACTATTGATAGAATTTATTTGTAAAATCATAATGTTTATGATGATGATGATAAGTAACTAACACTTACAAATACCATCTAATTTTTTTCCTCATAACAATCCTGGAGACAGGTTCTATTATTGTCCCTGTTTTACAGATGGGGAAACTGAAGAAGAGAAAGGTTCAATGACTTGCCCAGGGTCATAGAGCTAGTAAGTATTTGAGGCCAGTTTTGAACTCAAAACATCCTGACTCTAGATTCAATACTATCCAATGTGCCACAGAGCTTCCTAAATTCATAAGTCAACTCACGAGAAGTATCCTCAGAGTTGACAGATGCCTCATAGACCTTCATGTCACCATACTGTGCCCTGTTGACTGGATGTGTTTCTATATGGAAACAAGGAGGAATGAGTCTAACTGAGCTAGTTCGGTATTCTTGCTAAATATCTTTCCCATGATATAGCTAAGCAAGCCTTCTTTTACTCAAAATGAACTGTGTGTGTCTCCTTTGATTCCAGTCTTGAAACTGAACCATTCCACTAGGCTGAGTCATGCTTGGTCTAGCCAATGCTCTTAGTTCTGAGCCCAAGCAGGACTCAATGAGTCCATCTTCCGCAGGATCACCATTCAAATACCGAAGAGAGGGGCTGTGTTCTCCCTAAGCTTTCTCCTATCCAATCTAGAGATGTCAGTTCTAGTACCAACCTAGATTCTAGAATGGGTCACCCTGTAATGCCACCCCCAACCTGGTGAGGAAACCATCTAACTGTCTTCCTCATTCTGGGTGACACATAATTACAGACTTTAATGAGATGCTGGGAGCAAACAATAATCCCCTATCAGAACTCTTGGCAAACAATCAATGTACCCTGTTAGAGGTTCCCTA
>CM053769.1:198666328-198796710 GCA_028658325.1 Potorous gilbertii
TGCTTCTCCAGCTCATTTAAAGATGAGAAAACTGAGGCAAATAAGGTGAAGTGACTTGCCAGGGTTAAGTGACACAGCCAGTAAGTATCCAAGGGACCAAAACTATGTACCTTGTTGCATCTTGTGTATACATATATAAAAACACATATATGTATATGTATGCATACATGTGTATACATATACATATATATGTTTTATATGTGCATACACAAGACATCAGAGAAATGATGACATGACTTGCACTTGACTTTGTTTTGAGTGAGGGAGGGCTGAGCATGTCACCAGCCTCACTTCTCCTCCAGAGACGTATGGATCCAGTGACCAGATATTCATCAGGATGACTGGAGAAGGCCCAGGATGCACTGGGAGACCTTGGCACCTTTAAGACAAGGCCTATTCAGGTACTCACTTAGGGAGACGTAACATCCATTCAGTGAACAGACCTGTTTAAAAAGTAGTCAGGGGATGGCCCCTTTAATGAGTCAAAGAAAAAGTAACTAACATGAGTTATGAGGGAAACAGCAAGCCAAGAGGGTTCAGAAAACAGACCTTAAGTGGAGCTTGGGCAGGAACCTAGAGTTGTTTAATCTATGGGCTACAGAGTACAGTAGGTTTAAGGTTTTGGGAAAGAAAGGGAAAGGAAGGGAAGGGAAGGGAGGGGAGGAGAGGGGAGGGGAGGAGAGGAATAAATCTAGCCAGTAAACCCCAAGTTAACTGGGCATTCTCTGGCAATCCAAATTAGCCTTCCTTTGGAGAGGAGAAGGAAGGGGAGGGGGAGACAGGAGAGGAGAAGCTGAGTTACCCAGCTAGGTGGGTCCCCATTCAGGAAGCTGAGTCTACTCACTGACTGTGTTCAAACAATTTATATAATATATATGTATATAACATATATTATATAGCTACACACACACACACACACACACACACACACACTAATAAAATCAAAGTCTCTCTTTGCAAAACATCTTCTCTAGAAAGCCCATGTCTACTATGCTGGTAATAAGAAGAGCATGCTTCTCATTCTAATTCAGCTACAAATTCATTGTATGACTTGAGGCAAGTTGCTGTCATTCTCAGAGATACTCTCCTAATCCACCTAAGAAGACTGGACCAGATTATTTTTAGCACTCCTTCTAGGCCCAGATTCTTTGGTTTTATGTTATGGAGCAGAGCTAGGAAAGAAGCAAAGTTTTTTAAAGAGAAAACAGAACACAAGAGTTCTTAGAATTCAAACCCCTCATTTTCATAGAGAAAGTTGCTGATGTCCAGAGAGATAAAAATGTCTTGCCTAGGTCCTGGAAGCAGCCACTTGACTGAGGGGATAGAACGCTGGGTCTGAGTCAGAAAGATCTGAGTTAAAATCAGACTTCAGATACTAGCTCTATGATCCTGGGCAAGTCACTTAATTTCTGTTTGTCTCAGTTTCCTCAGCTATAAAATGGGGAAAATAGTAGCACCTGCCTGACAGGACTGTAGATCATATTTGTAAAGCACTTAGCCTAGTGCCTGGCCCATAGTAGGTGCTTAATAAATGCTTCTTCCCTTCCCCCAAGGTCATACAGTTAGTTACTAGCAAAGCTAGAACTAAAACTCACAGAGTTCCTACCTCCTAGGCACTTGGTCTTTCAGTTATTCCACAGTGTAATCTTTTGTTCCTATTCATTAGGTATTCACTGAGTGCCCTTGGGGGCCCTGGCACTAGAAACACAGAAAAGGTATGCAATTACTATCCTAAAAGAGTGTGTCTTCAATCCACAAATTGGTGGGTCTAATTAAGAGCTTTAAAAACAGGTTCAGAATCCTAGCATCATGGTATTCAGAACTGAGATGGACAGAAGAGATTATCTAGCCTAACCCCTCCCATTTTACAGATGAAGAAACTGAGGCCCAGAGAAATGGGTCACACAGATTGTGAGTTCTGGAATCCAAAGCCAGGACCCATGCTCTTATCTAACTCTCTCATCTTATAGATGAGACTCAGGAAAATAAAGTTTAACATCATGGAGAGCCTGGATTCAAGACAGTTCCCTGGAGTCTAAATTCAGTTCTCTCTCCAACACTCTGTTGCACTAAAGCACCCATTCTCAAGAATTCCTCATTTCTCATGACCTTGGCCAGATCATTTATTCTATCTGTACCTCAGTTTCCTCACCTGTAAAATGGGAATAATAAATATTGCACTATCTACCTCATAAAACTTTTAGGAGAATTAATGGTTTTCTTAAATTTGTAAAGCACTTTTTATAACCGTGGGTTGAACCATTATGCCTGACTCTTTGTGACCTCATTTGGGGTTTTCTTGGCTTGCCTTTTTCTTTTCCAGCTCATTTTACAGATGAGGAAACTAAGGCAAACTGAGTAAAGTGACTTACCCAGGGTCACACAACTAGTAAGTGTCTGAGGCCAAATTTGAACTCAGATCCTCCTGACTCCAGGGTCAGTATCATATCTGGCAAATAAAATTCTTAAAACTAAAACATTTTTTAACGTGAACCTTACCTTCCACTGTGGCAGATGGAAATGAGAGTATTATACTGTAGATTATACTACTACAAACCTGTCTACCTTGGCCTCCCTCTGAAAACCAAGGGAGAGGTGGCTAGGAATTTAGTTGCTACTATTGGAAGACGCCAAGACTGGAAAGGTCTCGATATTACCTCTAACAGTCTGTCCTTCACTGTTCCTGGATGTCATTAGAAATCGTGAAGAACACACAAGCTTGAAATAATCTGTCAGCAACAGCTGCTTCATGCACCATTTGAGATCCTTAAGGTCTTCGTATATTGGGAGCATAGCAGAGGTGAACTGATGTTTAACCTTGGGCTGCAATTGATGATGGGATTGGTAGCCTTGAAGTCTCTAAATAGCTGGTCAATTCTGCCAAGCCTCCCTTCAATCTTGGAAACTGTGAGTGGCACAATCGTTTTTTCTACTGCATATAGCCATGAAGGTGCAAGGTTTTCAATGCAAAAGTGAAAATAATAAATTTTTAATAAAATTTAATTTAATTTAAATTTAAAAAATAATAAAATCGCACAGATGCTTAAAGTCGAGAAAGTGAACTGCACAAACACTGAGGTCTGATTGTATTAATATCTAAATCCAATGGCCTTTTTTTAGTCCTCATCCTACTTAACCTCTATGCAGCTTTTGATGTTGTCAAACACCCCTCTTCCTGAACACTGTTCCTTTGGCTTCCATGACTTCTCTCTTGAGGTTCTTCTCCTACCTGACCTTTCTTCCTCAAACTACTTTGAAGGTTCATCATCAGTTTCTTGCCCCTAAAATGTGGGTGTCTGTCACATCTCTGTTCTCAGACCTTTATTTATCTCACCAAGAGATCTCAATTGATCCCAAGCATTCAATTTTCATCTCTTCACAGCTGATATCTGGTCCTAATACCTCTCCTGAACTCTAGTTCCACATCAACAACTTCCTGCTAGATATCTCACTTGTCTCATAGGCATATGAAACTCAACATATTAAAAGTAGAACTTGTCATCTTTTCCCTAAATCTGCTCCTGATACAAACTTTTCTCATCCCACTTATCCAGGATAACAACTTCAGAGTCATACATCTCTCTCTCCCTCTCCCTCCCTCTCCCCCTCCTCTCTGTGTCTCTGTCTCTCTCTCTCCCTCTCTCTCTCTCTCTCTCTCTCTCTCTCTCTCTCTCTCTCACACACACACACACACACACACACACACACACCTTCCCCTACATCCATTTGGTTGCCAAAGGTTGCCATTTTGACTTCAACAATATCATTCTACATCCGTCCCCCTTCTCTCCACTCACACAGCCACCATATTAGACCAGACCTTCAGCTTCTTCCATCTAGGTTATTGTAATAACTTCCTGATTGGTCTTTCTGTTTCAGGGTGTACTAAAGCTAGTTTTAATTGACTCATGGGAGCTAATTGTCAAGTTTTCAGTGTGAATATTCACACCTCAAGAATTGACAAATGCCATAAATTTGGCTTGATTTCTTATGTTGTTGATTGTCCAGACAGAAAAAGTGATGGAGAAAATGTTAATGGTACAGATGAAACTAATAAGTATACCATGGTACATTCTACCACCACCACCCCACCTAAAATCTGGTTGTTAAACATTTACCAGCAAACCCTGACTCTGTTTCCAGTGTCTCAGAAGAACAGAAAAGAACAAGAGAAGAGGTTCAGAAAAAAAAAAAAAAAAACAAGGATTCTGTCCTATGACACAATCTTGGGAAGAGCAGTAGACTCAGAATCTGGAGACGTGGGTTGGAATTCTAGTTCTGACACTTAGCAGATGTTTGAACTACCTAAATCATAAGACTCTTAAGAGTCAATCATAGATTTAGAGTTGGAAGAGGTCATTGAAGGACCGCCTCTCATGTTACAGATGAGGAAACAAAGGTTCAAAGATGTTAACTGAGTTGCCCAAGGTCATGCAGGTTTTACACAGTAGAGCCAGGATTCAAATGCAGGTTGTCCTTTCACAAGCTCCTTACTACCCATCACTGGAATCCACTTCAGAAGTAGCCCAAGTTCAGGGAGCCTTAGGTATCTACTGCAAACTTCAGAGATCACAGAGGACTGGGACAGCTTCTGTTTGATTCCCAGAATAAACCCCAGGCTCAGGAATAAGAAAAATTATGGCAAAAGACTCTTCCATTCTTCCTGTAAGTCTGTACCATAGGGAAATTTCATGAAGCAAGTTCCTTTTGACCTTATCTCTCTATCTAGTACCACTCACTTGTAAGAGGTATGGTCATGAACTCCATATTCCCACATTGCATCAAGCTCCGTCATTGGGAGCAATTCTATGTGGACTACTTCTCCCAGAAGGCTATGCTTGAGGATCACAGGGTGATGACCTCACCTAGTATGAATGCTGATTGGGTAGCATGCTTCCAGCATGTACAATTTTAAAAGAGAATGGGTGTAATTTTGTGAATTGTGACAAAGATAGTGTTACAGCAGCCACAGAGAATCAGAGACATGAGAAAACAGTGAGACAGGATTGTAGTGGAGAGAGAGAGAGAGAGAGAGAGAGAGAGAGAGAGAGAGAGAGAGAGAGAGACAATGGGAAGATTCCCTTCTAGTTTCCTAGAAATAAGCAATGTTTCCTCCACTCAGGGTAGTCAACAGTGCTCCCAGAACTGTAGAGCCAAGCAGAGGACTTAGCAGCTATTAAATAATAATATTTTATTGTATTAAATAAAATAATAATAAATAATAAAAATATTTGCTATCTGCTTCAACTCTGCATTATTTATCTTGTCCTTCCAATTAAATGGCTTTTGCTTTTAATTCATGTTATTTTCTCTGATCTAGTATATGGATTAAATGGAATAAGAAAAAAGAAACAAGCATTTATTAAGCACTTACTGCATGCCAGACACTGTTCTAACTGCTTTACCAATATTCTCTCATTTGTTCCTCACACCTACCCTGGCAGGTAGGGGCTATTTTATGATCTCCATTTTAGAGTTGAGGAAAATGAATCAAACAAAAGTTAAGTGACTTGCCCAGAGTCACACAGCTAGTAAGTGTCTGAGGCTGGATTTGAACTCAGATCTTCCTACCTCTGGGCCCAGCATTCTGACTGTGCCACCACTTAGCTCAGCATCCTGGATTTGATGAAATACTAAGCTAAAACAATACAGTCATCCAGGGAAGTAGCTAGAACACAAGTTCCCAAAACCATATTAGCACCAGAAGAAATCTGTGCTATAGTTAGCACTGGCAAACCAGAATAAATGTTCCTAAAATTCTTCTTTCTCTAAAACCACCTGGAGGAAAGGCTACAAAGAAGTCTTAAGCAGCAGGTGCTCTGTTAATAAAACATGTGGCCAGAGCCTTTATTTTCTCTAGGCAAAATGCGCATACACATGCACACACATACGCACACACATGCATACATATACACGCATGCACACACACACACACACACACACACACACACACCATCCTGGAACTAACAGGTTCGCCGACTTGCTCCCTCTCTCTTGCTCTCTCTTTGCCTCTCTCACCAAAAGAGCTAACACTTGACCCCAAGAAACAGTCCCTCAAGACAACATTCTCTGGAACTAGCCCCAGGGCCTTGGGCCCTTCACAAAGGCCATTACACATGCAGGAATCATGAGCTATGCATTGGCTGCTGTCCTTGGCCACTAACAAGGCCTGAAAAAGAAAGCTACGGGAGGTTTATGAAGGCTCCTAATGACGACGTCTCCTGGTAATGAATAGTTCTGTGGTGACTGAGTTATAGGCTGATTACATGCTCTGGATTCCCACTTACACACTCAAAACAAAGGTTTCCTAGTAGCGTGAACCACGGAATGGATCTACTACTTCCCACAGCTTGTGGAGCCAAAAGCTTACCCCAAACTACAATGGTGGCCTTGTTGACATCATTGATGCCTCACCTTTGGCGCCTGTAATAAGAATCAATGAACATATGTTGGGGGGGCATCTAAGTGGCACAGTGAATAGAGCACTGGCCCTGGAATTGGGAGGACCTGAATTCAAATCTGGCCTCAAATCTGGTCACACTTGCTGTGTGACCCTAGGCAAGTCACTTAACCCCAATTGTCTCTCCAAAAATAAAGAGGGAACAAAGTTTTTTTTTCAGAGCTAAAAGAGACCTGAAAGTTCATCTAGATGAACCCTAAATTTGATAATGGAGGAAAAGGGAGGGCCAGAGAAAGAGATGCTTCATATACCTTTATTGGTTTGAATTGGCCTTGTGAAATTTTATTCAAAGTAATCATAGCCTCAGAAGTAAGACAATATAAATTCCTCTTCTAGACTCAAAGATCATTAGTCCAAAGTTATTAGAAATTTCAAAGGCCATCTAGATCAATACTTTTATACTACTAATGAAGAAACCAGAACCCAGAAAAGTTAAGTTACTGATGAGTCACACAAGTACTAAATGTCAGAGGTAGAATTTAGACCCAGGTCCCTCTAACTCCAAAGGTAGTACTCTTTCCACTCTACCATGAGCCCCTCGATGCCTGGGATCTCATCTTATTTATCTTTGTTTCTGATTCAATTTCAGTTCAAAAGGTGTTAGTGGGCAGGAAGTATTCAAAGTTAAAAACAAAAAATAGTTTCTTCCCTTGAGGACCTAAAAAGTCTCCTGATGGGATATGTACATAGAAAAACCAATGCAATATAAGTTGAAGGAAACAGACAGGGCAAATGCGGAAGAGATTGGAACAGTGAATTCAGGAAGAATGAATTCCAGGGGACACCTAAATGCACATAAGAATTCCTATAGCTGCATATCGACTTAGAAAACCATATAATAAGATTATTTGTGTTCTATTGTTATTTATTTCATTATTTCCCAATTACATTTTCATCTGAGTTATTATTGTTTTTATTTATTTTGTTCATTTTTCCCAATTACATTTTAATCCAAGTATTGCAGGTAGTAGCATTTAACATCTCTCATCTATTAATCCACTTTTGCTGGACTACTAGATATAGTCTGGCAAATAAAATACTAATAAAATCCACCAATCGGTCAACAAGTCTTTATTAAGGACATTCTATATTCCAGGAACTATGGGGACCAAAAAACAAGCAAAACAGTCCCTGTCCTCAAGGAACTTATCTTCTCGGGGAGGAGGGATAGTATATGGGATGACAGCACATGGGTGTATTATGTATATATGGACATAGACATTTACACATAATACATAAACATATACTTAGATACAAGGAGATAGGGGTGGAGGGACTCCTAACTGGGGAGATCAGGAACAAGCTCAATTAGAGGCTGGTGATTGAGCTGAGTCTTAAATGAAGCTAGAGAAAGGAGTAAGGAAGGAGGGGCAGGAAAGAGTTGGAGCAAGGGATAGATTGCCATGTGTGCAGAACAGTAAGAAGGTTAGTTTAACAGAAGTGTGTAAAGAGGAATAAGACAAAATGAGGCTGAAAAGGTAAATTAAAGCAAGGCTGTGGAGGGCTTTCAATGACAGACTCAGTAGTTTGCCCTTTATTCTCAAGACAATAGAAAGTTTCGGAAGGCTTTGGAGCAGGGAAGTGTTATGGTCGGTTCCACGCCTCAGGAAAACTATTCTGCTACTGAAGACAAAATTATATTGGAGAATGAAACAGAAGCAAGGAAACCAATTAAGCAGTGATTGCAACGGTGCAGGCAAAGGATGATAACTGTGCGAGTATAGAAAAGGCAAAGGATACATGTTATGGAGATAAAATTACCAACAGTTAGCAAGTAACTTATATTTGGGTACTAAGGGAGAGGAAAGGTTACATGGTAACTTGGGATTTACAAAACTGGGTAATTAGGTAAATGTTAGGGAAGTTTTTCAGAGGGGCAGCTTCAAGGGAAAAAATCATGAGTTCTGAACATGAGTTTGTGATGCCAATGAAATATCTAAGTAGAGATGTCTACACAAAGCTGGCATTGGGTGAGTGGTGTTCAAGAAGGGAAAAGTGGAGAATATGGGGGGAGGGGGAGGAGAGAGAGAGAGAGAGAGATAACAATTTAATCAATGGAACCTGATCTCCAAGGGAGACATCATAGAGAGAAGGACAGTTCAAGATAAAGCATTGAGGGCAATGTATGCTGAGGGGGTGGTAGACTGGGGAAAAGGAGACTGCAAAGGTGCCATCAGTTAAGAGGAGACCCTGCGAGACTAGTGTCACAAAAACAGGGGTTGAGCCTATCCAGTCAGAAGGGTTATTTATCAGCACTTAAAGCTTCATTGCAGTCAAGGAAGATAAAGGTTTCAGAAAGACCATGGGATTTAATACTGAAGAGATCACCAGGAACTTTGTATGAAGCAGTTTCACTTAAGTGGTGGAAAAAGAAGAGTGTAAGGTGTTGAGAAGTGAATGGATGGTGAGGAAGAGGAGGCAGCAAAACTGGGAAGCTCTAAGAGCTTAGCAGTGCCACATCGAGCACTCTACCCATTTTATCACACTCTTGCTTCAAAATATCATCAATTTTGAACCCAACCCTCTCTTTCAAAGGTGATAGAATTGAGACTTCAAGAGTTTATGTGACTTACTCAGGATCACATAGCTAGTAAATATCAGAGGTGGGACTGGAGTCTTCTTGACCCCAAATCCAATGTCTCTCCACAATGCCAGACTGACCCATTTTTCTTCCTGAAGACTTCCTTTGAGATATGCTGAAAATAAAATTCAAGCTCAGCAACACTCAGTAAGTAGGTGATTTCACTTTCCAGTCCTGGTTCCCAAACTCCTTGCCTCCCAAATGCAAATTCTGCGATATCCCTTCCTCCCTACCCAAACGAATTTGGTTAAATGAATGAGAACCTAAACTGATGGAAAGGACATTGCAATTTGTATTTCACAAGAAAAAGATAGGAGAGATATAAGTAGTCATCGGTTCTCCTGAAAAAGACCAAAACAAAACGAATCAGGTATATGTGACATGGCAGTCAGAAAGGTTGATGCCATATTAGGCTACCTGAAAAAAGGTAGGCTGTCTGAGATTAGGTAGGTGGAAGTCCCATTTTCCTCTGTCTTGGTCCAACCATAATAAGAGGACTGCATTCAGTTCTACTTCTCACATATCAGATTAGTAAGTCAGAGAGCAACCAGGATGATGAAGGGTCATATAAGGTGTGGTTCAAGGAATTGGGAATGTTTAACACAGAGAAGAGTTACATGAAAGGTACAAGAGAGTTATCTTCAAGCATATGAAGGGATATCACATCAGAGAAGGATTATCAAAATTGTTTTGCTTGGTCCCAGAGGACAGAACATGGAGTATATTATAGGCAGATTTAGACTTGATGTCAAGATAAACTTCCTCACAAGTAGAGCACAAAAACTGAGAAATGGGTTGCCTGAGAAGGTAGCGACTTTCCCCACACAGGAAGTCTTCAAGCAAAAGTTAGATGTCACATGTTGCAAAGTGTTCTTTTTTCAGGTACAAGATAGGCTGGATGACCTCTGAGAGCCTTTCCAACTCTAAGAGTCTGTGGTTCTGAGTCCGAGGACATAGGTTTAAATCCAGTCTTCCCTTTACCACCAATGTGACCTTGCCCAAGTCACTGGATTCAATTCTTCTGGGCCTTGAACTCATACTCTATAGAAGTTAAGGTTAGACTAGATCAGCAGTTCTTAACCTTTTTTGGCAAAGCCTGTAGACCTTTCCTCAGAATAATGTTCTTAAATGCATACCATTAAATACACAGAATTACAAAGAAAATCAACTTCATTGAAAATGAAGATGTCATTTTTTCTCATCCAACTTCACAGATTCCACCCCCCCCCCCAAAAAAAATCTACACGCAGATCCCTTAGGGATCAGTGGGTTCATGATTCAGAACCCTTGAACTAAATGGTGTCTCCAGTGCCTTCAAATTCTACACTCCTATCAATGCCTGTCAATTTTAAGGGAAACTTAAGCTGCTTGCTTCTGGCTCATTTCCCCCATAACTCATCCCAAGGCTGTTTTGTTTGGTACTTAAGGAAGCCATTCGAAATCTTTTCTGTGAACCAGGAAGTCTTGGTTTGCCAACTCTAAGCACGGCACTCGGCCTGGAAAGAGGCCCACATGTCAGCGGCGGCTCCTGGGCCTGGCAAAGGGCCCTGCCTGGGCTCCCTCCTAATGGCGTAGATAAGCCAAGCCCGGCAGGCCAGTGTCAGGGTCCTCCCGGGCAGAGCCAGAATGACAGCTCCAGTGACAAGCTGGGGCCTCTTACACAAGCAAAGCTTTCCTTTAAATATTTATTGTACGCGTCTGGCTTTCACACGGAATTTGCAACCTGCCAGTTATTCATGTTTACCTTGGTGGAAATTCACGGGAAATCTTAGTCTGAATAGCCCGGGAGTTTATTTTACTGCCAATAAACAACTTTCTTTGATAAATCACCCGTGTGACAGTACTCCTGAAAGACTAAACAAAGATTTCAAGAGCAATCTATAGCCCTTTGAGTTTTCTAAAAGCTAATGCTTCTTTAATTGGCTGCTCTGAGCAGGTTGGGGCAGGGCAAGGTCCAGAGCATGCTGGCATTTTCTTTTTGGCCATTTGTTCCCCCTTTTAAGGAAAAAAATGCTGCAGTTTCAATTTACTGAGTAATTTCTGCAAAATTGAAGAGAATTTAAGTAATGAAGGAAAAAAAAACATGCATATCTATGGCTTTGCTGCTTTCTAGATTTACAGAGTGCACCAGGCAAATGTCAGAAATCATCAGGAAGGCCTGGGGGGTATTTGGACAGTAAAAGAAAGGCAAATTAGATTTGGAGTCAGAGGGCCAAGGCTTAAATCTGAACTCATCATCCCCATCAATAAGCACTTATTAAGCCCCTACTGTGTGCCAGGCACCAAGCTAAGTGCTGGGGATTCAAAAGGTAAAATTAAGTCCTTGCTTTGAAGGAGCACATGCAATCAACTTCGGATAACCTAGAATAATACAGTGAAAATGAACCATAAACTCAAAGGGAAGGAGGGAAGTAATAGGGGCTGGGGGGAGACCCTCAAAGGCATCCTTCAAAAAGCTGTATTTGAGCTGAGGCTTGAAGGAGATAGCCAGGGAAGCCTCTTGTTACTTGCTAGCAGTGCAACCTTGGATTACTCACTTCCCTTCTCAGTGATCTCATCTGAAAAAAGAGGAAGTTGAACCAGATTTTGTCTGTAAAGTTCCTTCTGCTCTGGATACTGTAATAATTTAAGATTTTAATCTGTTCCTCATACTTTCCTAACTAACGAAGGGGCATGAACTTGTGCTTTAGAAAAACGTCCAACAATAAAGGTGGAAACCAAAGTATTTTCAGTTTAAACGCTCATTAGCCAGAGATGCTACAATTCTACAAACTCAGTTGTACAGAACATTTCATTCCTCTTTTATACTCTCTTTTCACAGTCGGCAGCTGGGTGGCTCAGTGATAGAGTGCTGGCCCTGGAGTCAGGAAGACCTGTGTTCACATCCAGCCTCAAACACTTCCTGGCTAGAGAGTGACCTTGGGCAACGTCTGCTTGCCTGTAACGGTAAAAGGGGGATAACAATAAAATCTACTTCCCAGAATTGTTGGGAAGATTAAATTACATATTTGTGAAGTGCCTGACACATAGTAGGTGCTAATAAATGCTCCTGGCACACAGTAGGTGTGATATAAGGCATGAATGCTTCTTCCCTTCCTTAGTCATCCTTCTCCATGTGTTCTAACCTCCAACCAAACCGGACTCCTCCTTCTTTTACCACTACATCCCTGTCTTTCCTGCCCCTGTATTTTTTCTCACACTGTTCCCTGTATCTAGAATCTTCACACCCAATAGAAGATGCGTATAGACTTATATAGAATGAAGTAAGCAGAACGAGGAGAAAGGGAACAAGGAAACAAGACTTTATGAGGCACCTGATACATGCGGGGCATCATGCTAAGTATTTTACCAATAGTATCTCATTGGACCCTCACAAGAACCTGGGAGAGAATCATTACCACTTTATAGTTAAGGGCGCTGAGACAAACAGGTTAAACGCCCTAGCCAGGTCACGCAACTCATAACTGTCTGAGGTCAAATTTGAACTCGAGTCTTTCTGTCACTAGGTCCAGAGCTGCTCTATCCACTGCAGCACCTAGCTACCTGTAAGAGAACACTATGTAATCATGGAACACAATAATTCAGAGAACAACAAAACTGACAGAACTCCAGGCTGTTCAATTTGGAAACCTATTACACCTTGAGAAGACCAGGTGAAGCAGGCATTCCAACTTTCCAAAGCCAGTTGCAGGACAAGTCACATGTTGTTAGATGGCACCAATGTGTTGATTTTTTGGTTTTGTTTTTGCTTATTTGTACTCCTTTGTCATAAGGAATAAATAGTTTTATTCATGGGGAGGAAAAAGTTCATTGGGAAATGTAGTGTATTTCCCTGTCTCTTGTTTAATTTATCTTGTTTCTGTACATATATGTATGTATGCATGTATGTATAGGTTCTGAGAGGCAGTGTGGCATAGTGGATAGACAACTGATCACAGAGACAGCACAGACCGGGGCTCAATTCCTATCCCTGATATATACTGTCTACGTGACCCTGAACAAGTCACTTAATCTTGCAAGAATCTAGGCAGCTGTCTAACACTATATACTGCAGAGAAAATGTCAGATTGCTTTGGTAGAGGGAGTATCCTCATCTGGGATCTCCATCTATCAATGAAATCACATTCTCTATGTATATGAACATGTTGACTCTCAACACTAACGCACCCCACTTCCCATGCCCCAGAAAGCAAACTTATTAAGAATAGGAATTGTTTCTTTTTTGTGTTTGTATTTTCACAGCCTAATAAGTATTTGTCGATTGGTTGATACACATTATAGCATGTAAAAAAGCATCAATAAATCATTATCTACTTTAATTAAAAATAAAGAAACTCTACTCCCACTCTTCAAGAATCAAATCAATTGCTACATCCTCCATGATGCCTTCTCCAGCCCTCCTGAAGCAGACATGATGTCTTCCTCCTCTGAGGTACTTTTTTCCTTCTAATATACTTGTGCGCTATTTAGATTGTAGTCATCTGTGTAGCCATCTTAGCACTGTTACTAGACTTTAGGTCCTTGAAGGTGGAGATTGTTATGACTTAGATTTCCTTGAATCACCCTCAACATCTAGCACAATGATTCACACATAATGAGAATTTAGTATCTGCTGAATGAATGAAAGAATATAACTCCTAGTCATCTATCATCTCTCTTATCCTGAATCATTTTTTAGAGAAGGAAAAGCACTTCTCTTCTTTCTTAAAGGAATCCTACAGGTAAAACAGCCACTGAACGAGAGAGGAGGGGAGAGTAGGGGATGGAAATATCCACATAAAAAACAAGAAGAATCAAGGGAAACGGAAATAAATGGACCACAAAGGCAACCACTCGGGACCAGGGATAGGAGAGATAATGGAGTGAAACGTTGCAGTAGAGTGCCCAGTGCTCTTCCATTACTACCATCACATACACAATCTAGACCCCAGAAACCTAGCTGCATCTGAGTTCTTCCACTTCTCTCCTCAGGCAAATTTCACATACATGTCAAATGGTGAAAATGAAACAAGTGACAAATTATTCCATGAGCAATCTAAAGTGTAGAGGAAGATAACCATGGTCAAGTCTTTCTTCTTTGCTAAGCCTCAGTTTCCTAATTTGTAAAATGAAAGGCCTGGACTAGAAGATCTCTAAGGCTCATTCTAGTTCTGATTGTCGACACATCTGAGCAGGCCTGTTCCAACCAAAGATGCACAGTGAGAAAGCCCTATGCTGGCCATTAAGCAGCTAGGTGGCACAGTAGGCAGAGGGCCAGACCTGGAGTCAGGAGGGCTCATCTTCATGAGTTCACATCTAGCCTCAGATGCTCACTAGCTGTGTGACCCTGGACAAGTCACTTTACTCTGTTTGCCTCCGTGCCTCATCTCTAAAAATGAGCTGGCGAAGGAAATAACAAAGTACTCCAGTATCTTTGCCAAGAAAACCCCAAAGGGGATCACAAAGATTCAGGCAGGGCTGAAAAGACTCAACAACAAGAAAACCTAATTATGCTCAGATTGAAATTGTAAATGGGGCAGTTATGGGAGAAATTAAAAATGGAATTATGTTATATCCTTGGGCCAAGAGATGGCTCTAGCTAAAAATAAATCTCTCTCTGTCTCTCTCTCTCTTTCTCTCTGTGTCTGTGTGTTTGTTTTTCTCTGTGCGTGTGTCTGTCTGTTTCTCTCTCTGTGTCTGTCCGTCTGTTTTTGTCTGTCTGCTTCTCTCTCTCTGTCTCTCTGTGTCTATTTCTCTCTGTGTGTCTGTTTCTGTCTGTCTGTCTTTCTCTCTGTATGTGTCTGTTCTCTCTGTCTGTCTGTTTCTCTCTCTGTGTCTCTCTATGTGTGTGTGTGTGTGTCTGTCTGTTTCTCTCTGTCTGTTTCTCTGTGTGTGTTTATGTCTATTTCTCTGTGTGTCTGTCTGTCTCTCTATGTCTGTTTCTCCTTCTCTGTCTGTCTGTCTGTTTCTCTGTGTGTGTCTGCCTGTTTCTCTCTCTCTACCTGTCTGTGTGTGTCTGTTTCTCTGTCTGCCTCTCTCTCTGTATGTCTGTTTTTCTCTGTATGTCTGTCTGTTTCTCTCTCTGTGTCCATCTGTTTCTCTCTGTCTGTCTGCCTCTCTCTCTCTTTGTGTCTGTTTTTCTCTGTATGTCTGTTTCTTCTCTGTCTGTCTGTCTGTTTCTCTGTGTGTCTGTTTGTCTGTTTCTCTCTCTCTACCTCTGTGTGTGTGTGTTTCTCTGTCTCTCTATTTCTCTCTGTCTGTCTGTTTCTCTGTCTCTCTCTCTCTGTGTCTGTTTCTCTCTCTGTCTGTCTGCCTCTCTCTCTCTGTGTCTGTTTTTCTCTGTGTGTCTGTCTGTCTGTTTCTCTTTGTGTGTCCATCTGTTTCTCTCTGTTTCTCTCTGTCTCTCTCTGTGTCTGTTTCTGTGTGTGTGTGTGTCTATCTGTTTCCCTCTCTGTGTGTGTCTCACTCTCTGTGTCTGTTTCTCTCTCTGTGTCTGTTTTTCTGTATGTGTGTCTCTGTCTGTTTCTCTCTCTCTGCTTCTCTCTCTCTCTCTCTCTCTCTCTCTCTCTCTCTCTCTCTCTCTCTCCCCACACACACATACACTCATACATTCAGGTAGTTCTGGAACGGATAAGATGTTAGGAGAAGATGTTTGGGTACCTTTGGAGTCTGAGATCATGAGGAGTAAACACAACCTCCCCATGGGCCCCTTGGTGCCCTCCTCCAACAGAGACAGAATGCTGGACTGGAGGGCCCATGAATCTGAAAACATGTTACTTTCTATGTTTCAGTTTATACAGGCCCAGGCTAAAAGTAGTTAAAAGCTTCAGCAAAGAAATGTTCAGAATTGGAATGGGATGCTTTGAAAGATGGTGAGGAGTCCATTGCTTAAGGTGTACAATCAAACATGGGATGACTACCTGACAAGGATGGTCTCTCAGATTTGGGATCAGATTGGACAATCTTCCATCCTTCTAAGATACCGGACTTTAAGTAGAAACAGCTCCTTTTCAAGATGTCTCAGTGACACAGGAATGGGCAATAGAGAAACACATGGAGAAAAGTTGAACTTGGCCCTTCAGAAAGGAAAAGCTGTCTTTCCCCTTATCTTGGCTAAGCCAGTTCTCTCCATTCCTTGCTCGTGGACACCACACATGGGGTCAAATTGTAACATGACCATCCTATGGCCCCAGCCCAAAGTGCCTTAGGCCTCCCTGAGCATCTACGGCCAAGACCACAGGTTCATTTCTTCCCAGGAATTCCATAATCTCTAACAATCATAAAGTTGGGACCAGTGAAGGAGGTGGGAGTAGGGGAAAGAGGATGGGAAGGGGAGATAGTTTATTTCACAAAACTATTCCAGAGATTGAATATTTCTGGTTTGGCCTTACATTTTTATACTTGTAAAATTCAACCCAAGACATGGGAAGAATATCTAGGATGGGATATTAACTACAAGTATAGGGTTTGGTTGTCAATTTCATTTACTAAATAAATAGTTCCATGCTCTCCCACAAACAAAATGCTATAACAACTTCTTCCAAACACTGAAATATCTGAGGATGTGATACATATATTAGAGATCTTCAATAACAATAAAAAACAGTTGTTCTAACACTGCCAACTCCACTCCAGGGTAATAGCTCTTTCTCCCATGTCTGCTTAATTTGACTTTGACTGAAATAGATTTCTAGATTATAGTCTTTTTCTTTACATACAAGTATACACAAAATCAACCCCTAAGCAAGAGTTCATAGCTTTCCTTGTTCTTAAACAAATGGTGCATATTAATTTGGGTATGTGTCCTTTCCTCACTGGAAATAAAGTTCAACTTCCCCTTCCAACTCCATCATTCCCAATTATTTCATTTGTTTCCATTATTCTTGATTACCTCCTATGACCATGGCACAGATGCAGCCTCTATCCTCCAAAAACTTAACAATTAACTAATTAATTCAAAAATTAATTTTTAAAAAACAGTAATTATTGAGCTAGCTGCCAGGAGTATCCTCATCTCTGGGGTAAAAAGTTTCCAGTATCTGGCAAAGGGAAGGGCATCTTAAGAACTCAGTTCCTCCAAGTCAGACAGGCAGACCATCCTTAGACTGAATATTGAACTACTTGGTAGCAAAGTAACCAAGTCACCTTGAAAAAAAGATATTACAAGGTCAAGAGTGTCACACTCAGAATCAATGGACCAGGTCAAACACAGAGTGCTTTTACTTACTAGCCCTGGGATCATAGGTAAGTCCTTTTGACCTCTCTTGAGACTTAGTTTTTTCTCATTTGTAAAATGAAGTTAGCATTACTTCCTCCATCACAGATTATCAGTCAGTGAAAAAACTTTCATTAAGCACCTGCTATGTGCCAGGCAAGGAAAGGGCTTTGGGGATCCTAACACATTACAGAAATATGCACCAGTGCCCAGCATCTTGGCAAATGCCCTGTAAACCCCAGGCATCTCATAAGCATCTGCTGGCTTGTACTGAAAGATTGTGTCAGAGTATAAATGAAGGTATGGGCAACTTAGAAAAAATTTTCTACTCTGGGACAAGAAAGTTTCTGAGAGCAAAAAAGGTCTTCATCCATAGAAAGAACCAGTCATCATTTGCCATGTAAAATCTCTCAAAATCAAAAAAAATTAGACAACTCAATACAGGAGATAACTGTCAAAATCTTGGAAAAGATGCATTGCTTTGCCAAGTCTGATTATGCCAGGTGAGTTTAAGAGAATTTCAAGATATGAAGCAGAAAAGAGGTGTGAATCTGCAGCCTGGGGCAGAGAAACACTAATCTCATTAGAACCACAAGTGATATCATATCACCTGGAAGGAACAAAGAAGCCAGCAAGAAAGATGCCTGCCAGGCACTGATCTGTCTCAGCTCTCCTACAAGGTAGAAAACCATAAATCCCATAGCAAAGAGCACAGAGAGTGAAGGAGACTCCAATCTGGGCAGCATTTTCTTACCTGAAAAAAAGCAATCAAAAAAAACCCAACAACAATAAACCCAGTGCAGAGCATCCCAGCCTGAGCCCGGCAAGCAGGCCAGCTGCCATGTTGAACTCAGAGCTTGTGCACCATCAAACTTTTGGCTTCTAACATCTGTTACTTGATCCAGGCCAATCCAGCCGCATTCCTAAGCAGCAACATACAGGTGTTCCTGCTGGTCTTTTTTCCCTATTGGGAGAAAAAAAATGTACTTGGAACTGGGGGAGAAATGGGAGGGAGTGGTGGTGGGAGGGAGATTGTGACCATACAGACCTGCAAAAGAGTGGAGAACTCATTACCAAAAGAGAAGTTAATGGGGGGCCAGGCATGCCCAAGTGCCCTGGAGGCTGTCGGGTCTGAGGAAGCTTTGGCAGAAAGGAAGGTAGCATGCTAACCCTGTTGGAATGTCCACCTTTGGACCTAGATTTTTTCAGAGAGCCTTCCAGGAAACTTACATCCTCTTTCCCCTCTGGGATTGCCAGGCTCATTTATTACTGAGTTTGAGCTGATGAAAAAAAGAAATCCTACTACATTTTTTCTTACTTGCTATGTGTGTGCTTGGATTAGTTTTCCCTCTCTCCAATCAAATCCTATTCACATAGGTGCTGTGTAGCTAACCAAACGATGATGGTGCTGTTATGTGAGATATCAATGATAGCTGTTTGACTAAATTTGGGGACACTTTCTGGGGTCTCCTTCTGGCAAAAAGAGCCCCAATGGAAGGTCAAGATGAAGCTACTTACTAGCTCCAGAAATGTGTGTAGATTACTTTTCCTCTCTGGGTCTCAGTTTTCTCCACTGCAAAATGAGGGGAGTTAAATCAGGTGACACCTGGAGTTCTCTTCTAGCTTGAAGTTTTGAGACTGACTCAAAGGTCCTATGAATTAATTCCTGCTGTTTCATGATGATATGAAAAAGAAACTGTAATATGACAATCAGTCAATAAGCATTTATTAAGTGCCTGCTATGTGCCTAGGGACTATTAAAAATCAGGGACAGGTACCATCTATAGCTATCAGTCGGCCAGCATGTATTAAGTACCTACTATGTGCCAGGTACCATGCTAAGTGATGAGGATACAAAGGAAAGCAAAAACAAACAAAACAGAACAGTGCCTGTTTTCAAGAAGCTCCATAAAGTGGGGGAGCCAAGATATTATGTACAAACAACTATATATAAATATAAATTGGAAGCACTCTCAAAGGGAAGGCACTAAGGTTAAGGAAAGCTGAAAAAGGCTTCTTATAGTAAGTGGGACTTGTTGCATATGTGCTTCCACCCACATCTGAGGGGGCTAAACAATTTCTGCTTCCCATGATTCCATGAGCCAAAGAAGAAATCTTTCTTTTTCCTTAAGCCAAAAACCCACACGACCAATGATAAGATTTACCAAAATTTGACTATTTCTCAAATTAGGACCTGCCTGTCCTTCTGGTAGGGCAGCTAGGTGATACAATGGACAGAGCACCAGGCATGGAGCCAGGAAGACCTGAATCTGGTCTCAGATACTTACTAGCTATGTGATCTTGGGCAAGTCACTTAACCCTGTTTGCCTCAATTTCCTCATCTATAAAATGAATTGGAAAAGGAATACCAAGTCACTCCAGTATCTTTGTGAAGAAAACCCTAAATGAGGTCCCAAAGTGAAACATGAAAACCCTAAATGTGGTCCCAAAATGAAACATGACTGAAACAACTAAACGACAAAGAAATCTCCTTCTGGCAAAAAGAGCAAAGTTATAATAGTTTTCTGCCTGAGTCATCAATAGTGTGATACAGATATTCAGTCTCAGAGTACCCTAAGGCTCCTCCTCATAACCCTCAATTCCATTCTACAGTTTGAATCAGGTAAGGAGCACACACCCCCTGCTAAGTTTATTAGGATAAATGACAGTATTCAAACCTTTCCCAAAGGCTCAGCTCTGTTCCAGTATTTCTGTGGGATATATCCAACTTGTTTACTTGCCACAAGTTCCCAAAGGTTCCAAAAGCTGGGATGGGAGGTAGGCTCAAGGGAGATAACTAAAGCCAAAATTCCATGTATATGGGTTCTGAACAAAATATAAACACAGATGCAGCAAGACTTTGCAGAGCGAGCAAGAAAAGGGCAGCAATGAAAGAATTCTAATTCTCCACCATATTGATATTCACCATGTGCCTGAGTCCTTTCGGTTCCATTTCCCCATGTTAGGAAACAAAAGAGGAGCTAATGATATTAATGAGTTATTGAAATGGTTAATGATATTAAAAAATTATTAAAGAAGTTAATGATACTAGTGAAATTCAGAGGGATTTAAGAGTGCCAGTCAATAAACAAGAGATGAGAATTATAAAAATTCTGCTTATTTTATGTAAGGTTAATGTGAAAATTAAGTTGATTTTCAGTAAGACAAAAAAGTTTCATACATAATAGATAATAAATTTGTTGGAAGAGATGGGAAGAGAGGGAAGGAGGAGAAGGAAAGGGAGAGAGAAAGAGTAAACAATGAGATAAAAAGAAGAGAGAGGAAGAAAAGATGAGGAAGGAAGGAAGGAAGGAAGGAGGGTGGGAGGGAGGAAGGAGGGTGGGAGGGAGGAAGGAAGGAAAGGAGGACTAGAGAAAGAAAAAAAGGATTTCTAGTGATAGCATTTCCCCCTTGGAAATTGGCAAATACTATTAATTAGAGCTTTTATTTTTTGTTGATTGTCTAAACTTAAGAAAATAATTGGGAAAATGTTAATAATGCATATTAAACTTGTAAGTGTTTTCTTCAAATACTTTTCAGAGAGCTTTTTATTAAAGAACTTCCAGAAACACCATCTCCAATATTCCTGAAAGTCAATTTAGGTTCTTTTTGAACACCTCTGATAACAGAAAATTCATTACCCTCTCTCTGGCAGGAGACCATTTCAGCATAGGTCTTATTGGAAACTATGAAATTTTTCTTCTAATTGAGTCAAAATCTGCCTTCCTATAACTTTTAGCTATTGTCCTCAGAGACACAGTAAATACATTTAAATATTCTTCCACATGTTAACCCAGATATGTGAAGACAGCAATCATGTCCCTCCCTGAGCCTTTTCTACTCTGGACTAAGTAACATCGATTCCTTCAATAAATTTTCATGTAATTTCAAGTTTCCTCCCCATCCTGGTTGTCTTCCTTTCAACCTCTGGTTTTTATATTGATTCTTTTATAGTGAAATGCTCAGAATAAAATACAAAATACAAAACTCCAGATATAGTTTGACCCTTTGTTCTGCACACTAAGCCTATTAATGCAGGATCACATTGATATATTGAGGTGTTATATCACAAACTGTCAACTTATGTTGAGCTTGTATTTCCCCAAAACTCAAATCACAACTCTTATCTAGTCATGTTCTCCCATTCTGTACTTGTGCAATTAATTGATTTCTTAAATTCAAATATAGAACTTTACATTTGTCCCTAATAAATTTCATCTTGTTAGATTTGGACCATAACTTTAGCCTCTAGATATATTTTTGAATTGGCAATCCCTCCAAGTTCATTTGTAAACTTAAGTGTGCCATCCACTCTTTATTAGATAACATCAGTTAACTGAAGAACACTATGGTTCTGATGAACCAAACAGCTAAAGATCTATCTAACTACATTGCTTCACATCTATATTCTGTTTCCATATCAGTTTTGTGATTTGTATTATAAATTAATAATTTCATCTCTTCTTTGGGACCAAGTGATCTTCTATCCAACCATGATGTCACTTCTTTTTCTCCCTCCTTAGTCATGCAAATGCCCTCTACCACACTTCCTCCTCCAGGTATATAGATCTCCATCGAGATCTATACCTGTCATCTTCTTCATCGAATTTATGTAGTGCTTATTTGTTCCTCATAAGAACTGTGGGAATTAGGTGCTATTTATTATCCCCATTTTACAGATGGTAAAACTGAGGCAGGCAGAGGTTAAGTGACTTGCTCAGGGTCACACAGCCCAGGGGTGGGATTTGGACTCTGGTCTTCCTGACTCCAGATCCAGGAATATCCACTGTGCTACTAGTTGCTTCACGTTCTCCTTGTTATATATTGCAACCCTCAATATTCCTTCTAAATAACCCATTCCTATTGAGTATGGTGGTCTATTTCATTGTCATATTCAAGTCATCCTATTATACCTACTCTATTTATTGGTTTATAGACATCTAAGGTCATGAGTATCATCTCTTCTCCTCTTCCATGTTGTCATCTCCTGTGAATTACTAGACACCTCCATGGTTACTCTTCTTTCCCCAAAAAACCCCACTATTTTCTACAGTATTTTTTAGCAATTATAGCTGAGAAGTTTTCTCTTCTCTTCTCAATTCTCAGTTTAAAAATCCAGTTAGCAGATCAGCAAGTATGCGGGTAGAAATATTTTTCTTGACCCTCATTAGATACATTCCATCCCTAGCAAAAGGTCTGTGATTCCCATATCTGTAGCCAAGACTCAGAAAACCAAATTCCCCCTTCTTACACCATTCTCCTAGCTAACTGATTGCTTCTCATACCCTCCTCTCTATTGCAAAATCACTGCCTTCACAGGAAAGTAGTAATGTAATCACCCATTCTTAACTCTTTCAAATTTCCATCCAAGGCTTCATAACTACCAAAGTTTCTTTCCAGGTTATTTCTAAGTATCATTATTTCTACATGAGTCACCAAAAAGGGGTAGCACTTATTAAGTTCAGAAGATTTTCTTCTTTCCTTCTTTTTTGTGTCACATGCATCTTTCCCCTCACCTCCTGACACATATTTGAATTTCATTTGGCCTCCTGGAAATGGTCTTTCCTTTGTTTCCCACCTGAATCATTTCTTCCATCCTATTACAGAAGACCTCAGCCTCCTTTGATAAGCCAAATCGGAGAGCAGGCTTTCCTCAAGCTCTTTCACCTTTTCTTCTATCAAAGAACCACTTTGAACTTAGTAGATACCTAATTGTTGTATAGTTGCTTATGTAATAAATACAAAGATAACACTGAGTCAATGGAATAGTTCCCTCACTTTCTTGCCTTTACAACTGAGATAAGCAGTTCTATGTGGTTTCTAAAGACTGCTCTACCTGGTAATATGGCAAACTGCCTGCTGCTTGCTGCAACGATGGCTCCTTCAGAGCTAGACTTTTCTACTTTTTTGTGCCTCAGATGCCATCTTACCCAGGTAAGAATCATCCATAACCACCATACTCTTGCCAAAAGACTGCCAAAGTCATCAATGCAAAAAAGCATCTGCAATCAACTGTTATCTGCTAATGTGGTCTTTTGAAGAGTTCAAATTTCCAGCCATTTCCCAGTTTCTATCTTCTTTTTTTCTCTTCACATAGGCTATGCTATGATATTCTTCATCCTGACGGCTGTGCTATATCAGGCATCCAATTGGGAATTCTTAAGCAGAAAGGTTTTATGGAACATTCTTGTTTCTCATAAGAAAAACAATTCATCTTTGGAAAGAAGCCTTACATGAATTTGTGTTATTGAGAGTTTATTCTGCATGAGGTCTAGGGGGACTCATCATTTCCTTTTATATGACGGATTCTGTGGCTGCTTTAGCAGAGACCCTGCAGGGTCTGTCTACCTTCCCCCCTTTATTTTCCAAACTATGTTTCAGAAAAACTAAACTACTAGCTACTCCTCAAATCCAACCTTCCATCTCACACCTCTGGGCACTTATCATGTAAACCATGTAATCCCATGCCTGGGATATAATACCTCCTCCTCTCTCTCAAAGTCTTGTCTTCCTTCAAGGACTAACTTAGGGTGACACTTTCATCATGAGGTCTTCCCTGATCCTCTCCTCCCCCTCCCCACCCAAGTTGTCTCTCCTTCAATGATTTCCCTTCTACTTTGTTTATTTGTGCACATGCCTTATCCCCAGTAGCATGTAAGCTTCTTGAGGACAGGGATGGCTTCATTTTTGTTGTCGTATCCTTTTGCACTTAATACACAGTGCAAGCAAGTACAAGATATGCAAGCAACAGGCACTAAAATGAATGGGTTGAATTTAATTGCCAACTTTTTGTAGCACATGAAAATATAACAATGGATCATAGATTTAGAGTTGGATAGGATCTCCAGGATCATATATAAAATCTCCCTAAAGCCCTGCACAACATGACCTCTTCCTACCTTTCTGGTCTTCTTACATTCTACTCTTCTCCTATTCACTTCATGATCCAAGTCTCCTTGGTGTTCACTGCTTTAGATGCCCTATCTCCTGACTCTGCCTTTTCACTGGTTGGCCCCCATGCCTGGAATGTTGGCTTCTACTTTCTGGATTCCCTGATTTCCATCAAATATTAGCCCATAAGACCTTTTCCCAATTTTCTTCAAATCTTCAGTCTTCCCTCTATTGATTATCTTCAACTTACCTTGTATATATCTTGTATGGATATAGTTGCTTGCATCCCCATTGGACTGTGAGTTCTTTGAGGGCAGAGACTGGTTTTTGCCTTTCATGGTATCTCCAACATAAAACCCAACAATAGTGACCTGGTACATAGTGACCACTTAATAAATGCTTATTGACTTGATAACTGGTACATAGTGATCTGGTACATGGTGGTACATAATGGTATCACGTAATAGTGATGACCACTTAATAAATGCTCATTGACTTGTTGACTGGTACATAGTGACCTGGTACATCATGGTACATAATGGTATCATGTAATAGTGATGACCACTTAATAAATGCTCATTGACTTGTTGACCAGTACATAGTGACCTGGTACATCATGGTGCATAATGGTACCACGTAATAGTGATGACCACTTAATAAATGCTCATTGACTTGTTGACTGGTACATAGTGACCTGGTACATCATGGTACATAATGGTATCACGTAATAGTGATGACCACTTAATAAATGCTCATTGACTTGTTGACTGGTACATAGTGACCTGGTACATCATGGTACATAATGGTACCACATAATAGTGGCAATAATAATAATAAATGCTTGTTGACTTGTTGACTACAGATGAGGAAACTGAAGCCCAGAGAGGTTAAGTAATTAGTCCAAGCTCACACAACACACAACTTACAGGATCTTGAGCAAGATGGAACCCTAAGAGAACTCCAAGTCTAGCACTCTATCCACTATATTACACTGTCCCCAACAGCCTCCATGCTGAGCTTATCTGTTACTACACAAGTCATAGGAACAGGTACTAAGACTTTGCATACTTAATTCACATGCAAAATGGCATGCAAGGTTGTCTTTCCTGATTTGATAGGATTTGAAATAACTGTAGGAAAGAAGGCAAAGTCTCCAAGAAAAGAGAAATAAATAATGGACTTTGACCAAGTCTCACATCTAGAAAAAATAAGAGTGCAGAAAGAGAAACCCAATCAAATGGATAAAGTTTAAGTAAATGTGGTCATTTTCAAGGGGCCAAGGGCCACAATTCCTCCTTTAAAAAGGGAACTGAGCTTTTTTCCCTCTTTTTTCACGCAGTTCCATTGCTTTGGTGACTGCTGACACCTGGTTATAATGCTATTTTCCTTCCTCAGTTTGTATTTGAGAAAACAGATAGTAGGGAGATCTGAATGGACATAAGTGAGGAAGATATGCATAATCTAACCCTGTTCGTTCCCAGTTAAAATGTCTGAATGTCCCAGCCACAGTGGCACACACTTCTACTTCTTGTTAGTGGGGAGAGCTGAAGCTGGCAGATCTCTTGAGCTCAGAAGTTTTGAGCAGCATTAAGGCTAAAATCAGGTGTCTATCCTAAGTCACTGGGAGAGCTCTCAGGCACCAATATGGTGAACCTGCAGAAAGGTGGGTTGGAGCACCAGGTTACCTAAGCAGGGTCAAAGTGACCCAAGTTAGTGCTTCTGGGGTAATGACATCAGGCCCAAGATTAGGCCCTTTCACTTACAACCAGGACAAGATAGGAAGACCCAGTAGAAAACACAAAAAACATGTCATTCAAACTCAGAAGCCCAAAGCATTGTGGATCATAGAGAACTTGGTCTTTCTCTTACAAAGCATATGTGTCGGGGAGACAGGGAAGGTTTTCAGGGAATTACTCTTCTGGGGCACAATTTGGTAGTTCCTTCTAACAAAGAGACAGAGGGGAGCAGGATCTTGGCAGCTAAAAAGTATATTACCATGGGGGCAGCTAGGTGGTGCAGTGTATTGAGAGCTGGTCCTAACTTCAGGAGGACCTGAGTTCAAATCCTACCTCAGGCACTTGACATTTACTGGCTGTGTGACTCTGAGCAAATCACTTAACCCCAATTGCCTCACCAATAAATAAATAAAAGGCATATTGCCCTGAATATAAGCCTCAATAGTCAACCTTTCCCAGAGGAGTGATGCTACTAAGGTGGGGAAATCAGCTTGAATGCACAACACAGTAACATCAATACTAAGACTAAAAGTGAGTAAACTTGAGTCCTGAATCTAAAGAAACTCACTGGAAAGCCTCTGACAAGTCACTTCCACTCTCTGGGTCTCAGATTCCTCCACTGTAAAATGTGATCTCCAAGATCCCTTGGAGCTTTAAGAGATATAGCTTCACGATCTTTTGTCTTCCCCGAATCCCGACTACCACCATGGAAAGGGAGAAAAGAGCCTCTTTTATTCTCTATGGGTAAAGGGAAATGAGGACCCACATATCAAAATCATCGAATGCCTCCTGGCCCCTCAACCTAGCAGTCTAAGCAGGAAACATAATGTGGTAGAGGAGAATGCTTTGGGCTCCCATCCTTATCCCACATACACGGGCAGAAGATGTGCATTATTCCTAACACCACAGAAAGCAGGATTGACCCAAGAGATAGAACTCGGATGGAGGGAGAAAGTCATGGGAAGATGTGGAGGATATGCAGAATTATGTTGAAGGGACTGATTCTCTCCTATTTTGGATAAACCTATAAGGAAGCATCCCATAAAGGAAACTGTCTAACTCAGAAATTCAGCAGTCCTTTTTACCCATCCCTCCTCGAGACTAAGTGCTTTTTATGCTTAGAGCTGCAGGGGAGAAAACGAAAGTAAATGTTAGCCCACTATGATGCAGGGTTTCCATGGGTTAGGCTACCCTGATTCAGAGAGGGATGGGCCCCCTTCATCCCCATGTACACTCTCTCCAACCCTGGGGAGGTGCCCTCCCGCCAATCATTCTCACATTTGAATGGAGTAACACTGACACCTAGGGGCAGATCTTGGGGCAGCAATCTGGCTCCCTGCAGAAACCCAGAGGGGACAGACTCCTCCGTTTCCAAAAAGAGAAGTGCAAGTTTCAGGTTCTTATGAGAATCTTCTGATGGAAGACTCCCCAGGTTTGCCTTTCCTCAGAGGCATTAGGCAACCCAGGAGGGAAGTCAGGAAACTGTTATCAGTTGTATGTACATTCTGCCCCGGGGAAGCTAGTTCCCCCAGCGGGGAACACGTAAGAGATTTCCAAACCTGTGGAGCCCATAAAGATGTGCTTACCAAATTCACTGGCACAAAGATGCTCTATGATGGCTTCCGATTTCATCTCATTATCACAGGGTGGACACACAGCTGTGCCTAGCAGAAGGAAAAGAAAAGTAATGAGCAAGTTGGAAATAGAGACATGGGGTATGGCGAAGGAAGGCATCCCCTGATTGGATCCAATCACTGAGGCCATGCTAGGAAGGCTAGAGAGGTGGAAAGAGCCTTGGAATCAGTGTCAAAGGACCGGGGTTCAAATTCTAGCTCTGTGTTACTCTTACCCTCAATTTTCTCATCTGCAGAATGAATTTGGACAAGGTAACCTCTAACATCCGTTCCATTTCTAAAACTATGATCCCGTGAAGGGAAGAATAATTTCGGGGTATTCCTGACCTCTGCTGGTTAGGGTGAGGAGGAAATGTTGTAGCCTCCCTTAATGAAAGGATCTGTTCTGAAAAACTTGGACTCAGTCTAAAAGCTGCACCCAAGGACCTCCAAGGCCACATGTGACCTCGAGGCTGCAATTTCCCAACTCCTGCTTGGTCCAAAATATGTGCTGCTTCTGTCTCTGCTTAAATCAACACTGTCTAAAGAGAAGGGGACAAAATATGGGGAATGGTTGAAACCACTCATTTCTTGGTGAATTTTAGATTATTTCAGGCACTGTTTTCTCACCTAAATATTGGTTTTATTCTATTTTATGGGTCTTTCTTTTCTCTTCTTTGTCTATTGTTTACTACTATAATCAGCAGTAAAAAGCAGAACCTCTTTTTCTTCCCTTTTCCTTGCCCTTTCTCCAACATGATCTTACCAACATATTTGGCCAGGAAGTCACTCTCCAAGATACATTGAATCTGGGTGGTGGCAGAAGAAAAGAATGCATTCTAAGTTTATTCAGAAACTCCATCCCCAGGACACTGCCACCCTCATCCAGCTTCACTCTGCAAAGGGCAGAATTTGTTGGAAGGAAGGGGAGTTAGAGTGGGGAGGGGTCAGCAAAAAAAAGCTGCCAAATGGAAAGGCAGAAATTGGTGGGGAGAGGCACCTCAGTGGACTTTAATTAGTGAATGCCTGTAAAAGGCTTTGAAAGGTGAGGAGTACTGGGGGAGGGGCCAACCACCATAGGAAGGAACTTCTGAAGACTGATCCAGAATGACTCCTCTGACATGAAACCACTGAACTACAAGCAGCTAGTACTGAAACTCCCCCTTCCAACTCTCACTTCCAGGCATTCACACAAGCCATCCCTCATGCCTGGAATGCATCCCCTCTTTATCTCTCTCTGCCTTTCAGAATCTTAGAATTCCCTCAAGGCCTAACTCAGTGATACCTCCTCCATGAGGTCTTTCCTGATCTCCCTCCCCACCACCTAAGAAAAAGAAAAAATCCAATAGGTCTTTAATGAATACATGCCTAGTTTAGTCAGTGAAGGCAGTTGTCATAACAGAAGGACCCAGTGGAAGCAAAGTATCGCTACCAGGAACAGTAGGGGTGTAAGAGGCCAGACATTCTCATGCCCAAGAAACAGCCATGTTTAGAAATGGAACACTGTACATCAACAGTCTGGGGCTTGGTAGACTGAAGCTTCAATGTAT
Source organism: Potorous gilbertii (assembly GCA_028658325.1). Classification (NCBI taxonomy): domain Eukaryota; kingdom Metazoa; phylum Chordata; class Mammalia; order Diprotodontia; family Potoroidae; genus Potorous; species Potorous gilbertii. The sequence goes on from CM053769.1 coordinate 198,695,354, forward strand.
AGTTGCCGCAGCCCGCTCTCTCTGCCCTAAATAAAAAGTCATGACGCTGGAAGGGAGAGGTAGATTGGTGCAGTGAAAGAGATTGGGAAGTCATCAGGCCTGGGTTCAAATCCTATTTGGCCGGGAGAACAGCTAAGGTCCCTTCTAGCACTAAGTCCTATGAATTTGTTGAGACCTCACGTTAAGGAGTTGATGCCAGACCTCAAACTGCTCAGGAGGGAGCCAGTGCCCACTCCAGGTGGAGGTGTCCTCTGCTCAGAAACATGTCCCCAATCTTTTTTTCTTCTTCCCATCCCCCCTCAAGAGAGTAGCCCACAGCTTCTCCTCCCTCATCAAACAGATCAAAGGAGTTCCTCAGCATGGGACACAGATAGTGAGAAGAATGTAGCTTCCTGCTCCCCAACAACCAAACACAAACACACACACACACACACACACACACACACACACACACACACCCCACTTCTTCCCAGGATAAGAGGAAAGGAGCATGGATGGGAAGGATGATGAATAACTTCTCCCAACACATTAATGTACTCAGAGCACCTATACTCCACAGCTAGGGAAGAATTAATGCTGTGTCAGCAATTGGGAGACAATACTGTGCACAGTAATGTGTAATCTCTTCCCTCCTTCCACGTAGGGTTCCAATACAATCTGAAGGCAGTTTATGTTAAAGTTCATAAGACATGCGCTTTGCAGAAGAATTACATACATACATACACATACACACACACATGTATTTAATTTCTCCAAACAGCAGCTACACATGTCCACCCATTCTAAAAAATGAATCCTAACAATCTGGTAAATGTCCAGTGACCTAGATGGGGTCAGAACCTACCCTGCAAACTAAAAAATGGATAGCATTCTATAAGGCTGGCTCACAGTTTACTCTTCACTCAGGACTTGAGAGATGAGAGCTAGTGCTAGTATCTCATGAACAAGGACCAAGTCTGGCTTAGAATATGATGCTTTGACCCTATTCTCTGCGTATCAAGGAAGGGAGGGATGACCAAGGAAAGATGGGGGGATCATTCCTAAAGTGCACAGATACAGGATGCAGTGCCAAAATATTCCCACTGTTAGAAAAATGGTTGCCCTCTCCCAAGTAACAATGAATTCCTGCAAGGGTAGAATACTTTCAGTTTGTTCCCTGTTTGGGTAAAAACAAAACAAAAAACTAGAAACCTTCCTTGTGCAAAGTTACAAGAATAGAATCTTGACAGGCAGCAGCAGAGAAGTTAGGATGTTTGAGGCATGGAATCTAGTTCCACATATTTGACTTCCCCTATGTACCTAGTCTGCGCCCTGCTCTGTCCAAAGCACTCAGACCCTAAAAATGACTCATGGAACTCAGCATAAGGGCAGTTTCCTTACTCCTAAGTTTAGCCCTGGAAGGTCAGTTTACTACTTCTGATGATGACAAGTGTGGAAGCAGTGACCTCTATGTGTTTCCTGCATTGTTTTCCTTATCAGAACTATTTCCTTATGGGCAATTCTGGAGCAGCTTTATTCTAAGGGGAGAAGAAGGAATGTGTAATGCAATATTAATCTGTGACTCCTCTGATATGTATTTGGGGGCCCTACAGACTGCAGAAGGAGGAGGAATGAAACGGATCAACCATATGAAAAGTGGAACCAAATCCCAATTTGAAAGTTTGTAATAATCACTTAGGTTTTTAAAGTTTTAAAAGCAAGAAAATCCTGAAAGATTTTGGAGTAGTAGCAGCAGCAGCAGTAGCAACAGCAGCGGTAGAAGTAGCAGTAGCAGTAGCAGTAGTAATAGTAGTAGTAGCTGTAGTAGTAGCAAAGCATGAAGGAAAAACCAAGCATCCAAGCATTAGGGTTGACTTTCTTTAAGTGAATTAAAACATACACATACCAGAACTTACAATCTCTCTCCCTCCCTCCCTTCCTCCCTCCCTCCCTCTCTCTCTCTCTCTCTCTCTCTCTCTCACACACACACACACACACACACACACACACACACACACGCCAACACAAAGGGCAGGTAGATGAAATTCGGGTAATATTTATCCTCTCAGCTACAAATACAGAAGGAAGAGAAAGTAATTTTAAAGTGCATGATTGTGATGGCATTAGATGGGGGTGCCAATGTTGAGGCACATCTCAGGAAATTCATTCATTCATTTTCTCACACAATGAAGACTCAAGAGTAAGGAAGAAATCATGCAAGTTTCTATTCTTTGATGAAAAGAGCACATGCATGCACCCACTCTCCTCCTAGGAGAACCATACAGGAAAGAGAATCCAAGAATATTGTGAGAAGATGGTGGCCCTTATACAACCACAATCTATTGAAGAAAAGGAAATCAGCTTAGATAGTTCATATATGCTAGAGTTTCTAAACAAACGGAAATGAAACAAAGGCATGAAAAGTTTTTTTCAAATTTGAGTCTGGTAAAACTTTAAAAAAAAGTGTGTGGCTTTGGAGGTTTTAAGTGTTGATGGGATTGAAGTGCTTGAGAAATCACTCTTCTGTAAAGTATGCAATTGCCTGTCCAATAACAGCCCACAGAGGCCTGGCATCCACTCTGAGAAAAGGTGGATTTTGAACTAACATTTGCAATAAAGGCAGTTCAGTATAACAGCAAAAACATCTGATTTGAAATCTGAAGAGCTGTGTTCAAATCCTGGCTATGTGTAAGGGCACACACTACCTGTGTGACCTCAGGTAAGTCAATTAATTCCTTTTCCTGAGCTTTAGGGTCCTCCCCCTTAAAATGAGCAGAGTTGGACGGCATCATCTGCAAGGTCCCTTCTAGTTCTATTCTATGGTTCTAAGCTCATTTGAAGAAAAACCTGGGTCAGGCTAACCAAACCAATCCCCAAAGCCCAGGGTGTGCATAGATGTATGTGCATGTGTGTGCGCTTGAGCGTTTAAACATGTTCATGCATGCTAAGCACAGCAGATTTAGATGGAGAGTGAAACTTGGGACTGACAATATCTAAGATTCTAGTCCAAGTCGGGGATTCTCATTTCTGCTTCCTTGTTACCTGACTTCCTTCAAGTGCTAACATCTTCACTGGGAAACCTTTCCCAGTCTCTCTTAATTCTCTTCCCTTCTTTCTGTTAATTTTTTTTATAATTTATCCTATGTATAGCTTATCTGCACATAGTTATTTGCATGTAGGTTCACCAGGTCATGCTGTGAGTTCCTTGAAAGCCGTGGCTGTCTTTGCCTTTCTCTGTATCCTTAGCACTTAGCAATGTTCCTGGGACAGAGTAATCACTTAATAAGTGTTTATTAACTGAATAACTGAACATAGTAACAGTTCCTTGGCTAGTGCTACTTCTGCTGTGTGCAAAGTATCAACTCTTTTAAAGAGGATTTTGTGAGAACTGCACTCATGATTGCTTTAATCCAAAACTACTAGTTTATTTTCCCAAATTGCCAGCTGCTTGGTCTTCTCTCCGTACTGTTATCATTCTATATCTCTGACTTCATTCAGAAAATCAGAACCACCAGCCCTCCTTACATGGAAAAGGGAGCTTACTTGATGGCAGACCCAAGGATCTTTAAGCAGCTGAAAAGAGGCTTGAGAAAGTCAAGCTCATCAAGGGGATGCAGGGAGGATGGGTGGCCACTAAATTTCCTTCCTGGCTCCTCAGCTGGAGGACATAGAGGCTTCCTCTTCTTTTGTTCAGTCTAGGCTAAACCAGGGAGAAATGACTACCTGAGCCTCCTAGGTAAGGACAAGGAGGTGAGGGTGGACAAAATGAGGGAAACCCCTTGGGTTTTAAAAGTAAAACTGCCAAAGAAGCACTAAGCAAAAAAACACCTGGAAGTCGCCGAATCTCTGTCTCTCTGTATCTATCCTTGTCTCTCTGTCTCTCTCTGTCTCTGGGTGTCTTTCTCTGTCTCTGTCTCTCTGACTCTCTCTTTGTCTCTGTCTTTCTGACTGTCTCTGTCTCTCTGTCTCTCTCCTTCTCCCCCGCCCTTGGAGGGGAAGAGAATGGGGGTGAGGGTAGGAGAGTATTCTTTCAGTCCATCCATCCACTTGTCCCCCATCCCCAGTTTCGTAGCTATTTTCTCCGTGGCTACCCCCTCCAAAGCCCGGACTCTTCTATCCCAGGTCGTGTCCGCTTCCGGTCCCCGAAAGTGGCAATTACATGGTAATCGGAGGAGGATTGTGTGCAATAACAGCCGGCCGGGCGGGAGGGCCGGCGAGCGTAGTTGCCAGGGCAGGCGCTGGGCTCGTCCCCCCAGCGGAGAGAGGAAGGCGAGAAGGAAAAGCCTGCCCAGGCTGCAGGCGACGGACCGTTCCACATGGGCAGAACACAACGTGCTTTGTTTGCTCAAGGTAATTGCTCGGCTGGCTCTCGAAAGGAGCTGAATTTCCCGTAAGGTTAACCCTGTGCAGACGGGGGGAGTGTCAATCCGTGTTGCCCCCAACTCATTTCATTGTGGCCTGGACTTCCCAGAACCCTAGTCCAAGGCTTAGATAACTGAACCGCATCCCTCACAATACTTTCCCCCTCTTATTCCACATCCCACTACAACAATCAACTGTGTTTGAAATTAAATAACATCCCTCAACAAACACACTCATACTCCCGCTAACTGGGAGAATTTCATCTTTATGTATTTTTGAAATGAAGTAACAACCCCCACCCCCATGCCCCGCGAGCACCCCTTCCCCCTGAACTATTTCTTTATGAATCTACAGGGAATGAGGACGTAAAAGTCACTACACTTCAAGGTGGCCTGGTAGATGTGTAAGCACCAGCCTTTACCTCCCTCCACTCTAAACCACTCAGCATCTACACACACACACACACACACACACACACACACACACACACACACACACACACTCACACACACACACATACACACACACCTCTGAGGTTATCCAGTCAGCTAAGTGTTATAATTCATTCTTGTGAATGTAGAAAATTCTCTGTCTCGGTCTATTTCCGCGTCTCCCCTCTCCACACACACATCCCCAACCACGAATTGTCTCTAAAATCTGAGAGAAAACACTTGCTAAAAGCTTATGAGAGAATAGACCAGTCATCTGGGAGGATTTTAAATTCAGAGCTAGCAGAGCTAATGCTTACCCTCATTGAGACAATAGACAATGAGTTAATTACATTTTTCCTCCTTCTAATTACCCGGGGATTTGTGTTACTGTTCGGTGAAGGGAAGTGGAGGAATCCAAAGATGGGAGAGAGAGGGATCCTCTCACAGCCCCAGATTAACAGTCCTAACCTGAAAGGGATGGGGGGAGGAATCACCGAAGTTTCTAAACTTTTTTTGCAGTTAGCCCCACCGCTATCCCGGGGCTATTTTGCTGAAGATGGTGTTTAAGCCTCACTGTACGTATGAAAATAAACAAAATAGCTCAGCATTCTCCCAAAACTTGCTTGCTTGCGCGTGCACACATACACACACGCACACACATGCATTCGCACACACACGACAGAATTTTCATTTTCATTTGGGAGCTCTACTCTCTTCTTTAAAAAAAAAAAAATGTTCCTTGGGAACATTCAACCCTCCCAAGGGATGGTGCAAGAGGTTTCTCTCCTCTCACTTAGAGATTACCGGCTTTGTTAGAGTGAGAGGTCGGGATGAGAGCAGGACTCAATCTCAGAGAAACACTAAGCTAGAAATGGGCACAAGGGTTTTCAGAAATCAGTGAAATGAGGATAGGATTGGATATTGGAGCCAAGGCAGAGACTCGACATGCACCTAGCTCAAGGAGACAACAGCACCTCTTGTAGTTATTCCAAAAAGTTTCAAGGCAACTTCTTGGTAAGCAGCATATCTTAGACTTGGAGAAAGTGTTTCAGGAATGGAGCTTAGGGATGCCACCTTCTTACAGAGATCCAACTTCATTACGTCCTGCCCCTTCCCCACCCCCCAACCCCAAAGTGTGTCAGAAGATGAAATACGACTAAGGACGGGGAAGGAAGGAGGGCTTTTCTCCTTACCTTGAGGTTTGGAGGCCTCCGTGGCGTTTGGAGGAGTCATAGCAATGCAGACGTCTCCCTCGGGGAACTTGTCACACTTGAGCATCTCTGGCCAGTAGAAGCCAAAGAACTGCATGACGGGCTCACAGGAGTCCCGCACAGCCTCACAGAGCCAACGGCACGGATAAATGGGCCGATCCAGGCAGACGGGAGCAAAGAGAGAGCAGAGGAAGACCTGGGTGCCGATGTGACAATTTTTGTTGAGCAGAGGCACCCAGCTGCTCGCCTGCTGCTTCACCTCGGCCATCGTCTCATGCTCCAGCAGGTTGGGCAGTACCATCTTCTTGTAACCAACATTGTGGCACAGTCGCAGGTCCACTGGGATGTCCACACACTGAGGGGGCTTGGTGTAGAACAGCCCGCTCTGGTAGGAGCCGATGTCCGACTGGAAGCTCACATAGTCATACTCGCTGGCCATGCCACCAGCCCAGAGCCCAGCAGCAAAGGCCACTAATACCCCCACAGGGGGCCAGCAGCGGCCCCAGGAGTGGTGCGCCCTAACCATACTTGGCCCAGAGTCAGATCAACTTTGGGGCTGCTCTCTCTGGCCGTAGAGAGGTCTCACCGTGCAGAAAGTTTAGAGACTCCTGCCAGTGATCCTCGGGGACAAAAGAAGGCTCCTCCACCCCTCGCCCCCACCCGCACAGTTGCTGCACACTCCTGCCCAATCCAGGAAACCTTGTACTCTTCCTGCTGGGGGTGTTTGGGTGGTGGGTGGTGGGCAATGGGTAGGGAGGGGAGGGGAAGGGAGCGGAACAAATCCAGCCCCGTCTGTCCGTCTTTCCCTCTTTCCTTCCCTGGCCCGCAGGGTGAACAGCACCGACTCCCGGAGGCTGCAGGCTGGAGAGTGTGCCCTGTGCTCTTGTTAGAACCTCTGAGTCTATCCACTCAGCCAATCAGCTCGAAGCTGCGCCTTTCTGCACTCTTTTCCCCATGTCAGTCACCGCCTCAATTAACCAATCGTTTCACTTGCAAGAGGACTCAGTTTGGTAAAGCTAAATACAGGTCAACACCCCTTAAAACAAAACACAGAGAGAGATCGATAGGCAGACACCGAGACAGACAGACAGGCACACAGAGAGGGAGAGACACAGGGAGACAGATAAAGAGAGAAGAGAAATGTCTAACGCTATAACTGAGTCTGCAGAAAAAGCAGGGAACTTTAATGATTGAAACATTTAAAGTCCTTTCCAACTTTAAATTACGATCCTGGGATCCTAACAGGCATCTGAGATTTGGGCAATTTTCTATCCTTTCTTTTCTCTTTCTAAACCACTGACCTCGGAGCACCAGGCTGGTAGGTCAGTTCCTAGATTTTGATCTCTGTAGGTCCTGGAAAGACTGGTCAGTTCAGAACTACGGAGATGTGGGGGGGAGTTGTGTGGACAAGTATCTCAGAAAGGATACTGGCTAATAGTTTTCCAAACAGGACAATTCGAAAATTCTTAACTCCTCAACACCAATAACTTTGGGTTTCTGAAGCCACCTTCTGACCAAGTGAAAGGGGTTGGGGCTGATATGTTTCTTGTTTTGGAAATGTACCACCTTTCACACAGAATGGGGGAAAGTTGCTCTCAACCAATACTGAAGATTCTCTGGGGAATTTTAGTGTTCTGTGAAATACTACTTTTGTGTTCACATTTGAGAAAGGAGCTCTGGATCCATGATCCTATGATCCCATGCTATCCTTAAATATTAACATTGGTGGAGTGTGGTGGAGAGTATATACATATGCAAATATCATGCGTACATGTGTGTATATAGTCAAGACATTAGAAACACATGCTCACATATTAGCATTACTTCTATCTCACCCCTAACTCAGGCTGTAATATGGGGCTGAGTTCAGAAACACAAACAGGCATAGTACAAATGAGATGTCATTCATGATCATGGCCTGGCCCTCTATGGGGCCCTCACCCATATTTTATCCCAGTCCCAGAAAAATGAGCACACAAAGTAGAAACAAAGAGAACTTTGGGGCCTTTTGTCTCTACTCTGAGATTGACTCTTATCTAAACAGAATTCTGCCTTGGGAGTCAGGAAACCTGAGAGTGAGGGACAACTACATTGAGTATGTTGGTTCACATCTTGGAGTCTGTTTCTTCATTTGAAAAGAGAGGCCTCCTGCCAAAGATGGGCTTTGAATTGAGTCTTGAAGAAGGCCAGAGAAAGGGTAAGGGTGTCCCAGGACAGCACGAAGACAAAAGATAGAGTATCATGTTTAAGTGTCTGAAAATAAGCTAATGTTAGATTAAAGAGTATGTAAAAAGGAGTAACATATAGATAGGAAGACCAGAAAGGGGCTGGTTTATGAAGAGCTTTAAATGAAAAACCAAAGAGTTACATTTCATTTCTGTAGTTCATTTCAAGATTCACAAAGTCCTTTACATACATGTTCTCATTGGATCTTCACAATAACCTTGGGAAAAAAGTCACACCAGGATTATCATTCCCATTTTACAGATGAGGAAAGTGAGGGACAAAGCAGTACAGTAATTTGTCTATGGTCACACAGTAAGTCTCAGAGCTGAAAAACAAGACCATGAGGTCAGAACTCTTTCCACTTCACCATGGATATGACTCACTCTCAGAAAAAACTGAAATGACAGAAATCTACTATAGAGTTCCTCTTTTTTCCATTTTGTGGGTATTCTGGCATATGGATTGAGTGAAGGTGAAGACCCTGTAGAGAGTCAGTACTTGTTCATGTATATTCCAGTTGAACCAAAGGATTTCGAGCAGGAAACATCATAGCATCATAGAGTTAGAACTGAAATAGCCTTTAGAGATTATCTAGTCTGATCCCATCATTTTACAGATGACAAAAATGAAGCCCAGAGAAGTTAAGCAATATGTCCAAGTTCTCAAAAAAAAAAAAAGTAAACAGCAAAGCTTCCAATCAAATTGAGATCTTCTGATAATAAATCCGTCATTCTTTCCATTATCCTATTCTTCTTAGGCATGATGCCACTCCACCTGGCACAGGGACTCAAGAACCTGAATGACTAAGACAGGCATGGTAGAAACTCAGCCGGGCTCTGCTGGCTTGTTTGCTAAACTCCAGAATGCTTCAGGGAAGCTTGGTCTCAACCCCACAGACCTCATTTCTCTTTGGACTGATTCCAAGGAAAATTATGGCACTTGTGAAGAAATAGAACTCTTTTCTTAAAGAGATAGTACCACTGACACAACTAGGACTCAATTGTGCAGGGATGGTGTATTTAAAGTCTTCCCAAGACCAAAGGAATGCTGCAAACACATTATGGGACAAGAAGTTAAATCTGAAACAATTGCTAATGCTGTCTCAAGAGTCCACAGAGCCACACTCCTCAGAGAAACTGGCCAGCAGAAGCTCAGGGGACATTTGGAGAAAAAGTATTGTTTGCTTCTGGGATGTTTCTAACGTTTGGTCCAACTCTAATCCCAAGCCAAATTTCCCTGCTTAATGAATGTTTGGGAGGGAATGTATTTGCAGACATACATTTCCCCCAATACAGGCTTCCCTGGACTTAAAATTTTGTTCTCCTTTTGCCACGGATGATTTTCCCAGCCTTTGCTGTTCTTCTTGTTGTTTAGTAATGTCAGACTCTTCATGACCCCTTTTTGAGGGGGAGGGGATTCTTGTCCAAGACACTAGAGGGGATTGACATTTCCTCTCCAGCTCATTTTTCACACAAGGAACTGAGGCAAACAGAGTTAAATGACTTACCCAGGGTCATACAATTAGTAAGTGTCTGAGATCAAATTTGAACTCAGTAAAAGGCCCAGCCCTCTATCCACTTCACCATATAGCTGCCTATTTACCAAAACTTGTTCTGACAACCAGTCCCTTAACCCCCTACAGCCATATCCCTTTTCATATCAAACTATGTCAGGAAATGAAGTGGAGGCTGACTTGAATAAAACCTTAAGGAATCATTAGTGCTCCTGAACAAGGTTTCCCTAAGAATATCTCCAACTTTGCATAAGTTTTGTCTCGGAGGCTCAAGCAGCCAATGACATGCCAACTAAAACCTTTCTTGAACTTTTATTCAGGTCTGGTTCGTCACAATACCCCCACTCCTTTCCAAAACCTCTTATTGTGCCACAGAGTAATGATGGGATGTAATTGTCTTGAGGACAAAGGGAGAGGGTCTGTATGCCCCAATTTTGAAGCCCCACTAAGTAATATCCCAAAATCTCAAATCCAGGACTGTCTGGAGGTATAGAGAACTCCTGTCTTGAAAACCTTCATCCATATGGTCATCCCATTGTTACCATGTATAGTTCCCAGATGGAGAGTAGATATCAGCCTCAATCAGAAGATGGGAATTAATTATAAAGGGCTACATCATGCCAGGTGGTCACTATGCTTAATACATGGTGTTGAGGGCATCACCATCCTCCCAGGCTTGAGACCTCGATGTCATCCTCAATTTTTTACTTACTCTTACCCCACCCATATTCAATCTTTGCCAAGTCTTGTCATTTTACCTTCACAATGTTACTTGCATCATTCCCTTCTCCCTATCCACACAACAGCCCTCATCTCTTCATATCTGTACTATTACAATAGACTATTGGTTGGTCTTGGTGCTTCAAGTGTCTTCTCCACTCCTTTCTATCCTCCCTTGGGCTGTCAAAGTGGTCGTCCTAAAACACAAATCTGACCATGTCACATCAAGCCCTCAACTCCATAAATTCCAGTGGCTCTATATTATCTCCAGAGTCCAATATGAAACCCTCTACTTGTTGTTTCAAGTCCTTCCCAATCTGGCCCCTTCCTATCTTTCTTGCCTTGTTAAAATTTACTTCCTTGCATATATTACATTATCCAGTAACATCAGTGTTCTTGCTGCTGCTCATACAAAGCATTCAGCTCTCCCTTCTGTACCTCTTCACTGTCTTCATCCATGCCTGAAATATTCCCCCTCCTCACCTCTCCCTCCTGGGTTTCCTTCAAGACTCAGCTGAAGCCCTAGTTCTGCAGGAGGTCTTTCCTTGTTCTCTTTCCTCCCTACCCTCTCGTCATCCTATCCTTTTTAGATTACTTTCCTTATATTCTACATGGATATTACATATACCTAGTTATTTATATATTGCCTCCCAATTAGAATTTAAGCTCCTTGAGGGAACAGACACTGTTTTTACATCTCTTTTTTCTCCCTGCTCTTTGTTTGGCATGCAGTTATGTCACATACTGCAGCTTGTTGAAGTTACAGTGTATGATTTAATGGAATGCTACTGTGCTTTAAGAGGTGACTAGTAGGACAGTATCAGAACAATCTGGAAAGACATATGTGAGCTGATGCAAAGTAAACTGAGAAGTGGAAGATCATTGTGCACAGTAACAGCAATATTGTAAGAATAATCAACTGTGAAAGACTTCACTACTCTGATCAAGACTGTGATCCAAGACAATTCCAAAAGATTCATAATGAAAAATGCTGTCCACCCCTAGATAGAGTGGAAATTGAAATATATTTTTTCAATTTGTTTTTCTTGCTTTCTTTGCACCATAACTAATATGGAAATATGGATTCCATGATTTCACATGTATAGTTGATACCATATTTTTGCCTTCTCAATGGGTGGAAGAGAATTTGGAACTTAAAATCTTTCTTAAATGAATATTAAAAATAAATAACAAAATAAATAACAAAACATATGGAAATATGTTTTGCATGATTGCACACATATAGCCTACATCAGATTGCTTAGCATCTCAGGGAACAAAGAGATCAGAGAGGGATAGAACTTGGAACTCAAAACTTTAAAAAATGAATGCCAAAAATTGTTTTGCCATGTAATTTGAGGGGAGGAAGTAAAATATTATTTTAAATACATAAATAATAATTTGAAAAATAAAACATATACTGGTTGCCTGAAAGACTGACCAGTACTCTTTTCATTTTCAGGATATGTTCAACTTTGGAATCAACTGAGCTCATATTTGCACATAGTAGGTGCTTAATAAATATTTTCCCCTTCTGAAGATGTAATTACTTTCCTAATACAAGAAGCACAAAGGAAATTTTTCTAATGGTGAGGGTTATTCCAAAGTAAAATAGAGAACCTTGGGAAGGTAGGAAAAAGTTCCCCATCACTGGTGGTTTTCAAGGCAGAGTCTAGACAAACTCTCATTAGGCATAGTGCAAAAGGGATAAAAACTTGGTTAAATTTAGTTTACCTTCCAGATCTAAAGTTCTATGATTCACAATGAATTGCAACACTGCATTGCTCAAATTTTGTATGTGGAAGTTCAGTTTCTTTGTTCCTTAGTAGGGTTATTGAAGCAGGGGAGGCAAGAATAGAGGAGAAGAGGGGAAGAGAAGGAAAAGAGGGATTTTGTGGAATTATATGGACATTGGGTCTGTTATTTCCCATTCCTGGGGCTCAGTTTATTCAACTATAAGATACAAGAGTTGGGTTTGATGATTTTGAGAACTTTTTCAGAGCTTAGATTCCATGACTCTAAGCTCTGGGGAATTCTCTGTCATGTTGATAGAGTTAAAGAATTCTAAAGTTCCAATCTGTAAATTAGGAGCCTTGCTCCTTTCTGGGTGGGGGAAGTAGGAGGGGAGGGAAGGAAGGAAGGAAGGGAGGGAGAGAGGGAAGGAGAGTAAGAAACAAGGAAAAAGAGCTTTAAATATCATCTCCCATTTCAAAAAAGGTTCCAATCTTTCCCAACTGTCCAGTCAGGAAATCAGGAGCCCAGAAGCAGACAGAGTAATGCCTTCCATGAAAAGCTGTAGACATCCTTAGCAAGAGCTTCAGGGGAGGAGAGGAAAGGATGAAGAGACCTCATTATGATGGAAGATGGCCTAGTATTGTCTCCAGAGGGGCAGGAGAAGCAAAAGAAGACCACTCACAACTAGTAGGCCAAATCAACCACCTCTTGACACTTTGGGAGGCTCTAGAAAATCGAAAGTGAAGCAGCACATGCTTCAGTGACAGGAGGCCCATAAATCTGCCAGGATAGCTGCAGGAAGGAGACTAGGAGCCAGGATGCATTCCCCATGGAGCCTGGTGCTTGTTTACCTAACCTGTTCACTGCAGGAAAGTGCCCTGGCCTCCACTAGCCTTTCCCAAAGGACATAGCTATGTTGGGAGGAGGGGTGGGATTTGGGGCAAAGAAATGAACTGCATCTGTTTCCCAACCATCTCCCTACCAAGAGTACCTTTCACCCCAATGGCCATGGGAGCAAAACTGTTAAACAGGGTGTGGTTGTAGGAATACTTCCAAGAGTCTATCACCCCTACAGCACACACACACACACACACATATACACGCATGCACACGCAACACACACTGATCTTCTCCTCCCACACAACCATTCATGCCTGAAATGCCACCAGAATCATTATTTGGGATCCAAGTCTAGAACATGCCTCCCACCCCTTGTCAGAAAGTAATCCACTAAGCTCTAATCAGCCATTACCACTTCAGAATGGATAGATCTTAAGGAGTTAGTTCATATATATAGTCTACTGAGAGGAACAAGTTTAGCTAGAGGAAAGGATGGAAAGGCAGGTCTATGTTATAGAAAGGATCATTTGTCATGTATGAATTGGATTAGAATGCCATTGAGTTCCCTTCCAATTCTAAACATCTACGATCATGAAAAGATATACGTGAACTGGGAGAACAGAAATAATAAGTGAAGAACAGAAACTGTCTCTCTGACAATCATCTGAGGTGCAATGTGGTCCCCAAAAGAATTAACAGAGGACTAGACAAAAAAGTTTTTTAAAAGCCCACAATATAGGGTAGAACTAGAGGCAATGGTAAAAGTTGTAGAAAGATGAGTTTCAATTTGATGCAAGGGAAAACCTTTTTAATAATTAGAGTCGTCCAAAAACTAAATGGGCTTTCACTGAGGGATATGGAATTCCCAGTCACTGGACATCATCAAATCATAGTTCTAGAGCTGAAAGCAATCACTAAGGTCATCTAATCTAGCCCACTCATTTTGCAAGCAATGAAACGGAAATCCCAAAAGATTCAGTAATTTGTCAAGAACCCATAGGTAGTGTAAGAAACAGTATTTGAACACAGCTCTTCTGAATCCATAGCTGTTGTTGTCTGTTCTTCATACTTGAAGAGAAGCAAAAAGACATCACAATGTTGGGGTCAAGGTACAGTGTGTTTGACTGTGACTGATCAGACTAATACAAGCTCAGAATGCTCAACCACAGGTTGGACACAAATGGTCTTAACACTACCACAAAACCAGATGTCTGCTTATCAGGGATGCTATCATGGAAACTCTTGTTCTGAGTAGGGGGCTGGACTGGATGGCCCCTGAAGTCCTTTCCAACTCAATCTGTGATTTGGATGGTTTTATTCTGTCATTTGTGAAGTATTGTATGGTTTGGAGAAAAAAAACAACTTGGAGTTATGAACTGGTCCAATTATTTTGGAGAACAATTAGAACAATGCAAAGGGCTATTAACTATACATGCACTTTGGCCCAGCAATACCCCTACTAGGTCTGTATCCCAAAGAGAGAAATGAAAAGGGAAAATGGCCTATTTGTACAAAATATTTTAGCAGCTCTTTTTGTGGTGGCAAAGAATTGAAATTCAAGGGGATGCCCATCAGCTGGGGAACAATTGAACAAGTTGTGGTATATGATTGTGATGGAATGCTAGTGTGCTGTAAGAAATGATGAGCAGCCTAGTTTCAGAAAAACCTGAGAAAACTTACATGAACTCATGCAAAGTGAAGTGAGCAGAACCAGAAGAAAATTGTACATAGTTAACAGCAATATTGTAACAATAATCAACTGTTAATCTGGTCAATACAATGATCTATGACAATTCCAAAAGACTCATAATAAAAAAAATATTATGCCCCTCCAGAGAAAGAGCTGGTGAACTCTGAGTGCAGATTGAAGTATATTTTTTTCACTTTATTTTAATGACTTTTTTTCACAACATGGCTAATATGGAAAAATGTTTTGTATGACTTTATGTGTATAATAGGTATTATATTTCTTACCTTCTCAATGGGTGGGAGAGGGAGTGGAGGGAAGGAGAGAATTTGGAACTGAAAATAATTTTTTAATTAAAAAAAAAAAACAACCAAAGAGGGGCCCTAGGGCAAAGTTCCGGCAGCAGACTGGAGATTCAAGGGATAGAAGTTCTCATTTCATCTAAATTCTATGTAACCCTGGGCCATATGTTAAACTATAGCATATACATGTCTCATTTCTAGAGTGATAGAACCATGGTATTAGATCTGAAAGAGATCTTCCAAATAATCGAGTCTAACCACTTTTATTTTACAGATGGGGGAAAAAGTCCCAGAGAGGGGAAGAGACTTGCCTCTGGTCAGCACCCTCTTCTGACCCTAATACCAGTGTTCTAACTATCAAATGCTATATCTAATAAGATGGAATGTAATAAGAAAAATGTAAATTCTTTCATTTGACTACAAGAAAAAAATCAACTTCACAAATATTAGATAGGAGAGGCATGAACAGATGGCAGTTGTTCTGAAAAAGATCTAGGGATTTTAGGGATGTGACAACAGAAAAAAGCTAATGTATTCTTAAGTGCACAGTAAGAAAAGCATATCATCCAGAAATAGGGAGTTGACAGTCCCACTGCCCCTCTGCCTTCATCAGATTTCAACTGAAGTCTAATGTTCAGTTCTGGGGACTGCAGTTTAAGAAGGACATTGATGATCTGGAAAGTATCTATAGGATGGTAATCAAGATGCTTAAGAGTCTTGAGACCAGGGCATAGGAGGATAGAGGTTGAAGGAACTAGGCATGTTTAGCCTACAGAAATGAAGACTCAGGGGTTGTGACAATAGTCTTCAAGGAACTAAAGGCCTATCAGGTGAAGAAGTGGTTAGATTTGATTCTGTTTGACCCTAGAAGGTCAAAGCAGCAGTGATGGGTAGATGTTGCAAGAAGAAAAAAGAAAGAAACAAATAAAAAAGGAAAGAAAAAAGTCAATTTTAGTCTGGTTATCAGAAATATGTTCTTATCCACTGGAGCTTTCCAAAGATGGAATGACCCACCTTGAGAGGTGAGGTTCCCCCTCTTTGGAAATCTTTACACAGAGCCTGAACTATCTCTTGTTAGGTATGTTATATAGGAGAATTTTTGTGTGTATATGGGTCAAGCAGGATGCCCACTGAGGTCCCTTTCAATTCTCAGATCCTGGGATTCTGTGAAACAAGAGTGGTAAAACAGTCAGAATATTCTAAGTGATTGGTATTATCCATTAATAAAAAATAATACAGAATCCTCTGAAGTTTCTATATGCCCATCTATTTCTCCATCAACCAATGAGAATTATTATGGATAAGTCACTGTGCTAAGAATACAAAGACAAAAATGAAATGATTCCTACCTTCAAGGAGATTTAGGAGGCAATGTATAGATAGACAGACAGATAGATAGATAGATAGATAGAGGTGAATATGGCTAGATAAATATATATGAACACACATATTAACACATATATATAATTTTCTTCATCTATGAAACAAGGGGGATTTATAAGAAAGCTTCGAATGCTAACATTTCATGTTTCTATGATTCTAAAATGAAAAATTAGTATATGTAAGATAAAAATAAGTGCTCTTTGGCTGCTGTGTTTTTTTAATGGGGTGGACACTAATGCCTGACAGGATCAGAAAAGGTTTCAGGTAGGAAGGGACACATGGGCACGATTTTGAAAGAAACAAGGAATTGCAAGAGGTGGAAGTGGGGAAGGAGAGCACTCTAGGCAATATAGAGGCATAGAGAGACAGGAGATGTGTTTCTAAGGAAGGGGAGAAGGGAGAAAAGAATAAGCATTTATTAAGTGCTTATTATGTGCCAGTACTGTGCTGAGTGCTTTACAAATATTATTTCATTTGATTTTCACAACCCTGAAAAACAGATGCTATTATTTTCCCCATTCTGCAGTTGAAAAAACTGAGGCTGACAAAGGTTACATGACTTGCCCAGGGTCCTTCAGCTAATAAGTATCTGAGGGTATCTTTGAACTTCCTGACACCAGACCAGTCCTCTATCTGCTGTACCACCTAGCTGTAACAACAGTAACATGATCAATCAATAAAGAGGATGAGGAGTGAGGGAGAGGAGATAAGATTAGAAAGGCAGATTGGGGCTAGGTTGGGAAGGTATCTAAAAGCCAGAAAGCTACATTTGTATTTGACCTTAGAAGTAATAAGGAGTCATCAGAGTAGTCTCCCTTTAGTATCAAAATAGCTTATTAGAAGGGACCTATAAAAGCCCCACTTTACACACACATACAAAAGGATCCACCTAACTCCAAGAGGTCAGCAACCTTCCAGGGACATACATCATTCAGACACTCAATTTACAAAAACAATCTAGTTCAGAAGGATAGAGGCAGAGTGAGACTTCTGCCAAGAAACCCAACTCTACAAGGTACTCACAGTGTTCCCAAAGAAGCTCTCAAGGAAATACCTGGACAGACCAAGAGAGATGAGCATCGACTCCCTCTCCCCCTTTGCTTTATTCTGAGCAAAATGGAACTTCCATTCTGAAGACATTTCCAGTATCCAACAATATAAATGGTTATCCTATGCCTAAGGTTTCTGTAAACCTATACCAGCTTCCATTAAAATGTAAGTCTGGTCTTAGACATTTACTAACTGTGTGACTGTCTTAGTTTCCTCGATTGTAAAATGGTAATAATGCCCTTTCCCCAGGGATGTTATGAGAAATGACTGAGCTAATATTTGTAAATCACTTAGCATAGTGCCTGGCACTTGACAGGCTGTTTCAAAGGAGGTGAGGAGGCAGTCTGGGTTAGATGACATGCCCAGAGTCATCGGGCTAGGAAAGGCCACTGAGCCACCTACCTAACTATCCATTGGGGTTTTTTTGAGGTGATGGGGTTAAGTGACTTGCCATAGCATGCTCTTAATAAATGCTTATTTCCTTCTTTCCTTACTCTTCCTAGAAATAGGAGACCATCACAAAGTCAGGAATTCTGCATTCTGATCCTGGCTACCCCACTATATTGCATTGAATAAGTCAATGTTCCTCTGTGAGTCTCAGTTTCCTTCAATAAAAAATTCAGTGATTGGATCAAGAGCTCTTCCTCCGCTAAAAGCCTATGGGCTGTGACCCTTGCTGTCTCTCCTGTCTATGATTTTAGAACATTCTTCTTGTTCTGTCCCTTGAACCACTACTCAATCAACAAGTATTTAATATTTAATATCTGCATTTATAAGAACATTACTTTTTATCAAATCCTTCATAATGTTGGAGGAAAAACCATAAACTTTCCCAAAAACCTAATTTGTCCAGGAAGGATTTTTTTTTTTGCTTTTTGCCTTTTTACTACAGTCTAGACCACCAAATTGCTTAATATATCATATAAAGCCTCATAAATAACAACTTCCCAAATAGAAACACTAAGCCTCGGAGCCCTCTCCAAGCTCTACATTAACTCCTCCAGTGTGCAGGCTTTTCCAATGATTTCAGTCCATAAATATATAACTAGCTTCTTCTTATATTACTGTGTAATCCTTAATAATATCATTTATGTTTTATTGCCATTATCCTGAGTCCCATGACAATAGAATAAAATATTCTCCTTGACAGTTGAAATACTCTAGCATTCACCATGATTGTAACTGATCCTACTTTTCCAACATCTTGGTTTTACTTCTAACCTGTCTGGAATTGCTATTGAGTTATTAATGAGCACTTCTGATCTGCACCTTTTAACCTTGATCCTGCATTAAAAAAACAATGGGTAGGGTGAAGAAAACCCTGCCCACATCGAAATATGTATTTCATTCTGAAAATTTCATACATCACATCTCTCTGTCAGGAGATGAATGTTAGTCTTCATCATGCTTGACACTTGCTTTGACTAGAGTTCTTAAGTCTTTCAGAACTGTCATTTCACAACGTTGCTATAATTATCCTATAAATTTTTCTCTCTCGATCTACTCACGTCACTCCATATCAATTCACACAAGTCTTTTCTGGTCCCCCTGAAATCATTTCTCTCCTCATTTCTTATAGCATAGTGGTAGGTAATTCCATTACATTCAAATACCATAATTTGTTCAGTCATTCCCCCAGTTGATGGAGATGGCCGATATAGGAATTTGTTTTGATTGAGTATGCAGATATTTGTTACAAAGGTTTTATTTTTCCTTTTTTTCTCAATGTGTAAGGGTCTGGGGGGTGGAATAAGAGGGAGGAAAAAAACTCAATAAATTAGTATTTATTAAGCTACTATGTGTTAGACACTGTGATAAGTTCTGAGGATAAAAAAAGGGGAAAAAATAGGTCCTGATGTCAAAGAGCTCACAGGCTCATGTAATTAAAAAATAATAATAAAATATAATTTAAAAAAAGAAAAGAATGCTGGAATGGAAGTCAGGAGACCTAGGCACTCACTAGTCGTGGTTTTGGTCTTAGTTTGCTCCTCTGTAAAAGATGATTCAGTGCTTTCTAGAATCCCTTCTTAACAGTCTGTGATTTTCTACCTAGTCAGGACCATAACTAGGAGTTCATATAACTGGGCTAAATTTAGCCTTGGGCTAAGATGGTAGGGAAAGGGTATCTGTGGTCACTATTGTATCCGACTGAGGTACATTGGAGGCAGGTTCTGGGAGTTGAAGAGGTCAATGAACTAGGAAACTAGGGTAGTTGAAGGAAGAAATAGCTGGGGTTCAGAAGACAGTGAGTTAGGTTCTGAAGGCATTGAAGAAGCTGGCAAAGGACCAGAGATGACAAGGGAGGAAAAGGTGAAGTAGTGAAAGCTAAGTAATAGCAGCAGAGAGCAGGTCTGAAAATGGCATCAGGGAGCAAGGAATAAGACAATCGGTCCTCTTGGTCCTGACTAACGGAGAAGGGGAAGTCAGCCTTAGAGAGGGAACCAGAGATGGGTGGTCTGAGAGACAGGGGTGGAGGAGAGAGAAAAAAGGAGTAACACTTCAAAGGCCTCTACTTTAGTCACCTGATGAGTAATGAAGTACCCATGGATGAGTGCCATGACGTAGTCAGGAGAAAGTTGGACTTCAGAGGATACCAGATGACGTTAGGCATGCTAGGGGAAGAGATCTAGGAGCACAGAATCATAGACTTGGAGCTGGAAGGGACCGTAAATGTCATCTAGTTTAATCCACTCATTTTGTAGATGAGGAAACTGAAGACCGGATAGGGAGAGGGACTTGCCTGAGTCACAGAGCTGTTGTTGAATCACTGCAGTTGTGACCAATGCTTTGGGACAAGATGCTGGAGTGATTTGTCATTACTTCTCTGGTTCATTTTACAGATGAGGAAACTGAGGCAAACAGTATTAAGTGACTTGCCCAGGGTCACACAGCTAGTAAATGTCTGAGGCTGGATTTGAACTCAGGAAGCTGATCTTCCTGACTCCAGGCCTGGCATTTTATCCTCTGCGCCACTTAGCTGCTGAAGTCATGCAACTAATAGGAAGCAAATAAGGATTCTAAATCAGAGTTTTTTCTTACTGTATCACAACAGAGGAGGGTCCAGAGGTAGCCTTAGAAATGGAAGGCAAAAGAAGACACAGTTAGTTTATTATGGGGTCAAAGGAAAGGGGCAGCCACAGTATATTCAGGCAGTGCAAATAGCCCCTGTACTAATAACTCCCCCTATCTGATCCCAGGCATCCCAAGTCCAGCATGTCCTCAGAGGTGGGGTTGGGGAAGGATCATAAGAAATATGCAGTCATTATGGGAAGATGAGACATAGATGACATATTACTGGTCAATCTCACCATCCGCTTTCCTTCTACTCCATTTTAGAAAATGTATCTCTTCATCCCTTATCTGAGTGATAATCCAGCCAAGGGGAGGAGTTTGAAAGTCTAGGAATAATACCAAATGATAGTCTTCCAATAGAGCCATCAACGCTATTTCACTGGAGAACTGCACCCACCCTCTGTTGAAATTTCATCCATCTTTCAAGACCTAGTTCAAATGCAACTTCCTCCATGAAGCAGTCAGAAATACACATTTCTTCCATGGATATCATATGGTATTTTGTATCTCTCAAATGTTCTTGTCATAGTCTGCCCTGAAGGATGACTAGTACTTGGGTAATTTTTGTTTGTGTGTCCTACGCCCGCCACCCACACACTCTGCCCTTCTCTGTTATAACTGTGACTCCTTCCTTTTCATTTTTTGTATCTCCATCACAGAGCCTGGTACACAATGGTGGATTAATAAATGTATGATCATCTCTTCCTTTCCCCGATGGCTCAATTCAGTGCTCTGAAAAAAAGCAGATACTTAATGACTGTTAATAAGAGCTAGCATTTATATGCAGTTGTCAAAGGTTTAAAATAAACTTTCCATGCTTTATCTCATGTTATCCTCCCAACAATATGGTGAGGTAGAGGCTATTGTCCTTGCTTATATCATAGCTGAGGAAACTGAGACTGACAATTGTTGAGTGACTTGACTAGTGAATATCTGAGGCAGAATTTGAACTTAGGACTTTTACCCTCCAAATCAAACATTTTTCACTGTGTCACCTAGTTACCTCTGCTGAATAAATGAATGAATGATGCCCAGAGAAATCTCACTCCAGTTCTGGATATTATATAAGATAAGGGGGAAAAAATTCTCACTCTGAGGATCATTTTTCAGTTGTATCTGACTCCTGATGTGAGTTTTCTTGGCAAAGATACTGGAAGTGGTTTACATTTCCTTCTCCAGCTCATTTTACAGATGAAGAAACTGAGGCAGACAAGGTGAAATGACTTGCCCAGGGCCACACAGCTAGTAAGAGTCTGAAGTCAGATTTGAACTCAGAAAGAGGAGTCTTCCTGACTCCAGGCCCATCACTCTATCTAGTGCACCACCTAGCTCTAGCTGCCCATAGATAGATAGAGATAGAGATATATAGATATGTATAGCCTCCTAATAAGTCTATATCTAAAACTACCTAGCAAATATATATATATATATATATATATATATATATATATATATATATATATATATATATATATACTCTAGTCTATCCTCCACTCCACTGCCATGACATCTCCCTAATCAATAAACTCCATTGGATCCCTAAATCCTGCCCCCTACTTTTCTAATCTTCTAACACCTTACACCACACACATACACACACACACACACACACACAACCAGAGATGCTGGATTTGTTATTCTTCTTCAAACAAGACACTCAATCTCTTAATACCCTTTCCAATGATCCTTCTCTGATATCCTCTGAAACAAAGAAAAGGGCTTCTCCTGTTCTTTGCTCCCTGGTGCCATTTTCACTGGCTACTTCTCATTCCTGAAATGCTCTCCCTCCTCATCTCTGCCTCCTGGCTTTCCTGGTTTCCTTCAAGTCCCAACTGAAATTCCCACCTTCTGTAGAAAGCTTTTAATTCTAGTACTTTCTCTGTATTGATTATTTCCAATTTATCTGTCATATAGTTTCACTGTTCCTAGTTGTTTGCATATTCTCTCCCATCAGACTAATAGAGGCAGGGAGCCTGCAGCCTCAAGGCCACATGTAGCCCTCTAGGTCCTCAGCTGTGTCTCTTTGACTGAACCTAAACTTCAAAACTGTTTGGATTCAGTCAAAGGGCCACACTTAAGGACCTAGAGGGCCACATGTGGCCTTAAGGTCTCAGGTTCTCCACCCCTAGACTAGGATCTCCATTCTGTTTGTTTGTTTGTTTGTTTTTGGAGGCAATGAGGGTTAAGTAACTAGCCCAAGGTTCATACAGCTAGTGTTTGAGGCTGGATTTGAACTCAGTACTCTACCCCCTACTCCACTTAGCTACCCCCATCTTTTGCCTTTCATTGTATACTCAATGCTCATTATAGTCCCTGGTACATGCTAAGAGCTTGATAAATATATATTGACTGATTATCAGACTGGCAACCTTTTCTGTCCTTGAGGAACTGCAGGGCAAGAGAGTACACATCTTCCTCTAGACCTCAGTGACAGTGGTTCAGACCCTTCTCCCATCTAGAAACCAATTCTGAAAATGATGGAAGGTTAAACTTAGCCATTGGTTATAAGAGCAAATCTCTCTTACACTTTCTTGGCTATGGAATGCTAGGGAGACCTGTGGTTCAGAACACGGCATAAAATGTTATCCTAACTTTCCACCAGTCTCACAAACAGAGGATGTGTAGGAGGGGAAGAGTGACATTTCCTAGAACTTCTGCCTACACACCGTGTACGAATATGCATGTGTGGCAGCTAGGTATCACAGTGGAGAGAACGCTGAGCTCAGGAAGTCAGGAAGACTCATCTTCCTGAGTTCAAATCTAGCCTCAGATACTTACTAGCTGGGTGACCCTGGGCAAGTCACCTCACCCTGTTTGCCTCAGTTTCCTCATCTGTAAAATGAGGTGGAGCAGGAAATAGCAATCCACTCCAGTATCTTTGCCAAGAAAACCTCAAATGGGGTCACAGAGAATTGGGCATGACTGAAAACAACATATGTGGTAGAACAGAAAGAAAATAGGTTCAAACCCTAGCTGCACCACTTTTACTGTCTTTGTGGGCATGGACAAGTAACTTCTTTAGCCCTATTTTCTTCTTTTATAAAATGAAGAGACTGAGCCATATGGCCCCAGAGGTCCTTCCAGAGTGAGAGCTGGGCTCCCATGCAACATCAGGATGCCTTTGCCTCTTCTCCATAAGCTTACTGAGTTCGACTCCAGCCATTACAAGTTGAAGTGGAATCCAGAGTAGAGGTGCCTTGGTATTAGGGGGAGGGGGAAAGAAACAACAAGGGACTGTGTGCATTGACCCAGACTGCTGAGAAAAAAACCCAGGGAAGCAAATCCCCCCTTCCTGAGTTGAAAGGGCACGATAAAGGCTTGAGAACATGACCCTGGCTCTCCAAGGCCTTTCACTCTCTCAGCTTGTCTCTGACACGTAATATTTCCATTGTTCCAAGGATAACTAGCTTCGGAATATGAGATCCGTGGGCTGTGCAGAGCACTGTCTCCCACCCATTCTTCTCTGGGGGAGGAATGTTTCTGGTGGAGTCAGACTTCAAGGTACATCTGCAGGGGGGCCTTAGGGCACACAGAGAGGGCTCACAGAAGCAAACTGCGCAGTTAGGTGAACATAGCCTGCAGCTTTGAATTGGGAGGCAGGAAGAATGGGGAGTGAGAGATGTGCCCAGGCAGGTAAGCTACCAGAGGCCTGACTCTTCTTCTCACACACCTTCATCAGCCTATTAATGCCTGTCACCCACATATACTTGCCACCTTTCCACTTCTCAAGCTGGCAGCCTTCTCACTGAACTCTCCGGCCCCTTCCTCCTCATCCATCTATGCTTTGCTAAATCAATGCAATCCAGAACAAACCTCTTCCATGACTCTTCCTTTCAACCCTCTCTATACTTGGCCACTACCTGAAAACAGTCCCTTTCCCCAGCACTGCAGATTTCATGAGGAGAGCCCACCCTTCTTATGGGTTTTCTTGAGATTGTCATGCAAGATTAGGACACAGACAAACCTCGAGCCCTATAACCCTCCTATATTCTCAGGCTGATTCTGGGACACGAGGGCCTTCAAGGGTCCAAGACAGTGTGACATAGGTTGGTGTAGAGTCTCTCCTCACAAACCTTCAGATTAAAAGTGCTCCCCTCTCCAGAGGCCAGGCTAAAGAAACATAATAGAATATATTAGTTGTCCTGACTACATGGTGTATTTGTTGGCCCTCCCCTGTCCATCTCCCTTCTCCAATTCTCCCTCCCTCCTCCTGCCTATTCAGCTCTACCTCTCCAAGGACAATGGCAGCAACTGAGATGATTTTTACCAAATGACTGATTTTAGTTCATTAGGCAAGAGGCAGGACCACCAAAGAAAGTCCTCTTGGGACTGCACATGGGATAATCTCACAGACCCAATGACAAAGGGGTATTCTCCAGAGACTAGTGATTTAGTTGTAGATTGGGTCCCTGTAAAAGTGGCCTGTGATAGATACCCAGGCTCAATTCTACGTGAGATTCTTACATGTTTCCAATTCTGGATGCTTCTCCCCAAAAAGTTCCAGGGGAGCTTTGGAGCTCAGACTCAAGCCACTCCAAGGGTATCAAACCACAAAGTTTGTTTCAGTCAGTATACTCTCCTAAGACCAATCAGCTAATGCCAGGTTAGTTTCATTTTTCTTCTTTTGAGGTGTTTCTGGATGTCTTTAAAGGAAGAAAGGACTCACACAGATGAAGGACTCACATATGCAACTTGATTTAACAAGACTGGGGTGATGGTCAAATGACATCCATTCAAACTATAAACAAGTCCCCTGCCTACAGCTTCTTGCCCTTCACCCCTTACCATTCTCTTTTGCTATGGAAACCCAGTCCCCTGAGATTTCTGCAAGTACCAGAAAAAGAATCAACATCAGAGTAACTAGCCTTTACATAGCACTTAAAGGTTTGCAAAACACTTCACAAATAGTATCTCATTTGATCCTCTCAGCAACTCTACAAGATAGGTGCTCACTTTTCAGATGAGGAAACTGAAGCTAAAAGGTTAAGTGACTTGCCCAGGGTCACACAGCTAGTAGATCACTGAGGAGGGATTTGCATTAAGGCCTTCCTAACTCCAAGCCTATAGCTCTATCCACTTTTCCACTCACCTGTCCCATAAAAAGGCACAATCCAGGCCTGAACCTTGAATCAAAATGCTATCATTTCATGATGAAAATCCATCTATTAATAGAGGGAGAGAAATAAGCAACTCCCTGCCTCACCCTCATGCATCTGCTCCCCAACATATGAGAAGGGTATGCATGAAGCATAACCATTCACTCTAGGTCTTCTGCCATTTTCTTCTATGCCTAACAGTATCCATGCTGAAAGGAGATCTGCAGGTTCTGCATCATAGTCCAAGCAATGTTTCCCTAAAACATGGTAACTTAGAGATGCCTTGACTCTTCCATGACTACATCTCAATTCAATCACTGAGTGTGCAGGGGAGAACTACAATAGATAGGGCACTGGGCTTGGAGTTGGGAAGACCTGAGTTCAAATCCTTCCTCTGACCACTTATTACTTGTGTGACCCCAGTCAAGTCATTTAGCCACTCCATGCCTCAGTTTCCTCATCTGTAAAATGAATGGACTGGATTTTATGACTTCTAAAGTAACTTCTACTTCTATGATCCAGCATCCTGAGCAATGAAGAGACCAAGAAAAGCAAGCTTCTAGTCTGGTTAGTGAAGGGATGGGGATAGGATGCATGCACAGTGGGATCTATAGTGGGGGAAGTATTCTGAAACCATGACATAATAAAGAGTAAAAGGTGATTCCATGAGTAGAAGAGGCAGAATGGAGTGGGCTGAGAGAGAGGCTTCATGAGGTGGTCAGTTCCTGTACGGCATCTTGAAAAAAGGAAATGGAGTCAGTGGGTAGAAGGCAATACATTCTAGGCATAAGGGATAAAAAAGGAGAGAGCGCAGTGAAATCAGAGTCCCAGGGTCCCAAGGAGACTGCCTTGGAATAAGTCTGAAGAGGCAAGTTAGAACCTAACCTACCTATGTTGTGGCACAACAGCCTCAAGGCTTTCATTGCATTATATTAGTAATAGGGAGCTATTGAAAGTTTCCGAGCAAAGGTGAGACATAAGATTTCATAGGATCATACCCTCTCCCTAAAAAAAATAAAAATAAAACATGAAGAGGTTGTACAAAGTATTTTCTCCATTGTTCTAAAGCAGAAGTTCTAAACTTAGGGTCCTTGAAATGTTGTTTTTTTAGTATTTTAATAACTATATTTAAATATAATTTATTTCCTTTGTCATCCCATGTATTTTATTCTTTGCATTTAAAAACATGATTCTGAGAAGGGGTTCATGGGTTTCACCAGAATGATTGCCAAGAGTGTCCATTACATACACACAAAAAAATCTTAAACCCCAGTTCAAAAGCAGCCTGAAGGGCAAGCATCTGAAACATGCTCAAATAATTTAATTGATTTGCCCAAGCTCACATAGTAAGTCAGCTGTGAAACTAAAGGTAGCAGCCAGATCTCTTGACTCTCCATCCTGTGCCTAGATCCTCCATATTATCTTCTACTTAAAGAAATAGTTGCTTGCAGTAATCCCTTGTCTAAGAACTATGCCAAACAGAAAGCACTGGATGGTCATAGACCATGTCATACCAGGCGAGAACTTCTTGGCAGCTGCTCATTGAAATACAGAGGTATTCATCATCTTGTAATAACTTGCCATTTAAAATGCATCTTCCTCTGTGGGACTGGACTGTGTCCCAGGGAGGGTGGAGATGGCACGAGGTGCTGCAAGGCAAAAACATGTTCTTCAGATGCCTGCGTTTCCAGCAAACACCAGAAAGGGCATTGATTCCAGGGCAACACAGGGCAAGCAATGTTTGATTCATCAACAGTGGAGCAGGGCAGAGATAACAATGAAAGTTGGCGGCTCAAGGGACCCCAGCGGGCCTGTACACATATCAGTGCCATGAAATCTTCGTATCTCATTTCCCAAGGAACCAGTCTGAAATGCTAGCAGTCATATATAATCTATCTTCTAATGGAATGAGATCCAACCTTCCCAGAAGAATTGATTATGTGTGTGTATGAATTGAGCAACTTCCCATCATTGCCTCACCTCTCCCTCCTCTACGGCCTCCCCCAGACATTTGGCACAATAGGCAGAGTTGAATCGTTCTCTCCAATAGGCTGTCAGATTCACACCCCTCTCTTTCTAATTGATATCTAATTGATAATTGGACATTATCAATTAACTCCCATTCCTTCTTTATTGGCCTCCACCCTGTTTTGCCCCTGGCTGAACAGAAGGCAAGACGAGTTTTAAAGGGCGAATACTCTCCTACCAGTGGATTTTTATAAAGTATAAATAACTTAAGCCTGTTTTCAAGTCTTAGACCTTGTCTGGGTGAGTCTTTATGCCCCAGACCACATTACATTCACCTGAGCCATGTCTGCAGGTTTCAGATGTAAGTTATATTTAGGGCCCTGGCACCATTTCCTATAGTATCATTGAAAAATCCCTAGATTTTGAGTCAAAAAACTCAGATGGGTTTAGTTTTTCTAGCTCTGTATGATCTTGGGAAAATCACTTCCCTTCTCAATGACCAGTGTGACTGGATATGTGTCAGTTCCTCAGAATCCTCCTTTTTGATTTCCTAAAAAAAACAGTAAGAAATGTTGGTAACCAAAGCTCATGGCTCATCCTCTCATGCAAAAATGAGAGGGTTAGAACAGATGATGTCTAAGGTCCCTTCCAACAGCAGATTCTATCAGTCTTAGGAAACTCTCTCTCTCTCTCTCTCTCTCATCAAAGTCATCTCATCAATTTACATGGATTCAATTGCCATCCCTCTGCAGATGATTTCCAGTCCTGAATTGTCAGCTACCTGCTGGCCATCTCCATCCAGATGCCCCATATTAAACTCAAGTTGTCCAAAGCAAAACTCATGTTTTCCCAAGAATCCACCCTTTCTCCTAACTTCCCCTCTTCTGTTAAGAATACCACTATCCTTTCAGTCACTCAAGTTTGCAACCTTGCCATCATCTTTGACACTTCCCTCTTTCTCATCCCATATACAGTCAGCTGCCAAGTCTTATGGATTCTATCTCCACAATATCTCTTGCCTCTGTCCCTTTCTCTACTAACACAACTGCTAATCTAGTTCAATCCCTCATTACCTCTCACCTTTAAAGAGTTATTGCAATAACCTCCTAGTGGAAGTCTTTGGTACCAGCCTCTCCCCTCTCCAATGTACCGTCCTCTGACAGCTGCCAAATTGAATTAAAGCACAATTCTGACCACACCACTTTCCTTTTTCAAGAAACTCCCATGACTTCCATTTCCACTAAGACAAAATGCAAACTCCTCTATTTAGTATTCATAGTGCTCGGGGACTACCTTTCCAGGTTCATTCCAAATTACTCCTCTCCATGTAGTCTATGTTCCAGCCAAAACACCTTACTTGGTATTTCCCACACATGACGTTCCATTTCCTATTTCCATGCCTTTGCACAGACCATTTCTGTGCCTAGCAGTCACCCTAATCTCCATACCAGAAATACATTCCCTCCTGAATTTTATCCCTTAGAATCCCATCTACCTTCAAGCCTTAGCTCCACTGCTACTTCTTAGATGAGGTCTTACCTTGCTTCTCCAGCTTTCAGGACTCTAACACATCCATATTTTCCATGTACGTTTCATATATTTTGCATTTGACTCTCTCTCAATAGATAGAGATAAATCTACATAAAATACGTAGAGGTATTTATATAATATGTTATATATTTTATCATATTTACTATTATATTATGTATCATATATTCTCACCTGTTGTTTATAATATACTATGCATAATATATAATAATCTAATATATTGTATTATATCTTTTTATAATATATTTATATACTTGTACTATATAATATATTTTATATATTATTTTATATCATATTCTAATGTTATATAATATATTGTTACATATCATAATAGCTATAGGATATATGATAAATAGATAGATATTTATATGTGGGTATACATAGATCTACATGTAGATAGTTTACCACAGTAAGACCGAAGCTTCTTGAAAGTAGATACTTGTTTCGTTTTTGTCTTTGTACTCCTAGTGCTTAGCACATTGCCTGGCATAAGGTAAGCACTTAGTTAATGCTTATTAAAGAGCAGCTAAAGATTACTGCGCACGTAATAGTTTTATGGCAAGCACAGTTCTGACATATGATGACACCAACCTTGAGTAGCCCAGAAGATGTAGGTTTGGGAATTATTTTCTAGTTTAGGGGAGATTTTTTTTTCAATTAAATTAAATTTTGTTATAGAACAATGAGGCCTGTAATTGTATACTGCCTGCTTGGCTGCTGTTTTCTTTGCCCTGTCTCATTAAGATGGATGGGACTGCTGCCTTATTAATAATTGGGCTCCTTACCCTTTGTTCTCTCCTCCTTTCTGCTCACTAACGATGCCTTGCTTCAGTGGTTCACAAAAGAGACTTCCAACCCTTCAGGGAAAGCTGAGTATCTCCACCCAGCTCAGGGTCACCAGTTTGATGGGAAGAATTAGGGTTTTTCATAGACTACAATCTTGATATGAGTAAAAAATGTGACATGGAAGCCAAAAAACTCATACAAACTTGGGCTGAGTTTATAAAAAGATCATGTCCAGAATGAGGGACATGATAATCCCACTGTGCTCTTCTCTGGTCAGAATACCTCTGAATTATATGTTATCTTTAGTTCTGAATATTTAAAGAAAAATAATAAGTTCTATTGATAACTTTGTTTTTTACTTTCAGAGACATTTCTGCATATACTCCTCAACCACACAAAGAATACTCTCGTTATAAAGAAAACTAGTTAAGCAAAATAAACCAACACAAAGGACTGCCTCTGATAACATATGCAACATTCCACATCTGGAGTCCCTCATCCCTTGATTGAAAGGAAGGAGATGCATTTTATCATATCTTTCAGGGCCAAGATTGGTCATTACAGCCACTCAGATGTTTGACTTTATTTTAATGTTATTTTCATGTACATTTCTGGAGTTCTTGTTCGCTTCACTCTACATCAGTTCATGTAAGTCTTCTCAAGTTTTTCTGAAGTTTTCATTTTATTTCTATGTCTATTTCTATACTATTCCATTGAATTCAAATACCATTTGCTCAATATCTCCAAAATCAATGTATGTCTACTTCGTTTCCAGGTTGTTATTGTTACTACATAAAGTACTACTATGATTATTTTGACACATACATTTTATATGTGCATATGCCATAATACATTAGACATATTTACATTAATAATATATTATGTATACAATATTATCATATTATTATGCAACATTTTTCTTTCTTTGACCCTCTCTTGTTATACACCCACAAATATTGTCTCCCTGAGTATAGATAGTTTGGTAATTTTCCCCAAATAATTCCAAACTCTTTTCCAGAACATTGGGACAAATATGTAGCTCCTCTAATGTACCTGCCTTCCCATAGTTCCTCTAACATTAATTTTTTTCTGTTTTGTCACCTTTCCTAGTTTTCTGGGAAGGTGAAAAGTGATCCAATAGTTGTTTACAATTGAATTCCTCTTAATATTAATGATTTAGAACAATCTTTCAAATGATCATTAAACTTGCAATTCTTTTGAAAACTGTTTATATCTACTGTTGAGTACTGTTCTTTAAAGAATGATTCTTGGTCTTATTTTTAGCATTTTTTTCAATTCTCTGTAAATTCTGTCAATCAGACTTGTATCAAAAATATTTGATGTGAAGATTTTTCTCACTCGGCTATTTCTCTTCTTATTTCAGCAGTATTTATTTTAATCATACAAATCATACAAAAACTTTCTTGATGTTATGTAATTGAAATTGTTTTCTCCATTCCTTCTTTGGTTAAGAATTCTTTCCCTACTCAAAGCTATGAAAATTATATCCTACAATTCTTCTCTAATTTATTTTTGAAATAATCTTTTATATTTAATTGGCATATCCACTTGGAAATTGTTGTAGTAGGGATTATAAGGAAAACCCTTGATAAGTCTCCCAAGAAAGCTGTTGAGTTTGCCATATGGCATAGTTAGAAGAGGGAATTTCTTATGGAGATAGAGATGTATTCTAACCCCTTTGTGGGAGGACACAGTGATCTTCTCTGATTAGTCACCTATAACTTTGACGGCCCTTCAATGACAGGCAACTGAGAATATTATCCACTCTGTGATATATAAGAGCAATCTATGGAATGGTTCTGCCCTTATGAACCTTGTCATTTTTGACATGATTTCTCTTCTTCGGAATTCCAGTAATCAAATTGGGAAGAGATTTCTTGTAACTCCCTTTCCAGCCCCAGGATTAATGTTGACTTGGAATAGTAGCATGTGATCATGAAAATTATTTGACTGCCCAGGTATGCTTGAAACTGGAGATCACGGGCTTCCCAACTCCTGGCTGCCTTTAAACTTTGATGTTTTCTTTTTCTTAACACAGGTTAACACCAGGTAATGCTAAGAAATGGATTTTGCCAGTTTTTATCACATGGATAATTTTGAATCAGATACCTGCCACCCGAAGGAAGAAAATATCCTCAATACTATGCTTCTTAGAGGAGAAGAGTGTCACCATTAGGAGGACAACTGCCTTATAGTTGAAGTGTGACTTTAACTTCCTTGAACTTAGTTTCTTCTTCTATAAAATGGGGTTTAACTAGATGACCTCTAAGGTCCCTTTGAACTCAAAATCAATGACTCTATGTGAGATTATGACTAAATTCAAGTGATGAAATGTCAGAAGATCTGTCAACCATTCATAATAACTGATACGTGTTGCTTGGATAATTCAAATCTAAGGTGAATGGGCAATAGCTGCTTGACAGTCTTCAAATGGTCTTTACCTTCCAGAGTAGTGTAATGAGTGCAGTGGGTTATTTGAGTATTTTACGTTTTGTCTATTTCCTCATATGCAGCTGTGAGTCTTTTGTGTTTTATATAGTTTGGTATATTTTTGTAATGGAGGAAATAAAAGGTTATCTCTTACCTGATAGCCATATTATACTTTATATGCCTTGGTGGAAGGGTACTCTGTTACATACATATATGGAAACCCCTAAATATTCTGTACCTAAACTTGTTTTAGAGTTATTCCTGGAGTTTCACTCTCAGGTGGGCACACTAAAATAGGAAAGAAGTACCTTCCCCCAGGGTAGATCAGATTTGTGTGGCCTCAAAATTGCTGGGGGGAGAAAAGGGAGGAGAAAAGGGGAATGTAGGAGACAAGGGAATGAGGGACATCTGAAGACATCAGCTATAAAATGTTACTCTAAACCCATCTTCTGCCAAATTGTTTTTCAGTATTCCCAGAAATTCTTGAATAAGAAGTCATTCTCAGAGTATTTACCCCAAACACACGAGAATATTGTGTTTGTTTCTGGTAACGGTTCATTAAGTCTATTCCAGTAATCTACTTTTCTATTTCTTAACCATTACCAAAAAATTTTGATTACTGCTTTATACCATAGTGGTATAAAGTTGGAGGTTTAGGATTTCTATGCCTCCTTCATTCCTACTTTTTTTCATTATTTCCCTTGGGATTATAGACCTTTTGTTCCTCCAAATGATTTTGTTGTTATTTTTGCTAGTTCTATAAAATAACTCCTTGTTATTTTGGTGGGCATGCATCTAAATATGTGAATTAATTTTGGCAACAACATCATTTTTATTTTATTGGTGCAGCCTAACTATGAGCAATGAATATCTTTTCAAATATTTATCTTCCTTTATTTCCGTAAAGAGCATTTTATAATCATATTTGTAAAAGCTTTCATTGTGTTTTGGTAGGGTGACTCCCAGATATTTTATTCCTTTTGTGGTTATTTGAATAGGATTTCTCCTATTATTATTTCCCCCTGATTTTTTGTTATTCCTGTATAAAACAACTCTTAATTTTTGTGGATTAATTTTACATCCTGCTAAAACTGATCCTAGCATTTTCTAAGTAAGTCATCATGTCATCTATAAATAGGGATACTTTTATCTCTTCTTCTCCAAGGCTTATGCCTTTATTTGTTTTCTCTTCTCTTATTGGCAATGCTAATATTTCTAGGATTATGTCAAATACCAGTGTAGACAGGAAATATCTTTGCTTTATCTCTTTATTTTTAAAAAAAAATATTTCATATTTTTCCAATGCAGATAATGATTGTATTTAATTATACATATGTATATATACTTACACATATGATGCATGTGTGTAAATATATGTAGATTATATATAGGTAAAGTCAAAAGGTGTATGTGTACTTACATATTCCTTTATGTGTGTATCCTTGTAGAAAAGAGCCCTTCACTTAGGATTTTAGCATAAGCAAGTGACATTTTTGTCAAAGTCCTTTTTCTCAGCTTATTATTAATAGTCATAGCTTTTATTTGAATGACTAATTAAATTATTGCTCATTATAGTTAATTTATTTAATTATATTATTAATACATCCATGCGATTTTATTTTGATGTTTAAATGATCAATAGATTTTGTTTGCATAATTAATATTAATAAATCAATTATTAAGGTCCTAATGCTTAAGTATCTTTGTATTCTTGGCAAAAGAAATAGAGCTTAACCAACTTGAATAATTTTATAGATAGTTTTTTGTAGTCTTTCTTAGAATTTTATTTAAAGTTTTTACACCTAAAGTAGCTAGTGATATAACCTATAGCTTTCTTCCTATACTTTAACATTCCTTAATTTGGGTATCAGGCCCATATCTGTCTCATAAATGAAGTTTGGTAGAATGCTTTCTTTCTCAATTATTGAGAATAAATTTTGTAGCATAAAGTGTTTTTTATAGGTGTGAGAATTTATTTGTAAGTCTCTATTGAGAAGAAGGTTTTAAAAACTTTTTTCAGTTCATTTATGGCTTGATCAATTTCTATTTCTGAGGATGGCTTATTGAAAATCTATTTCTCATTTTGTCAGGGTTTTTTTTAATTACTCATCCATTTCTTTTAGATTTTTAGTTTTGCTCTCATAATTACATGTAATAATTTTTGATAATTCTTATTCTCAATTTGTCAAATTCATCTTTTTTATATTTCGCTTTGGTGACAATTTTCTTCTCTCTTTTTCTATATTGGTTTAGCTAACAGTTTATCAGTTTTATCAGTCTTTTCTTAAAAGAAGTCCTAAGTTTCGTTATTTCTATAATCTTTTTCTTTTTAATTTTTTCTTCTCCCTGAATTTTTAAGATTTCTTCTTTTGTCCATATCTTGGGTTTATGAATGATTTTTAAAAAATTTTTCGTCAATTGTATGCTTCGTTCCTTCATTTGTTTTTCAGTTTTATTAATTTTATTGTTTTGGACATGTATTCTTCTCCTCAGACCTGGTTTAGTATCAGCCTCAAAATTTTGGTACGTTTTCCTTTTATTTTCACCCCCTTTATATGGGACTTAATTGTTTGTTTGACACACTGATTTTTGAGGATGTTATTAGTTTTTATTTAAGCCTATCTTCTTGTTTATGTTACATGTACATACATATACATAACATAAACAAAAGCACAGGCCTATATACTTATTACTTTTTTTACAATGTTTTCTATAAAGAATGTTTAGTATTTCTGCCTTTATACATTTACTTATAATTGTCTGTGCCCTAACTAGTATGTGGTCTATCTTTATAGATTTACATATTACATATATCACATAACTAGTATGTGATGTATCTTTATCACTGATGTTGAGAATTTGTTATTTGTTATTGATATTTAGAAATTGATATTTATATACCACAGATATCACATAACTAGTATATGATATGTCTTTATCACTGATGTTGAAAATTTGTATATTCTTTCATATTTCTGTTCAGACAGCACTGTAAGTCTTTTGACTCTATTTCCAACATGTGATTAAATTCTGCATTTTCCTTTTTGTTTATCATTTTGTTAGATTTATCCATTCTGAGAAATGAGTATTAAGAACTCCTATAATTATAGTGTTATTATATATTTATAAATACATTATGTGTAGTGATGTGGTTATTTTATTTTTGTGAATAGGATGCTATGCTAATTGGTGTATATAAGTTTAATAATTATATTTTTCATTACCTATGGTGCTTTAAATCATAATATTTATCTCTCTTGACATTACAGATTTTTATTTTTGCTTGGTCTAATAGCATTATTGAAATTTATGCTATTTTAGAATCTTCATTTAGTATACAGTAAATTGTTTCAGCATCTCATTTTAATTATGTACATGTCTGTTTTTTTAAAGAATAGTTTCTTGTGTGGAGCAAGCTGTTGATCTTTGTTTTCTTAGTCATTCTATGATCTTTCATTTTATTAAAGGGTTTAATATATTCACATTCAAAGTTAAAATTGTTTAGATTTGTGTTTTTCTGCATTTATTTTTTATTTCCCCCATCTTTTAGTTCAGTGCATCTTCCCTATAGTTTCACTTAAACTAATTTAAGTCTTTTCTCAACACTCTCTCCTAGTCCCTCTACCTACCCTATCCAAATTACCTTAAGCGACTTAATATGTTAGTTTCTCTTCCTTTTTAGAATACACACACACACACACACACACACACACACACACACACACACACACACCGTTTAAAACCCTTCTTTCTCCATGTCCAAGTAAGAGTAAAGTTCAGAATGCTCCATTCCCTCCCTCCTCAAAACCTCTGATTTTGAATAACTCTTTTGTTGCACTTTCTATTTACTTTGTTCATTCCCTTATTTCTACAATTGTACAATTTCTACAATACAAAGTATATTTTGAAATCTATTCTAATCATTTGCTACATACTTATGTGTTCCTTCTTTAGTCTTTCTATGTCTTCATGCTTCTGGAAAGTAGAACTTCTGGAAGAAAAAAAATGCTTCTTCCCCTCTCCTATTTACTTATGAGAGCATTTGTAGATCATATGCTATTCTCTTTTCCCCAAATTTGCTTTGCTTCTTTATTTTAGGGGAGCCCTTTTCTACTTTATCTCATGAAGAAGGAAGAGTAAGGTAGCAGGAATCGCTCTGAATGGTGATAACGGTATCTCACTTTTTTATTGTGCTTTAAGGTTCACAAGGTTCTTCAAATTTATTCTCATCATGAAATTATGAGACCCCCACTCTTACTATTGTCATTTATCCCTCTTCTCTTTTTAAGTATTTTCTTTTTTTCCAATTACATGCAAAAAGCAATTTTAACATTTGTTTTTTTTTATTTTGAATTGCAAATTCTTTCTCTCCTTTCCTCCCCTCCCCCTTCATTTTGAGAAGGCAAGCAATTTGATATTGAGTATATATGTGCAGTAATACAAAGTTTATTTCCATATTAGTCATGTTGTGAAAGAAATCACTAATAAAAAAAAATAACTCCAAGAAAAGTATATTTCTATCTTCATTCAGACTCTATCATTCTTTCTCTGGAGGTGGATAGCAGTTTTCATCATGACTCCTTTGGAATTATCTTAGATCATTGTATTGCTGAGAATAGCTAAGTCATTCACAGTTGTTCATCATAAAATATTGCTGATCCTATGTACAACATTCTTCTGGTTCTGCTCACTTCGCTGTGTATCAGTTTGTGTATGTCTTTCCAAGTTTTTCTGAAATCTGCCTGCTCATCATTTCTTAGTTCTACATATGTGTATACACACACACACACACACACATACACACACATATACATCATAGACCAATAGTACTCCACAACTTGTTCAGCCATTCTCCAGTTGATTCCTCAATTTCCAATTCTTTGCCACCACAATAACCCATCCCTCTTAAGGCCAGGATATCCTTCCCCTGGATGGATGTTCTGCCTTCTACCTTGGATATAGACCATTCCCTGAGAATGCTCTTGGGATGAGAACGATTCCTCTTGCTTAGAAAGGGTGGTCTCCAAGGGTGTCAATTCCCCCTAAACAAAATCTGTTGTAAGATTTCTATCATTCTTCCTAAGAAAATGTTTGCCAGTGACACGTCATTGATTTTCCCCTCTTCCTTTAGAGGAGAATCAGTCTCTTATTCTTCCAAACCTCAAATCCTCCCCCTCTTCTCTTTTACTTTAAATTTCCATAGCCTTCCATGATTGCCTAGAGACCAAAGAAACTACTATCCCTTCTTTACATACAACCAAGCTGGGTAGAAATGTATCCCCCATTGTCTTCTGTGCAGATGTAAGAGACATTAAAGAAGAGGTACTAACATCTACTTTGCCATTGTACTTGAAGGATCCGAACTTTCCCTCTTTGTTCTCCATCTTACTAGAAAATGAGGTCCTTGAAATCAAGGACTAACTTTTCTCTTTGTATTCTCAGCACTTAGCACAATGTTTTACACATATTAAGCTCTTCATAAATGTTTTATTCATTCATTCCATTCATTTATTCTTACCTTCTTTCCCTCCACTCAAGCAACTTCTCCCTATGCAATAAACTACAGTGGTTCCCTATTACCTCCAGGATCAAATATAAATCCTGTTTATCTTTTAAAAACTTTCACAACCTCAACCCTTCCTACCTTTTCAGTCTTCCTTCAGTCTGCTCCTTTCTACCCACTCTATACCAGTCTTTTTGCTGTTTCTCAAACATGACCTTCCATATCTTGACTTAGTGCCATTTCATTAAAATGTTCTTTTTCCTCATTAAAATGTTCCTTCTCCTCATTAGAATGTTCTTCCTCCTCACCTGTACATTAGGACTTCCCTTGTCACCTTCAAGACAGCTCAAATTCCACCTTCTGCAAGAGACCTTTTTCTAGACCCTATCCCTCTCCCTCCACTACATCCCCCACACTGCCAGGGTGTCTGGGGATTACCTCCCATGTTTTCTATATCTATTCTATAGGTACATAGTTGTTTACCTATTGTCCTTCCTATTTGAATATGAGTTTCTCTAGTGCAAGGGTGATGTTTTTGCCTTTCTTTGTATCCTCAGCATTTTTAGCACAGTGCCTGCCATAGTAGGTAACTAATAAATGCTTGTTGATTGATTGATTGATTATCTGTTCCTCTCCCTCTCCACTTTAAAAAAATGCTGTTTCATTTACAAATGTAGAGTTTAGCCCATTAAATATTCATTAAATTTTTCTGCCTTCCTTTTGATTACTTGTTATATTCCCCTTAAAGTTTTATCTTCTTAGATGCTTTTGACTGTGCTTTATCCTTCTGATCTCCCTTTAACCTCCAATTAGTGTTTTGGGGATTTTTTTTAACAGTAGTCTTGTCAATTCAGCATGAAAAAACTGACTTCATTGCTTATATCTTTTTCTTAATTACTGTATTTTGTTTATGTTTATTTTATTTCTCTTGTTCAGATTTTTTGCAGGTCCAATACTTGGCTCATCTTTGTTTTCTGTTGGAGAAATGACTCAGTGTCTCTTACTAAAGGTACATCTTTCTTCATTGATGATCAGGCTCAGTTTTATGAAATAGGATATTTTGGAAATTCATTCTGATCTCCTTTTCTTTGATTTCTCATAGATAAAGAATAACCTTGAGCTACTCAAATTAAAATTATTTCATTGCTAAAGGTCTTTGTCTTGGCTACCTACGGTGTATGTTGTTTTGCAGTGAAATTCTGGTATTTAAACATTATATGTCTTAGAGTTTTAAACTTGGGCCTTCTTTCTGTTAGAGATCTATGGATTCTATGGACAAAACTTTGCCATTCGATTTCAATATCCTGGATGATTTTCTTGTATTAATTTCTGCAGAATGACACTCAGCCTTCTTAATAATCTTTTTTTCTCCACAGGCTATGTATAATCCTTCAATAATCTCTGAGCATACAATTTCAAATCCCACCTCTAATAATTAATAGCTATAGGACCATGGAAAAATCTTTTAACCTCTCTGATCCTTAGTTTCCTCATCTGTAAAATGGGGGAGAATAATGCCACCAAATTCATGGGATTGTGTTTAGGATCAAATGAAATAATGTATGTAAAGTGCACTGCAAATCTTGAAGTGCTATATAAGTATCTCCTAGTAACAGCAGTAATGCTGTTGTTAAGTAATTTCAGTCATGTCTGATTCTCCATAACACCTTTGGGTGGGGGGGAGGTTTTGACAAAGATACTGGAGTGTTTTGCCATTTCCTTCTCCAGCTCATTTTACAGATAAGGAACTGAGGCAAACAGGGTTAAGTGATTTTTCCCAGGATCACATAACTAGAAAGTGTCTGAGGCTAGATTTGAACTTAGGTCCTCAACTCCAAGGACAGTGCTCTATCCACGGCACCACTTAGCTGCTCTAGTGGTAGTAGTAGACACAGCCATAACCATCATCATCACAGTAGCATTTAAGATCAGATACTTTGATTGAGATAGAATTTTTATGTTTTTCCCTATAGGGTGGGAAACCTCCCTGAGACCATATTCTGACATGACTTGAGAGATAATTCCATTGAATTCATTGCTATGCCTTCCACTTTCTTTCTACACACCTTATTTGACCTGGTTTGTGGTAGTATCAATTGTAGTAGAGTAGAAAGTGCCCTGGATTTTGAGTCATACCACAAGGGTTTAAATCCTAGCTCTGTCACTTTATGATATGTATGAGTGTGTGACCTTGGGCAGGAAGACACTAGGTAGAATAGTCCAGTGGAAAGAGGAATGAATGGCTCTGGAATTCTGGGTTCAAATCCCGTCTTTGACATAAAGTTTAACTTAAGCAAGTCATTTGTCTTTCCTGGGCCTTGGTTTCTTTATTTGCAAAATGAGGGCACGAGCCTACTTGACCCTTAAAATCCCTTCCAACTCTAAATCTTGTGAATTATAACAATGAACAATGAAGAAAAGGCAAAGCTGTTCCCATTCTCTTTTGTTTTTCTCCTTTGTTTCCCCTGCTAAAGACAATTATATCTGAACCAAAAGAGCGGAACAAAAATAAATAATAGGGTGTTGGTACTCAAGATTCAATAAGTAGGAAGGTAATAAAAGCTCACATAGTTGCTCTTGATGATTTCTATTCACCAGCCCCAAAAGAAGCATATACTTTAGGACACTATAAACACCGGCAGATATTATGGCTAAGCCACCCCAGGGATCTTGGACAGACCATGCAATATGGGTGAGGTACCTTATGATTTAAAAAGGGCCATTGTCCTGATTTTATTTTTTAAGAATGAGGAGAGTCTACAACTATAGGCCAAAGTGTTTGAATTCAATGTCCAACAAACTTCACCAACATATTATTAAAGGGATTGACCGGAGGAGATTCAGAAAAGGAAATTGTTATTACAAAGAACCGGTAAGAACAGCCCATTCCCAACTAACTTCATTTTTCTTTTTGATGGAATTACTAGATTTGCAGATCAAGAGAACGCAATCCCCCAGGCCTGGAAAGTTTTCTCCCCTCATCCTTGCCTCCTAATTTCTTTGGCCTCCTTTCCATCTCTACCAAAGTCCTACCTTCTGCAAAGAGCCTTTTGTAGTTCTCCTTCACCTTAGCACCTTCTCTCTGAAATTACACCCAGTTTATCCTGTATATATCCTGTTTGTTCAGAGTTGTTTTCATGTTATCTCCCAGTAGATTGTGAGCTGTATGAGAGGAAGGATTGCTTCTGCCTTTCTTTGTATCCCCATTGCTTAACTCAGTACCTGGCATACAGTGTTGTTGTTCAGTCATTTCAACTGTGTCCAATTCTCCATGACCCCATTTGGGGGTTTTCTTGGCAAAGATACTGAAGTGGT
The DNA here is from genome assembly GCA_028658325.1 of Potorous gilbertii. Classification (NCBI taxonomy): domain Eukaryota; kingdom Metazoa; phylum Chordata; class Mammalia; order Diprotodontia; family Potoroidae; genus Potorous; species Potorous gilbertii. The sequence continues at coordinate 198,736,531 of CM053769.1, forward strand.
AAGCCATTTTCTTCTACAGCTTATTTTACAGTTGAGAAAACCAAGGCAAACAGGGTTTAGAGACTTGACCAGGGCTGCATAGCTAATGAGTATCTGAGACCAGATGTGAAATCAGGAACTTCTGGGCATCTAGGTAATACAACAGATAGAGTGCTGCACCCAGAATCAGGAAGACTCTTCCTAAGTTCAAATCTGGCCTCAGATTGGTACATAGCAAAAACTGCTAATCATCTGACTGACTGTAGCTAAAATTTACCTAGAACTTACCAAAATATTTGACAAAGTCTTTCATGTTCTTCTCATGGAAAAGTTTGAGAAATCCCAAACAAGTTGAATGGTTGTTCTTCTTCACTCATGCCCAACTCTTCATATATAACACACCAATACTGTGCATGGGGTGTTCTTGGGAAGAAACTGGAGTGGTTTACCATTTCCTTCTCCAGTGAATAAGGCAAACAGTGGTTAGGTGATTTGCCCAAGGTCACATAGCAAGTAAATGTCTGAGACCAGATTTTAACTTAGGCTTTTGAGACTGCAGGCCCAGCTCTCTATCCACTGCACCACCTAGCCACCTCAGTTGAATAACTGGACCCACTCAAAGAATTGTAATTACTGGTTTGAAGTCTCCTTGGAGGGAAATCTCTCACTGAGTGTTCCAGAGATCTCTGCTGTTTAATATTTAAAATCAATGACTTGGATAAAGATATATGCTTTGGATGTAAATACAATGGTTGGCAGAACCAAGATCTGAAAAGATTTTGACAAGCTAAGTCACTGGGTTGAATCCAATAGGATGAAAATTAATAGAACTAAATGTAAAATCTTGAGTTCAAAAAACATCAATTCCACAAGTAGACAAATCAGGGATACATATCAGGTATTTTCATCTGAAAAAATTTGGGGGGCTTCAGTGTACTACAAATTCCATATAACAGCTAAAAAAGCTAATGTCATCATGGGATATATCAAAAAAATTTTAGTACTTAACACTAGAGTTGTCATAATCCCACACTATTAGTCCTGGTCAGACTATATCTATAATGTTATATTCTACACTGATGGACAAATTTAGGAAGGGCATTGATAAGCTGTGTGTCCAGAAGAAGGTCTCCAAACTGCTGAAGAGCCTTGAACTCATACTGTGTATGTATTGGTTGAAGGAGCTGGGGCAAATTAACATGGAGAAGAGAAAATTTAGGAAGGGCTTAATATTTCCTAGTATTTAAAGAATTATCACATGTAACAAAGAATTAGAAACAAGATAGATACTCATGGATTGAGAAATGACTAAACATGTCAAACATGAATATGATGGAATATTATTGTGTTATATGTAACAATGAATGTGATAAATAAATATTTACATGAACAGATGCAGAATGAAGTAGAGCCATGAATACACAATGACTACAACATTGTAAATGGATTAGAGCAATCATACATATACAAAAAAAAATTAAAAATGAATGTGGTAAAATTATAAAGAGCAAGTATGACTCAGAAGAAGAGATATGACAAGACACTTTTAACCCACCCTTTTGCAGACATGGAGGTTCCTCAAATACTGCGCATTGCACATATTTTCAGACTTTTTCAACGTACTGATCACTTATCATGACTTTGCTTCCCCTTTTATTTTTCCAAAAAATACTATTTTGGCAGGGGGATGGCTCTCTGAAAGGAAAGGAGTAGATGACACTGAAGTAAAGAATGATGATGGAAAACACCTGTCATCAATAAATATTTATTAAAAGTGGGGGAGGGGTCCCACATAGAAAAAAAAAGATTACTTTTGTTTTAATTGACCCAAAAAGATGCATCTAAAACAGCAACAAAAAGTTGCAAAGAGGCACATTTAGTTTTAGCATCAAGAAAGACTTCCTGACAACTATAACTTTCCAAAAGTGAATGGTTTACTCAAAAAGTAGTGAGTTTCTCATTCTGAGATACCTTCAAATAGAATATTTCTATGTTAGAAGTATTGTAAAGGAGATTTCTGCTTGGGTAGAGATTGTACTAGATAGCTTCTAAGGTCTTTTTCATCTCCGAAAATACATGACTTTTAATTGATCAGTTCATACACATACTGAGGAAACTATTGGTTTTCAGGTAAACATCAACTGAATCTATAATTATCTATGACACCCATGAAGAATTCAGTACTAAGGAAGTCCAATTCAAAGAGGGAAAATTTAGACTTTTTTCTCTCACTCCCTTGGTTATTATGCCCCAACCCCAGTCTCCTGGGATTGGGAAAATCTCTTAAATAAAATTTAAATATGGTATGTATCTAGAGTCCTTTCTAGAAAACTTGCTCAATGTACAAATTAGCATTTATCAGATATAGAACAGCTATTTATTTATTCCACCAAAAAAACAAAAACACAGAAGACTCACACACACACACATTAACAAATATTTAAAACATGAAATAGCCACCCAGCAAACTAGGAGATAGGAAAGACATTTGGGAGGCTTGTAAAACAAGATGAACAGATCCCACTTTCCAGTTAGCAGTAACTCAAGCTTTAGACCTTCTGGTTAGTTAAGGTCATAGCTTAGGATTTAAAGTTCTAATGGTGATCTAATTAACAGTAATTCCCTTATCAAAGAAGCAGCCTAGTTATAGGAGGTATCTACTGCTAGAAATCAACATTCTAACCTCTAAAATTCACAAGGCAGCCAGCCACCTAGATTGGAAATGTTCATTCCTTAGGATTGCTAATAAGTCATCTCTGCTCAAGGAAACACGGAACAAAAGAGGCAGAGACTTGAGATCCAGTCTCAGGGTCAATTAGGAAAACATATACTTTTCTGCCATGTGCGTGTAACCACACAAGGAGAACAGAAATCCCTTCCCCCTGCTCACTAGAAGTCCAACGATTTTTTCTGTATTCCAACAAATAGTCCACCTCTACCTAACCTATTGAGGGAGACACTCTTTCTGATTCAGTCACATATCCTCTTTGACATAGCACCCCTATCATAGAGCCTAAGGGGTTAACCAGGAGATCACAAAAGTACCTCCTCTTTAACAAGGGGTCAGAACACACATGGTCCTCAGAAAGATGCCAAGATGTAAGTCCATCCCTATATTTGTTCCATGGGACAGTCCCACTATTCTTGACATCTTCAGAAAAAGCTAGCACTTCAGATACTGAACTATAATTTGCTTCAGGGAAGTTATTTGGTTTAAAGAAAAGGAAAAGGTACCAAACAATGAATTTCACAGAGTTGAGTGAATGAATGAATGAAACAAAATGTAGTACATGAATGTAATGTAATATTACTGTGCAGCAAGAAACAACAAATGAACTAAATATAGAAAATCATGAAAAGATTTCCATGAACTAATGTAAAATAAAGCAGAAAGAGACAAGAAAACAACATATAAAATGACTGCAACAATGTAAATTTTAAAAATCAACCACAAAACCACTGAAAACGAATGCCGCAAAATTACAAAGAACAAGCCTGATCCCACAAAAGAAACCTGAAAAGACACTTTCCCTTATTCCTCTTCAGAGGTATGAGGTACACAGATATGAAATATTGCATATATATTCAGATTTTCCTTTTGATATAGTAAGTAGTTTTGATGATTTTTTCTTTTCTTTCCCTTTGTCTTTTAAAAAATCTTTATTCTATTGGATGGGTCTTGAAGAGGTACGGAATAAGCACAGGGGGAAACTTAGTAAAAGAGAGGGAAGTAAAAAAAATAAGTATCAATAAAATTTAGTATTAAAAAAAGCAGTGAGTTCTAGATAAGATGCAAGTAAAGGTGAAGATGAAACATGGAAATTAATCCAGGTCACAGAAGATTTATTAAATTCTATGGTGGATGGTTTAGATAAGACACTGTCCCTACCTTCGTGTAACATAAGTTCTAGTGGGGAAGGTGGAAGTTAAAACTTACATTTATTTAGATGTTCTGATGAAGCTGTGATCTTTGAATATTCTATCCAGTTATGGATTGTCATATCATACAATTTTATTCCCATATCTTTTATAAATCTGTCATGGGGATCCAGCCAACATTTTGGGAGTCTTCCTAATATTACATTGGCACAAACAGAGCACATAGACTGTCCATATGCTCTCAGTGCTATCATGATATGACGAGCCCACAGGTAACCATGATACAAAATGACTTGAATGAAAAGGCATGCCCTTGAATCTCCTTTCTCTTGGTTCTATTGCAACTCATGACTTGTCAAATTCTAACTTTGGGTTACCTAATATTACCATCTGCCTTCTCCACTTCAAAAGTGTGCTACACCGGATAACACTGCAGGGTGGGAGGGGAATCATACAATCACGATGATGGGTTCCAGTACAAGTTTATGTTATCTAATCTCAACCAGACAATCTCTGATATACGGTAAACCTTTTATTCTTCTCTAATTGACTCTCTCACACACTCCCAACAAAGATTTTTCCAAGCCTTTTCTCATCTACTCCACCACTAACTCACCCTCCCACCCCCAGCAGAGAACTTCTACTTTCCTGAGAAAACAGAGCCCATAAGAAAATAGACCTTCTGTCCTGAACTCTGTCTTCTCTGCTACAACACACCTCAAAAGCCCTCAATTAATCTTCCTGTCTTTTCCCTCATTCTATTCTCTGTCACAGGTTGCCCTTCTGGCCAGGATTAGTACCTCTCCTTGTGCCCCTAAGTTCATCTCTTCCAGGTGCATGTTCTTTCAATCATTTCCTCCCTCTCTTTCCTCCCCCCCAATCTGTCTCTGTCTTTCTGTCTCTGTTTCTCTGTCTGTATCTGTCTCTGTCTTTCTCTTTCTGTCTCTATTTCCATCTGTTTCTGTGTCTGTGCCTCTTTCTGTCTCTGTCTCTCTGTATCTCTCTGTGTTTCTCTGTGTCTGTCTCTATGTCTCTGTCTCTGTGTGTCTCTCGTGTCTCTCTCTGTCTCTGTCTCTTCCAGTCTCTCCCATTTATTTTTTTCTTGTTACCTACAAATTTAAAAGAGTCTACCCTAACCCTAATACATCTTTCCTCATTTACACAAACACCTAGAAAAAGTTGTCTGAACTGTTTTTTGCCTCTCCTTCTCAACTTTCATTCACTTCTCTCTCCCCTCCTTACAATGTGGTTTTGTACGTCTCCACTAAATACTACTCTTTTCCAAGTTTACCAGTAATCTCTTAAATGCTAAACTCAGTGGCCTTTTTGTCACTCTTCATCCTTCTTGACCTCTGTACAGAATCTGACACTGTTAATAAATCTTTCTTCTCCCCTGGTTTTGGTAACATCTCTCTTCCGGTTCTCCTGGATCTAATGAGATAACGCACGTAAAGTACTTTGTAAACTTCAAAGAGCTATATAAACGCTCATTGTTATTAACAATAATATTATTATAATTATTCTACTTGTCCCATCATACTGTCTGAGGATCTTTTGTGTCCCCCCACTAACTGTGCGTAAACCCCAGGGCTCTCTCCCAGAGCTCTCTGTTAGTGTCCTCAGCTCACATGGGTTCAATTATCATCTCTATGTAGATGACTCTCAAATCTATATGTTCCAAATCTGATATTCTTCTGGAGTCCCAGTTCCATTTCACCACTCACTTGTTTAATATTTCCAACTGGATATGATTTCCTTTAAGGATTTCAAATTCAACATGTACAAAATATATCTTAATATCTTATCCCCTAAATATCCCTCCCCCTTCCCCAAACTCTCTTATTTCCATTGAGGGCACCAGAATGTTCCAGTCACGTAGGTTCATTCTCAACCCTTCTTTCTTCATACACAAATCAGTCACTATCTTGTAGATTTTCTCTCCCCAATATATCTAATATCTTTTCTCCTCTCTAGCATAGTACCTCCAGCAGAGCACTCACAAATACTTGTTGGATTAGATTGGAAACAGTGTTTGGAAGAGCCGCACCATGATCAGAACGCTAGACTAGCAGTCTGAAGAGTCCCAGCTCTGCCTCTCATTTGAGCAAATCCCTTCCTCTTGCTAGATTACTTTACTTAGCTATAAAACATCTACCAAATTGCGGAGCTGGGGGAATAAGTATGTCAGTGTCTCCAACATTATACTATTGAGAAGATGCTCTGCTGTTTACCTTGAGATCAGTAAGGGGATTTATCTGAAGACTTGAAGCAACAACAATCAAGCCAAGTCAACAGGTATTTATTAAGTGTCTACTGTATGGAAGGCACTGTGCTAATTAATGGAAATAAAAAGAAAGGCAAAAATAGGCATTATCCTCAAGGATATCTGGTCAGGGAAGGCAACATGCAAATAACTATGTATAAATATATATAATATATATACACATATACATATGTAGATACATATATGTACATATATGTGTATATAATGTGTCTGTGTGTGTATAATCTCAGAAGGAAGGGAACCAGAAAAGATTTCTTGAAGGAGGGATTTAACTGAGACTTGAATGAATCCAAGGAATCTAGAAAATGAAAAAGAGGAGAGAGAGAATTATAGGCATGAGAAGACTCAGTGAAAAATATATGAAGTTGGGAGATAGAGTGTCAGAGGAACTGCAAGGAGGCCAGGGTCACTGGATCACAGAATATACAAAGGGGATTATGGTCTAAGAAAACAAGAATGGTAGGAAAAGACCAGGCTATGAAAGAATTTATATTTGATCCTGGAAATAATATAGAGGCACTAGAGTTTACCAAGAGTAAGGGCCATAGCATAAATACCTGGATGTGAGGGTGGTGGACCCCAAAATTAAATAATCATTAAGGTCCCTTGAACTTATAAAAGACTGTGATCAAATGTCATTTCATCCCAACCACTAAATCCAATTTAATGTGAACAACAAATTTACCCTGTTGCAACCTAAGAAGACTCCAAAAAGAAACATAAAGGCTGAAGTTAATATAACCCATTTGGATGTGCAAAGTGTTTTCCATGTATCATCTCATTCGTTAACAATAATAGTTGGCATTTATATAGTCCTTTAAGGTTGGTGAAGCACTTTGCATGTATCATTTTATTTGAATCTCACAACTAGCCTAGAGAGTATTATCCCAATACAGAGGTGGAAACTGAAGCTCAGAGAGGTTGTCACTTGCTCAGTCATTCAGCTAGCAAAAGTCTGAAACGATTCCAAAGCTATCTCTCTATCTACTCTGCCATAATGTGATCCTTAAAGCAAGCCTAGGAAATAAGTAGGGATGGGGACAGGACCTTTGATTTCATTGATATAGGAAACTCCCTCTCTAGTGCAGATTGGTACACTTCTCTGCCACTTATCGTCTTGAAGTGTTACCTAGAGTACTGAGACATTAAGTCATTTGCCCAAGGTCACACAACCAACAAGTTTCAGAGGTGAATCTTGAACCAGGTCTTAGTGACTTAGAGAATACTCTATCCACAAGGCCATACTACCTCTGCTGAAATAATACTTACAGGTATTATCCCCAAGAAACTGACTTAGAAACACAAAGCAGCTTGCCTAATGGCCACACAACTAGGATATCCTGGAGGCAGTACATGTTCCTCCTGACTCCAAGTTCAGGATTCTTAGAGCCCCTCACCCATGCAAACATCTGAAAAGACAAACCAACTCCTCTATTTGAATTTTGATTCAGCCTTATAAGCCACCACCGCTCTTACTTGAAAATGCAAACAAATCCAGCAGCCTGATTCCTAACTACCTGCTCAGGGGAGAAAGGAGGAAGTGATTGGAGTGCTCCTAACTCCAAATGCCAGATGTCCCTGGCTTTCTGGAACAAAGAACAAGGGCCAAATATGACACCCACAGGTTTCTCTCCTCATCTTCCATTTCTCTGTGTTTGAGCCCCATCACCAGCTCCCAGGATCACCCACACCCCAACATAGTGGGCGATCTTGGAATGGTCTTCCCTTCTTCCCTTAGGGGGTGGGGGATCCTTGTCCCACTTGTGATCCTGCTTCTTTATTGTACCCACATCTCTCACCACTGCCATGCAGTCACCCCTGAACAGGAACAAAGACATTGAAAACCACTGAATTGAAACCAAGTTCCTGGAGCCTCATCTCCCACTGCAGATAGAACAACAGGGGCATCTCCGACTGATTTCTGGGTTGTGTGGATGTTCTTCCGACAAGATTCCCCATCCCTCCCCCTTCTACCCCTCTGTCACAAAAAAAAAGCAGATCTCAGACCTGGGCCCATAAATGTTTTCTAACCTAATTCATTTTTGAGATAGACGGAGCAAATACATAGCAAATATTATTTATGACTTTGTGATAAATAACCCTTTTACAGGAGTTACCCAAGGAGTTCTGGGGAGTTTCAAGGGTAACTTTCAACAAGTTTCAAAGGTCAGGTCAGGCTGGGATACTAAGCCCATAGTATTTGCCATTCTGTTCATCTGTTTTGAATTATTAGTATTACCCGACTTCAGTGAGCTCTCAATGGAGTGGCTGTGCTCAAGTTCCCTGGCTGTATTTTATTTCTATAGTGGGAAAGGGACCTTAATAACTATTATTTGTGCTCAGCAGACAGTGGAGGAGGTTTTTTTTTTTTTAAAGAGCTACAACATAATCCAAGGCCTAGAAGATGGCTCCAGAGAGAAGGGTATGCCTGATTCAAAGCTGGTACAGGAAGATCTGATAATGTGCAGAGAGAGTGGGGTGCTGGTATTGCCCTGTGATGGAGTGTAGTTGGTAGTACATAGACTGGGGAATTTGGGGAAGGATAAGTAGGGGCATAGGAGCAATTAGCCAACAAGCATTTTAAAAGCATTTACTAAGTGCTAGGCACTGTGCTAAGGACTGGGGAAACACAGAAAGGCAAAAACATAGACCTGCCCTTTCTACTAGGGGTGCGTATGTGAGTGTGTGATTGTCCTTGTTGCCAAAGAAGACCATGCCATCAGAGAAATGATGACATGACTTGCACTTGACTTTGTTTTGAGTGAAGGAGGGCTGTGCAGGTCACCAGCCTCACTTCTCCTCCAGAGCCATCTCAATCCAGTGACCAGATACTCATCAGGATGACTGGAGATGACCCAGGATGAGGCAGTTGGGGTTAAGTGACTTGTCCAAGGTCACACAGCTAGTGAGTGTCAAGTGTCTGAGGTGAGATTGGAACTCAGGTCCTCCTGACTCCTGCTCTATTCACTGCACCACCTCGCTGCCCCTTTTCTACTAGTTAGAAAACACACCATGAGCCAGTGGGTAGAGCCTTCAACTGGAATCAGGAAGATTGATTCAGTTTACTTACTAGCTGTGTGACCCTGGGCAAGTCAGTTAACCTCTGTTTACCTCAGTTTCTCCAACTGTAAAATGAAGATCATAATAGCATCTACCTCCGTAGTTGAAGGATCAAATGAAATAACATTTGCATAGCTATCCCTTCTACATCGCAGGGGTCAGGGGCACGGCATCCCCATGGTCTGGAAAGTCCACATGAAAATTTTTCAGCTCTCCCTTTGTACCAGAGAAGAAGCTTGAATTACTACAGTATTAAAAGATGAAATATGTTGATACAATATTATGCATATATTTTACACAGTTCTGAGTTTCTAAACTTTTTCTATGTTATCTGTTGGCTTTTGCATGTTATCAGCAGCTTCCACAAAACTCCCCCAAAATTCCTATTTAATTTCTCATGCTAACCCACAATATATAAAAACCTCAGTAGAAAACGTCCCGATGTGGAAAGGATAACTGTAAAGCGTTTAGCACAGCTCTGCATTTATAGGGCTTTATATAAACTCTAGTTATCGTTATTTTTATTAACGATGTACATAGAAGACACGTACAGCTTAAGTGGAAAGTAGGTAATCCCAGAAGGAAGGCATTAGCATGGTGAGGTAGAGGGGAGACAGGAAAAGACCTCTGGCCAGTGGGATTTGAGCTGACTCTTTAAGGAAGCCAGAGAAGTCAGGAGACGGAGGTGAGGAGAGAACATATTCCAGGAATGAAGGACATCCAATGAAAAGGGAATAGATGGAATGTCCTATTCAAGAAATGAGGCAGCTAGGTAGTACAATGGATAGGATTCGTTTCTGTCTTCAGACACTTACTAGCTACGTGACTCTGGGCAAGTCACTTAACCCCTATTTGCCTCAATTTCCTCATCTGCAAAATATGCTGGAGAGGGAAATGGCAAACCATTTCAGTATCTTTGCTAAGAAAACCCCAAATGGAGTCATGAAGAGTCATACTGAAAAACTCAACAGTAAAATTCAAGAAACAGCAAAGAATTTCAGACATGGGATTGCAGATTATGTGAAAGGGAGTAAAGGTAGGAAGGGGACACATTACGAAGAGCTCTAAAAGCCATACCTAGGAATTTATGTTTCATCCTGGAGATAATAGGGAGCCCCTAGAGTATAAAGTGGGGTAGTGAAGGCAGTGACTCAGTCCTACCTGTGCTTTATGAAGATTACTCTGACAGTAGAAAATGGACTGGCCTAAAGATCACAGCAGCTCTGGAATCAGGAAGATAAAGGAGGTAGTAGAGTATAGCCCAGAGTAGTTTTACATTCAGTCATATTTTTTTTCCTGTGTATAAATCATAGGAATTCAGAGCTGGTGATATACTCAGATATCTCAGCATCAAGGAATCATAAGGATAAAATGACAATGAGGAAATAAACTTGTTCATCTTCTCCCCAAAAGTCAGAGCCAGGAGCTCTGGGTGCAAATTTCAGAGGCAAATTTCAGGGGTTTGGGGCAAGGAAAAACTTCCTAACAATGAAAACCATCCAGAAGCAGACAAGGCTGCCATTTGCTGGAGATATCTAATCAAAAACTGGACGGATGGTCGCCATGTTGTATCAGGGATTCCTGCTGAGTATGAAGTATCTTCCAACTCATCTGAGAGACTGCAATTCTATTTCCCCAACTAGACTGTTAGCTCCTGAATAAGTCTCCTTTTGTTTCCTTCCCCCACCCCCATATAACTAGGCACACAGCCAGTGTCTAATACATTCATCTTATACTGAAAAACCCAAAGTTGGTTGGTCTACTTCTGTGAAGAGGTCGTGACGCATCCTGTAGACTTTTAACTGTATAATATAAAAAGACACACTTCCTCATACAGGTATAATGAGAAGAAATCTGGAATGGGAGTTGGGAGTCCCAGTTCTGCCACTGACTAGCTGTTGGACCTCAGGCTAATCACTTAACCTTTCTAGGCCTTAATTTCCTCATCCGTAAAAGAAGAGAAGACAAGTCTTCTTTTTTTTAAAAAAAGTCAAAGAAACTAAATCATCCCAATATTCCATGATTTAGAGAAGCCAACAACAAACTCTATTTGGGAGCTAGAAATCATTTCCCAGTAACAATAGTGATATCTAGAATTTACATAGTACTTTCAGGTTTGAGAAGCACTTTCCATGGGCTCTCATTTGGTCATCCCAGTCATCCTGGGAGATTTTGTTATCATGCCGTTGTTGTTCAGTCATGCCTGACTCTTTGTGACCCCATCTGGGGTTTTCTTGGCAAGGATACTAGAGTGGTTGCCATTTCCTTCTCCAGCCCTGTGAGAGATAATCTTATTATCCCCATCTTACAGATGAAGAAACCAATCCTAAAAAAGGTTAAAGCAGTTGCTCAGGGTCACCAGCTAATATCTGAGGCAAAACTGAAATTCAGGTCTTTTTGACTCCCAGTCCACGGCTCTATCCTCTCTACCTTGATGCGGTACGGTAATCCTAACAACTCATATTTCCATGGATCTTTGTAAAACGTCTCCTCCCTCAGCAACCCTGTGAAGTAGGCAGCATGGGTATTACTATGCCAATTCACACCAAAGTCTCTTCACACCAAAGAGGTGTCACACAGCTACTAAACGTCAAAACCAGGGCCCAAATCCAGGTGTTCTCACACCAAAGCCAATGTTCTTCCCATAGCACCCAGTTTCTCCCTAGGAGGGGTCCAAAGGAGCTTGGTCAAAGGCAAGTCCTTTCCTAGAATAATTGTTTCATCATTTGTGTCCAACCCTTTGTAACATATGGGGTTTTCTCGAGAAAAATACTAGAGTGATTTGCCATCTCCTTCTCCAGCTCATTTTACAGATGGGGAAATAGAGGCAAACAGGGTTAAGTGACTTGCCCAGGGTCACACAGCTAGTAAGCGTTAGAGACTGGATTTGAACTTGAGTCTTCCTGACTTCAGGTCCAGCAGTCTATCCACTGTGCCACCTAGCTGCCAAATTATTTCCAGAATAATTACCCTCTAATTTATCAGCCTTATAGGTCTGGGGCTTTGTACTTCAAGCTAGCCATAAGAATTATCTGGGCTTCACCAATCTGTGGGCTATTCCCATTTGTCTCTCCTATGAACTTTGCTTCCTGTTGGAGCCTCCATTCTTTGAGACTCTGACTCTTGCAAAAGGAGTCCTGGATTTCTATGGCCCTCAGTCTGCAGAAATATTTCACCCTCTCTGCCTTTCCCAACCAGAACGATTTCCATTAATGTCCATTTACTTCCACCCCTTTTGGAAATTTTGGTTATCACTAAATTTTGTAGATAATGTGAGACTCCCACAAATACTCTGACTCTCCCCCTCTTTTCCCAGATTTGATTTTAGGCATGTCTCCTAGGAAAAGTATCCTTTAAAAGTACATTGCTGTATTACAGAAAAAGTGCTAGGCTGCTAACATTTTCTCTCTGGCACCATCCAGAGTTTGGGGGGGTCCAGTTTTTTTGCTGAGGGAGAGCTCTGTCCACACCCTCCCTTGTCTCAGCTGTTTGGGGAGGTAGAGGCCAAAGGAGGAGAGCACTTCAGTGTCCAGAAGGCTTAGTTCAACTCAGTCAGACCATGGCTTTTCCCACTATCTCTGGATTGTATTCCACTCCCCCTACCCCTCCTTAAGGGAGTCCCTTCTCTCTCCATTTGGTTCCCAGGGCCAGGGGCTTGAGGCACAAGAGTCTCATTGTTGCCCCATTTTGCTGTTTGTTCTCTCTTCTCCTGATTTTTAAAGAACTTTGTAGCTCCCATCCCCCTTTCCTTTCTGCCTCCCCCCACCTTCAATCTATCTCATCACTCTCCTCCAATGCAGCAAGCACAGTGACATGCTGAGATCCTCCCTCCATCCTGCCCACAGGACTCAATGATAGGATCCTTACCCCTCTAGGGAAATAGAAGGTGATTTTCAAAGACTGGATCCCCAGACTCCCTGGGCAAGCAAGATAAATCTAAACTTTGTTGGAGGTGGAGAGGCTTTTTTATTTGTTAATAGTGGCTAGTTGGGAAAAGTCTCGGAATGTATTTGGAGTTCGTTAAATAGGAGGAAAGAGAAAGGTAGTAGAAAGAGTCTTGGACTTAGTGACAGAAGATCTTGGTTCAAGTTCCTGCTAGCTACTCATTCCCTCCAAGTCTGTTGAATCCTTACTTCACAAACTCATTTTAAAGAAATATAAATGTGAATCAGTATTATTCTATGAACACACACACATACACATACACACACATAAGAAAAACTGCCATTGGGACAAGATTATCAGGGGATCTTCATTAAGCCTTAAAGTTATACTTCTTTCTTTAGAACAGAACCATTCTCCTGGGGAATCACCTTTATTCCCAAAGCCTCCAACTTCCTTCTTGAACACCATAATCAGTCTACAGGAGAGCAAGTTTGCAAACCTGTTACTGTGAATAAAATTGACAAGTCGTTTTCCTAAAAGGCAAGGGGTGAGGAACTGTTCTCTCAGCCCTGGAGGTCTCTATATTCTTTAGCTCTGAATCATTAGATCGGAAAAAAGGGGTGGGGAGTGGATGAGGGAGGGGGAAAGAAGGAGGAAAAAGAAGGAAAAAATTCAAAAAAAAAAATCAGAAACTGCATTACACTCAGGTCCTCTGAGACTGGGAACTCCATTCAGAGTTTTCACAAAATAGGGTCAGGCATGTCTTGTGACCTGAGACCCCTGAGCTTCTCTGCTCTCCGTAATTATCTAATACAGCACTCTCCCTGCCAGATACAATGAAACAATTTGTCACTTCAATTATCTGTCAGTCAACACTGAAGCCTTTTCAGCAGGCTAGCACATGTGTTTGGAGAGCTTGTCAGTGAGGTCTGTCTAGCCAGACACATAACCATGGAAAATGGAACCTTTGTTAATTCTAGTTCTTAGAAAAAGTAAATCTATTCAATTTCTCTTCTTCTTTTTCTTTTTAAATGCCTTCAGTTTGGAATTTACACAAGAAACTGAATTGGTCCTGCTCCTGAGCCTTAAATGACTGGCCAAAGGATTTGCATGAGGAAGCAGAAATTAATTATTCTTTTCGGGACTCTTTTAAAAAAAATTCTGTAATTGTGTTTTACGAAAAGAGATTACACATCCTGTATTAGTGGAAGCATAGGGGTAGCAGGAAGGGATAGAGAGTTTGGGGGTAGAGGAAGGAAAACAAGGAGTACCCAGGACAGGTTTCTCTTCTATCAGCCATGAGGCCATTCAGTTCAGCCAAGGGATGTCAGGCAGTCTCCATCTAATTCCCTTCCCTTTGGCTTCATTTTAATGACTGCCCAAAGTTATTTAGGTATTTTTAGACTTGTGACCCAAGGACTAACCAAATGGAAAGAAGGGTTTCTCCCTCTTGTGTGAAATGAGTTTTGGTTATTTCAGGAATAAGTGAAAAGAGAGCAAGCATGGAAGGATGGAGCATGGGGTTTGGCCTGAGCCTTTCGGGGACTTAGGGAGTGAAGGTCTATCATGAGGAATACCTTTTCAGAATGGTTTGGCCCTCCTTGGGCCATAATGGAGGCAAAGCTTCATCAAGGGAGATTTCAGTAGAATATAAGGGAAAATGTCCTAATGGTTGGAGCTGTCCAGCAATTGAAGCAGAATAACTCATAAAATAGTGGGCTCCTCATCACTGAAGGTCTTTCAATAGATGCTTTACCACCATTTGCCAGAGATGACATAGAGTATGTTCCTACACAGGCAGGTTAGGATTAATGGTCTCTGATGTCCTTTACACATCTAAAATCTTTTTTTGGTGGGGAGGAGGGGAGCTTGCTGACTTGTGGTTTCATTGGGTGTAGGAAACTCCTGGTGTGGAAACTCCCTCCACTGATATAGATGATCAGTTTCTCTGCAACTTGTAGAGTTACCTGAGTCACTTAAAGGTTGTCCCTTTCCCAGGAGCATACATCTTGTACATGTTACTGACAGGTTTTGAATTCACATCTTCCTTATTTCAAAGGCTGATCCTTTATCCACTATGTGCCGTCTCTCCCTGAAATTCAGTAACTTATTATTGCCATAAGAAAAGAGTAGATATAGAGCTAATGGAAATAAGGCCCTCCTATCATAGCTACAGGTTTGAGAGTGTCTCCCAGGCTTACCTAGCACAGACATGAAACTAGAAGTCACTGCATTCTACTTCTGTACTGACATTAGGAAACACCTTTCCTCCCCTTCCTGGGATCCCAGATCCCAGTACCACAAAGGCCCAATGCTGAAAAGCCACCTTTGTGTTCTCAGTGAAGCCAAATTGAGGATAGGAATCCTCTTTGGACGTAGGAGAAACTTGTGCCTCGCTACAGATAGTCTTAAGAGTCAAGTCCCTGAAAACATTCAAACCAAATTCCATTATGAGCTCCAGAATAAAGGCATATAGGAATTAAAGAAAAGGAAAGATTGATGAAAAGACAGACAAAAAGATGAAAGCAAATCTTTTAAATTTACTTCATTTTTTTAATCTAGGAATAAAACAAGCATTTTTATAACATAGTATAATAAAAAGGGTGATTGACACATGAAACTGCCAATCTATTATGTACAACTTACTATTCCCTCTAAATACACAACAAAGTTATCATGTAAATTTCTTTTTGTCTTTTTTCCTTTTTTTCTTCTTCCTTCCTTCCCCCCTCCCCCCCCCCCGCCCCGGCAGTAAATTCTTTCTTCCTACCCTCGCTATCCCACGGAGCTATGTGCTTATAAGTGTGCTGGGCAGAGCTGATTGGGAGGAGGAGGATATTCCTTTTTCCACTTTACAGATCACATCACAGATCTATAACGACACTTGAATAAATGGAACATTAGAGATCAAAAGTGTCTTTTTGTTTCTTTGTACCTCTGGTCCCTTGTACATAATAGAAATTTAACAAATCTTTATTGGATTGAATTGAAGGGAAGGTTCATGATGACCTAGTAAGGAAGAAATAAAACCCAGACTAACTGAATCTATAAATGCTGAAATTAACATCCTTCTCTCATAAGTGAACTCAGTATCAGAATTACTAGAATATAGAACCCAAGTAGACCTCTTAGAGACCAAATGCAATAGGGAGACAGGATCTCTCTGTCTCTTGAGAGAAATTCCAACATAGAGCATGTAACTATGAAAGACTTAGAGAAAAGAACCATATCTTTGGAGTCCAAGGGCTTGGATTCAAATCCTCCTACTGATGATGTTTACTACCTTATATGACCATAAGCAAGCCACTGCCTTCCCTGGGCCTCAGTTTCCTCATCCATAGTCATTGATCTAGAAGTCATTGATCTGGACAGTCCTTCATGCTCCTCCCAACTCTAAATCCATGATCCTCTAGCTAATTACACAATTGATTTTTGTTGAAGAAATCCAAAAGAAAGTGTATATTCTCCAAAGAGCACTTTGCAAGCCTTGAACACTTGTTAAAGTGATGCTACCTTATGCATGGACATGTATATACATATGCAAAATGTTTGTGATTTCATCATCTCAGACAACTCCCAGTGTGGGAAATCCCTCCAACAGCACAGGTCAGAATTCCACTGCACATGCAATATGTCTGTGATTTAGTAGAGAAGTTCTAGGGAACTGCCTGAGCTGCACAGGGGTTAAGTGATGCGACCAGGGTCACATAACTAATATCAGAGAAAGAATTCAAACCCTACTCTTCTTGATGCAATTCCAGAATTCTATCCACTATGCCACACTGCCTAATATACACTATAAACATAAGATACACACAAAGTCACTATGTATCATGGCATAGTGTATAAAGTGTTGAACTTGGAGTTCAGAAGACTAGGGTTACAATCTCACATTTGACACCAGCTAACTTGATGGCCTTAACAAATCATTTAACCCTTGTGTGCCTCAGGTAAATCCCTATGGTTTATTTATTAAATCATAAAGGTATTATATCTGCAAAAGGGTTGCAATCTGTACTGGTGAAGGGAGTTCCCAACCATACTTGAAGTTCTCCATGGGGACAGAGTGAAATTCTTTGAATGTTTTATTTTATAATAATTTATCTGACTCTACCTTTATAATCCCTAATGATCTGTGTTTAGGTGAAGCTCAGGAGAATTCAACACTCTTGTACATCATGAACTCTCAAGTTATAACATATAGATATATGTGTGTATACATATATATGTTAGGATTGATTATAGAAATAAAAGTATAGACTTTTATCACTAGAAAAGTCTAAGACATTTTAAATATTACATGAACTGATTATGACCACCAAGGAATCCTCCCAACTGTAGTTATTATTTTCTCTCAACAGAATAGCATCTCAGATCCAAGCCAGGCATCTCAAATCTACACAAGGCAATTGTGCAACCCTGCCCTGCTACCACCACCATCACTACCTTCCTCTTCTGAAAATCACCTCCATTTTGTTGATACCAGTGTTTAACCTTTCACCTCTCTCAACCTCCACTGTTTGCTCCTTGGGAAACTCAGTGACACTGCTGCCCTCTCTCCTGGACACCCCTCACACACACATAGATACATACACCCTGGGGGGAGCAAAGGGGGCAAGAAAGAGACCAGAACTGAATGAGCATTCTGTCCTGCTGGGAATCAAAGGGAGTTGTGTTTAATCCCATCTCTCTTGCCCAGCAGAGTGAAGAAACATTCCCCAAGAAGCAAAAAACAAACATAGAACCCCACAGATACTATTTTTTCCTCTAAGCACATTGCCTGCCTGTCAACCCACAGTCCCTACCCCCAGCTTAATTCCCTCGCCTTTCTCTTTTCAAAATTTTTGTCTAATGGAAAACTTCATGGTGTCGTGGATGGAAATACCAAGTTCTTACTTATGACCTGGGTTTTAGTCACCTTGACCAAGTCATATCCCTTCTCTGACCTTCCAGACTTTTTCTTTCATTCCTTCCCATGAGTTGGTTGTATCCTTGCATCAGAAGGCAATCTCCTTGAGAGCAGGAACTATCTTCTTTTTCCTTATATTTCTATCCACAGCACTTAACATAGTTCCTGGCACACAGCAAGTGTTTAATAAATGCTTGTTGATTTGATCTGACTTGATTGGCCCCGTGTCCTCAACTCTGAATTGAAGCAAGAAGTTCCTTTCCTATTTTTGGTGGTTGTGATTGATCTTCTGTCAAGTTCTCCTTTATACTATTGAAACCCATCAGATTCTAGGACAAGTGAAGAAAGTTGAGCATTGTAAGTTCCCATTGACCCCAGAGTTCAGTACTCCCCAACCATTCTTTTGGCATAGACCTCTTGTGCCTGAAAATGGAAAGATAAAGCAGAAAAAAATTGTAATAATAGCTAACATTTTCTATCACTTACTATGTGGCAGGTACTGTGCTCAGAGTTCTACAGGTATTATCTCAGTTGATCTTCACAACAACCTTAAGAAGTCAGGGCTATTGTTATTCCCATTTTACTGGTGAGAAAACTGAAGCAGGCAAAAGTTATTAAGTGACTGGCTCTGGGTGATAGATACTAGTAAGTGTTTGAGGTTGTATTTGAGTAAAGACCCAGAGTAAAAAATGAAAGATAGATTTTATCAATTGCAAACAGTTACCGATTCCTGATCCTGTTAGCATCACTAAAGTTCAGGTTCACCTTCCCAAAATTTATCAGTAGCTCATTTAACAGACATTTATCAAGCAGTTACTATATGCCAGTCACTGGAGATACAAAGAAAGGAAAAACACAGAGGTTGCCTTCAAGAAACTCATGCTTTAAAGGGAGAGACAACATGTAAAGAGTCATGTCACCACCAGAAATATGCAGAGGAGATGGAAAACAAGATGCCCCAAGGCAAGATGGTCTGGGAGGTGGCTGGGAAATGAGGGACTGGGAAAAGCTTCTTGCAGAAGGTGCAATTGGAGTCGAGTGTTGAAGGAAGCCAAGGAAGGATAATCCTAGGGGCCATTTGAGTTTGGAGAACCAAGTCCTTTCAAAAAGCACAAAATCAGGATTTTAGAAGGCTACAAAAGGCTAAAAGGAAACAGCTTTTAGGGGCCCCAAACCCTTCACAAAGTGGAACTGAGCCTGCAAGGTTGAAACTGAGACGGAGGCAACTTTGGACTCATACAATTCATATCTTTGTTCCTAAATCGTTCTAGGAGGGCATAAACCTGAGTCTTTATGACTTTTGCTTTTTGCTCATGGCCTAGAATAGGGTTTTACATAAAATAGATGCTCAGGATATAGTTCCTGAATAAATGTGTTACTTCTTTTTCAATTGAATGTACATCTGGTGAATGTAGGTAGTATTACTAGTTTCCATTGATATAACAAGCCAAATTTACAAAATATTTTGTCTCCCTTTTTTCATTTCTTCCTTATAGGCTGATTATTAGGTGTGAAAGCAACGCCATATTTTATATTTTACATATATATATATATGCTTGAAACTACATGTGCTATTCAGAGACAATTGAAATGGGATCTAAGTGTCTAGTTGCATAGAAAACCTTGATTTGGGGATAAATACAAAACATTTTTTCATGACTTTTTGCATCTCTCTCATTTCTCTTCCCAATTTTTCCTCCACGTCTCTTACTTGATTTTCAAAATCCTTTTTGAGCTCTTCCATGGCCAGAGACCACTGAATATTTATTTTGGATGTCTAGGATACAGAAGCCTGGACTTTTATGTCTTTCCCTGATGGTAAGCATTGTTCTTTCTCATCTGAAAGGATAGGAGAAGATATCTGTTCACCAAGAAAGTAACCTTCTATAGTCTTATTTCTTTTCCTTTTTTTGGGCATTTCCCCAACCAGTTACTTGACTTTTGGGTCCTTTGTCAAGAGTAAGGTATACTCTGGGGATCTGTAAAATCTCAGTTCCTCCAAGGTGGCACAATCAAACATGTATGCTGGTCTGGGAGCAAGCAGAGATTTTTGTGCCCAGAATCTTAGTAGGGTTTCCTCTTCACAACCACCTTGCCTCCAGTTCCACCAAATCAGCACTGGGGGCTGAGATTCAGAAAAACTGTAGGGGCAGGGCTACCATTCAGTGTGTGATAAAGATCAGCTGCTGCAGGGCCTCTACACAGGGCTCAGGTAAGAATCAGCTGCTCAGTGCCCCCAGGGGTTTTATGATCCAACAATGGATGAGGACTGCTATAGGGGCTGCTGTGGGAACTGTGGCCACTGCCTGAGGCCAGAGCTATGGGAAGAACCTTCTCCCTTCTCAGCCAGCTGAAAAATCCCCATCACTGATCTTTGGTGCCTGTGAGTTGAGGGATCTGCAAACTGCTGCTACTTCAACTGGGGATTCCATCCCCAAGGCCTGCTCGGGCATCCTCTTCCCAGAGCCATGCAGCATGGCCAAGGCTGGGCTGGGCTTTGCTCCACATCCCATGTGACAGATGTTTCCTGTTGACCTTTCAGGTCACCCTGGGCTGGAAATCTCCTCCACTCTGTTTTTCTCCACTTATGCTGCTCTAGAATTTGTTGAGAGTCTTTCTTTACAGATATTTTATGGGCTGTGTGGAGAGACCTACTATATGTAGGTCTTTCTACTCTGCCATCTTGGCTCCACCCCCCCAAAATATTTTTTCAAAAACAGCCTTTTGATATTGTATGAGAAAAACAAGCTAAAACAATCAAATTTCATTTATAACTCAATGAAAGTTTTAATTAACTTCATTATTTTGAGTTTTATGTATTTGCTAATAGGTCACATCTCTCTGGATGACAGGGAAAAATGCTAAAAAAAAAAAAATTTTAGACCATGACAATCTATCACAAAACAGTAAAACATTTCCTCTGAATTCTGACTGATTTGGTGGACAGATTAATAAGCAAGCAGGCCAGATCATATTTGGCTAGCTCTGCATATGATTACCTAGATGCAAAAGTCGACCCATTTGCAAATAGGTCAACCTATCTGTAAACTAGCAAAAAGGACCTCTTAGCATTTTTTCCTTTTTGTCCATATATTCTCCCTTATTTCTGGAAATTATGTTCTCAAAGAGGATCAATGACTTCAGGAATGACTTGCACTGACTTGCAAGTGAATTGGATTTAAGTGAGGCAGGGCTGTGCAGCCTCACTCTCTCCTTTGGAGTCATGGTAAGTTACAGATCAGGACAACTAAAGATGACCCTGGATACAGTGGGAGACCTTGGCCATTTTAACAATGTCTTTCCCAGGTCTCAGTTTGTCGGAGGTAACACACTTTCAGTGATTAAAGCTAGGTAAGAAATGAGTTGCCTACACACACACAAAAAAAAATCAATTTGGGAGAGGAAGACCTTCAGGGTTTCTGGCCAGTACAGAAACAATTGCTATTTACACTCACTGTGAGCCATCAAAACCCAAACAATGACCAAGTGAGGCTTAGGTTGGGACCTATTGTTGGCCAGTCAGTGAGAGACAGAATGATTTGAGCTTAAGACATGGTCAAGTAGCTCCATTTGAATCCCAATAGGCTTTATCAAAAGCTTGGTTTTCCATTGCAGTATTTCAATAAATCCAAAATGAAACTACTTGGGGTAAAAGAGCTAATTGTCCCAATTTAAAAAAAAAAAAAGTAGAATAAATAAGTAGAGAACAGGGGGAAAAAATCTAGTCCTTAAACCCCAAGATATCTTACAAAGTTTTAGCAATCAAAATTTATATTCCTTTGGGCAGAGCACCCACAGGTAAGGGTATCATTCCTTTTGTGGACAGAACAAGGAAGGAAGGAAGGAACGAACGAATGAACGAATAAACAGGGGCAGCATTGCCCAAATGGAATGTCTAGTTGGGTGTCCAATGGGGCAGCTACTACTACTCACAGATTGTTATTTGTCCTTCACTCTCAAAAAGGACCATTACCATCAGGAAGGTGATGTCTTGATTTGCAAGTGAATTGGATTTAAGTGAGGCAGGACTATGCAAAGTCACCAGTCTCACTCTATTCTCCAGAGATATCTGGGTCCAATGGTGAGACATAGATCAGGATGACTGGAGATGGCCCCAGATGCAGTGAGAAACTTTTTAAGCTAAGGTTTTCCCCCAGTCTCACTTTTTCTGAGGCAACCCTCATTCAGTGATTAAGGCTAGGTAAGAAATGAGGCCAAAAAAAATGGCCTCCTTTACCTACTTAGTGCTAATGGCTTACCTAAGAAAAGAAAGTAAATAGTGTCCCTACCACCACCACCATCATCCAAAACACATAAATACCACTGGGTGTCACAGTAAATAGAGTACTGGACTAGAAGTCAGGAAGACAAGTTCAAATCCCACCTCAGACATTTGTTTGACTGGGTGACATTCAACAAGTCACTTAATATTTCCATGCTTCTGTTTCCTCATCTGTAATAGGGATATAATAATAGCACCTTCCTCCTGGATTGTTGTGAAGATCAAAGGAGATACCTTATTTTACAAACCTTAGTTATATAAATGCTATTTATTATTATTAATTATTACTATTATTACAGAGCTAAGGATCTCAAGGTAGCTGGATAGCTCAATGTCTAGAGGGCTGAGTCTGGAGTCAGGAAAATTTGAGTTCAAATTTGGTCTCAGATCACTTACTAGCTATGTGACCCTGGACAAGTCACTCCACCTCTGTTTTCCTCAATCCACCTGAGAAAGAAATGGCAAACCACTTCCATATCTTTGTCAGCTTTGTTAAGCTATGGTCCACAAGGTCAGGAAGAGTTGGAAACAACTAAACAGATGAATGACATCAACAACAGACAGAAAAGGTAGAAAATTCACAGGCAGAAAACAGAAAAGTTTAAAAGTCAGTGTGAACACTAGCAAATATTCAAGAAACAAGCTGTGAGCAGAGATGTCAGCAGTTAGGTGAAAGGTCAAGTTTGAGACCTCTCTGAGACAATGTAGAAAACACCTGTGGACACCAGCAGGTTTGGAAGGAACAGTGATAGAGATGTCAACTGAAAGTGGGCTGAATGAATGCAGCAAAATTGAGGAGTTTGGGAGGGCAGAAGGTAGAAAACAGAGAGAAAGAAGTGGAGATTCATCTGAAAAAAATGAAGTCATTGGAAATAGCAGATATTCCAAAAATAAATTCTGAGCCAGAAATAGAGTTGGAGCTGGGAGTATACTGTGGTACACTGAAATGAGCCATGAAAACGATTTTTTTGAAATCAGATTTAGCAGGGCAGCAATGAACCAAATTTGAAGTTTGTCTCATCAACTGGGTTAAGAAGTTCTTGGAGAAAAGAAGGGAAAAATCAGGTCTCCAGTATATATGTAAAATGTTGTCTGGTTAACCAAACTATGCATTATTATACTTTTTTTTTTTTTTATAAAATGACACATTTGTTCTTTTTTACACAGAACATTTCTCTGATTCTTCTGAGCTAAGGTCAGACAGCAGAGTGTGAGGATTTAGGGATAACTTGGGATTTACACAATCTAGCCTTCCCATTTTTGGAAGAATTTCCTAGTTCTCTATCTGTCTGGAAGAGAACTCTGCAGGAGAATAGTGATAGAGAATGGTCCAAGCAGCCGGTCATCCAGTGAAACCCTCTATAGGTTCTCTCCTACTGCCGGCTCAGCTAAGGTGGCACTAGCTATGACATCTGATAGAATCTAGAACCAAAGTGTCCATGTCTTATCAGGAGTGGAAAAAATAAAGGAGGTGACCTGGGTTCAATGTCAGATTGTTACACTTACTATGTATATGCCAAGAGTCACAGTCAGCAGTGCTTATGACTGGGACAAACTGCAAAACCAGGTCCTGAAATAAAAGAGACAGAGAGATAGAGAGAGGAAGAAAGAGACAGAGTAAGAGACAGAATGAGACAAAGAGACAGTGAAAGACAAAGGGAGACAGAGAGAGAGAACAAATGAGCAAGAGACAGAGTGAGAGAGACAGAGACGAAGTGAAACAGAGACAGTGAGAGACAGAAACATTGTGATCTGTGTTGTTAAAAGAATACAATAAGTAATTAAGGTTAATTTAATTGTGGGAGTAGTGCAGTATGGAACACAAGATAGGAGAGACCTCTCGACATGGCTCTATAAAGGAAGACCCTAAGATTTCTGCCTCTGTAAGGGGAGAGGGGTGACACTATGAGGACACTGGGGACATTGCTAGGAAGTCCACCACACAGGGAACAGAAGAGCTGCCTTGGATGGGGAAGAATTAAAACTGGGGGAGTGGGGGAAGCACATCATTTAGTAATTTAGGATTTCAACTAATTGTTCTCTTTAAGTATGTGCTAAAGGAGTGAGGGTGTTAAGGTGAAAAAAAACATGAAGGTAAATTTTTTAATTGCACAACCTTTTCAAATTATTTTGATTTTGTGTGCTTCCTAAAATTCAACTGAGCAACGACTTGGTTATCCTGCCCTAGAGGCTATAGCCTCTGTGTCTGACCATAAGCAAGTCACTTTATTTCTCAAGGTCTTAGTTACTCTAAATATAAAATGAGACAGTTGAACCAGGTGACCTCTATGGTTACATCCAACTCTGAATCTCTAATGCCATAAACCATAGCAAGTGCTCATCCAGATGACTTCAGGGAATGAGAATCATCTTTGAAGTTAGAAACCAACAAATACTTTCTCACCTGTTTGTGCCTAGAGAGACTTTAAGCCATCTAAACATTCTCTGGGATAAGCCAACTGGCCATGGATGAACCACTAAATTGGAATAGGGGAAGAGGCAGGGGAGAACACTGGACAGTTGATATAGAGAAGGATGAAATACTCTTCTGCAAAGACAAATAATTCCTAATATGTAACTGAAAAGTCATAAGCCTGGTGTTCATAAGCCATGCTGAAGATTAATCAGTTATTTTATTAAAGGCCTCTCAGTGCACCAAGCAACTCTCTAAGATGATAAGTTGCAGAGAAGATGACAATCTGCATTGCTAGAGGGAGTTTTCTCATCTGAGAATTCTCTACACAAGTCCAATACCAATCCCTATTTTATTTTATAATCATGTATGACACATAATTCTTTCTGGATCCTTCACCTAGAGCCAGAACTCATCAGGTCCAACCGGCCCTAAGTTTTGGACTGAAAACAGAAGCTCCTCTTTCTCTTCTTGGCTTGTCATCTTCCTCTCTTGTAGAGAGTGAGGGATCTTGATCTAGGACTATTTTTCAAACTGTCTTCTCCTACCCATACAGAATGGATGGAGGCTGATGGTATACCTATAGATCTACCTTTCCATTTCTTCATCTTTACACTGATATATGGGCAAAGTAGGTTAATGCCCAAAGTATATAATGAATTTATTCATTAGAGGACTTCTTATTTCTTTAATCAAAGAGTATCTTTTATTTTTCATAAAATGTGTTTCTTTTACAGCACCCCTTCAGACCTATTTCCCTAAATCCCATTCACATTGGCGGGCCAGTTCCCCAGAAGGTAATTAACTACTTCAGGAAACTATCACTGGGTAATTCCAAGGGACTAGGATTTTTAGTTCTGTCATTCACAAGCCCCACTCTGCTGTGTCCCCCAAATATCATTCATTTGGCTTTTACAAAAGGATCTTTACAAAGAAAATACAAGAACAACCATTACAAAACAATTTCCCAAAAATAGAGATGTAACACATACAGACACACACACACACACACACACACACACACACACGCACGTGCGCGCACACACACACGCACACATAGAGTCCCTTGAGAAAGTAGGCTCAAATTTAAAGGACAAAGGTAGGGAAGAAGGCTTGTAATAAGCATTTGGTGCTGAGATATCTCGAGATTCCCAGCTCTCAGACTCCTCTCCCTTCAAGGAGTGCCCACCAAGTTCACTTTTGGGCAAGATGTCAGTAATGAAACAATCACTCCCTTGCTCATCTGAACTGCCTTTGTCTCAGCTGGTGGGTTAGATCTTCTTTGGTTAAGCAGGTTGCCCAGGTGCTACACTGACCCTTCACAAAATTCAATTGATATTTCCACTGGCTCTAGAAGTCTGGGTACCAATGGGAACCTCAGATGGCTTTGACGATTTTCCTGGTCCAAAGGGTCACCTCGATGCTCCAGTTCCAGAGTACACATTGACAAGATCAGGAAGAAGAAACCCAACCAAAACAGGCATCATGTTCTCAGCTACATATGGTGACCAGGTTGAAGTTATGTATTCTGCCACACCATAGGAGTCTTTCTCACTCAAAAGCTACCAGGGAAAAGAGAGTGAGATCCTGTCCTTCAAGCTTGGGTATGAATTCTCAGTTCTGACTCAGCTTCTCTTCCTTCATCAGTCCATCAACTCCTCAGATAATCCCAAGACTCTTTATCATTCCACTGTACCAGACCTATAGTCACTCTTGGCAGGAAGTAGCCTCATCAAGTCTCCAAGTGTTAGATGGAGATTGGGCAGGTGGTAACAGGACTAGCATTTCTCAGCAACTTATTTCCTCCATCCATGAAACAGGGAAGCTTTTCCTAAAAGAAGACAAACTGGCTCCAGGAGAATGATTGGTGTCACTGATTCAGCTTCCTGGTTATGTAGGGGTGTAAAAGGTCCCAGCCACATGGAATCTGGATGGCTCACATTTAGTAGGTGCCTTCGCTCCCTGATTAGCCATACCCTGCTTTGCCATTCTCTGATTCACCATTCTCTGATGGCCTACTAAGCAGACATGGATCCAGATGGAGACAAGGGGGAGGGGTGTACAGAGAAGCCAACTGTTGTGGTATCCTTGTTGCATATTCTTGCTGTGCTAGAGAAAAATAAACTTTTGTCAAATGTGCAGTGACTTAACAAAACTGAACTAGAAGCTGGTCTAAGCTGGTCTTAGAGCTACACCTCCAATACTAGGGCATACTGCACATGCTCTGAAGCAGAGGGAAGAGGCATCTTTAGCAGGAATTAGCGGAAGCACGCCCACTCCAAACTTCCAATGCCTGGAATGTGCTGGCTAAGCATGCCCCTGGGGGTAGAGGTCAGGGAGAAGAGGGCACTCTCATTAGTGATCATTAGAAAATCACCATGTTTGAATTTCTGCTAGTCTTAGACTTCATATTAGGAATAAAATAAAATTTGCTGGTTTTTGTATACATCCTCTCTCCTCTGGCACTGCCCCTGCTGTGGTGCAAGCCCTCATCTTTTCATGCCTGGGCTTTTGCAGTAGCCTATGGATGGGTCTTCCTGCCTCAAGTCTCTCCCCACTCTAGGCCATCTTCCAGTCAACTGTCAAGTTTATCTTTCTTAAGAACAGGTCTGACCATGTCATACACACCCCGCATTAAATAAGCTCCAGTTGTTCCCTATTTCCTCCAGGATCAAATATAATCCTCTGTTGGGCTTTTAAAGTCTTTCATAACCTAGCCCCTTCCCACCCTTTGGGTTTTCTTTTATCTTACTCTTCATGCACCCCTTTTCAATGCATTATTCTGTCCAGAGACAATGGACTCCTTGCTGTTCATCAAACAGCCGACCATCTTCCAGTTGTAAGCATTTTCACTGGCTTTTCCATGCCTATAGTTCACTCCACTCTTGGCTTCCTTGAAGTCTCGGCTGCAGTCCCACCCTTTGCCATAAACTTTTCTCCAACCTCCTTAATCTTAGTGCCTTCCCCCATATTGCCCCCAATTTACCTTGTATATATCTCATTTGTGTATAGTTATGGGTGTGCTGTCTCCACTACTGGACTATGAGTTCCTCAAGTGTTTTGTGTTTCTTTGTTTCTCCAGTCCTTGGCACAGTCCCTGACACATAATAGACAATAAACGCTTGTTGACTAACCAACTGACAAATTCTCTCTATTTTTTAAAAAACCATAGTATTTTAAAGTCAGAAGAAATCGATTATTTTGTAGATGAGGGAACTGAGGCAGGCAAAAACTCAGTGATTAAATGCCCAACATAGCCATCTCAGAATAAATCACACAGCTAGTAAGTGTCAGAGGCTGAATTTGAATTTTGTTCTTTCTGATCTACCACACCACAGGTATGGAGGAAACTGAGGCTTACTGCAGGAAAATGAACTGTCCAAAGTCATGAAAGCTGTGACTAGTGCTTGGATCTCCTGAACCGAAGCCACTCTTCTTTTTGCCATGCTGCCTCTTCCAAATTAAACATATCAGTCACATTTAAACAATAATAATGTTCACATAACCTTGCTCTATAAATTTGTTACTTGTCCTTCCTTATTGCAGCTATTAATGGGCATGGGGTAGCAGCTGCCTACCGAAGGAGAAAAAATGAATAATCTTCATCATCACACAGCACTTATACTGTAAGAAGTATTTTGTTCAGTGTTGGGTGTTAGACTATCATAGTCTACATAGATGCTAGCTAGCTGTAGTCCTGTATCACAAAGACCCCAGGCTAACACATAAGAAAAACCAAACTCTCAACTTTCGCAGCTGGGGCCACACTTGCTGATCAGCAGATGCACTTGCCCAGATGTCTGAGGGTTGATACTTTATTACTCACAGAATTATTCAAGTCAGAAGAGACCTCAGTGGTCATCTAATTTACCTGAGCAAAAATCTGCTCTCCAAAATCCCGCACATATGGTCATTCAGTTTTTATTAGAAGAAAATCATTGACAGTATATTTATTTACTCACTATTTCCTGAAACTGTCCATTCCACTTTGGACTAGCCCTAATTGTTAAGAAATTTTTCCTTCTATCAAGCCTAAATTTGTCCCTTTGCAATCAATTCCTACCAGCAATAGACTGAGAGTTGGAAAGATCTCATCCAACTTCCTTTCAGTATGAAGACACTGAGATCCAGGATAATGAAGTGACCTTCTCAAGGTCACTCAGATAGAAATTAGCAGAGCCAGGATTTAAAGCCTGGGCCTGACTTCACAGGCAACACTCTTCACCATACTATGATGCTTTGCACTATTACCTTCCACTTGGTATAGTAGAACCTTCCTAAAGATTTAACCCCCCTCTTTAGTTCTATAGAGGAATTACTCCAAGGAGAATTCATTTCAACTTAATTATCTGTGATCAGAACAGAGGAACTGGTGCAGGAATGAGTAGATCAAGGAATTTCACTGCAGCAGATAACCCTGCCTTTTGTGTGTGTGTGTGTGTATGTGTGTGTGTGTATGTGTGTGTGTGTGTGTGTGTGTGTGTGTGTGTGTGTGTGTATGGTGTGTATCCCTGGGAGTCAACATCTTAAGCATTGGTCTAAGGTTGCTATCAGTGCCCATCAAGAGTATGGATCATTGATGAGCTGCCACTGACCAGTGTGTGTATACGTGTGTGTGTTTGTCTGTGTATGTGTGCGTGTCTAGATGTCAAGAATCAGAGAATTAATTAAAATTGGTCAGATTGCAAAGGCAAGAACTGTATTAGAATTAGATTAGATGTACTCTGAAAGCATGGTACTTAGGTTCACCTCTGTAAGAAGGTTGTGCTTGAACTAAATCCTGAAGGAAACCAGAGAGTGAAAGGGGAAGGGATGAAGAAAGAGTATGTCCCAGGAATGGGAAATGATCACTGTAAAGATACAAAAATGGTAGAAGGAATGAGAGTTATGGTACAGAGTCAGTTGGAATGGTTGGATTACAGAGTGCATGTAGAGGAATTGCCAAATAGAGGAGCTGATATTTGGTCCTAGAAGTAATAGGGTCCTAGTGAAGTTTATTGGGTAGGGTAGTAACATGTTTAGACCCCTGTTTTAGGAAAATCACTGGTAATTATGTGACAGATGGATTGGAATAGAGAAAGGATAGAGCTAGGAAACCCAAATGGGAGGCTATTGAAATAAATAAACTTATGAGGGCCAGAGTGAGTATGGTGGCTGTGTGAATGGAGAGAAGATATACACAAGAGATGCTGCGGAAAGAAAAATGAGAAGATCTGGCAAATTACAGAATATGTGGAGTGAGGAAAAGCGAGAAGGCAAAGATATCACCAAGGTTGCAGATCAGGGTGACTGAAAGGATGCTGGTGATCTCAAAAATAATCAAGTTCAGAAGAAAAGAGGAAGTAACAGCAATGCTGCCTGAAGAACTGTGGATGACTTAGCTATTCTCAGCAACAGAATGACACAAGACAGTCTCAAATGACTAATGATGAAGCACACTCTCCACCTCCAGAGAAAGAAGGCACATTGTTTGAATATGAACACTTTGTTTCTTTTCAGTCTTTTTCTTTTATTCAAGTCTTCTGCTGACTAATATGGAAATGTTTCACATGATTGCACATGTATAACCTATCTGATGGTTTACCATCTCTGGGAGTGGGGAAGGGAAAAAAGGAGGGTGAAAGGGAACATAGAATTGGGAACTCAAAACAAAAAACATCTTAAAAATTGTTTTAACATGTAATTGGGGGAAAATTAAATATATCTAAAAAAAGAAGAGAAGTGAGGCAGGACAGAGGAGTTAGGGAGAAGATGATGAGTTCAGTTTTGTACATGTTGAGTTTGAGATGCTTATGGGTCATCCAGTTTGGAATATCCAATAGGAAGTTGGTAATGTGGAACTGGACCTTAGGATATAGAGATCTCAGAGTCATCTTCATGAGATAGTCCTGGAATCTGTGGAGTTAATGAGGTCATCAAGTCAAAAAGTCTAGAGAAGGATGTGAGACTTGAGTTAAGTTTTAAAGAAAGCCAGGTACTTAACAAGGCAGAGGCAAGGAAGGAGTGCATTCCAGGCATATGGTACAGATTGTTCAAAGGCACAGAGACTGGAAGATAGAATGGGAAGCTTATGGAGAATAGCAATTGTATTAAGCTTGGAAAGGCCGATTAGAGACAGATTGTAAAGGATTTTAAAAGTCAAATGAAGGAGTTAGTATTTTATCCAGAGGCAAGAATATTCCCAAGAGTAGGAATTCTATGGTCATACTTCTGCTTTAAAATACCAATTTAACAGGAGAGGTAATATGCTATTGTAGGTATAATTCTGGGCTTATCTAAAAGATATGGGCACACACTAATCCTACCTCTGACACTTTCTAGTTATGAAACCTGGGCAAACGATTTAACCTCTCTAGGCCTCCATTTCCTTTTTTGTAAAATGAAGGGATGAACTTGACAGCCTCTGTGTTCCCTTCTACCTTCAAATTTATTACCTCATATGGTCCTATGTAGCTATGTGAAGAACGGTTTGCAGACCTGATATACTAGAGACTAATTAGAGGATTGTTATAGTATTCAGGATGAAGAGTGATAAAGGGATGAATGAGGGTGGTGGTCACGTGAGTTAAGAGAAAGGGATGAATGAGAGTTTTTGATATGACTTGGAAAATGACTAGATATGGAGGGAGGAGATAGTGGGAAGGAGAAAAAAGAAAGAGTCAAGGATGACTCCAAAATTGTGAACACAGAGTACAGTTCAGCAAGAGAAATAAAAAGTGAATTCCCCACATAGGTCAATTAGTGATTTTGGAATGCACCCCAGTTGTGCTTCAACAGACAATCAAGAGTAGTTAGTAGACTGAACCTTCATGCCAAATGCTCCAAATCCAACAGTAGGGCCCTCCATTACACATTATCATGCTTTTCCAGAGGCAAACCCTCCAGCTTCTCTTGCATTGACTGGCAATGGGCAGAGAATGCCGTATATGCTCAGAAGATGAACATTCATTGGACAGGCCTCCATTATACTTAGAGCTGGATAGTCATACAGAAGGAAAGACTTGGGAGGGGCATATTGTAGTGTTTTCCTATATTTAAAGGACTTTATCAGACTCTACCATAGACAGTAGTTATATGCAGCAAAAGTAGGAAATGAAAAGAAATAGAGGACATAAAACACTAGCAGAACTCCAGAGAGGCATCTTAAATTACCCAATCTTAAAAAATGAAATTGAACTATCTTTAAAGGAACCACAGAAGAAGAAGAAAACCTGTGGTCCATCCATATTAAAAAGATGAATTCATTGCTTGAATATGAATTCAAATGCTTAAAAAATAATTAATAACTATATTGCATGAATTATTCTCAAAAAATTTAGAATATCAAGCTCCTTTTATGAGACAAGTATAGTCCTAAGACCTAACCCTGGGAAGAATAAAGCAAAAGAGGACCAATACCACTGATGAATATTGATTTAGAAATTTATATGAGATCCTGTCCAAAAAAAAAAAAGACTATGGAAACATAGCCAAAAGAGTGTTCAGTGTGACTAACCAGGGATAAAATATGGTTCAATATTAAGAACATGACAAACATAACTAATTATATTAAAAAACAAAAATAGCTCAAATCACATGATTATATCAATTAACAAATATTTATCAAATGCCTTCTACATATCAGGCTCTGTGCTAGGAACAAGGATATACAAGTACAAAGACCAAGACAATTCTCACTTTCATGGAGCTTAAATTGTAATGGGGCAGACAATAAGTACATATAAAAATATACAGCATCAACATAAAAGTAATAAATATAAAAAATCTATACAAAGTAGTTAAATAAATGATAGTTTAGGAGGGAGGGCACTAGAAATTCGAGTTCTCAGGGAAGATTTCATGAAGAAGATAGAACTTGAGCTGAGTCTTAAAGGAAGAGAGGGACTTTATTAGACAATTGGTAAGGAGAGAATTCATTTCAAGCAATTAAAAATTCAGCAAGAAACAATGAAAGGAAATACAATTCAAAATGACTAAAAAATGAATAAAATATTTTGAAGTCTATTTATTAAGTCACACTCAAGTATTATAAAATACTCTTTGAAGGAACAAAGAACTTTAATCATTGGTAGGATTTTCATTGTTCATAATTGGATTATGTTGATATATCAACTAACAATACTACCTAAATCAAATTGTAGATTTAGTGTAAAACCAAACTATCAAGAGAATAATTTGTAGAATTGAACAATATAATAACAAAATTCATTTGGAAGGACAAAAGATCTAGGATCTCAAGAGACATATTGTTTTTCAAAGTAGGAATGAATGGGGTAGAGTATTTCTATACCTTGATTTTTCTATATAAAAGTAACCATCAAAACTATTTTGTGCTGGTTTAAAATTTTTAAAGTATATCAACAAGTAAGACTACCTGGAGACAAATAAGTAACAACTGAATTTAATAATCCAGCATTCTAAAAGCCCAAGATTATAAATCACTTGGGAAGAACCCCCTGTTTAACAAGAACTGCTAGGAAAAATTGGAACAAAGTTTGGGAGAAATTAGATCCAGAGGAATATCTCACACCATATACTATAATAAGCTCAAAATGGATATATGACCCATAAAAAAATTAAAAGCAAGCCAAATCAAGTACTTTTGAATTCTTAACCAAACAGGAATAATAATGAAATATACAATACTAACGAGATGACATTAAAAAACTTTTGAATAAAATTAACACAACTTCAGTAAGAAGAGGAACTGTTGATGGGAGGAGAAGAAAGCTGGAGAGAAATCTTTGTTTCAGATATCTCTGATAAAGGTTTGCTATATGTGACATATAAGTAACTAACACAAAGATTTAATACCAAAATCCCTTCCCAATGAATAGTTAAAGGACATGAGGAAAAAAGAAGAATTTAGAATAATAACAACCATATGAAAGATTCTTCCAAACAACCAACAAGAATAAGATGAACGCAAATTAAAACAGCTCTGAGGCTTCTCCTTACAACCAGGAAACTATTAAAGATGGCAAAAGATAGAGCAGTCAGTTCTGGAGGGTCTGCAGAATGCACTAATACCTTGCTGATGGAGCTATAAATTGATCCAATCATTCTGGAAAATAGTTTAGAATTATACTAAGAAAGTTACTAATCTACATACTTTGGCTCTGAAATAGGCAACTAGCAGGCTCAGTGGATAGAGTGTTGATCCTGGAGTCAGAAAGATTCATCTTCCTAATTTCAAATCTGGTCTCAGACACTTACTACTGTATGACCCTGGGCAAGTCACTTAACCCTGTTTGCCTCAGTTTTCTCATCTGTAAAATAAGCTGGAGAAGGAAATGGCAAACCACTCCACTATCTCTGCCAAGAAAACCCCAAATGGGGTCACAAAGAGTCAGGCATGACTGAAAATGACTGAAAAACTGACTCTGAAATCCCAATGCTAGGCATATACCCCAAGGAAGTCAAAGACCAAAAGGTTCCAAATACTTACAGCAGTACTTTTTACAGCAGCAAAGAACTCACAACAAAGTAGGTAGATACTCATTAATTAGGAAACGGCTCAATAAATCATGATGAACAAATGTAATGGAATAATATTATGCCATTAAAATCATAAATGTGAAGAATTCTAAGAACCATCAGAAGTTTTGTATGAAATGACTCAGGAAATATAAATAGAAAGAACAAAAAGAATGAAACTGAATGTTGTGTGACTACAATTACCAAGTCTGGGCCTGAAGAATATGGTAGTAAATGTACCTCCCTCCTTTATTTTCAGAAATGGGAGACTGTGTATGGAATACTGTACATATTGTCAGATTGAATTGATATATTGGTCAGTTTTGCTGAGTTTCATTTATTTTTTTCTCTTTTTTTATTCTTTGTTACAAAGAGTAGTTTTCTGAATAGGAGAGGGGAAGGTATACATTTGGACACATAAAAACAAATTATTTTTTAATTTTGTTAATTTTTTTAATTTTTTATTTTGTTGTTTAAAAAAACAAATTTTTTTTTCAAAAAAGAGAAAAAAGCATTTATAAGATTGATATCTAAAAGAGGGATCAGGTCTTGCTTGGCTATAGAGGACCAAACTGGGAACAAAGGATGAAAGTATCAAAAAGGTGAATTAGATTTGATACAAAGTAATACATCTTAAAAATGAGAGCTAATCAGGAGTGCATTATCTCAGGGGTATGATCTGCTTGATCTCTGAGCAACAGTATCATTTGTCAAGTAGGTTGTAGAAGGTATTCTTGTCCAGGTGTGTGAAGGCGGGAACCTGTCATCTATGAAGTCCTTTCCAACTCTGAGATTCTATGAAAGGCCAACTCTGAGCCAAAGTATGCGCATCCTCTCCATGACTAGCCCAGTTCTCTATTCATTTAATTCATGCACCTAATAATAGTAATAGATGACTTTTATATACCACACTATATACATTATCTTGTTTGAAAAGGACAACTTGTTGGAGGTGGGTCTGATTGTGACAGGTTTGGTGTTGGGACAAAATAGACCCCTGAACTTAAAAAAAAGATTCCTTATTCCCAATACAAAGAGGTACATACAATGGCGCCTAGCTTCAGTAGAAATACACACCTCCCCCTCATGTCCATATGGAAATGGGTCTGGTCAGCAGGGCAGAGTGTGATGACTTGAGTTGTGCTGGGAAGTCTATCAAGCCTAAAGGATGCCAGACCAGTGTGGGTGGGCCTTTCTATGCCCTCAAGTGACCAGGAAGCTGGGGGAGTACAGCCCAAGGCTACCAGGAAGCTGCAATCTAGGGAAGCACTCCACCCCCTATCAAGTGCCTTCTTTTTGGTGTTTTAGGGAAAATCTAGCCTAATTCATGTAGAAAGGGCAAGAATGGGGGAAAACAATTGGTCAGTATTGGTCCCCACACATAGCTTTATGAGATAGATAGTAAAAGTGTCATTGTACCAATTTTATGGGCAGTAGGTAGCACAGTGAATAGAGCACTGGGCTTGGAATCAGGAAAACTCATCTTTATGAGTTCAAATCTGGTCTCAAACCCATAGTAGCTATGTGACCCTAGGCAAGTCACTTATCCCTATTTGACTCAGTCCTTCATTGTAAAATGACATGGAGAAAGAAATCGCAAGCTACTCCAGTGTCTTTACCAAGAAAACCCCAAATGGAGTCACAAGGAGTCAGGCACACCCGAACAACCACCAGTTTTACAAAAGAGACCAATCCCCTTGGGTATAGACTCAGAGGCAGGAGACTTAGGTCCAAATCCTGACTCTACTACCTACTACCTATGCTACCTTGAGCAAATTATTTCACTTCTTAGGTTTCTTATCTCAAAATGAACAGGTCAGACTAGGTGATCTCTCAGGCCCCTTGTAGACTATAAACCTGAAGTGAAGTCATAGATTTAGAGCTAGAAGAGAACTCCAGAGGTCATGAAGTCCAACACAGGACTCTCCTAGTTTATTGTGACTGAGTTCATCTAGGCTCATAACACATTCCCTCTCCATAACTCAGAAATGGCTTAGCTGCCTAGGAAAAGGAATAAGAAAGGTCATGGAAAGAGAGATTTACTTTGAGTGCCAAGTACTGGGGGAGTGTGGAAGCAGAGAGAATGAGTATTTAAGCCATTTGAAAGAGAAGTGAAGTAGGGAGAAAAGGGAAGGATATTTGTTTTCCAGGCAAAATATTATAGATGTCAGTTTCAAGGGGAGAAAAGTCCTTTCCAGAGGAGGCAGACTGTTTCCCCCACTTCCAGAACTCTCTCCCTATACCTCACTTTCTCATCCTTTGTCATCTTAGGTCATTTTCCTTCTGTTTGCCTCACATCTGGAGTCAGATGTGTCTGGCACTACTGAAAACATCGCAGAATATCCTGGAGCATCAGATGAAAGATACCCATGCGTACATATACACACACCATCATAATACACACTCCAGTACAACTAACACATCTTTTATATTATGTCCTCCTTAAATTTCTGTAGGAGAGTGGGCTGGGAAGAGAGAGGGCCATATATGATCCTCCTCCTTCCCTGCCTTTCCCCTTCTACTGTTAAAAAGAAATATAGACAGACAGAAATGGAAGGAGAGAAAAAGAAAGACAGAGAGAAGACACAGAGACAGAGATAAAACAGACAGAACCAAGGTAGACATAAATAAGATAGAGACAGATACAGAGAGACCAGACAAATAGAGAGATGGAGACAAGACATGCAGAGAAACAGAAGTCAGAGAGAGAGAGAGACAAAGGCAAAGACAAAACAGACAGAGACAGAGAGAGGGAAGGAACTTCATGGCAGAAATGCATTGTATTGTTCTAAATCTGTGTTGAAGCTCTAGATGATTGTGGCTGATTGAAAGTTAGCAGAAGAGAAGTCTGAATCTTTTGCTTGCCAGGGAGTCTCTCTACAGATCTAATTCAAACCATACATAGAGCCTTGGCTTAGACTCTTTTAGGCCTATAAAACCGAACAAATTGGCTTCACAGGCATATCTCAGGATCTCTGCTATGCCTGTAAAGTCAATTTGTCTTCTGAGATATGAGAAATGCTAGGTGGTCCCCAATGAATCTTTGTCCCAGGGTCTCCCATCTCCTTTCCAATCCCTAGGGAGCTGCAGGGATTGGGGATCAGCATCCTGAAGTTGGAATTTGGACTAGCCTTTGATGATCCAACTTTTGGTTTCTGGGAAAAGCCACACATAGCAGGAGGACCTCAATGCTGGATCAAACTCTACGGCCCAGCCTTGAAAAGGAACGCAAATGTCCTGTTTTCTAGCACAAAACCGGAATTTTAGGGCTTCCAGGAACAAAACAAAAAATTTCCTTGTGCTCCTGAAAGAATTACACATCATCTTAAGTTTACTAGCTAAATGAATATGCTATTAAGTACTAGAGGTTAATCTCCATTCTATATACATAATTACTGTAATTATAACAACCTCTACACCTTTGCTTATACAAGAAAGATAGGTAGTACAGTAGATAGAGAGCTTTGGGCTTGAGTTCTAATCCAAGCCCATTCACTTACTAGCTGAGTGATCCTGGGCAAGTCACTTAGCTGCTGTCTGCCTCAGTTTCCTCAACTGTATAATGGGTATGGTAATAATAGTACCTACCTTCCAGAGTTGTAAGGATCAAATGAGAGAGGACACTTGTAAAGTTCTTAGCACTATCCCAGGCACATAGTAGATATTATATAAATGCTTGTTTCCTTCCTTATTGGTGTTTCCCTGACATGGAATGCCTCCATTTTTCCTCTACACCTGTCCAAGTCTTATCCTTCAAATTCCAGACCAAGTCTCTTCCACAAAGCTCTCCTCGATAACTCTACACCACACTAGATTTCTTTACACTTCCATCACTCTGATAGTAACCCAGTTTAGAGCTTTATTGTTTTCTTTGTAGGTCTTTTATCTTCTTTGAAATGGATCTATAATCTCATAAATGTGAGTGTTCCCACTAATAATGCAAGTCACAACCCATTCATGCCTCTCTATACTCTGTGGTCCTTGTCCA
This sequence comes from Potorous gilbertii, assembly GCA_028658325.1. Taxonomy (NCBI): domain Eukaryota; kingdom Metazoa; phylum Chordata; class Mammalia; order Diprotodontia; family Potoroidae; genus Potorous; species Potorous gilbertii. The sequence continues at coordinate 198,774,687 of CM053769.1, forward strand.
TGTTTTCCCATATGGTCACCACAGGAAATGGAGCAGCTAGGTGGTGCAGTGAATAGAGCAGGAGTCAGGAGGACCTGAGTTCAAATCTCACCTCAGACACTTGACACTCCCTAGCTGTGTGACCTTGGGCAAGTCACTTAACCCCAATTGCCTCATTCTGGGTCATCTTCAGTCATTCTGATGAATATCTGGTCACTGGATTCAGATGGCTCTGGAGGAAAAGTGAGGCTGGTGACCTGAACAGCCCTCCCTCCCTCAAAACAAAGTCATGTGCAAGTCATGTCATTATTTCTCTGATGGCATGGTCTTCTTCGGTAATGAAGGACGAACACACACCACAGGGAATATACTTAGTGTTTGGGGGACATTTCTTGAATTCTTTGGATATTGTGAGGATAACAGTGGAATACAGATTCTCTCTCATAAACTAACGGATCTTCTTTTTCAATCATATATCTCTTTGATGAATCTTTTACACTGTTTTTCTTTTATAATTCTTGCTTAGGTGGTATGGTTTGCTCCTGTCTACCATACCCATCATTGTCCTTTGTGGAATAAAGGCCATTCTATGGAGCATGCTCTGATCTATCATTCCTGGTTTTAGTCAACTATGCATGAGCTTTGGGGCATCCTACTGGTCAGAGGTAAAGGGCTTGCACTTTAAGCTGACAAAGAGTCTCCTTATTGGCTTTGGGCCTGGCAGAGCTGATGCTTCAATGGATGTTTAAAGGAAGTGATCCCTTCCCCTCAGCTCTCTCTTCCTGTATGGGTATGAATCATGTCAAGACTTTTTCTAGCTACTTCCCAAGAGGAGGGGTGTAGGAATGCATGGCTTGCCCTGTCCTCTACCCTGCCCTCCATGTGGCCATGAACACAAGGTATCTAAACACATGTCCTCCAAAGCAAGCCTGAGCACGAGTTGTAGCTGCCTCTTTTTTTTTTTTTTTGGAGAGGGGTAAGGCAAGACAATTAGGGTTAAGTGACTGGCCCAAGGTCACACAGATAATAAATGTCAAGTGTCTGAAGCAGGATTTGAACTCAGGTCCTTCTGACTCCAGGGCCAGCGCTCTATTCACTGTGCCACCTAGCTGCCTCAAGTTGCCTCTTTTGTACATGTTCTTTCCTGATCTTTTAGAAACAAGTATTTAGCTACATAAGGGAGTCTTAACCTTCTATATGGTCATGGACCCCTTCGTATGGTGAAGCCATGGACACTTTCTTTAAAAGATGTTTTAAAAACATAAAATAAAGTACATAGGATTTAAAAAGAAATCAATTATATTGAATACAATCATCAATCTTTCTTAAAAACAAGTTCAAGGACCTTAGGTGAGGAGGCCCTATTATGTCTAGAGATATAATATAATTCAGGCTGGAGCTGAATGACAGCAGGGGAGAAGTCCCTAGCAGCTACTCAAGGGTTCTTGGAGAGGACAGCCATCAACCACAAGATTTGCCCAAACTGACTATTTTTCCAACAAACATAAACTGGGGGTCCTGAATATGAAAGAAGATAAAGTTATTGGGTCTCAGTTTCTTTATTTATAAATTGATAGGGGGGACTAGATGGTCTTGTAGGTCCTTTCCAACTCTGGATCCCTGATACTATGACCTAATTACTATTGCTTGCAGTTGCCACCATCAAAAATTCAGTTCCTTTATCTTCTTTATTGTGTTTACTTCAGTGGTGACCATGCCCAAGAATCCTTGTTTGCCAAAGAAATTCAAAACAGAACTTATTTCCTTCATCCCAAGCCCTTATGTACCATCAACCTAGACAAAGCTAGGCAAATTCATACAGTAGACTGTGGAAGGATGGATTCCAGACAATGAAAGAAATCTTTCCCTCTTCATTCAGTCCCATATGAACATCCCTAGGTATGTGCACAAAGTTCTCATTCTGAAGTCACCTCCCTAAGTTAGAGTAAAAAAGGTGACCAAAATGAGATTAACAGTATCAAAAGTCCATGAGAACGGGTTTGAGCTAATCCTCTGTGATAGGGTGACAAATAATGAGCATGCACATGTTTCAGCAGTACTACTTGTGAGGTGGCCCCCTTATCCTCAGATTCATCTGGTTTGCTATGCCAGCTATGTGTACAGTAGGCATAGCTTTTTCTGAGTGTACACATCTGTCATCAGGCATATGAAGTCCAGGAATATTTCATTGGAGTCTTGGTATCAGTCCCATTTAAGTTGCTCCCACATGTTGTTGTTACTTGGTTGTTTCAGTCATGTCCAATTCTTCATGACTCCATTTGGGACTTTCTTGGCAAAGATTCTGGAGTGGTTTCATTTTTAGAGATGAGGAACTGAGGTAAACGGTTAAGTGACTTTTCCAGGGTCACACAGTATTAAATGTTTGAGACCAGATTTGACATTAGAAAGAGGAATCTTCTTGACTCCTGGCTCAGGAACTCTGTTCACACAGTATTAAATGTTTGAGACCAGATTTGACATTAGAAAGAGGAATCTTCTTGACTCCTGGCTCAGGAACTCTGTTCACTGTCCCTCCTAGTTGCCCTTTTCCACATATTAGAAACTCAATAAATCTTTGTGAATTAGCATTGAAAAGTATAAGAAAACAGTTTCATTATGGTCTCAGGTGAATAGACCAGATGGTCCAGAGATAGATAGAATATCAGAAAGCATCATAGATCTGAAATCAGAAGACTGTTCAAGTCCCTAGCTATGACATGCATTAGCTGTGTGACCTTGGGCAAATCACTTGGCTTCCCTAATCCTTAGTCTACTCCTATGGACAACAGGAATAATGATATTTGCACTACCTACTTCACAGTGCTGTGATGAATCAAGTGCTATGTAAACCTTGGAACACTGTGGAAATAAGAAGCCTATTTCCAACCACTTGAAGTCACTGGAAACCAAAGTGAAGCATTTCTGAGAAGATTAATATTACTCCCTGTTCAATCCAGTATGTTTGTGAGTGGCATAGGGCAGGGCTTCTCAAATGTTTTCCATCTGCTTCCCACCTCCCCCACCTGCTCCCACTTGCCACTGGAAAAAATTGTTCAACAAAATGAATGAGAAGGCTGATACTACTTTAGCTGAGACATCAACATGGAATAGCCTAAATATGTGATTAATTCATGTCTGAAAACAACATACAGACAGCATCCAACTTATGAAGGGCCTGGGTTCCAAAAGTTCATTTGTGATTCAGTTGTTTGTATAGCCCTGTTTAGCTAGAGCAAGGATCCGGAGATCTGACCTTCCTCTGCCCTAAGTTCTGTTTTTATCAACTCCCTATCTCACTCCCTACAGTGACTTTAGAAAACATTCCAAACCCTTTCCTCTCTCTCAAGACCCCAACTGCACTTCTACCCCCGCACTCACAGCAGATGACTTGACTTCAGTCTTCTCAGGAAAGCAGGAGGCTATCTGCCTGTGTGTTCCCAACATTTACCCACCATCCTCTCAACTTCTTCACTTCTTCACTCACTCTCTCCTCTGTATTCCTTCCCTTTGGACATAACTCGTTAAGGCTAAGTCTTCACTGTCTGCATGCTTCATCCCATTCTTTTCTGTCTTTTCTAAGACTGGTCTCTAGCCATAATTCTATTTCATGTATATACATCTTCAACTCTCCCTCTCTAAAGACTCCCTCACATCTGCCTACACACATGTTCAGTTCTTTAATCCTACAATCTCTTTCTTGACTCTCCCATCCCTCTGCCATTTCACTGCTAAACTTCTTAGGAATAAATTGACTAACCTAGATGTTTCTTCTTCCACTTTCTCCTCAAACGCTCTCGACTGGGTTCCTGTCTGCATTGCTCTAGAAAAATGGCACTCTCCATGATTACCAGTGACGTTTTAAATCTTCATTTTGTAGTTCATCTCCTTCCAGAACAATAATTTAGATATTCCCTAATGTGGGTCTGTCTTTGGCTCTCATCTTTTTTGCACTATCATTTCTCCTTTGGCAATTGTGTTTGTTCTCATAGCTTCAGTTACAACCTCTGTACTAGTGACTCCAAAACCTCTGTCTCTAGCCCTGGCTTCTCTTCTGAGCTGCTTCCCATTGCCTTCAGGATATCTCTGCCTGAGTGAGCCACCAGCACCTCAAACTTAACGAAATACAAAACTGAGTTTGTTCCTTTTCCCTCTAAACCTGCTTCTCAATTCAGTTCAACAAGCAGCCATTAAGGTACTATTATAGGCATGGCATTACTTGTATCTGTAGGACTACCATTCACCAGTGTTCCCATTATTTCTGGACATCATTAAATGGACATAGGAACCAGGAATGTAAGGATGGTTCTCTTTAAAAAAAAAAAAACCACCCGAAGTTCAGTCTGTTTAGTTTAACTTAGGAGTTGTTTCCATTTTCTCAGTATTGAACAGAGGGAAACACTCTTCTCCTAGTTTTGAAATGGAACAAGATACAGAATGAAATAAATGGTCTTGGATTTAGGAATTTAGAGATAATGGAAGGAGTTGTTTTTGTCAAGTAATGGATCTGGAAAACAAATTTCAAAGGAAAAAGAAATTGAAGAAATGTGCAAGGAAAAGGCAAAATTATTTCTATTTGCTAATTGTATGATCTAGTTAAATCACTGAGATTTAATGATATACAAATAGTAGAGATTCAATGAAAAATTAATCAAAGTATTTAATAACCTGTAAAGTAACAAAATTTAAAATAAACCCATAAAATTGATTAGGCTTTATATATTGCAAAACTCAGCAGGATTAGACAGAAAAAGAAATTCCATTCAGAATAACTGTAAAAATGCATAAAATATCTGGAAGTTGCAGTGATTCAGGATTTATATGAATATAATTATAAAATGATTTTTACAGAAGTGAAAGAAGACAAATAAATAGAGGAACATTTATAGTTTAGTACTAGACCTTGACAATATAATAAAAATAAAGATATAGCCTAAATTAATTTGTATATTTATTGACATATCAATCAAACTATCAAAGACTTATTTTAAAGAACCAGACAAAATCATTTTAAAATTTGTCTGGAAGACAAAAAGGTAAAAAAATCTTAAGAGAAATAACTAAAAAAGCCAGAATGAATGGAATCAACATTACCAAATCTTACTATGCTATAAAACAATGAGCATCAAAACGATTTGATTGTGGCTAAAAAAAAGTTCAACAACAAAATAAAGCAGATAAGCAAGACCCAAAATAAGCAATAGAGTAGCCTCATTTTTCATAATCCCAAGAATAACAAATACGAGAGCAAAGACTCATTATTTCCCAAGAACTGCTGGGAAAACAGGAGAACAATTTGGAAAATATTGGATTTAGATCAACCTCTTCTACCACATTCCACAATATACTCAAATGAATATATGACCTTAGAATAAAAAGTCACATCATTAAAAAAAAAAAGCAGAGAATAATGAAAGGAGATACCTTGCTTAATTATGGCTAAGGGAAAATTCTTAAATCAAGCGATAGGGACGATTATAAAAGGTGAAATGAAAAAATTGTAATTACATAAAAGTGAAAACATTTTGCAGGTAAACTAGGAAAAGCAAGAATCTATAATAAAATTCTTAGAGGCAAGAAAAACAAGAAGTTGGTAATGATTAAAATAAGAGACAGACGTCTTCTACCACGCAAGTGCTCCAAAGGGATTGACTGCTTTCAAAAGAAGAAATGCAAGCTATCAAAATACAAAAGAATATGCTGTCTCACTAATAATAGGAGAGATATAAATTTTAAACCACTCAGGTTTGATCTCACGATCGGTAGAAGACTGTCAAAGATGACCGAAAAGATGGAAATGATAAAGGGTGAAAGCATATGGGGAAGTCAGGGATGCTAACACATTCTGATCCAACCATTCGGGAAAATAATCTGGAACTAGACTAAAACTGTACTAATCTTTTAATCCAGTAACACTAATAGGCATATATCCCCAAGAAGATCAAAGGAAGAAGAAAAGTTCCCATACCTGGGGGGAAAAATATGAGAGCAGCATTTTTGTAGGAGCAAAGAAGAAAGAACTGGAAGGAAAGCCAGACTCATCAAATGGGGAATAGTTGAAAAAATTGTAGGATATTAATGTAATAGGATGACATTGTGCCAAAATTTATCACCAGTATGAAGAATTCTGAGGAACTTGGGATCTATATAAACTGATATAGAGTGAATCAAGGAGATTCAAGAGAACAGTTTACACGATAACTGCAATATTGTGGTCAGCATAAGATAATGCTTAAAGATTTCAGAACTCTGACCAATGTATTGACCAATCGTGACTTCAGAGGCCCTGTGGTGAAGCATACCTCCCTCTTCAAGGCAAATAGATGGTGGGCTACAAGCATAAAATTTCATGTATTTTCAGAAAAAGCCACTGTGACATTTTTTTCTTAATTGTACTTGTGTTACAAAGGAGAGTTCTAGCAGGGCATTATGAAATTATATTAACGTAAAAATAAAATAAAATCAATAAAACATTTTAAAGATCTAAGAAATTTAAGAAACTGCAAGCACAATTTGAGTCAACAAGTGTCCTACGACAACCAAAAAAAACTAATGAGATCTTAGACTGCATTAAGACCCCAAGTGTCCAGAATGAGCAAAGTCCTGCCTTCATCAGAGTACATCTGGAGTATTAAGTTCAGTTCTGGACACCACATCTCAGGAAGGATGTCGATAAGCTTGAGAGTATCCAGAAGAGGGATGCAGGATGATGAGAGGACTGATGTCATGCCAAAGAGTGCTCATACTGAAGAGTGATTGCTTAAAGGAACTAGGATATCTAGCCTGGATAAAAGACTTAGGGACACAAAAACGGTCTTCAAGTAATCGAGGAGCTATCCTACAGAAGAGGAACTAGACTCACTCTTCTTAGGACCAGAATGTAAAAGATATATATATATATATATATACATGTATGCATGTGTGTGTGTGTGTGTGTGTGTTAGTGTTAGAGGGATGGAAATCTTGTCTCTATCCAAGGAAAAATATCTTACAGGGAAGTCCAAAAGCAGAATAAGCTGCCTCATAAGGGAATGTTTTCCTTATCACTGGGAGTCTTCAAGTTGAGGCTGGATAAACACTTCTTGGAGATGCTGAGGAAGGGATTCTGATCCAGGTATGGGATGGACTAGGTGGCCTCTCTCAATTGTGAGACTCTGGAATTGATTCCTCTAAAGTAGCTTCCAGTTCTGATAGCCTAATGTATTTATGGATGAGCCTAAACCAACAAACTAACACCTTGTGAAGGAACAGTTGGTAGGAATAATGGGGTCCAGGGGTGGCTGGTGAAAATGAAAAGAGAGCAGCCCCCTATGAAGAGAAGTGGCTCCAACGAGTAGTGATAGCCAACATTTGGGAAGGATGGAGAGCTCACAGCTGGTTTGACTTAAGAATAACAAATCCAATCCTGTTTCTTGCAGCTTGTCTTTTTCTCTGTAAACACAGATGGAACTCTCCAACAATACAGGTTCAAATTACCCTCATGCAGGAGAGAGTGGGGGCTCAAGGAAGTTGGGGGTGGGTGAGTGGGATACTCTGAGAGGTTATGAAATGGAATGATCAGGGATGAAGGCAGGGAGAGGAGAAAATCATTTTTAACTCTGTCATCCTAAAATCTGATGGGAAAGCCAAGTTAGACAGGAAAGGGGGAGAAGCCTGAAAGTAAGGGAGGTCTAGAATAAGTTAAGGAAGAGAGACAGAGGCTAACAGGCATGCCCATATTCCCAGAAGCTGATGAGTCAGGAACCCACTTACAGGATTTGGAACTAGAAGGGATCTTAAAGCTCCAGGACAGATCACCCACCTTGCTCCTCATTGGCAACTCTCTCCCTCAGACCACCATTTTAGAAAGCATCTCAGCCATGCTTCACTGCACTCTCACTTGGAATTTCTCCAAACTATAGCTCCTTTCCTTGCTCCCCTCTTCCCCATTTTCAAGTGCTCCTGTGTGTGTTGTCCCACATAACGTAAGATTCTTGAGGTTTCTTTTTACTTATATTTGTACATTCAGTGTTTAGCACCACATTATGGACAGTGAGGTAGCACAATGGATATAGTACAGGACCTGGAGTTAGGAAGACTCCCCTTCCTGAGTTCAAATCCAGCTTTAGACATTTACTAGTTATGTGACCCAAGGCAAGTCACGTAACCCTGTTTGCCTTAGTTTCCTCCTCTGTAAAATGAACTGCAGAAAAAAATGGCAAACCACTGTAGTATCTTTGCCAAGAAAATCTCAAATGGGATCATGAAGAGTTAGACACGACTGAACAACAACTAGCATATATTTAGAGTTCAATAAGGGCTTTGTCTATCCATCTTAAAAGCTCATCTTACACAATCCCCTCATTTTACAGGTGAAGAAACAGGTTCTGAAAGACTAAACAATATGCCACAAGGTATATAGTTCTTAGATGGCACATCCTGGATTAAAATTCTGGTCTTCTGATACAAAAATTAGTGTTATTTTCACTCTGCAAGGTCAGGTCATAATCACTGTATTTGGTCACTAAAAACAAAAGGAGGCCAGAAAACCCATTCATTCATTGTAGTTGCTGTGACCTTGGGGGAAAGGGGTGGAAATGCAAGTCAGGGTAAAAAGCATGGAGAGGAATAACACTTACCAACAGCGATCACCATGAGTAGATATCTGTTGGAGAACAACTAAGTTCCAGAAGAGTGACAACTGAATATTCAGAACTGGCAGAAACCTCAGAGCTCAGATAGTCCAGCCTCCTAATTTTAAAGATGGAGAAACCAATGCACACAGAAATAAAGTGTTAAACTGGGGATTAAGAAGCAGAGGCAGGATTCTGTCATTGGTTTCCTGAGAGCAAATTCAGTCTCCTTACCACTGCATCATATGTATTTCATGGAGTTGTCAGACATGTGAGCATGAGTATTTGGCTCTCACAACCCCTTTACTCTCTCTTCTAGAGAGTATGCCCATATTAGCTTATTTTCATTTGAGAACAGAAGCTGCAATGAGAACCAAAGAATTCTAAGAGAAGCTGTAGAGTTCTGCTGTAGAACATACCTTCCATTTTCCTCATCCCTTCCCTCTGGCAGATCTCAAGGTGAGGGGAATCAGTGACTTGGTCACCTCTTTGTGTGGCAAATTAACCTTAGTAGATTATGGATTCCTAGATGGTAGCATTGGAAATTTCCCATTTCCTGGTGTCACAGTGTGAAAACCAAGAGAAAGGATAACAACATTCCTATTGAATTCTAGGAGCCCAAGGTAATTAATATATTTCCTTTCTAGTAGCTATCTCTGCTTGAATCCTAGACTTCCCTAGTTAAAACAGACCTCCTAAATCTCATAAAATAATTTTCCCTTGTTATCACAGGGAACCTTGTACCTCCACCCCCATTCCAAAGCCTCTCACAATCAGTGCCATGAAAATTGATGGAGAGAGATGTAAAGAGCCTTCTTTGTCCAGAGCATCATCTGGTAAGGGAGTTTATCAAGTGTTGTTATCAAAACATTCCTCAGTACAGCATAAACCTATTAATTGCTTATCTTGTCATCATAGACTAAATGAAAGCATCCCCTACTCCTCTTCCTCCTTTTAAAACAACATACTTTCCCCTCTTCTTCACCCCCTCCTTGCTGGCTTCTCTCAACATTTCCAAGAACTTGTTTTCCAATTTCCTGGGGAGTGATTTAACTTAAACACCCTTCAGTTCATTTGTAGAAGAGCCAGGGTTGGCTCTAGTCATAGACAGAGTTGGTAACTTCCTCCATAAAGTGGCCTGAGGGAAACTAGTGGGGGTGCCCACACACATGCCTAAAAATACTCTTACAATGTTTAGAAAAATCTACCATTTTTGACATGAATATAAAAGAATATTGCAGCATCATAAGAAATGAGGAATATGAGGAATTTGGAATAAAGCTAGGTTCCCCCTACAGATCATGGGAATTCCTGAAATCTACCCCAGGTTCAAGGCTTTAATGTCTTCAATAATCCCTTTTTTAAAATGTAAATACTCCTTAGAGGAAAATCATGCTAAGTCTTCTGTCGCTTAGTAGAAAGTTTAAAACAACAGAAGTGATGGTCATACAGTCATATGACCAGATCAGACCACATTTGAAGGGTGGTATTTATTAATACTGATTAATTTGAAAATAGACAGAGTACTGAAGGGATTGGAAATTTCTTTAGCAGTATTGGTTGGGGGAAACCATGGCTATTTATCCAGGAGAAGAGAAGATTAAGAAGTACTCAACAACTACTTTCAAGTTCCCAAAGGGTTATAACGTAGAACAATTTAAACTCATTTTCCTTGGCTCTGGAGAGCAAGATTAGGAGGAAGAAGTTATAAAAGAGGAAACTAAGGCCCAGTATCTAGGGAGAACTCCTAATGATTTGAGTTTTCCAATGGAATAAATGCCTAGAAATACAAGTGGTTTCCTCCTGACTGGAGATATCCAAGCAGAATCTGTATGAATACATATCAGAAATGATATAGAGGGAATTCCTATTCACAAAAGTATGAGTTTGTTGGATGACCTCTAAGGCCTCTCTCAGCTTTGTGGAAACACAATAGTACTAAGTCTATGACCCTCATGTAAACAAATCACAGAAACAGAAAGAGCATATGGAAAGGCATCATGATTGACTAGAGTGATGGATTTTCTGAATCAGAAAAATTTGGATTCAAATCTCACCACTTATTCTTACTAAGTGACAATGGGCAATTCACTCAACTCTCCTGAGCTGCCAATATATAAAATGGTGACACTAAATACTAGTCATATGTATCTCATAGGATTGTTCAGAGGTTCAGATAAGATCATGTCTGTAAGGCGTTTCACACTTCCAAGTGCTGGATAGATGTCAGTTATTCATATTATTTTGTATTATTCGAAGGGACTTCAGAGTCTAGCATAAATCATACCTACGACATCACTTCATCAATACATTTTTCTGGCAGAGAACTTCTTCTCTCACAAATTAACTCATTCTATTGTTGGAAAAGGTAATTGTTATGAAGTTTTTGTTTATATTAAACTGAATCTCCTTCTTTACAACATGCAATCATGCTTTATCCTATCATTTTTCACATGAAAGCCCTTCCCATGAAAGTATTTGATGATGGCTACTATTTCCCCCACCCCAAATCTTCTCTTCTCCCCACTAAGTATCCCCATTTCTTTCAGCTATTCACAGTATTGCATAGCTTTTAATCCCCTCACATTCTGACTATGTTCCTCCAGACATTCTCCATTCTCCATCCCTTCCTGAAATGAAGAACCTAGAAATGAACACAATCCCTCATTATTCTGCTCTAACCAGACCACATCTGCAGTATTCTCACCCCCCTCTTTGTGGACACTATGCTTCTTTTAATGCAACCTAAGATTGAACAGAGAGGAGAATCAATCTGTTCCACTGAACAGAGAACTGGTTCTCAATATATTAGCTTTGTGATCATAAGTAAGGCATTTAATCTTCTGATGTCTCTGGGCAATTCAATAAGATTTCAAATTGCCTAAGATAGAAGAGGACATTTCCGTACTGAGAGAGCTCTTCATCAATGAAATCACAATTGGATTCCCCAAAAAAGTTATTTGAATTTTGTTGGCTGCCATATCCCAATGCTGACTCATATTGAACTTTTTTGTAGAGTATAAAAAAGTCGGGTCTATTTTTGAACATAAATTGTCTTCTGTGTTTCTGTAAGTCTATACTTGTTTATTTGATATATTTAAATTTAAGAATGTATCCTTAGAATGACCCCTATTAAGTTTCATTTTCTCTCTCAATACTCTTCCTCTATAGAGGTAGGTTGGGCACAGGCTATGGAGAGTATTAAACACCAAGATAAAGAATCTGGGTTTTAGTCTATCTATAGTCTGGATAACTCAGTTTAGCATCTCCTGGTTCAAACTCTTCTTGGTCCAGAGTCTCTTGGCCTGATTCTTCAATCACTCTTCCTCTGCTTAACTACTCTGAACTTCCCTTTCCAGCTGCCTGAAAAACATTTCCATTTACTAATCCCAGATGCTACTTCCCTAATTGTCTCCCCTAGTAGAAGCCAGAATCTGGGCAGGATGCAAAAGATAAGAGGCATCTCTTATTTAGCCTCTAGCAATTAGCCATTTAATATACTAATACTTGAAGAATCTCTTTATTTAGTATAGCATTATTTAATTGTGCCCTCTAAGGGACTGAATGATCCCTGTAAAGTTCCTCACTGTGGTTTGTAAGAAGGTACTGTTGCTTATTGGTTAGGGAAGAAATTGAATCTTCATGAATCTAAGATGCAATCAGTTGAGCAATCAAAGACGTCATTGTTAAAGAAATAGAACTTTATTAAAAGGATTTATATAAATTAAATACTATGTATCTACTTATACTCCAAAAGAAAATATACTATTTAAAGAAAGATCCAAAAGAATATAATATCTATGCTCTCTATATACCTGGTTCAGTTATAATTCCCTTAAATTTAACAAGTTCATGAAACAATATGGTGAAGGAGCACTAGATTAAGGGTGACCCAGCTCTCCTACTAATATGTCATGTGAACACAGACAAGTCATTTTCCTTCTCTGGACCTGAGGTTGTTCCAGATATGTAAAACGAAAGGGTAAGACTTCATATTCTCTAAATTTCCTTCCAACTCTAATATCTCATAATTCTTTAAAACTTGACTTCCTTTGTTACCTTTTAAGTTTCAAAGGTTCCATATTTTTAGCTATTCACAACCTTCTTCAGTCACTTATAGCTTTGGTATTTAAAAGTTCTCTGTTCCTCCTGCTGCTGGCTCTGTCAAGCTGTGGCTTGTCACCTCATCAGAGTTGATGTGTTACATTTAGTTTGGCAGATCAGCTCTGGAAAGTAGCCTGTCAGCCATAGCTTCTGAAATAGAACTCCTTCCATCCATTCTTTTGGATTGCCTTTGACTTGCTTTAGAAGCTGCCCCATCCACATGGTAATGGCCCCTCCCCTTCTGTGCCGTAATTTGCCAATCTATAGTCAAGTCTGTATACTTCTTGACTTGCTCCAATTTCCCAACCCTCCTCCCCTGTTCCACTGTCTTATCCATTCTAGAGGTGAAGGTATAACCCCAAGATAAGTCATCAGCTTTCATCAGAACTTTCTAACTCAGTGTCACATGGGTTTGAGCAGAAGACACACCACCAAGAGAACTGCTGGCCATGGTGCTGACACAAGTGACAGCTGTAAAGCCCATGGTGCAGACCTGAGAGCAAGAACCATTGCCTTGCAGTAATGGCATGAATACAGTCTCCTCCACCCTAAAATAAGATCGGTTTGAAGGTCATGGGGAGGGGGAAATGTATATATAGCATAAACTGGATCAATGCATATGAAAATGAGTTCAACTTTTCATGTGAGTAAAATCTTCATTTATCTTTCATGAGCCTTTTTCTCTACTAATGAAATGTCAATTGATGATTCATTGTAGTCAGCAAATTGAGCTTACATATTGGGAAGGAAAGGGCTTAATTTGAGAAGAGTCTATCACACCAAGGGAGCAATTATCAGCTATGTTTATGTTTTATGTAGGTCAAACCTGAGGAGAAAGGGAAGTTTATATTCAGACCAATAAGTAAGCATGCATCTTGGCATCTACCCCAGTTTTCAATGCAATACATTCATTTTATCTAATAAGTACCTAATAAAAGTCCATAGGATGTATAGATGGTTGGATCAATGAATTGATGGATAAATGAATGTGGGGAAATAAATCGTTCCTCTGTATTACTCCTCCTTCTAAAGGTTACTTAGGTTGAAAGATGGCTGTAACTATGGAAAGTCAGACACTGGCATTTCTGGACCAGGTCCACTCTCCAGCAGTGCCCACAGTGGAGAGGGCTCATGTGGAGATGTTCACCTTCTTCAGAACACTTGCCAAAGTGGTGTTCATCAGACTGAGTGCCTTCCTGAAGTCACATTAGTATCCCAATAGGACCAGTTTCATCCCTTGCCCTCACTTTCACATCTGGACCAAGTCTTTCCCATGGGGAAAGGGAAACTATATTCTATTTCATAACCATCATATCAAGCATCTCTTGTTTGGTTATGAGGATGAATAAAGAAAACTTGGGATGGCTTAAATAATTTTTACCTTTAAAAAATCAAAAAATAAATGCTGCTTAAACATAGTGGCAATTATTCTTATTAAGGCAGTTTCAGTATGCACAAGAATATCAGAAGCAGTCATTGTTGTCTCAATATTATTATATGAATCCTCTTTCCCCCACCTCTTTTCAGGGTTCTGACAGCTTCTGAGAATGTAAAGCTTCAGAGAAGTTAATTACAAGTATGTCTATGCAAGGCCTGCAATATTGAGAAATTTTGCCTCTGCCATATCCAATGATTAACCCCTTCCTACCTGATAGTGTACACTGTATGTGCCCTAAGGCTGACCATGACAAGTGATCCCTAGTCCAGGGTATGCATGGCTCAGCTTCCATGTGCCTAGGAAAAATGAGATTCTTGTGGTCTGACTTTGCTTTGCAGAGTTAGAAGAATTAGAGACTGATCCTTGACTATGTTAACCCTCAATGAGTCAGTGACCTGACAATGGACTGTTTTCTGTCCTCTGAGGACCAGCCTAGCTAAGTTCAATGAAGCACATTATTATAAGTCTGACTACCAGGTGCAACTCACTAAGTCCATCTACTATAGTCTGTGATTGTTGTTGGGGGAAAAAATGACAGTGATGAGATCACAGATTCTCTGAGATACTAAAGGAGTCCTGGACATTTCCTTTTCCATTCTTTTGAATTTTTCCAAATTTTGGAATGATTTTTTCAAATGAAAATTGCTCATATTCCAAGACCTTCCAGGCAGCTAATAGCTCTCTGAAATCTCATGCTCCATCATCCCATATCACTTCTGAGATGGATGAGTGGCTATATATGATTGAAGCTGGACCTCTCAGAATCTTGTGAAGATGCTGAACTGAAGAAACAAGATTCCTGAGTTCTTAGTTCTGTCTGGGTGTTCAATTAAAAAGAGATGGCACAGCATGTAGAATTCTAGCCCTGAAGTCAGGAAAACCTCAGTTCAAATTGAGCTCAGACACTTACTAAGTGACCCGAGTTAAGTCACTTAATCTCTGCCTACCTCAGTTTCTTCATCTGTAAAACAGAGACAGTAATAGCACTCACCTCCCAGGGTTGGTTTGAGGATCAAATGAGACAACAATTGTAACACACTTTATAAAACTTTAAAGTACTATGAGTAACATGACATCACATTGTCCCACTGTACTGAAAGGTCTAAAGACACTTGCCAGAGTTGGCTAGGCTCTTGGGAAAAAGTTCTAGCTCCCATTTCCTCACTGGAGCCACCTTTTGCCATTCCATGAACATATAGCCTATAAGCTTAGTAGCTATTCCTCTTCAATATCTCTTAATGGAAATGAACTACCAAAATTATGAACAACTTATGCATAAAAATATAAAATGTAAATCTGTTGAGACATAGGCCTGTTATGCAACCATTTTCCAAAAATTAAACTAAGTCTTCTAAGTAAATGGATTCCTAGTAAGGAATTTTAAATCAAAGGATCCCAGGCAGGATGTTGCTTATTTATCTTATGTAGTCCAACAGCTAATAACTGATATGAATGACAAAAAGATAACCGAGCTGGAAGAAAACACAGAGATTATCTGGTACAACCCCCTCATTAGACAGATGAGTAGATAGTTGGCTAATAAACATTTATGAAGCACCTACTTTGTTCCAGGCACTATGCTATGCACTGAGGATACAAAGGCAAGAGACCACCCCTGTTCTCAGGAGCTTGAAGTCTAATGAGGGAGATATGTAAACAACTATATAAACAAGCTCTAGACAGGATAAATTGAAGATCATCAATAGAGGGAAGGCATTGGAATTAAGGAGGCTCAGGAAAGGTTTCCTGTAGAAGATGGTAAGCCAGGAGATAAAGATGAGGAAGGAGAGAATTCCAGACATGGAGGACAATGAAGAACATCGGCCAACAGGCACAGTCATTTACCCAAGGTCACCCAGAGGACACTGGGATTTGGGAGACCTGAGTTCTATTTTCTAGTTCTTCCACTGTCTCACATGAGAGCCCTCACAATCTACATTTGCTAGTGGCCAGAGCACTGGATTTGTAATAAGGGAAAGGGAATGTCAACGAGCAAGTTATTTCATTGGCATAGGGGAACTCCCAAGGCACCTCAATCAATTCAGGGAGGCACTTTTACAACTTTAAAACCTAGCGCTATCCCTTATCACAAGTCCAGAGTTGCCTGGAGTACTGAGTAGTTAAAGTGACTTGCCTAGGATCACACAACCAACATGTAATGGAGACAAGACTTGCATTCAAGGAGGCCAATTCTCAGTCCACTTAGACTCACTTATTTACTACTTTAGCTGTGTGGTCCTGGGTAAGTCACCTAAGATCTCTGAACCTCAATTTATTCATTTGTAAAATGGTAAATAATATCACCCACTTCAAAGGTTAGTTGCTTTGAGGATGGTTTGTAAGTGTTAAGGGCCCCCCTGAACTTGTCTTCTTAAGTTGTCATATTTTCCAGACACAATGGACCCAGAGTATGCAGGAGGCCCTAAACGTGTCTAGGATGAAGCTCTCCTTTGACTGACACAACTTGCTTGTACCTATAACATAAGGTACTTTACAAACCTTCCGCATCTATATAAATGTCAGGTGTTATTTATTATTGTTGCCGTTGTTAGGAAAAAGTATTGCAATATCTTAGAATTCCCCCATACCCCCAAATGCCCAGCTACCTGGGGCTACCTCTCCTGTCCAGTTGACCAGGGCTGCTTCATTGATGTCACTCAGCCTCCAAAGTTCTGTTTGCAGGTTTTTCCTTGTTCTTCAAAGGCAGAAAACAACAACCCTTTCCAATCTGCTCCAAGACCACATGGTTGTTTTTAATTCCATTCATCAGTATCTCATTCACCCCTGAGAGACAATGGGATGTTTCCATATTTATACAATGTGCTCCCAATCATGAGCACCCCAGTCCTATCTGCAGTGCTGTGGCAATTATGTTCCCTTGCAAGCGTCCAAGTTTACTGTAAAGGCCAATAGGGTCTCAGACACCCTGAAAACATACTTTTTATGTTTTTATAAACTCTAGTAAAATTGTAATTGGATCAAACTTTGCATTCAAAAGCACATTCTTCCAGAATATTTTATATGCACATAAAACATCTGAGAAAATGTTAACATTATGATCTTAACTATTTGCACATTGGAACCAGCTAAAAGTTGGGAAAATGTGATCCATCTGTTCCAATCTTTGAAACAGATTATTCTCAGAGCAGGGTGCCCCCAGGAGGGGATGGGGGAGGAGAAAGAAGGGAGATGGATGCTGCCCTCTCATGACTCCTGTTATCAGGTGATGCAGGGAGAGGGGAGAGCCTGGCTGGTATCACAACTGACAGCACAGGCAGTTGCTTTTTAGTCGACTGAGACACAGAAATCTCACTTGATTATCCTAGGGAAATGGTTCATCCTCTGCTGAGTTGGAGAGAAGCAGCCCTGGCAGTGGGGGTCCCCTTCCCCATCCCACCCGTTTAGCCTTTATCATTTGCATCAAAGAGAGAATTCAGAGTGTGGCCTCACCTGTCTGGGCTCCAAGTTTAGGTGAAATTTCAATGGGGGGGCCGGCAGGAATCCTCTTGGTTCCCATAAGGGCTTGCTTGTTCAAGTGTATCCATTAGGTGTTTATTAGCTTGCCTTGTGGAACTGGGGTCCTAATTAGTTCAGGCTGAGAGGTTGGGGTGGGAGGGAAGGGAGAGTGGGAATGGGAAGATGGGGGCTGGCCCAAATTGTATTAACAGCAGCTCACATTTGCCTAGCCAGGCAGCTGAACTACTCACCCCCCACTCAGCTCCCTTATTTTATCTGTTAGCACGGCAAATTAGACCCATCATTATCACATTTACAAAGTGCTTGGCACACACACAGAGAGAATAAACCAAGGGGAAGAAGCTGGAGAAGACCACATGGGAAGGGGCCAACAGATAGAGAGAAAGGGACGCATTGGTTCTCCCTGTAGGCAGATTGGCCACCATGGAGGCAGTGGGAGCAAAATTAGAATTAGGGATCCCATCTATGGGGTAGGTCTCACAAAGATTAGGGTTTCACCCAGAAGAAACTGATATTCCCTTTAGAGAAGGGCAAGATCAGGCATCAACGAAAGATTGTCCAGTGCAAATCCCTCTGGATGCCATTAACCCCTTCTTTGAAGGAAAGGTCTTCCTCCAAATCTCCCAGTGAGATCTGCTTGGGATTGAAGTATTTGGGGCATTCACTCATTCAAGCAAACATTTATTGAGCACCTAATGGATGCAAGGCACTGAATGGGGTTAAAAAGTGCAATAAACAGACTAGCAGGATTCATTGTACATTGAGACTGATAATAAGATCACCCAGGGTTAGAGAGCCC
This sequence comes from Potorous gilbertii, assembly GCA_028658325.1. Lineage (NCBI taxonomy): Eukaryota > Metazoa > Chordata > Mammalia > Diprotodontia > Potoroidae > Potorous > Potorous gilbertii. The sequence goes on from CM053769.1 coordinate 198,793,093, forward strand.
TTCATCTTACAGATGAGAACACCAAGCCAAGAGAAGTCATGTGGCTCATCCAAGGTCACATAGGGGATTAAGTGCTGGAGCAGGGATTCAGACCTAGGACCCCTGACCACAAATTCAGCAGTCTTTCTACTTAATCACATGGCCTCCAGTCTGCAACCTGGTAAATTAGACAGGGGAAAACCTAAAGAAAGAAAGACTAATTGGGAGGCAGTAAAGAGAAGGGGACAGATCTAAGAAGGGTATGGAAGGAAGACTGAAAGGACTTGGCAACTGATTCCATATTGAGAGATAAGGAAAAGGGAAGAGTCTAAGACAAGGGTTCTTAACCTTTTTTCTGTCATGCATCCCTTTGTCAATTAGTCTTGAGAAGCCTATGAACTCTTCTCAGAATAATATTTTTAAATAAATAAAATACATGTGATTATAATGAAGATAAATCATGTTCAAGTAATCAAAATTTTTTTTAAAGCAAGTTCATGGATCCCAGGTTAAGAACACCTGTGTTAATTGCCAGGTTACAAACCTTGGTGACAGGAAAGAGAGGGGTATCTTCAACAAAAAGGAAAATTTAGAGGAAGGGCACATTTAGGGGTAAAGAGAATGAGTGGGCTTAAGATCAGTTGAGTTTGAGGTACCAATCGAGAGGTGTTCATCAGGTAGTTAAAGACATAGAACTCACATTCAGGAGGAAGATTTGTTCTGGACATGTGGATTTGGGAATCCTCTACATAGAAAGGATGAATGAACTCATGGCAATGAAATAGTCAACTGGAAAAGCTCAGTAAAAGAAAGAGAAATTCAGAGAAAAAAGGGAGAACCCTTAGGAGACACTCAAGTGTACAAGGTGGAAGATGAATAATAATCTAGCCAAAGAAATTAAGAAGGAATGATCAAAGAGGTAGGAAAGAGCAAAGTCACAGAAGCCAAGTAAAGAAAGAACGTTCAGGGAAGGGATCAGCTGACAATGTTGAAAGCTATAAAAAGGGGAAAGCAGGGAAAGACTGAGAAAAGGGCACTATATTTTGCAATTAAAAGGTCATTGGTAACAGAAAGTTCCCACACATTTCAAATATTCTTAGTGATGCTTCTTTGTTGTAGAAGAAATCTAGAAACAAAGTGACAACTCAAAGAGAAAGGTTAGATAATGACTGAAAAAATTGTGGCATATAGATGTAATTTAATCTTGTTGACTAATCAGAAAAAAATGAATATGAGGAATTTGGAATATAACCTACGCTGCCCTCAATTATGGTAAGCTCCAAAATCTATCCCAGGTTCAAGGCATACATTCAGGGTCAACATTCACTCAAAACCACAGCTCACCAACCTCAACCAATGCCACATTTACCACATCAACCACAAGAAACAGTGACTCAGAAGAAAAATGCATTCACTTGAGACAAAAGAAAAGGTAAACAACAAGGGGTTAAATCAACCCAAAGCATTCCTGCGCTTATTCCCCAAATGGCCTTCTCCCCACATGTGTCTCCTGGGGTTGAGATTGGAGGCAGGAAGCACTGATCTCAGCTGTCACCTCCACATCACCGCAGGAGCAGGATACAAAAAAGTCACTCACTGCAGGGAGGCGGGTGGCAGCTGAGGGGGATAAGTGACCACAGTGATAGAGGAAACTCATTCTCAGCTCTTGATTAGCCATTCTGGACTTTTCTGTGGGCAGGAAACCCAGGCAGTTAGCTAATTCATGAACAGGTCAAAAAATTGGAGCTAGAAGTGACTTTAGACCTTCACTTTATAGATGAGGAAACTATGCTTTGACTCAAAGACGGCACTGTTCTGCCTATCAATCAATGAATCAATTGACAAGGATTTGTTAAATTATCTACTTATATATGCCAGGACTATGCTGGGCATGAATGAAATACAAATACAGAGAATGAAACCTGGTGTCCCTAAGAGGTGAAAAGCAAGGATCATCATGGGTCAAATACACCAAGTCACTGTCATCTCCAATGCTTCCTGGTCAATGTGTGTCCACCCCTTTGCTCTTCTCTTAGCGGGGTTTGGCTTCCATCAGTTCTCTGTGGTTGTTACAGGTTAGGAAAGTACATAGCTGCTCAGTATTGTAGACAGAGTCATAGCCAAGAATTCTGGTGCCTAGAGAAATTCATCTAAGAAAGATGATAAAAGATGGACATAATCAATATAGGTGTTCATCCTTTGTTTTTGAAGAGGACCAAGACATAGGGCTGTAGAAAAACAGGACCAGTGACACACTATCAGTAGAATGGCGAATTAGTCAAACCATTCTGGAAAGCAACTTGAAATTTTTTTTTAAGTGACTAAAAAGGTAATACCCTTTGACACCAAGATCCCACTAAACATCCAAGAAAAGGATCCTATAAACCAATATATTCATTACAGCATTTCTGCAATAACAAAGAACTGGAAAAAAGTAAGTGCCCATTGCCTGGTGAGTGACTAAATCCATTATGGTCCAAGAAAATAATACATCAGCTTACTAGAAGAAATCATGAAAAAAACATGAGAAGACCTATAAGAGCTGATGCAGAATAGGATTAACAATCTATGTGAGGACTATAATGTAAATGAAATAATATTAAAATGAAAATTAACACTGTATTTAATAATGACCAAACTTCACCGCAAAGAATTGAGAAAATGAACTGCCTTCTTTTCATTTAAAAAGTAAGGGATTATGGGTGTGGAGTGTTGCATGTGTTGTCAGAAGTGGTCAAAGTTTTTCTTTTTTCTTTCTTAATCTGAGTTACAAAGGAAGGTTCAATAAGTAAGGGAATGGAAAGGCCTTACTTAGTATGATTGCAATCCAACAACAAAAGGCATCAAGGAGGGGCGGAGACAAGATGGCGGAGTAGAAAGACTCACATATGCTAGCTCCAAACCCACAGCCCATAATTATCTATAAGAAGAACTCCCAACAAATTCTGAACAGTGGAAGCCACACAGCAATGGGGTAAAGGAGATTTCCGTTCCAGGGAGCCCTGAAAAACTGACTCCAAAGGTCCATTGTGCAGCGGATGGGAGCAGAGCCCAGCCCTGCCCCGGCGGTGTGGCACTAAGAGGAGCAAGCAGATCTGAGCAGGCTTCAGAGACAGAATCTCCAGTGGCCGCGAAAGTCCCTCCACTCACAGATGTACAGGTCAGTGAGAGAGACGTCTGGATGGGCTGAGAGGGGAGCGGGGTGTCTCCATGACTTGGGCCCCCTTGGGAGGTAGCGGCAGAGGCAGCAGGCAGCCAGAGGCTCCCAGAGCAGGCAGGAGCTTGGCAGAAGCTCCATTACAGAAGGTCTCCGCATAAATCCCCTGAGAGAACTGAGCCTGGGTGGCGGCCCTGCTCCCACCTGAGCACCAGAACTTAAGCTCCCATTGAATTGCAGCCAGGCCTGCCGCCGAAAGCCCTGAAGCTGGGGAGCAGCATTTGAATCTCAGACCCCAAGCACTAACTGGGTGGATCCAGGCATGGGTGGAGAGGACTCTCAGAAGTCAAGTAACTGGCTGGGAAAATGCCCAGAAAAGGGAAAAAAATAAGACCATAGAAGGTTACTTTCTTGGGGAACAGTTGATTCCAACCTTCCTCTCTGATGAAGAAGACCAATGCTTACCATCAGGTAAAGACATA
>CM053769.1:198797210-198823256 GCA_028658325.1 Potorous gilbertii
TTCTACATTAAGGGATAGAAGGGCATGGAATAGGATATTCCAGAAGTCAAAGGAACTAGATCTAAAACCAAGAATCACCTACCCAGCAAAACTGAGTATACTACTTCAGGGGAAAATATGATCTTTCAATGAAATAGAGGACTTTCAAACAAAAGGCATCAATAAAAAAAATAAAACTAAAGAATTTTGCACCTTGCATATTTTCAATGATTAATAAAGTATTAGAAATTAGATATTCCATATACTACTCATCCTTTTCACTCTTAAGATGATTTCTAAAAACTATATAACAGCAAGATTAAGAGACTAGAGCAATTGTATAGTTTTCAGTTTTTATATACTCAGGAAAATAAATGGGCAGCTAAGTAGCACAATGGATAAAGTACCAGAACTAGAGTCATAAATCTGAGTTCAAATCTGACCTTAGACACTTACTAATTGTTTAGCAGGGGGCAAGACACTTAACCCTATCTGCCTCAATTTCTTAATCTGTAAAATGAGTTGGAGAAGAAAATGGCAAACCACTCCAGTCTTTGCAAAAAAAAAAAACCAAAGGGGGTCACAAAGAGTCAGAAACAACACAACAACAACAAATGTGCAAAACATTACAGAACAGTAAAATGCAATAAGATGTTAGACCCTGACGAGAAGCCCACAATCCAATGAAAAGGATGTAAAATACACTCAAATACTCAAATAAGCATAATACAAGGTAGAATATGAAAAGGTCAAAGAAGAGATCCAAAGTGCTTGAAGAAAAATTGAGAAAACAGAAATCAATTTCAACTGGAGGGATCAGGAAAAGTTTCTGGATGAGTTGACTCCCTGGTCTGGATCTTACCGGAAGTAAGGATTTTAACAGATGTCAACATGAAGGGAGGAGTCTTATTTCTGGTATAAGGGATGACTAAAACAACTGCATGGAAGAAGAGAAATGGGCCAAGATTGGAAAATAGGTACTAGTCCAGTTTGACTGTATTATATAATGTGCTAAATACAGCAGAATGTCCTGAGAATATAGATAGGTCACGGCCAAATTATGGGGAGCCCTAAGTGTTAGGCTAAGGAGTTTGTACTTAATCCTAGACCAGTCAGGAACCACAGAACATTTCTGAGCATGAAAATGGGGTAATCATACCTATGTACTAGGAAGACCATGAAGGATACATCAGAGAAAGAAGAGAATAAAACTTGGGAGAACAGTTTAGAGGCTGATAAAACAACTCAGATGAGAGCTATGACAGGCGTGAATTGGGATGGTGGCCGGATGAGGAGAGAAGAGAGAGTGCATAGAGAGCTTCACTTGTGGCTCCTGAAGCAAGCAGGCAGAAAAATCATTTATTTCAAATCCAATTGATGTTGTGATGAAAAGTATGAAAGACCTAATATAATATAGTAATGTACAAAGGCACTCTAAAGCATCAACAGTGAAAGAAAAAATATTTTGCCTACCAACTATAGTTCCAGCACAAAATTAAGGGATTGGGGAAGATGGCAGAAGAAAGACAGAAACAGAGAGACAGAGAGAGATGGGGGTGGGGAGGGAGGGAGAGAGAGGGAGAGAGAGAGAGAGAGAGAGAGAGAGAGAGAGAGAGAGAAAGGGAGAGAGAGAATGACTCTAGCCCTTGTTCCAGTTTAGTCAAGCAAGATCAACCACTGCAGTAGATTCCTTTGAGCTGGTACTATATCTTTTTAACCTACCCTAAAACTCACCTGGTCAATACCTTCACTCCATGTGCCATCTCCCTCCATCCTGACCCCTGCACTCTATTCCATTCCCTCCCCCTGCTCAGCAGTACCACAGTGCCTGCTTTCAATTTCCTCAGTCAATTACATGGTCTGTTGAGGATGCTATTCCATTATGCTCTCATAACTACCTCATGTCTCTCTTGCATACCTCAAACCAAACTTCATACTCCATGGGTATAGAATAGGCAGAAGTTTTCAGACTCATGTAGCTTTTGCCCTTAGGACCAAATGAGAAAACTGGTAGTGTGCCATAGGTGTTTAACAGAAAGGCACTGGACCGGGGAGGTGAGACTTTGAACAAAAGATCTCTCTCTACCCCTTGGGCATCTGGACTATAGGAAAGGAGGAAAGGTCTGATGAGATGATGTCCTCATTGATCCGCAAAAAGGGACCTTCCCACAGCAGATATCAGGAAGCTAAAGAGATTAGAAAGCTCAAGTATCCAGAACCACAGACAAATTTCAATGTAACTCAGGATTCTGACTTAGTCCTTCATTTGGCATTCAAGGTCCTTCGTAATCCACCCCACCTACCTTCCAATTTTCTTACACTTTATACTACCCCCACCCTCCCCCCACTACTACCATATACTCTTCAATCCAGTGGCACTGGCATAGTTACTGTTTCTCAAACAAGACTCTCCATCTCCACACTCAGCATTTATACTGACTGTCCCCACAGATCTGGAATGGTTTCCTTTATTATCTCTACCTCCTGACTTCCCTGGCTTCCTTCAGGTCCCAGTTAAAATCCAATCCTCTCCAGGAAACTTTTCCCTATTCCCCTTAATTCTGGTGTCCCTCCTTCGGCCGTTGATTACATATCCTGTATATATAGCTTGTTTGCACAAAGTTGTTTACATGTGAAATTCTCAAAAGCAGGGGTTGTCTTTTGCCTTTTTTTGTAACCCCAGAACTTAGTACGGTGCCTGGAACATAGTATACATTTAATAAGTATTGACTGATTTAGCCATCATGGTTTGGAGGGAAAGAAGTCTCCTGTGACATGTTTGTGTGTCCTTGGGTCTCTGGTATGGATCATGGTTGTAGACTATACTGATCCTCAGCCAGGTCCCAAAATGAATCAGAGAGGAGAACAACATGTGCTCAATGACGACTCAGTTCCCTATTGCTGTGGAAGATTGCCCACTATAGATGAGGAGGAGGTACTTTGTGACAGTATGACTTGCAAACATGAAATCTGAACAATAGAAGACAGAATATAGTTCATTACCACTTTCTTCAGGGAGCATTCCTGGCCTCCCAAGCTTCTGGTGCCTTCCCTTCCCCCCTCCCACCCCCAGCACCACATATTGACTTTGTAGAGACTGTACCTTATACTTTGTGTTCTTATGTCTATAGACATTGTTTCCCCAATTAGAATGTGGGCTCCTTGAGGGCAGGAATTATTACGTTTTTGCCTTTATATCCCCAGCACCTAGTACAATACCTGGCCAGGTCTTCTACCTGGTAATGAATTACATTCTATCCTTCACTGTCCTCTAAAAAGTCAGACTGCTCTATTGATGCCTAGCTAGAGGTCAGGAGAAAGCAAGAAAAGTCTTGAGTATGTATGATGAAATGACCCTTCTGTGGCAATTTATGGGAGAATATAGACAACAGTCTTATGGGACCAAAACTGATGATGGAGACTTCAAATCCCTATCTTCATCTAAAAAAGTTTTGGTTTATGGCCTCTGGAAGGAAACATGACTAAGGAATTCCTCGGATCACTGACAAGTAACATGGGGGGAGGAGGAGTGGAAAAATCTAAGCTTTCATTTTATTTTTAATCCAAATTTTGTTATTAAATTCTGCCCAGGGGGGTTCTTGTGGTCAAGGATTGCTTTGTACAACCTCTGTGGCTGTCTGCCATGCAAGGTTCTCTTTTTCTCTTCCTAGAAAGAGGGTTTGGTTCACTGGATGTGATCATGGCCAGCTGTCCTGAATGAAGAGGGGGGAAATTTTCCTCTGGATACTCACTCTGTAGCATAGTCAATGCCATCCCTAGGTAGGCAGGCACGCCCACAAAATGGTCTGTTGACTCTGTAAGTGGGACCAGGTTACTTGGCCAGAAGCATTTTCTCTCTCTAACATAAATTGGTGATCACATTTTACTAACATCTGGAATTTCACATGTCTAGAAACAGATAACAACTGTAGGTCTTCCTCTCTCTCTATGTCTCACACACACAAATACACACTTATAAATGGGTATATATACATATATGTACATAAAACACTCTAAATAAGGGAAAAGGTATGAGAGCCTATTACGCGTCAGGCACTTTACTAAGAACTTTACAAATATTACCTCATTTGATTCTCATAACCACCCTGGGAGGTAGGTGTTGTTATCATCCCCATGTTACAATTGGGGAAACTGAGACAGAGGTAAGTGTCACAGGGTCAAAGAGCTAGGAGGTATCTAAGGCCAGGTATGAACCTTGGTCTTCCTGACTCCAGGCCCGACACTCTATTGATTCCACTACCTAACTGCGTTTGCATCTTTATTGTACCATTGTATAATTTCAGTTTCAACGCCTTAAATAGGTCTCAAAAAGAAAAAGTCATTTTTATTCTCTACTTGCCTCCTATCTCTAAATCAAAGGATGGGTGCCAAAAAGTGAGAGAATGTGCCTAACATTTCACTTAGGAAAAGAAGGGCCACATCACTTTGAGCAGTTCCTAGAACACAAGGGAATTGTTTCTGTTTGGGTCCAGACAAGCATAGCTGTTTGCTAAATGTGAGTATGTGCATGACAATAACAGTGTCTATTTCTGTAATATAAAACTTGATCATCAGGTGATGAACTCTTGGTCTTAAAAACTCATAAAGATCATCTTCATGATGAGTATATCATCTATATAGGTGAACTCCAGACACTTTCCTTATCTGTCCCCCATACTTGGAACCTTCTCCCTCCTCCTTTCCACCTCCTGACTTCCTTCAGCTCCCAGCTAAAATATTTGTGTTATCATTCATCCTTCGTTCTCAAAGAGGACCAGTGACATCAGAGGGGGATGTCTTAGCTTGCAAGTGAATTGGATTTAAGTGAGGCAGGGCTGTGCAAAGTCATCAGCCTCACTCTATCCTCCAGAGCCATTGGAGTCTAGTGGCAAGACCTAGGTCAGGACGAATGTCGATGGTCTCCAGCTAAAATCCTACCTTCTACAAAAAAATCCTTTCCTGAACCACTCAGTGCTAGTGGCTTCCTGCATTTGAGTATTTCCAATCGATGCCATCTATGACTTGTTTGGACACAGTTTTGCATGTTGTCTCCCCCATTAGACTGTGAACTCCTCAGGAGCCCCTGACTTCGGCCTTTCTCTGCATCCCCAGTGCTTAGCACAGCGCCCGACACAAAGTAAACATTTCATAAATGTTTATGAACTAACTAAAAGAAGATTCACAATGATGAAATAATACCGAAGTATTTATGATTACAAGGCCCCTTACATATTTCATCTCATTTGGTCATCACAATATCCCCAAAAGGTAGGTAGCACAAGTAGCATTTTCATTTTACACATAAGGAAACTGTGGCCCAAAGGAAAGGAAATGACTTGCTCAAGGTCACACTGATTTTAAGCGGCAAACCCAGCTCCAAGATAAGACATGGATAACAGGTCCAAACACAGAATAATAATAGATGTAGAGCTAAAAGTTCCCTTCTAGTCCAAACCCCCTCATTTTACATAGGAGGAAACTGAGGACCAAGGAGGTGAAGGGACTTGCCTGAAGTGACACAAAGCCTAGCTGAGATCTGAACCAAGATTCTCAGATCCACTTCCAAAGACCTTTTCAATGCCCAGGCCAGGAAGCACTCTCTCTCTCTCCCTCTCTCTCTCTGTCTCTCTTTGTCTCTCTCTGTCTCTCTCTCTGTCTTTCTCTCTCCCTCCCTCCCTTCCTCTCTCTCTTTCCCCACCTCCGTGTGTATATATATATATATATATATATATATATATATATATATATATACACACACACACACACACACACACATATACATACATATATGTGTGTGCTTGTGCGTGTGTGTATAGATGTACACACATACACACACACGTTTTCCTGGCCTCTCTTCCTGAGACACAAACTGAGAGCAACTTGTGCTGTTCCTTCTTCCAGGAGCATTTTCACTTGAAGATGGAATTCTCAAAGACCCCCAAGCCTTCAGGAACAAAAGGAAAAGCTCTCTCATTACTTTCTGAGATACTGAAATGTATACTGAGGCCATCTTTGGGCACAAATATTCGCTTAATCCCATGGCAACATTAATGCAATAGAGTGAGGATGGGGCAGGGCTAACATACTGCCACCATCCAAGGATAATGTGTAGACAGACAGTAACTGTCTACATGGGAAGTTAGGTGATACAATGGATTGAGAACCAGGTCTGGAACCAGGAAGACCTAACCTCAAATTCAGCCCAGACATTTACTAACTGTGTGACCCTGAGCAAGTGACTTAACTGCAGTCTGCCTCAGTCTCCTCAATTGTAAAATGGAGGTAATCATAGCACCTACCTCATAGGATTGCTGTGAGGATCAGACGAGACCCAACTTGTAAAGCACTTAGCACAAAACCTGGCATGTAGTATGTGCTTAATAAACATTTTTTCCCTTCCCTTGTTTCCCACTGTGTTCATGTCCCCAAAGTGAAGTCTGTGGCAACTATCCCTAGGCTGTAATGAGATCTCCTGTGTCATTAAGAAAGTTAATTTGCAGAAACCACCTCCAGCAAACACCTCAGTAACTTCTGATCCCCAGAGAATGGGCAGGCAATTACACATCAGGAAGTGAAGGGTGAGAGGTGGGATACTGACACATTCACATTGTCACCAGGCATCACTAAAACCTCTCTCCTCACCATCATTACATCAGGCCTGTTTGTCCTTCATTCTCATCTATAAGACTTTCTTCCTGTTCGTGGTAACTAATAATGCCCATTTCATAAGGTTAAAATGATTTCCACTAATACTTTCCTTGTGTGTTGTTGTCTTTCCCGTGGCTCATCTGCGATTGCTGTTCATGATGGTGAAGGCTACTTCCAGTTCACCCATGATAACAGAGGACTGTGTGGAAAAAGCCATCAATCAATAAACAGAAAGAATGAATGAGCTTCCTTCTCCTTTGTGCCCAGCACTGTGCTAAGAAATGTGAGAGATGCAAATGTAGCGACAATGTGGAGAGACTAAGGTTTTTCCTGGCCAAATCCAGTACCAGTGCTCTCAGGCAAGGATTCTAATAGATATGTATTATGCAAAGACAAGTATGCTCCCCACACAAGAGATGTATAAGGCATAGGCCCCAACTCAAGAAGCTTACAGTCTAGTTTCAATATATATCATGAATGTGCATATATGTGTGTATACATATATATATATATATATGTATATATATATATAAAGAATTACTTAACTATCCAAGGTAGTATGAAGTAAGTGCCACAAGTATCATGATAATTTACATTTACAAAAACAAAGATACATATACAGTGGATATGTTTGCAAAGCACCCTTAAGTTTGCAGCATACTGTCTACTCAACCACCTTGTCTGGGAGATGACACCAGTAGTATCATACCCATATTATGCATCTTGTATGCAAGGCAAATGTTGTCTTGCCCAACAAGGGGCCACTGAGTCATAGTGGATAGAAAACTGGCCACTGAACCAAGACTATTGTTGTTTGTTCTTGATTTTTGACAAGGACCAGTAACATCACAGGATGGTGTCTTGACTTGCTCATGAATTGGATTTAAATGAGAAAGAATTACAGAAAGTCATCATCCTCACTCTTTCTTCCTGAGTCATCAGAGTCCAATGGCAGGACAAAAGTCAGGACAGATATCAATGGTCTGGGATGCAGAGGATGAACTTTGCATCTTTGATGCCTGACCAAGCTCTAAGCACTCTCCAGCACCAGCTTCTACTGCCCTCATGGTTACTGGAAAAAACTGTTCTTATCTGCCCATTCCACTAGGGCTCCCTAACTCACTAATGGATTTCAGCCTATCGATTACCCTTCACCTAGTTTAGCTTGTCTGTCAAGATGGTTTGCTGGGATGTAGCCTCTGCATCTACTACAGCTTCTTGGAGCCACAGGTGAGAGAAATGGATGAAAGGTGGACTCCAAAAGTGCATGAGCAGCCCTGAGGAGCACTCAGAGATGCTAGTCCTCCCTGAATACCCCATACATCTCTCAGAGTCAAGAAGATAATGATTCAAATCCAATCTCTAACATGTTTGGCTGTGGGACTCTGGGCAAATAACTTAACCTTTCAGTGTCTCAGGTAACTCAGAGAAAGTTTTGACCTGCAGTGGTACAGGGAGTGTCCTCACCCAAGTTGTTCTCTATACCAGTGAAATCACTGGATCAATACTTATCCCTTCCCACTTAAAATGTAAGCTCTTTGAAAGCAGGGGATGTTTTAATTCATTCTTCATGATCCCTAGAGATGAACACAGATCCTGTCACATAGCAAACCCTTAATAAATGTTTATTGGTTGGTGGAAAGGAATACTCATAGCAATAAGACCATAGATAGATAGACATATCAAAATTAAAGATTACACAGTGCTTCTCCCACAACAGCTCTATAAGGCAAGTTGGTTGTTGGCCTTCATTCTCGAAGAGGATCAAAATGACATCATCATGATAAAGTGAAATTTCAGTGTGTCCAACTGTGGCTGATCAGATCAATATAAGCTCAGAATGCTCTACCACAGGTTAGGTACAGATAGTCCATGTGAATATTTGAGATGGATACTCCAAATCTGCGCATCCTACATTTACTTTGAGCTGTCTCAATTCTGCTTTGCTTATGAAACACAGTACCCTTTCTGATGTGGGTACGCCATACTAAGCAGTCCTATGCCAGTGTCTCCCATGTTGCACAGTCAAATCCAAAGTTCTTGAGTGTCCATGTATCACTTCTTCTGTATAAATATGAATGCCTCCATTTTACATATGATGAAGCCAAAAGAAGAAAAGTGACTTCCCATGGTCACTCAGCTAGGCAGGATGAAAATCAAGAGTTGAACCCAAATCTCTTACCTCTAGGTTCAATGAACTTTCCACCATAGCTGCAGTTTCCTACATGCAGCTGCTCAATGATGACAGAAAGACCAAGTTACTTTTTGCCAACATGGGAGTCAAAGTGGAAACATTACCAGGCTGTTTTCCTCCTCTTGGCCTGTTCTCTACAAAAAGGAAGTCAACTTTAATGTAAGATCTAAAAAGAAACATGTTGAATAAACTTTGGAAAAAATTCATTTCTGGCCCAATGCTCAGCATAATGGGCTTCAGGATAAAGGGTGGGAGTTTTAGGGGGGAAGGAGATTTGAGTGTTTGTGTGTTTTAAGTTTGAAATGGGTTCAAAAGAAGGGCTTCCAATAGAATCTAACCCACCCACCCCCACCCCACTAAGGGACTCTGTAGCACTCAGGGGCCAGTCATCCTAACCCTGTCACATTTACTCCTGAAATGAGAACTAACTATATAATAGACAAGATTAAAGGCCTTCCTCCTCAGCCTATTCCCCCCTTTTCTGCCCCAAAGGAAGAGCTTTCAGCAGAAAACCTTCATGAAAGCAGACAGCAGCCACCCTCTGCGTGATGGGACATCACTGTCCAAGTCATAAGGGCTCCAGCTGAGTGTGCAGGAGGCTGGCCCTGGAGTTCAAGAATGGGGATATTTCATAGTGTCCTCCTCCAAATGTCAAGAGATGTTTCATTATCCTTTTTCTTAGCCTGGTTCAGCTCTGAAGTCTAGACTGTTTTCAGATAACAGCTGTCAGAGACAGCAAAGAGGGTTATACTTCAGAGAGATAAGAGGATGCTGGATTTCTCTTGTAAAGTTCCTGGAAGGCTCTTAGGGGCCCCTCTGGTGAGACATTGCCGTTAAAGTGTCCAGATCTGCATTTCTAGCTGTGAGATAGACTTTATTCATTTGAGAGTCTTTAGCCAGAGACAGAGGCACCAGGCCTTTTCTCACCAGAGCTCATTCTCAAGTAAAAATGGTCAGGAGTCACTCTACCATCACATGACATGGCATGGTTAAAGGAGTCTAGATTTGGAATCAGAAGGCCTAAGTTGGAGTCTGAACTCTGACCCTTGCTAACTGTGTGATCCTAGGAAAGTCACCTAAGCCTCAATTTCCTTTTGTGTAAAATGAATATAATCACAACTGTGTGCTGCCTACCTTAGAGTTGCTACAACAAAAGTACTTTGAAAACCTTAGAGCACTAAAATAAATGGGAGTTTTTAATATCTCTAACCCCTTTAATGAGGAGGTGATACCTTTCGCTGTGCTCATGCTTTGAGATCACCTCAAATACAAAGGTGGTGAGGAGATGTGAACCATACTTTACAAGCATTGGTTGAGGGAAGGGGGCCAGTGTGGGAGGGGTTGACAATCACATCTTAAATGAAATAGGACACAGGAGTATTGCCAGGTTTAAAACTAGATTGGTCCGTCCTGTCTCCTAAAAATCTTAACAATGAGCTCGGGAGAGGAGGGAGAGAGACAGAGAGACAGAGAGAGAGAGACAGAGAGACAGAGACAGACAGAGAGAGAGAGAGAGAAACAGAGACAGACAGAGAGAGAGAGAGAGAGAGAGAGAGAAGGTAGCAGTCCAGGATGTTTAGAAATATTTTATAGAGAAAGACTTCAAGATACGTGGTAGATATTGACCTATTTGACTTGAGGCAGTTACGTAGCCCCATGGATAGAGCATTGAATTTGGAGTCATAAACTCATGGACACTGTACAGTGATAATGCTCACCCTGGAGTGGACTTGAACAGCATGTTCCTTTTTTTTTAACCTCTTGTCCCATTGATGAGGGGCAGCTAGTCACCTCATCTTTCTGAGTTTAAATCTGGCCTCAGACTCTTACTAGTTGTGTGATCCTGGGCAAGTCGCTTAATCCTGGTTAACGCCGCAGTTTTCTCATCTACAAAAAATGAGCTGGAGAAGGAAATGGCAAACCACTCCAGTATCTCTTCCAAGAAAATCCCAAATGGGGTCCCAAAAAGTCAAACATGACTGAAATGACCGAACAACAACAGCCCACTGATGAGTTCTTCTTGGAATCTCCATTTGGGAGAAGGACTCAAGATCAGCCGTCCCTGATTCTCTGGACTTGGCCACCAAACCTCAGCTGCCTCATCCCATTGCTGGTTTCTTCTTGGAACCTCTATTTTGAGGAAGGGCCCAGACTAACCACAGGGCATTCTCCAGAGGCTACCATTCCCCCACGTAGGGAATGTTCCCCAGTGCTTAGCATAGTACCTGGCCCATACTAAGAACTTATTGATGGACTTCTGGTCCATGAATATCAGGTGAATACAATGTAGGCAGCTAGAGAGGATAGTGTATAAAGCACTGGGCCTGCAGTCAAGGAGACCTAAGTTTGTATCCTACTTCAGACACTTACTAGCTGAGTAAATATGAGTAAATTGTTTAAATATTCTTAGCCTCAATTTCTATATATACATACATATGTATATAAGTATGTGTATATGTATGTATGTACATATATACATATGTGTGTGTTTATACATGTGTGCATACACATATACACATACATACCTAAACAGATACACACATTCACATACATATGCAGACATACACATACACACATCCACACATGCACACATGCACACATATATACATAAGAACCTACCTTACAGGGCTGTTGTGAGAATCAAATAAGAAAACATATGTGAAATGCTTTGCAAACTTAAAGTTCTCTGTCCCCAAGAGCTTGGGCATCTCAGAGCATCACTCAGGGCACAAAGTTTATCCAGGAACACACAAAAGAAACAAAGGAATGAATACAAGAATACAAAGAAAGAACTGCCCCGGGGGCCTCCCCTCACTTGCTCTGCTCCTCAGAAACTCAGATCCCATGTGGCTGTTTCTCCTTCCTTTGCAGAAAATCAGCTCTAGAAACAACAATGCAATGGGCCAACCTAGAATAGTAATAATAGCCCCATTTGTAGAGCCCTTTGGACATCCAGGTGGCACTGAGGATAGAGCACTGGAACTGGAGTCAAAAAGAGTCATCTTCCTGAGTTCAAATCTAGCCTCAGACAATTACTAGCTGCGTGACCCTGGGCAAGTCACTTAACCCTGTTTGTCTCAGTTTCCTCATCTATAAAATGAGCTGCAAAAGGGCAAACTGCTCCAGTATTTTTGCCAAGAAATCCCTCGATGAAGCATGAAGACTAGTACATGACTGAAATTACAGAACAACACCACAGACTAATTTATAAATATTAGTTAATTAGATCCTCACAACAACCCTGTGAGGTAGGTGCTATCATTATCTCCACGTTTCTGTTACAGAAACGGAAGACAAAGGAATAGGGTCACAGTGCTAACTTGTATCTAACGTTGGATTTGAACTCAGATCGTCAGTCTTCAGGTTGAGTGCACCGCACCACCTAGCTACCTAGGTTGGAATACTGATCCAGACGTTCTCTCTCTTTCCTGATGTTGTCTGATGTCTATAGGTAGTCCCAGAGTAAGTGAAAGGCTGGGGCCCTTTCTGGGGCTATGGCCCTCTGCTGCTGTCCCTATAACTCAACTGCTCTGGCTTCTTTAGCAGGATAACAAGCAAAAGCCAGGTCAAAACTTCCCTGAATCAACAGAGAGGATACACAAGAGATCTGAAACGAGCAAAGAATGTCTTATTGCTGCTGTCTCTTTCTGACCCAAAACTGGAAAGAATTATGTGCCTTGATCCCCATGTCTCTGTGCTTTCTGATGAAAAGAGTCAACCCCAAGTCTCAGAGCAGCTGCCTGGAGCAAATGCTTGAGTAAAATTTCACCTCTTGCCTTGCCAAGATGTGGCTTTTAAAGCCTGAGCTGCTGATGAAAATGTCAACAGTGCTCAACTCAAGAGAAAAATGCTCATTCCACTGGAAAAAGGCATCCAACATTCCACTAGATCAATGGCGGTCTCAGGCACATTTCATTGTTCAGTGGGAAAATAGATATTCCACAAAGTATGTTTCTCTCCTTGAAGCTTATGAGAAGCAGAATCTGGTGCATTCACAGACGGTGAGTTTGTAGGGACAGTTGGAGGAAGGCTCAGTCCTCCTTTTTACCTACCAAGTATACCCAAGGGTGCCATTGATAAACTTATAGCAGTCATAGAGTTGAGATTTAGAACAGGGTAGTTCAAAAGAGGCAGTTGGTCTAGGTCAGGTGTCCCATTTGTCTTTTTTTCAGCAATGGAAAGTTTAGATTCCAAGTTGGGAAACCTGCATCTTCCAAATATGCCCTTGGCTCCCAGAGGTTCTTGATTCAACAAGACACAACTCAGATGCCAAAAAACTGTTGTCACAAGAGGTAACTATGAAAATAACAAGAGGAGGCCACTACCTTACAAGACACACTTAATTCTAGCCTAAAACCTCTTACAAACACTAACCTTTAATCAATATCTAATCCTAAGCTTATCAGCCCTTTAAACCACAAAAAGTCAAGAAAAAGGCCTTTTTCATGGCATTTCCATGGGCTTTATGTAACATTTGATTTGCAATCTCCCATTGTTTGGTGACACATTTTTCTGTATTATCTGCATATGAAACTGCAAGAGCCATAAGCACAGGAATTATGTTTTATCTAAATTATGTATCTCCTGGATGTTGGAGGTGATGCAGAAAACACTTGATGAATATTTGTCGAATTTAGCCTCATGCAAACTTTTATTAAGCACCTAGTGGGGAGATAAAAGAGTTCAGACAAGACAAAGTCTCCTAACCTCTTGATGCTTCCAATTTAGCAAGAAGATAGACAAGATCTATCCAAATAACAAGAATAGAAAATAAGCAATAGTAAAAATATTAGGAAGATTTAGACTGTGATGTTCATTGTGACAACTGATGTGGGAATAATATTCATCCCCAAGTAGATGACTAAGAAAAACTCAAGGAAGGCTTTCTAGAGGATATGGCATATGATCAGGTATTAATAGTTAGAGTTAGGACTCCATTTAAAGTTAATAATAGTGATGACAAGTATTTATATAGCACTTTCCATATATCATCACATTCAATCCTCACAATGGCACTATTATTGCTATTATTCCTATTTTACAGATGATTAAACTGAGGCTGAGAAAGGTTAAGTATAGGGTCACACAAATAATAAGATAGAAATTGAACATGGGTCCTCCTGATATCAACTCCAGAGTTGTAGCAATCATCTAGCTAGAGCTCTAATTCTAGGGTTAGGATTTGATTAAGGTTCAGTTCTCTTCTTTGTGTTTTTGAGGCAATTGGAGTTAAGTGACTTGCTGAGGGTTACACAGCTAGTAAGTGTCTGAAGTTTTCACTTCAGGGCCGGTTCTGTATCCACCATGCCTGGTACCTGCCCCGATGAAGGTTCAATTCTTTTTAATTCAACAGATCCTAAAACTGACCATATACTTTAGCCTAAATCTCACAAAAACTCTAACTCTGTTTGAAATTATCTCAAGGCTCCAAAGGAAAATTTAATTTAGTGTTGGCAACCCCACTTATGGACCCAGAACTTGATTCTGGACATTAGGGACAAGAGAATATAATAAGAATTTCAGGCATTCCAGCGACAAGGTAAGAAGCTGTGTCAAACCTAGAAAAGGAAATGTCCTCACAGGTCATCTAGCTTAATGCTCTCATTTTCTGAATGAGGAAACTAGAACCCAAAGAGGTTAAATAGCTTAGCCAAAGACAGGCAGCAGCAGAATTTGAATCCAAGTCTTCTCAGACTTCAAATTCAGTGCTCTTTTCACTTCATGATGGCATAAGAGATTGTATCAATTAAAGTTGTTTCTTAGCTGTAATCAGTGGTCATGGGAATAAACAGTGGTGATGGAGCTAAGCACTTCCAAGTTCTGTCCTTCAATCCTCCTCCAAGTACACGCCACAGAGATATAATATCAGAAAAAGAGAAATTTTCATGTTCCCTTCAACAGGCTTAGGACAACAGGTTCTATTAAATTGTTCATTTCTTAGAAGGCTTGTTGCCAGAGTAAGGATTTCCTAACACTATGGGCACAGTTAAATGAACATGGAAATAGATGTACATTCTCTCCTTTCCCAGGTGCCTTGCTCACAAACTGCCCTATGGAAAAAGATTGCCAGTTATTCAGTCATTTATCAGGACAGAAAGAGTTGAAAAGGATCTCCAAGGTCATCTAGTCCAATTCATACCTGAGCAAGAATTTCCTCAACAATACGTCCCAGACAAGTGCTCATCCGGCTTTCACTTGGCTACCACTAGTCAAGGGAAAGTCACTATTTTTGGAGGTAGCCCCTCACATTTTTAGATAGTTCTCATTGTTAGAGATATAATGTCTCCTCTCTGCCTCAATGTCCCGACCTGATACAGGTTTTATGTGAACTAGAGGCCATGCTTTAAAGAGAAGAGGGTGGAAAGAGAGAAGGAAAGGCAGCAAAGCACAAGTGCTACAGGATGGTCAAGGAAGAAAGGAAACAAGCATTTTGAAGTATTTACCATGTGCCAGACACTTTACAAATGTTATCCCTTCATTTGATCTGCACAATGGTCCTGGAAAGTAGATGCTATTATTGACCCCATTTTACAGTTGAGGAAACTGAGGCAATTACAGAGGAAGTTATTTGCCCAAGATCATACAGTTAATAAGCATCTGAGGTCAAATCTGAACTCAATTCTTACTAACTTCAGGCCCAGCACTCTATCCCCTGCTCTGCCTAGGCCAGACAAAGGAGAAGCAAAGGTAAGGAAAAATGGTGACAGGAGGAGTTTTACTGAGCAACTGACTTGCCTCGAGATTACAGTCCATTGCTCCATTACTGAGGAGAAGAGAAGAGTCACTGAAGTCTTGTAAAGCCCTGCTGATTAACAGTGGTTCTAGGAAGCACTTGCAAAAGCAGAGACGCATCTGAATTCAGTCAGTTTGTGGCTGCCCATAAGGAATGGCCTGCCATAGCCAAATTGCTCTGATCACAAATCACCAGTTCTGCCAACTGACTGAGCATTGTCCTTCCTGGAAGCCATGAATGGAACACCATTTGGGGATGTTTGCTCATTCTGGTGGGAGTGGCTACAGGGAAACTGGCTAGGCTCCTGAGCTAGGTCTTTCTTAATTCCTGGTTTTAGGGCACATCTATTAAAAGGATAGGGACTGCTTAGGAGCTTCACAGGCATCTGTGAATTAGGTTTGTTTGGTTTTTTCAGATATATATGATTTTATTCCTTTTGTTGATTCTAT
Source organism: Potorous gilbertii (assembly GCA_028658325.1). Classification (NCBI taxonomy): domain Eukaryota; kingdom Metazoa; phylum Chordata; class Mammalia; order Diprotodontia; family Potoroidae; genus Potorous; species Potorous gilbertii. The sequence goes on from CM053769.1 coordinate 198,813,214, forward strand.
GGTTCCGAGTAAAGTCATGTTTATGAGTTGACTGCATTTTATCATGTTCGTGTGATCACATTTCATTAAAATAAAGTTGATCCATTCCCCAGTGGATACATGGTCAAAACATATGAACAAAGAGTTCTCAAAAGAAAAATTGCAAACTATAAACAACCCTATGAAAGATTTGCCAAAGCAGTACTAATAAGAGAAATGCAAATCAAAACAATTCTCAGGTTTCACCTCACACCCAGGAAACTGGCAGAGAGGACAAAAGATGGGAATAGTCAAAGTTGGAATCGTTTTAGAAAGACACGAACATTAATACACTGCTGGTGGAGCTAGGAATTGGTTCAGTCATTCTGGAAAACAATTTGGAATTATGCTAAAATAATGACCAACAGGACCATAATCTTTGGTCCAAAGAATCCACTGCTAAGCATATACTACAAAAAAGGGAGAAAATAGAAAAAAAAAAAAGATCTCATGTACACTAAAATATGTAGAGTAGCACTTTTTGTAGCAAGAAAGAACTGGAAACAAAGTAGATGTCCACTGATTGGGGAATGGCTGAATAAATTGTACATGTAAATGTCATGGAATGGTGCTCACCATATGAAACAATGAATATGGACATTATAGAGAAATATGGGAAGATTTATATTATTGAAACAAACAGGACTAGCAGAATCAGAAAAGCAATAGGTACATTGTATATTGGAAATGTAAAGAGCAAACAAACAAACAAAAAAAGATATCAAATGCTGTAAAAATAAAATGACCATGCTTGACTCTGAAAAAGAGGAAAAAATGCGACTGTCTCCTACGGTCGTAGATGTGGGGGATTATGTGTGTGAAGCATTGCGTAGTCCAGTTAATTTCAGTTAACATGTTAGTGGAAAAGCTTCTCTTATTCTCTCTTTCCTTTTTACTTTTTTTTACAAGAGATGGTTTCTGGGGAGAGAAGGAGGGAGGGATACAATTGGAAAAGAAGATGATACAAAAATGAAAGACATCAATAAATTTTAAGAGGAAAGCCAACCAAAAAAGAGAGTGAAGTTTCACTGTGGTTGAGGGCTCAAATCTAAGATTCTAACTGAAAAAAATCTGCAACAGTCAAACTCCAAGACTTACAAGGTGAGAAGCTGTCACTCTCAAAGAGGAGGACTGAATTTGAATTATAAAAAGCATAGCCTTCTCCCCTAAGCAGACTCTAGTTTTGAGTGAAATACACAACTCTCATGAGTTAGTCAATGCCTGGCTTTTATTGCAATAGAACCAGGCTACTGATTAACAGCAATCACGTATGTTAAACAAAGCTTTTCCTTATATCAAGTTGATATCTATCTAATTATGTCCTCGTGGACTAAACAGAACAAGTTTAATCTTTCTTCCAAATGTCAACCCTTTATTTGAAAGATCTGAAGATAGTTATGTTCCAGCTAAATGATCTGTTCTTCAGGCTTTGTTAGCCTTCTGATCTGTGTATATACAGCATGATGATCTTGAGATTCTCTGTATTAGGATCACTCCGGATCACAGATCATATATCAGGAGCTAGAAAGAACTTCAGAGGTCATCCAATCCTCTTACTTTACAACTTAGAAAATTGAGACCCAAGAAGGTTAAATAAGAGACTTGCCCAAGACCACACTGGTTGGGGGAAGAGGAGAGAGGTGATTTGAAGCCAGACTTTCTGATTCTACAGCCCAAATTCTTTCCAATGTACCATGCTCCTCTCTCTGACTGCTATCTGATTTGTCAATACCCTTCTGAAAATGCAACACCTAGAACTGAATCCAATACTCTAGATACAATCTGACCAGGGAAGAGAACAACAGAGCTATACACTATACTCCTTCTATACACGATTGCAATTTAGGTTCAGATTTGCTTTTGTCTGCCACATCACACTGTCAACTTCTATTAAGCTCAAAATCCACTAAACCCACAAATCTTTTTTCACTTCTCCCTCATTCTATACCCAAACTAAAACTAAGTGAAATATTTTAGGCACTGTTATAAGCACAGCCAAGTCACGTTGTGCCAGAAAGTACAGGGTCACAAGAATTCTCTGGGATTGCTTACATGCATTCTGAGAGCCCCTGATTCCATGCTCTGGACCCTGTGGCCCAGCCTGTTCAGCACTTACATATGACTTCTGCCTCGACTCTCCTTCTCAAATATGTCACTCAGCTTTAGTGTCTTCATACTCCCTTTCACTGCTCACAATTTGCCTAACTGTTTCCCAAGAATCTCTTTAAATTCTAATTTTGGCCATTACTGTCCACAGATTTCCTTTCCAGTAAAGTTAACTTCTTGGGCCATTAAATCAGGTTTGCCTACGTAATCTAACAGAGGTAAACTGCTCTGTTTCTCAGGATGCTACAGTCTTCAACTCTCAGTCCCCATTATGTTCATTAGTTAACCTTTTGTTTCCAGGCTCTAATGAGATTTGACAGTTATAACTGGCCATAGTCCTCCATTCACTTAGGGGAAGAAAAGGAAGGTAGCCTCCCCACCTGTCATAGATCTAGTGAGGTTGTTTCTCCAACTAAAAGACAAAATCTTTGTCTCTATTTTGAAAGCTTTCTCCATTTCATCCCATTCTTCTCCCTGGAGGCCTTGGATGATACTCATTCTCTGATAGGTGTTCCATGGATGTTTCTCCTTAAGGAAGTTCCATCTTTCCTCCTAGTTCTCATTATTTCGGAGCAGAATCAAACTTCCTGAATAATTTCATCACTTTGTGACGAGCGCTGAATTCGACCTGACTGATTAGCAGTATAGAAAAAGAGTGCTTTGTCCCATGCCCCAGAGAGGTGAAAGGGACCTTCCCGCCCAGGATGTTTGGGTTAGCAAAGGCACTCCCTGAGAGAGATCAATGACCTAAGCATGGAATGTGTCCAGAACCCTGGATCCTGTCCAGGTGCTTTGCAAGCGAAGCTGGGAGTCCCATTTTCTGACTCCTGCCTCTCCAGGCAGCCAGTTTCTGTCTGCATGGCACCAGCTGCAGCGTGAGAGTGATTAAGTACATCACCCTCAGGGTGGGAGGGGGCAAGGATGAGTTACTGTAAGTCAGATAGATGGGGTGTTGTGTGATTTGCCTATTTGCTATCTGCACAGTGGAATTAGGGGAGGGGAAGGAACCCCGAGACAGAGCCAAGGAAAATGCTGGCCTCTGCCCTGCCTAATCTCCATCCATTACAGGATGTGAGGGGCAGTGGTTTTGATCTGCAGACAATTATGCAGATGAGTTTACTGCTGGCTAATCAACCCCAGGGTCTCCTGCCCAGCTGGCTGACATGTCCTAAGCAAGGTGCCATTACCCAGAGTCTTGGCAGTGAAGGGAAAATGTGCTGTCACTAGACCAACTGCAAGGCCAAAGTAGAAGATAGCTGAGAATTGGGGGAAGGGTGTTAGCCCTTTTAGTCTTTTAAAACAAAAAGCCAAAATTAGCAAAGAGCATTTATGAGGCCTTTACCTGTCCCCAGAGCTGGGTTTATAATAAAAGAACCTGGGTTCAAATCTTGGCTTGGCTTCCTATTTCCATAATCCTTGTCAGTGACTCAGGTTCACAACCTCAGATTTCGATTCTTCCTTCTTCCTCACCTAATAATTGTCTTCTCTCAGCAGTCCTCTCCTCTTTACTCAAATAGCCACCCTTCATCTTAATATTCATAAAACAGTTCTTACCATAACATTCTTCTGCTCAAGAAGTCTTTTCAATATTCATAAAACACAGTTCTTACCATAGCATTCTCCTATTCAAGAAGTCTACTATTATTTCTAAGATAAAATTAAAAATCTTTTTATATGAATAAATGAATGAATGAAAAGCATTTATTTATGGAGCAGCCAGGAGGCACAGCGGACAGAGGGCCAGGCCTGAAATCAGAAAGACTCAAGTTCAGTTTTGACCTCAGATATTAACTATGTTATCCTAAGCAAATCATTTAACCTCTCTCTACTTCAGTTTCCTCATCTGTAAAAAAGAGATAATCAAAGCACTTACCTCCCCGGGTTGTTAAAGTGAAATAAATAATTGTAAAGGGCTTAGCATAGTAACTGACACATAGTAAGGTCTATATAACTGTTGGCTATTTTTATCATTGAGAACTTACCATGTGCCAGCAATAGTGCCCTGCCCTCAAGAAGTTTCTGTTCTAATGGGAGAGACAACATATATCGGGGAATGGTAGATGAGGAATGGGGTATGATGCAGGAGGTCGCAAATATAAGTGGAACATTAGAGTAGTCCATTTACCACCCTTTCCAGAGACAATGGTGGGGATTTAATTACAGTTCTTTGAGCAAGAGGTGGAAAGCCGGTAGGAAGTGGAGGAACGTATACTTGAAGATTTAAATGTTTGACATTTAGAGCCCTTCCTGATCTGACTTCACCTTATGTTTATAGACTTATTTCACTTTACCGGCCCTCACACACTCCATGTTACAGTCAAATTGGCCTACTTACTGAGCTCTCCCTATGCACGGCATTGGATCTCCCAAGTTTGTGCTTTGTAAAGGTTCTTCCCCCCGCCTGAAATGCTCCTCTCCTCTCCTCAACCTCCTGGGATCTCTAGCTTCTTTTAATAAGGTTCAACACAGGTATCTCACCTCCTACGTAAAGCCTATTATGATTTCCAACAGGTATTATTCCTTTTTGGAAAAATGTCATTGTTTTCTTTTGTTTTTATATTACCTTCATTTCTGAATGGATCCCCCTGCATCCTTCACAGTGAGCTGTTATAACAAAAAAAAAAAAATTAAAAAGAGGGAAAAAAGCAGTTTAGTAAAATCAACAACTCAGCAGAATCTGACAACATATGTGATGTCCATACTCATGGACATACTCATACCTCTTCGGATGAGATGCATTTTCTCAGCCCTTCTCCAGGACCAAACATCCGGGTTACTATAATTACATTGCTTTGAGCTTCAATTTTTTTTTGTTCTTTCCATTTTCATTGTTATAGTTATTGTGTATATTGTTTTCCTAGTTCTGCTTATATCATTGCATCCATTCGAATATGTCTTCACTCTACTTCACTCTTTGACCTCCACTACAGCCTCAGCAAAGGCCTTGGGGCAATGGTAAATGTTTAACAACAAGCTGTCTAAGGGGAAGTGTATGGAAGACACACTTTTAAATTTAATCTACTTTATTAACATTGTCTCCATTATTTTCTCAAGTCTAAACAACAAAGAAAACAATAACTCAAGTCCAGAATTGTAGCCTTTGTTGATTTCAAAGGTATAAATGCCCACACCGACAGTTAGACAATCAGCAATCAAGGCAGACATTTTGAGATGACTCTAGGTCTAGAACAACACTGCAAGCATATCTCAGAGATATTGTAGATTTGATTCCAGACTATAAAAAGAATATTGCAAGAAAGTGAGTCATACAAATTTTTGGTTTCCCAGTGCACATAAAAGTTATGTCTATACTATACTATAATCTATTATAGTATTATAATACTATATAATATATATTATATTATTATATTATATACTATATATATACACTATATAATATGATAATATGATATAATAATAATATATTATGATGTAATAGTATTATGTCTAAAAAAAGTATATACTTTAATTGAAAATACCATATTGCTAAAAAAAACAATACTCATCATCACCTGGGCCTTCAGTGAATCATAATTTTCTTTGCTGGTGGGTGGTCTTGCCTCAGTGTTGACTCATCAGGGTGCTGAAGTTTGGGGTGGCTGTGGCGATTTCTTAGAATAAGAGAACAAGGGAGTTTGACACATCTAGCAAATCTTCCTTTCATTCGAACACTTAGAGGTCATTGTTGGGTTATTAATTGGCCTAATTTCAATATTGTTGTGTCAGTGAATAGGGAGGCCTGAGAAGAGGGAGAGAGAGGGGGACAGTCAGAACACAAAACATTTATCCATTAAGTTCACTGTCTTATTTGTGCATGCCTGGTTCATGGTGTGCCAAAACAATTACAACAGTAACATCAAAGATCACTGATCACAGATCATCATACCAGATGTTTGAAATATTGTGAAAATTACCAAAATGTGACACAGAGACATGAAGTGAGCACATGCTATTGGAAAAATGGCACCAACAGACTAGTCACAAATCTTCAATTGGTAAAAAACACAGTATCTTCGAAGTGCAATAAAGCAGAGCATTAAGGTATTTGAGTCCTACACCAAAGGCCATGCCCTGGTAGTCTCAACCCTTTCATCACCAGCATTCTCTGTCTCAAGACCTCCACTGTACTGATGTGTGTTTGCTCCCCAAAATCACTATTTCAGGAAAGATCTAAATACTCTTCTCCTTGTTATTCAGTTTTCTCCATAGTCTTACGAATCACCATGCTATCACATGCTACCTTTGACTTTCCTCCTTGTCTCTCTCCTATTCAAATCTAGTGCCATGATCTAACTAACTCTGCCATTTTTCCTAGATGAGGTATGTTAATTTACTCTTCTCCCAGTAAATTTTAGGATCAAAGTGTCCATCCTTTGATTTTAAATTTGTATCCCCAGCATTTAGCCCAGCACTTGACATATTACATACACTTAATAAATGCTTTTTCATTCATTCATGTCTCACTATATTGATCTGAATTCTCTAATTTCTTTTGGCATTGTAGCATTCCATTACATTCACAGAGCACAATTTGTTTAGTCACTATTCCCCAGTCAATGGCATCTGCTTTAATTCCAGTTCTTTGAGACTTCAACAATTCCAAGCTGTTTTCCAGAATGATCATGCCACTTCACAGTTCCATCCACAATATATTAATGTGCCTGTCTTCCCACAGCCCCTCCAATATTGATTTTTTTCCATATTTTATCACATTTGTTGATTTCTTAAGTGTGAAATAAAACCTCTGAGCTATTTTGATTTGCATCTCTCCTATTATGAATTATTTGGAACAATATTTCACATGGTTGTCAATACTTTTCCATCCTTTTCAGAACTATTCAAATCCTTCAACAATTTATACACTGGAAAATCTCTCTTGTTCTTTTATATTTATTAATACTCTCCATATAATGAATATTAAACCTTTATCAGATGTTTGATGTAAAGATTTTTTCCCAGTTGACAGTTCCCCTTCTCATCCTACTAATATTGATTCTGCTCAAGGAAAACCTTTCCAGTTTCCTCTACTTGAAATTATTTATTGTATTCTCTGTGATAATTTCTATCCTTTATTTAGTTATAACATCCCCCAATTTTTTATAGTTTGATCAAAAGGAATTATACTGTATTTACTTAATATAAATTGTGTATTTTCTTATCTACCTACATGTATCCTAGAGAGAATAAACTGTCTTTTCTTTCTTTTGGAAACAACTGGCAAGATCTGTTATACATCACAGGCACTTCTGAGTTCTAGTGTCTCCTCTCTAATCTATACTACACAAAATTTCCAGAATAATCTTCCAAATAAACAAATCTGACTGCATCATTCCCTTGCTTAAGAACCTTTAATCTCTCCCTACTACTTTTGGGATAAAATATAAATTTCCAAGTTCAGCATTTAAAGTCTTCACACTCTAGCTCTAGCCCATCTTTTCAGGTTTATTGTCTCCCTCTTTATGCATTCTATTCAAGAAAAACTGGTCCACTCTTTTTTTCTTGAACTTAGTATTCTATCTCCCACTTCCAACTTTTGCACAGGCTATACCCCATGTCTGGAATGCACACACAACTCCACCTTCATGTAGTAGGAACACTAGCTTCCATCAAAGCTCAAGTTTATGTGCTATTTCCTTTAGGAAACCTTTTATCATCTCCATAGTTGTTAGTGAATTCTCTTTCCTCAAATTATCACATACATACACACACACACACACACACACACACACACACACACATATACTAAATTATTCACATGTTGTATCTCTCAGTAGAAGAGCCTTGAAGGCAAATACTGTTTTTCACTTTTTCTTTGTTTCCCTACTGCCTAGAGAGGTGCCCAACGTATAGTAAGTGCTTAACAAATGGTTGCTGAATTGAATTGGATTGTTGAACTAGATTTACTTCTAGGGATGAGTCTCTAGTTAAACATCTAATATTAGCTAATAAGACTAATTCTCATTTATATACCATTAATATTTGCAAAATACTGTAAAAATATTATCTCATTTTATCCTCAGAACAACCCTGGGAGGTAGGTAGTATTAGTATTCACATTTTACAGTGGAGGAAACTGAGGCAGACAGAGTTTGACTTGACCAGGTTGCACAGCTAAGTATCTGAGGCCAGATTTTAAGTCAGGTCTTCCAGACTTCATGTCTAGCATTGTAACTACTGTGTGTGTGTGCGCGCGCGCGTGTGTGTGGAGAGAGAGAGAGGGAGAGAGAGAGATGCTCATCACCAATATCCTGGACCCTCTTTGTGCATGGCTACCTGTGAAACAAATTAATAAAATAAAACTCTCCTCAGTCTGGCACAATCCCTTTCTACTTCTTCAGTGATTGCATCAGAGTAGTAGATAAGGGACAGAGGATGCTAAGAATCACATAATTTTTAGAGTAGGAGCTCTTAACCTGCAGTCTGTGAATTCAGGGGTGTATGTGTGTGTGTGTGTTGTTAATTCTATTTCTATAGAATTGATTTTCTTTGTAATTCTATGTATTTTATGTCCTTTAAAATATTATTCTGAGAAAGGGTTCATAGGCTTCACTAGACTTCTAAAGGAGCCCATCCACAAAAGGTTAGGAACATGCAAAAAAGTTGAAACCATCCTTTTAACAACTATGTTTATGAGATAATTATTTGGCTTTTTCAGACCTTAAAGTAATATATAAATGTTAACTAGCTATTACATGTCTAATCTTTTTTTATGTGTTTTAAATAGAAACAGTGCAAGGATAATTCTCTATCTCACTATTATTCTTATGGATTTAATGTTCTATGTTCTATTGTGTGGGTTGCTTTTGTAAATAAATAAGAGTAATGTAGTATAAGCTAATCTCCTACAGACTCATTAGAAGTATCATTGAGATGATTCCAATAGCAGACAGGACAACAGGGATGAATCTGTTCTCACATGGTTAAGTTTCTCTCTCTCTGTCTCCATATTTTGAAAACTTTTTTATTACACCTAATTTGAAGATTATGAGTATTTGGTATAATGACATCTATGAGAAGTATTGTTCTGAATTTTTATGGATCAGTGTTATGTTCAGGCAGTGGGGCAATCGTTATGTGTAACGATGTTCCAATTTCCTGTTTAATGTGTTAAATCCCCCAAGATATTTTGTGGCTTGTGTTTACAATTTAGGCATTTGTTATCTGTTAGTTTATAAAGGAGAGTGAATGAATAATTCTAGGAGCCAAAGGTGTTTTTCTAACTATCCAGAAGATGCTAAATTTTTTCAATGTGCAGTGATATGTTGCCCAACTTCTACCACTTTATTGCAAAATCTACATCAGTCAATACATGTGACCTCCTCAAAGATAGCCTGTCTAGTGGAAATGACCTGTTCCTAAATCCCTATCATAAGTCTTTTTATTTCTACAAACAAAACTGTACAATAGCTATTTTTTTCTATCCTTCTTTGTCAACCCAGTGTTGGATGAACTGAGTGAATGTTGTCCATTGGGCACCATTTGGTTTCCCTTGTGAAGAGTTACATTGCTGTCATTGTTGTCATCTCATCTTTTTCCATGAGTTCAGATGGAAATAATCTGGGGACAAGTCACTATCTTTCTTTTATTCTTTTCTATTTAGTATTTTATGGCATAGATAAATAATTTGTTTGTATAGTTGGATAACAGTTTTAGAATGGCAGTCAGTTCATCAAAAACCATTCCAAACCTATTCTTCATCAGGTACTGTGCTAAATCCTGGGGATACAAAGAAAGGTAAAAGGCAGTCCTTGCTCTCAAGGATCTCACAACCTAAAATGGGGAGATAACATGCAAACAACTATGTATGAACAAGTTAAATATAAGAAATAAATTGGATATTACCAACATAGGGAAGGTACTAGAAATAAGAAAGATTGAGAAAAACTTTCTATAGAAAATAGGATTTTGTCTAGGACGTA
>CM053769.1:198823356-198834971 GCA_028658325.1 Potorous gilbertii
ATAGTTAGAGTGCCAAACAGGGGATTTTATATTTGATCCTGAAGGTGAAAGGGAGCCCCTCGAGTTTCCTGGAAATGAGGGTAATATGATCAGACCTACACTTCAGAAAGATCCCTTTAGCATCTAAGTGGATAAACAGACTGGAGTAGAAGTAGACCAGCAGGCTATTTCAATAGTCAAATGATGAAATAATAAGAGTCTGTATTATTGTGTAAGTTTGTCTTCCATCTATAGTTTCAATGAAAATATCATCTGTAGAACTCCAAGAGCAGATAGGATAAAATAGATAATATGCACCTCATCCTGGTGTCACATGATTTGGATCTCCACATAGTTTGAAGATTATGAGTATTTGGTATGGCAAGATCTCTTTTATAAAATTCTTAATTTTGTATGGGACAATGCTACATCCAGTTGATTGTAGACAGCAGCTTTGTCTGTAATAATGTTCACGTTTCAATATAGTTTATTTGTTGAATTCTCAAGGATATTTTGACATGCTTTTGTAGTACAGGGGTTTGCCATCTCTTTGTTTAATACAAAATATAGCAAACTTCTTACTATTATTATACCAATTATATTGTATGGCTGGAAAATGTCAAATACTCTAGTCTTTGACAAATAAAGTTGAAAGTCACCAAGAGGGCGAAAACAAGGTACATTCCAGGCATATATGCTATAACTTGTTTCTAATGAAAAATTGAACATGAGAAGCAATGCAAAGGATCACATCAGACACCAGCAAAGGAAGCAATCCAGTCATGTAGCAAGAAAAAATTGCTAGCAAGCAGCTCTTTGAGGTTTGCAAAGCATTTTGCAAATTTTGTCTCATTTTATCGTCATGACAACACCAGGAAGTAGACGCTATTATTCCCATTTTACAGATTCGGACACAGAGGCACAGACTTGATCAGGATTTACAGTCAGGAAGACCTGATTTTAAATCCAGCCTCACACACTTCCTAGCTGGGTTACCCTCACTATCTACCAGAATTTTTTCATCTATAAAATGAGGGTAAGGATAATAGGGTTGTCATAAGATGAAATCAGTTTATATTTATGAATCACTTTGCAAATTTTAAATGCTAGATGTTATTGTGAGCAAAGGACAGCCAATAGACACCCCTCATTCTCCTTCAATATCCACAAACATCAAGAGACTTAGGGGAAACATACTGGTTATCTTTCCCATGAAGGACTTCTGGGTGGTCATAAACAAGGGTCAAACAGGATGAGGAATATGGATGAGCTGAGATTGTTGCTTGTGAAGGAAATGTCCACTTCACTGTGATTACACTAAGTTTGAACACTGAATATGGGTTATCCCTTCTAAGGGAATTTGTTTCTTAATAGGGAACAAATCGTTATCCAGGGGAATCAACATCTAATACTGGCAAACATTTGTGGTGTTGCAAGTCTTACTGATGGATGATTAAGAGCAGAGATCATTTTTGAAAATCATATTAATTCAATAAACATATTAAGGACCCACTGTGTACAGAGTACTACACTAAGTTTAGATAAGATGTTGTCCTTCCTATCATGATAGTGAAATGATTGATGCAAGCCCAAATCATTAGAACGTACAATTGAACATGCTAACTGTTTAAAAAAGATATTGATTTTGATGATCACCAATTACCAGAGAAGCAAAAGCATTTTTTAAAATTACTCAAACTTCACAGCAGAACATCTGATGTTCTTTATGGTAAATGTAAAAGTGGATGAAAGGCTTCTTATACACAATGATCTCAGCTGGTTCTTTTTAATATGACAGGAGGTTATGATGTTTTCTCATCATAGAACCTGGGAGGAACTGCAGAGAATGTCTAGTCCAGCTTATACTAGAACAAGAATACCTTTAAAAACATCCCCCCAAAGTGGTTATCTAGCCTCTGGTTGAAGACCTCAAATGAAAGGGAACCTACCCTGGAGGCATCCCATTCCATTTTTGGATAGATAGCTGTTTTTACTTTCCCTTCTTTTGTCCACAAACACAGCATGAGAGACTTAGTCAAAACTTTCCTTTATTCTACATCTTTTCCTCTCCCTCTACTTCCATCTACTAGTTCTTACTGAAACCTGGCATCCCCCTGATCACATAGTCGCCCTTTCTAGTACTGGCTGCACCTTTACTCATTCTTCTTGGCTCACTGGTCAAGATGGGAGAGTTGGAATACCGCCTTCTTCCCCATTGTCTCTTCCAGGTGCCCTCTCTTCCTCCATAACTCAATAACCTCTCTTCCCTTGAGGACCTAACACCCAATCAAAATCCTGGTTACTATAATCTACACACTCCCAGGTCATTGCCCCTCCTTCAATGAGCTCAATACTTGGCAAACAACATCTCTTTCCTCTCCAACTCCAACTGTCATTCTAGGGGACTTCAACATAGGTACATTGATTTTCCTTCAAATACCCTAACCAATCAATTCTTCAATCTACTCACCTCCCAAGAGCTACTCCTGCACCACCACCTCAGTCACACAGAAAAATAGTCAGACCCTTGATATTACATTGACACATAAATGTACTACTTCTGTGTTCAATAATTCTCAAATTCCCTTATTCAATCATAAACTATTGGTTTTTCACCTCTCTCTCTCTCTCTCTCTCTCTTTCTCTCTCTCTCTCTCTCTCTCTCTCTCTCTCTCTCTCTCTCTCTCTCTCTCTCTGCCTTCCCTTACAAAACCCTATTCTTTGTCTTTACTGTGGCCTCCAATGTTGTAAATCTCAAGAGTCTCCCAGGCAATCTTCCCTGCACTAGTCACTCTCTCCTTTTCTCCCCCTCTTGACTCCTTAATGAAGCGATTCAACTCTACTCTGTCCTCCTCTCTTGCATCCCTAGTCACTTGATCATATTATAAATTACGCCCAGCCAAGTCTCAGCCTTGGATCACTCTCACTATTCATTGTCTTTACTCCTAAACACATAATGCTAAATGAAGATGAAGAAATTCATGCAGCTGTTCTAACTAGGTCCACTACAAATTTTGTTACATAATCTTAACTTGACCTTCACTGCTGTTAGCCAATCCCACTATACTTCCCTTATCAACTAACCCACTTCCCACAGCAGCTCTTTCCAAACCTTTTCATGCCTCTTTGAACCTCCCATGATTCCCCCTTCCTTTGCTCTCTCAGTTAAGAATTAAATGTGAAGTCATTCACTATGAACTCCTTCCCTCTTCCTCATCTCCTATTACTCATGTGCCTTCTGCCATTCTCCTCCTTCACACCTGTCTCACATGATGAAGTGGCCTTTCTCCTTACCAAGGTTAACTCCTGTACCTGCTCAAGTGATCCCATTCCATCCTGTCTCCTCCAATAAATTGCCCCCATATCAGCCCCATTCTTTCACTTATTTTCAATATCTCCTTATCTATTGGCTCTTATTCTTATGCCTAAAAACATGTAATGTCTCCTCCATCCTGAAAACAACCCCCTCTTAGTCCTTCCATCCCTACTGTTTTCCTCTGTCTCTTCTGCCTTTTATAGTCAAACTCCTAATATAGGTCATCTACAATAAGTGCCTCCACTTTCTCACTCTCTTCTTAATCCCATTCAATTCATTCCACTGGAATTGCTATCTCCAAAATTACTATAGATTTCTTGGTTCAAAATTCAATGACCTTTTCTCAATCCTCATTCTCCTTGAACTCTTTACAGCCTTTGACACTTGATCACTCTTCTCCTTGATACCCTCTTTTCTCTAGGTTTTTGAGACCACTATCTCCTGGTTCTCCAACTATCTAACCTTTCCTTTACTTTCTCCTTTCCTGGGTCCTCTTCCAGACCACACCTCTAATCCTAGGTGTCCCTCAGGATTCTGTCCTGGGCCCTCTTCTCTTCTCCCTCTACACTACTTCACTTGAGAATCTCATAAACTGCCACAGATTTAATTCCCAACTCTGTGTTGATGATTCCCAAATCTACCTATCCTGACCCAAACTCTCTCCTGTCCTCCAATATCACATCTCCAACTGCCTCTCAAACATTTCAAATGGGATGTCCAATAGACATCTTAAACTCAAGATGTCCAAAACAGAACTCATTATTTTTCCCTATAAACTCTCCCCTCACCTCCTATCTTCACTATTACTATGGAAGGCAATACCATCCTCCTGGTCCCTCAGGCTGGAAACCTAGGAGTAATGCAGATCTTACTTATCTTTCACCCTTCATATCTATTCGGCTACCAAGATCTATTTCTCAATACACCCCTTATCTCCTCTGACAATGTCACTACTCTAGTGCAGACCCTCATCGCCTAATGCCTGAACTATGTAATAGCCTAATGGAAGGTCTGCCTACCTCAAGTCTCTCCCCACTCCAATCCATCCTCTGTTAAACCACTAAAGTGATTTTCCTGAAATGCAGGTCTGACCATGTCACTGCCCACCCCTCTTCAATAAACTCCAGTGGCTCCCTATTGTCTCCAGGGTCAAATACAAAATGTTGTTTGGCATTCAAAGTTCTTCATAACTAGCCCCCTCCTACCTTTCCAGAGTTCATATAGCTGCCCATAATCATTTATTAACACAGACCTTTCTCAGGCAATAAGAGAGAATCAGAACATTTTCCTATTAATTTTTTATTAATTTGGAATATTTGAGACCTCATTGCATTTTTCTGAATTTCCATCACCCAAATGACTCTTTGCTTAGATCCAGAGTTGAAAGGTACCTGTTGCTCAGGGTGTGCAAGATGTAATGAGCTGGTACTAGATTATCTACTGATCAAAATGGTCTAGCTGAAGCAACCTTCTGAGGTAAATGTGTATCCCACACACCACAAAGAAGGTATATAACAAAGAACAGTAGCCCAGTGAGACTCTAATGTAGAATGTGTGATGAAAGAAATGTATAACTGGCCTAGAAAGATAAAAAAGATTTGTCAAACAGAGTTTAGATTTGGTTCTAGAGGCAATAGTCACCACAGCTTCTCCAGTGACAGAGTAGCCTGGTGAGAACTATTTGTAAGAATGACTACAAAGAATCATAGGAAGACTTATATGAACTGATGCAAAGAATTAAGCAAAACAAGGAAATATATATATGCAAATATATAATGTGAGTATAACAATATAAATAGCAAGAACTGTAATAGGAAAATAATCAAAACTGAAAGCTGTGAAATAGCTACCAAGTTTGACCCCAGAAGAGAAATATAAGAAGGTATTCCCAGAGGTAAAATATTTTTGATGTGGAACATTGCATACGATGTCAGAATTTTCAACATGTTGGTTAGCTCTGCTTTTCATTCTTTGTTATAAAGGATGACTCTGGAAGAGAGAGGAAAATATATCGGAAAATTAGGACGGTAAAAATAAAGCATATCAAATAAAAGTTTTCCTTTTTATCTTTTCTTAACTTTTTGTTTTACTGTTTATTTATTTTTAGCACTTTTCAATTTTTGAATTCCAAATTCTCTCCCTTGCTCCCAGCCCTTCCCCCACCTACTAAGAAGGCAGTAATATTATATCAATTAAACATGTGAAATCACGCAAAACATTTCCATATTAGCTATATTTCAAAACAAAGCAAGAAAAATAGAGAAAATTATACCTCAATTTGCACTCAGAGTTCGTCAGTTCTCTCTCTGGAGGTGGATAGCAATTTTCATCATAAGGCCTTTGGAATTATTTTGGATCAGAGTATTGATCAGAGTATCTAAGTCTTTCACAATTGATCATCATTACACTGTTGTTACTCTGCACAATGATCTCTCAGTTTTTCTCACTTTTTCTTGCATCAGTTAACACAGACCTTGCTATATTTTTCTGAAACCACCCCTTTTGTCATTTCTTATAGAACCATAGTAATCCTTCACTATCATTTACCACAACCTGTTCATCCATTCCCCAATGGATGGCATGTCCTCAATTTCTAATACTTTGCCACCATAAAAAAGAGCTACTATATTTTTGTATGTATAGGTTGTTTTTCCTTCTTCTTTGATATCTTTGGGATACAGACCTAGTAATGGTATCGCTGGGTCAAAGGGTATATACAGTTTCATAGGCCTTTGGTCATAGTTCCGAATTGTTCTCTAAAAACACTATTCCACCTATTTTTGTATACTTATATTCCCTTCATGCCCCTAACATTTGTCATTTGTGATAGATGTGAGGTGGAAACTCTAAGTTGTTTTAATTTGCATCTCTCTAATCAATAGTGATTGAGAATATTTTCATATGACTATAGATAGTTCTGATTTTTTCTGAAAACTGCCTGTTTGTTCCTTCAACTATTTATCAGTTGGGAAATAGCTGTTATTTTTCTAAATTTTACTCAATTCTATACTCAGTATATGTTTGAGAAATGAGGCCTCTGTCAGAGAAATTTGCTGGATATCACTTAATTTTTTAGGGCACCGTTTAGCGTAATGTAGTTTCCTTGATTATCTTTCACTTAGATCTATTTTTGCTTTTGCTTTGTCTGAGATCATGGTCGTTACCCCTGCCATTTTTACGTCAACTGAAGCATATTAGATTCTGCTCCACCCTTTAGTTTAATTTTGTGTCTTTCTTTCTCAAATGTGGCTCTTACGTAATACACTTTGCAACCCTTAAAAGCACTATGTGCTGGTTATCACTGGTTGTAACAATAATAATAATATTGCAATTGTATCATATTATACATTGTATATTACATATTCATTATATTGTTATATAATCACAACATAGAATATAATTATACTATATTGTTGTAAGCTATTTTCATGGACTACTATAGCTTAGACTTACCTCCAAAGTCCCTTCCAATTCCATATTTATAACTCCATGATTCTATGCAAAGATTATAAGCTCCTTAAGGGCAGAGAATAAATTCATGTGTTTACTAATTTGTTTTCATTTAATTAATTGTAAATGTAAATTTATTTATTTATTTAATTGTAAATTTAATTTAATTAATTGTAAATGTTAATTTACAATTTACAAATTTAATTTAATTAATTGTAAATGGAAAATTTAATTTAATTAATTATAAATGTAAATTAATTTGTTTACTAACACCCAGTATAGTTTCACAGTAGGTGCTTAATATATTAGTATTGGGCTAAATTGAGTTGAATAAGCATGGCAGCTAGGTGGCACAGTGGATGGAATGCCAGGTCTGCAGTCAGGAAGACTCATCTTCCTGAGTTCAAATCTGGCCTCTGGCTGTGTGACTTTGGACAAGTCACTTAATTCTGCTTGCCTCAATTTTCTCATCTATAAAATGACCTGGGGAAGGCAATGGCAAACCACTGTCATATCTTTGCCAAGAAAAGCTCAAATGGGGTCATGAAGATTTGAACACCACTGAAAAACAAACCAACAACAATAAAGCATAACATTTTTCAGGGAAGAAGACTCTAAAAGTCTGTGTATTAGAGAGGAATGAGAAATCAGGTATGATAAAGGGAGTGAATCCGAATTCTGAAAGGCCTCAATGTGCACATATTTTACCTTAAAATTAATTCTCTCAGTTGTCATGCATACAATTCCTTCAGATCCCTATTAGACAAGATGTAACAGAGAATGGAATGTAGATGCAAGACCCTATTTATACCTAGAACTTTTAAAGCTGGATAGAGTCTTCAAAATCATACAAACCAACCCCCTCATTCTACAGATAAGGAAATTGACGACCAAAAAAGGGAAATAATTTACCCAATGTCATACCTGGGTCATCTGACTTCAAATCCAGTGTCTCAGGCTGTTGTTTTTTTCCACTCCACTACTTAATTGCAAAACAGCAAAGAGAACAATATCAGATGATATTTGAATAATCGCTGGCCCTCAAACTAACAAATCCAGAGAAATAAGCACTGAATATGCCTAATAGAGTGAAAGACTAGTGCGGCTCAGGTAGGGTTTGCCAGGTCTTCTCATTTAGCTTAAGGAAGCCTTCTGACCCAGCTGAGCCCTCCTCCCAAGCCTCCATCCTCTGAGCAAGGCTCTTCTTTCCTTGGTGTGATACATAAAATCATTCACTGATGAATCTGTCCCAAGACTAGGGCCTTCACTGAGAAGAGTTCTGTTTTCATAAAACCAGTGCTTGACAGATAAAAATTTGAAGTTTTAGACTATTTACATCCATCTCCATTGTTTTTCTAATGTCTTAATCTACTGAAAGGCTGCTGTCCCTTTTCAAAGGTCTTGAGGAGGCTGAGTTAGCACTTGTTACACTAAGCAGAAGCCTTCCACTGCCCAGGAAGAAGCACAGTTGATGCCTGCCTCAAACATTCATTTAGTTAAAGTGTTTCTAAATAATGTCATTAGAATCAGAGTCCATTTATCTGTCTAACATATGGCTTTTCCCCTATCTATAAACATCGGGCTCTCAACAAATACAATTTCCTGTTAGACGCTTTTTCCAACCCCTGGCACTCAGCTCCTCTCCACCAAGGTCTCAGGACAGAAATCAGTGAGAATAAGTTCAGATTCTTAGGTCCAAACTTCCTCATTTGACAGAATAGAAAATTACAGCCCAGAAATAGGAAGTGATTTGGCCAAAGTCACACAACTAGATGGTTTCAAAGACAGAATTAGAATCAGCTTCTTATAAGTAAGTCAACCAGAAAAAGAGAAGATCCAAAGTTTATGCTTCAGGCAGAATTACCTTCTGATTCCCATCCCCTCCCATGAAAAGCAGCACATCATGGCCAATTTGGTCTTGGAGCCAAGAAGGCCTAGTTCAAGTTTCACCTGTGCCACATACTGGTTGTATGACTGACTGAGCAAATCATTTGATCTTTCTATTCCTCAATCAATGCTTTAAGATTATCAGTTTCAGAGAACAAGCTAATCTGCTTTTACAGAAATTCCTTACCCAGAGCTCCTACACTGAAGAAATCCACAGGTTTGGTCAAAAAAAAAAATGCTCCTTGCCATATCTACAAAGTCCTGCTTTGATGTCTCATCAAGTGACGTTGGCTAGGTTCAGAAAGTCTAAGCCAGCAGAACATAAACTCTGACAGGTACTACCAAGTCAGAAAGACTACAAATATTGGTTTGTTTTCTAAGGACCAGATGGGCTAGAGGGTGATTAATTGTTCAACCCTAGCAATACAAGAAGAAGATCATCTCCCAAATAATTCAAGGTGGGAGTGATATGCATGGGTAAAAGGAATACCACCCTCACCTAAAAAATGGCAGATCTTTAAAATATGAAGTATCCCTCAGGAAATTTGTCACCCAAGCGAAACTGATATGAACAGTTTAAAAATGCATGTCATGTGTTGAAAGTCTTTGACCAAAGGAGATCAAAGACAGACAAAAAGGTCAAAATATGCATAAAAGGACTTAGATCATAGCAAAGAAATGGAAATAAAATGACCACCTCCACACCATGATGCAGCATCAGAAGGAGATTTTAGTAGGTGCTCTGAACATGGTAGGTTGTTAAAGATGATGATGATGATGATGATGAAGACTGATGATAATGATAAAGAAGATATCAAATCAGAATTTATAGTAGCCCACGTCCTGCTAAAGGCTCTCCCTCTTCTGTAAAGGGATATTTCACTCATGAGTTACTCCCCTAACACTCTATCAAACTATCCATTTCTATAAAATATATACCTCAGTGACCAATCTTGGTCTCAGGGAACAAATGATGAAACACATTTCTCCCCCCTACATAGGGAGCTTGGGTACTTACAGGTGTAGATTGCTGTCAGACTCAGTTTTTTGTTGCTATTGTTTGTTTTTATTTCTTAACTTTTTCTTTGTTTCAATACAGGGCTTAGTAATAGGGGAATTATGTCAGGAAATGTGTAAAGTACAAAAGCAAAAGGAATCAATAGAATTTTTTTACAGTAATAAAACAAAATAGCTGCTTCAGCTAAACCTCTAAATCCACCAGCTGAAAGTCAATGACTCAGCTCACGATGGGCTAGTGACATATGTGGTCCTGGTTTGTAGGGAACAATCCAAGGCAAGAGAAAACAAGGCTAAGCTAGAACAAAGGAAGCAACCATGCCAACTGCCCCTTTTTCTCTCTCCAAGGAGGTAAATATATCCTGGTGCATTGTGTTTGAATAAGTGGAATAGCTAGAAATGCAGACATCCACACAAAATGCTCTCTCCTTCCTTCCTACCCCATAGAGCCCTAAATATGGCAATACTATTAGCAGTTGTCACTGATGCACAGCTATCACACTCTCTAATGCAGCCACATAGGTATGGAACATGGTAGGAAGCATGGGGAAGCAAGACTATGCAACCCAAGGTCCTGCAACGCTGTGTCATGGACTCTTTCTTGCCACAAAAGGTCCTCTTCTGCTTTGGAGGATTTTTTCTCGCTTTCTCACTTAGTAGCTCCTAAGCAGGAAAGATGAGAGGAAAAACGCAAGGTAACACCAGTATACCAAACTGACTCGTCATTTGTAATATGACAGAGGAAACTTTCATTTTAGAAGAGAGAGAGAAATCCAAGAATGAGTAAATATTGGTCACAAAAATGTGTACAAAATCACAGAGCCCCTTAGGTTCGGAATAAGAGGACAGCTTTGGCCAAGGCCCTCCTCTGCAAGTTCTTCATTTTCCCATGACCCTTCATTACCCCATCTCTCTTCTCTCTCCTCTTCATTCCTCTTGACTCTGTAACATGATCACCCCGTCAGGTCAATTCAATTCATTTTAACAAACCTTCCCTAAGTGATGTATGCTATAATATACACTCTGAGTTTTTCCAATAAGACAACTATGAGTTTCTAAAGAGTCCTCTAGGGGGGCGGAGTCAAGATGGCAGAGTAGAAAGACTCACCTATGCTTGCTCCGAACCCACAGACCATGGATTTTCTCTAAAAAGAACTCCTGACAAATTCTAGAACAGTGGAAGTCACGCAGCAACACAGTAAAGGAGATTTCCATTCCAGAGAGCCCTGATAAATCCATCCCAAAGGTCCATCGTGCACTGGATGGGAGCGGAGCCCTCCGCTGCCCCAGCCGCACGGCACCGAGAGGAGCGAGCAGATCCGAGCAGGCTTCAGGGACAGAATCTCCAGCAGCTGCGAAGGTCCCTCCACCCACAGATGCACAGGTCAGTGAGAGAGACAGGCTGAGAGGGAAGCGGGGTGTCTCCGGGACTCAGGCCCCTTCGGGAGGCAGCGACAGAGGCAGCAGGCGGCCAGAGGCTCCCGTAGCAGGCAGGAGCTTGGCAGCAGTTCCCCCTGAGGGAACTGAGTCTGGGAGGTGGCCCTGCCCCCACCTGAGCACCAGGAATTAAGCTCCCATTGAATTGCAGCCAGGTCTGCCCCTGAAAGCCGTGAGGCTGGGGAGCAGCATTTGAATCTCAGACCCCAAGCACTAGCTGGGCTGCGGACCTAGGCCAGGGGTGGAGAGGACTCTCAGAAGTCAAGTAACTGGCTGGGAAAATGCCCAGAAAAGGGGAAAAAAAATAAGACCATGGAAGGTTATTTTCTTGACCAGATGATTGCACCATTCCTCTCTGACAAAGAAGAAAACTGCTTACCATTAGGTAAAGACATAGGAGTCAAGGCCTCTGTATCCCAAACATCTGAAATAGATATCCCATCGGCTCAGGCCATGGAGGAGCTCAAAAAGGATTTTGAAAATCAAGTTAGACAGGTGGAGGAAAAACTGGGAAGAGAAATGAGAGAGA
>CM053769.1:198835471-198870379 GCA_028658325.1 Potorous gilbertii
GAGAAGTTGGAACTCAAAGTTTTAGGAACAACTGTTGAGTATTGTTCTTGCTACTAGGAAATAAGCAATACAGGTAATGGGGAATAGAAAGTCATCTGGCCCTGCAGGACAAAAGAGAAGATAGGGTAATGGAAGGAAGGGGTGAAAGAAGAGAGGGCAGATTGGTGATAGGGGTAATTAGAATGCTCAGTGTATTGGGGAGGGGGGAGGGGACAAATGGGGAGAAAAATTTTGGAACCCCAAATCTTGTGAAAATGAATGTAAAAAGTTAAATAAATAAATTTATATTAAAAAAAAAAGAGTCCTCTAGTCTTTCAATGTCATCTCTTGGTCAAGATGAGGGGGAAAAAAAACCCAATAACAACAATGACAAAAAGAAAACCAATGTGTCCTCTCTACTGCTCCTCTATTCCTTCTTCTCCTCTACTTTCTTCAGTATGTCCTAGCTCTCCACCCTGGCCTTGAGTTAGCTTAATTAGTGGATGAATAAGTGAAAACTAGTCTAAAACACTTTATGTCACTGACCCCAGGTACTGCTTCCTATACTAGGAAGCATGGAATCTTCCACCAAGAAACCAGGAACTGCCCAAGGTATCTCACCATGTATTATCCCAGCTACCCATTACTTTCCCCCTTGTCACTTCTCAATCTTTTTCTAGGAAAAGTAATCAAATAAATTCTACAATTGTTGCTAGAGAAGGTATATCAATCTATTGTCCTGTGGCTCCACTCACAATCCCTTTTACTTCCAAAACGAATCCTGTCTTCCCCACCCACCACTACTCTATATATGTTATATTACCCAATTAATATATGAGCTTCTGATCAACAGGAACTTCTTATTCTTCTATTTGTATTCCCAATGTTTGGCACATAGTAAATGCTTAATAAATGCTGGTTTTAATTCATTCATTCATCATAAGACACACAATGAAGCCGGTTGTCTAATACTGAGTCAAAAAGAAAGCACAAATTCATAAAACTTGAGTAGTAAGTAAAGCAGTCATAGGCTCATACTTGAAAAGAAGGGAGTTTCTTCCCTTATAAAGTCAATACACTAGAAAGGGGAGATGTGGGTAAGGCTCAGGGCTAAGGGCTTGACTTAGCCCCTTGTTTCTAATTTTGTTGGACAAGTTCTGCTGAGAAATGTGGCAAGTTCCTGAGGAGAAGATTTTTAGGACTATACACACAAGAGCTTCTGTAGTGGCTATGAGGGAAATTCTCTTCCTCCTGTCCCCTTGAATAAGTGTTGTTTCCATGGAATTCAACCATTCTAGCCTGGATCCTAGGAGAAGTGTCTTATCTTTGCATTTCCTAGGGAGTCCATGCCTCTTTGGGAGAAGCCAAAAGGAGATAAACTAGGACAAGGAGTCACTGCTGATGATTGGTCCCTGACTAGACAGCCTCTAGTTTGAGAACACAACCCATATTCCTCCATCTCTATCTTATTAACATAGCATCTATCACATTATGCTTACGTTCTTAGGTTCCAGATGGTGGAGAAGAGGCTACATTAAGCCCTAAGGATCCACATCCATCCCCAAAATCCAAAGCTCCTTCTACTTTCCTGAACTTTTGGGTGACAGTTTAGATGCTTGGCCATCAGGGAACCCTAGAATCTATCCTTGAATCCTCAAAGATTCTGAGGTCTTCCATCCCAGAGGATCCCAAAGGCTTTCCCAATAGTCATATCTCTTCTTCCTATTTGGACCCATATCATCTATGCATATGTGTGTGTGCATGTGTATAGATATACATATAGTATATATGTGCATGTGTGTATTTTTGTATGTATATATGTATGTAATTTTAGCACTGAGAAGGACCTTAAAGATTGTCTAGCCCAATCCCTTCATTTTACAGATGAAAAAACTGAGTCTCAAATAAGGTAACAATATTTGCTCAGTATAAGACAGCTAGTTAGGAGCACAGCATGGATGAGAATTCAGGTTCCCGACTTCTCCCAGTCTGTACCCTGTCTACTATTCTATTATATTTCCTAATCACTAGCTTGACCACATTCATGCTTTAGAAGATGGGTGGGTTTTTTAATGAATATCATAAGACCTCAGGGTTGAAATAGATGCTAGATTAACTAACCCAGGAGTGAGAAGCCTGCAACCTTGAGGCTACATATGACCCTCTAGGTCCTTAAGTGCAGCCCTTTTCAAAGGCCCAAAGGCTCCCCACCCCTGAACTAGCTCAACCTCTTTCTTTTACAGATAAGGAAACTAAAACCCAGAGAGAGGAAGTGATTGATTTAAAGTCATGTTTCTACTCAATATCTGAAACAAGACTCAAACCAAGATCTTCTGTCTTCAAATCCAGTGCTTTTCCCACATTATCTTTCAGTGTGACCTCTTCTATCCTGCTCAGGCAGGATCTACAATCACGGTAGTCCTACAGCCAAGTCTAAATTTATGTATTGGTTAGTCTAAGGAGTTGAGTAGGACCCTTGACTCTGAAATATTCCACCCACAGATGCCTGCCATAGAGACTTAAATGCTTTTGACACTATTTCAATACAAATACTGTTATCATCTCATACTTTGTTACAAGGTAGCTGTAATATTCTTGTAACGTTCTTGACTATCTGAAGCCTATCTAATCAGAACTTTCCTAGCTGAACTGTTTTCTTAACTCTGGTTTTTATCATTTCCTAATGTCAGCATTTCATAGACACAGAGCTTGAAGGGAGCTGAGAGCTCATCTAGTTTGATCCCTATCCAAAGCATGCATCCCCTTTACATCTCCAAGTTCTCTTCCCAGCCCAAACATTCTGTGATTCTTTGATGCATTATTTGTATGGTCTATGTCATAAAATCTGATACATTTGAACTCTCCCATCTGTGACCATATATTTATTCTTGTCATATACAAAATCAAATAAAAAATCCCAGAGTTTTCATGCTCAGGTCTTCAAGGAAAAGAATTAATAATGGAAAGATAACAACAGCACTTTAAAGTTTGCAAAGGACTTTTTTCCCTTTTTATTAAAAACCCCTTTTATTCAACAATAACCCCTGGAAGTGTCATCATCCCCTTCACAGATAAGGAAACCAAAGAGAGAGTAAATGACTTGCCCAAGGACACACAGCTGGTAACTTTCTGAGACTATATTTGAGTTCAGGTCTTCCTGAATCTAGGTCTAGCCCTCTAATCACTGGGCTACCTAGCTCCTTTTGACATATCCAGGGCCCCTAGCAAAATTCGTTTCTCAGAGTCAAGAAAGTGGACTCAGCTGATATAGTCAGATATTCAGCTCTAAACTGAACCTAAAATATAGGTCATCATCAACCAGGTCCCTGGTGGTAAGATCAGTTTCCAGGATCTAAAATAAATATGCATATCTGAGACCCAAGTAGACAATCCAAGGGACACAGTTACCTCTTAATGGTTCCATTTACCTTTCCCAGAAAACTGGTGACTAACCAGTTACATACATGCATGCACACAAAGAGAAAACATGTGGGAGCCCAAGCTACCACAATTAGGCAGGCTTTTGTCCTGCTTCTAGGATTCTTCTTCTTCCCCACATTCTCCCCTTAAATTTTTCTCTGTCAAAAATGCATGAACTACTTTGAGTTGACCAGCAGTGAACACCAAGCTGCTCCCACCTTTTATGTGTTGACTACAAGCAACCCTGGTGTGAGATAGATGCTAGTGCCCTCCTCAGGGCTACTGGAGGCAGCTATTTCCTTTCTACCATAACTCAGTTACACTACCTTCCCTACTATGCTAATAACTTCAGAGCCAATGAACAAAGAGCAAAAGACCATTGTGTACTCTGTATCAGGAATATAGAAGCCAAGTGCCAGGGTACCACAAGACAAAATTGATGTTAGGACACTCTAATGTCAAACTGACAGCTTTAGGTATAAATTGGTGACAGTCACCTCTATGTTATGACTTCTGCACAAATGGGAAGATCATCCTCTCTGCACCAAATTCCTCTACTATAAGGCTGTTGATGTCTTTGTCAAGTATGAACTAGCTATATGGCTTTAAGAGACAGTGGTGCGGAGGTGGAGTCAAGATGGTGGAGTAGTAGGAAGATGTACAGCTTAGCTTTCTTGCTAAACCTCCTCCACAAAGATCAAGAAAATGAGTTAGATTTCATTCTGATAGGAAAATGATAAAAAATATGGTGTCATTTTTCTAGCCTAAGTCCACTTAAAGAGGCAGAAGGGTATGTGAATACTGGGAATGGGTTGGGTCAAACATGTATCACATGGCAGAGCATTTCATTATTTAGTGACTGAAAGGCCAAGAATAAGCACCAGGAAGGAAGAGATCCTGGAAGATTCCTGAATAAGCCCTAAATTTTTATGAGTTTTTTTTATTTTTAATTTTGTTAATTTCATCTTTGATTGCCAGAATTTTCACAGGAGGTAAAATTGAATTAAGGACCAATGAAAAATAAGTAAAAGAAATTATTAGGAGCAATTTCACCCAACTATATATCAATAAAACTGACAATCTAAATGAAGTGAGTGAATATTTTCAAAAACACAAATTGCCCAGATTAAAAGAGCAAGAAATAGAGTACTTAAAATAAACCATGTTAGAAAAAGAAACTGAACAAATCACAAATTAACTCCTTAAAAGAAATCCAGAACCAAATGGATTTACCAGTGAATTCTACCAAACATTTAAAGGGCTGTTCATTTCAATAATACCTAAGCTGTTTGGGAAAAAAATAGAAAAACAAAAGTTTCGACTAAATTTCTTCTATTTTCTTCATACCTAAACCAGAAAAAGACCAAAGAGAAAAAGAAAACTTTACATGAATATCTCTAATGAATCTTAGTGAAAGCATTTTAAATAAAATATTAGCAAATAGGCTATCACAATATATGACAAAGATTATTCACTATGACTAGGCTGGATTTATACTAGGAATACAGGTTAGTATTAGGAAAACTACAAATTTAATTGACCATATTTAGAACAAAAACAACAATCATATGGTGGCATCAGCTGATGTAGAAAAAGCTTGACAAGATGCAATAGGTATATCTGTTTTAAAAAAAACAACCAGGAAACATAGGAATAAATAAAGCTTTTCTTGAAATTATAAGTAGTATCTATCTAAAACCAAGAGCCAACATTATCAATAATGGGGGAAAATTAGAAACCTTCCAAATAAGACCATGGGTAAATGAAGCATATACATTATTACTAATCTTCAATACAGAGATAGAAATGTTAGCTATAGCAATGAAGATGGAGAAAACAAAGAAATTAAAGGAATAAGCATAGGCAAAAAGGAAACAAAATTATTGCTTTTGCTTATGATGTTATGGTTTATTTAGAAAGTCAACTAAAAGACTAAGTGAAACCATTAAAAACTTCCACAAAGTTGTAGGCTATAAAATAAACTCACACAAATCATCAGGATTTCTGCATACTGCCAGCAAAACCTAGCAAGATGAGATAGAAAGAGAAATTCCATTTCAAGTAACTGCAGGTAATATAAAATAATTGAGAGTCTACAGGCCAAGACCCAGCCAGGACTACACAATAAACACAATTATAAGACTCTTTACACAAATAAAGATAGCTCTAAAAAAGTAGAAAAAATATTAATTGTTAATGGGTAAGCCAAAACAATATAATAAAAATGACAATAATGCCTAAATTATTTTTATTCAGTGCCATACTAATCAAGCTACCAAAGGATTACTTTGTAAACTTAGAAAAAATAATAAAATTCATCTGGAGAAGCAAAAGGTCAATAATATCAAGAAAATTAATGGTGGAAAAATAGGAAGGAAAAGGACCTAGCAGTACCAAGTTCCAAACTATACTACAAAGACAAAATCATCAAAACAATTTCGTACTAAGAAATAGAAAAGTTAATCAGTGGAACAGATTAGTTTTGTAATATACAGAAGCAAAAGAGCAAGAAAGACTGCTTCGGGGGTTGATAAACTACCAAATCGCCGATATTGAGGCAAGAACTCATCATTCAACAAAAACTGTTGGGAAAACTGAAAAGCCATCTGGCAAAAACTAAGTATAGATCAACTTCTCACACTGTATACCAAGACAAGCTCCAAATGGATACATGAATTAGACATAAAAGGTGTTATCATAAACAAACTAGAGCATGAAAGGAAATACCTATCAGATCTGTGGACAGGAGAATTCATGGCCAAACAAACACAAAAGAGGTTCACAGGAAGTAAAATGAACAGTTTTGATTACATGGAATTTAAAAGTTTTTGCATAAACAAAACCAATGCTGCTAAAATTAGAATAGACACAGGAAATTGGGGGGAGGAGGAATAAGCAAGTGTCTCTAATAAAACACTCATTTCTAAGATGGTATATAGGGAATGGATTCAAATTTTTAAGAATAAGAGCCACTCTTCAAATGATAAATGGTTATTCATAAGTCATTTTGAGAGGAAGAAATCCAAGTTATTAATAGCCACATGGTGAAAAAAATGCTTTATATCACTAACAAAGAAATGCACATTAAAGCAGCTCTGAAGTACCACCTCACATAAAAAATATAGTCTACATATTTTTTTATCAGTGGCTTTCTTAGGGTACCAACCTAGCAATGTAATCTCTAGGCCATTGGACATTTTTATCACTATTTGTATGACTGAAATTGCTTTCCAAATGACTGTGCCAATTTACAATTCCACAAACAATGTACCAGTTTACTTATCATCTGAAAACTCCTCAGACATTGACTAGTTCCATATTTTTGTCATCTTTGCCCACATTCAGTAAAACCTGAGAGTTGTTTTGATTTGCATTTTGCTTATTATTAGTTATTTGGAACATTTTTTCATGTGGTTGTGAATTATTTGCAATTCTTCTTTTGAGAACTAAAGAATAGGAGGAAGGATATAGAAAAGGAATAACAAAAATGATATAAATGATAATTTTATTAACAATAATAGTTAGAAAAGGTAGTATTACATAGTAGCTAAAGCACTGTCCTTGGAGTCAAGAAGTCCTGAATTTAATTCCTGTCTCTGACCTACACTAGCTGTGTGACCCTGGGAAAAATTACTTAATCTCCCAATGCCCCAGGAAACTCTCTCAAACTATAAATTACAGAGGAATTTCTGATCTGCATTGATATATGCAGTTTCCAAAATGAGACACCTATATCAATTTAATAGCAGTTCTAGATTAATGATAATTCACATGTATATGGCACATTAAGACTTATAAACCCTTTCTTTACCATAACTCCATGAGGAAGATCACACAGATATTATTACCTCTGTGTAACATACGAGAAAATGAAGATTCAGAGATATTCAGTAATTTGTTACAATTCACACATGATGACAGTTAGTGTCAGGGCCACAAAGACAAACTTCACGGTAGTAACAATTATACTGATGGCAGGTCTTGATTCCTCCAGCCAATACCCAAATGTTTTTCAGACTCTTTCTGGGACTTCACCATCTGAACAGAGATAGAAATGAACTCGTACAGCCTGAGTTAAATGTAGCCAAAAAATCAGTTCCCAGAAATCTATTCCTGGATCCACAACTGTTGTTAGTCTAAAGAAAATCTTATCACTTGAATGAATGATCTCCCTTTTCATAGAACAAGAATCATAGTTGTTAGTCTCGCAATTACTCTCTGAAAATTCATTCTATTTTGAAGCTTAAAATCATTAGAAAAATCAGAGATGGAATATCTTAGATGTTGGAAGATAAAGTGAAATCCGGGTATTAATATAAGGAGGCAAAATTAAAACGTCTCTATTAAATCCTTATGGGATTCTCAATGGAGTTTGACTCTATGATGGCCTAAGCTCTGGATGGTACTTAGCTGTAGAGAGGTACTTATCATCCAGGAAAGGAGTTTGAGCCTACAACCAGAGCAACATCAATGTACTTAGGACCTGGAGTACAGCTTCCCTCAGTATCTTAATGTTCAAGATCCTAGATTTGCCACCAGCACCATGTCAGTGCCCCAAGGAACAAGGAATAACCTTTGGAACCCCGTATGCTAGTAGATGAGATAAGGACCCACCCTGAAGCAATGCCACCATACCATATGAATGTGATGGGACCAATGCTGTGTAGAAACTGGGCTGATTTGAGCCTACTCTCCCTTAAGACCAAGGTGATATAGAGAAAAATATGACTCCAAGGTATTGGGGAGATGTTTGTATATTTTTCTTACTATGACTTCAAAGTAATTTTAAATTCCATTTTAAAAAAGTAATTGGTTTGTAGCTATGCTCAAAGGGCAAAAAACTGTGCATACCCTTTGATCCAGCAATACTACTACTAGAGATGTATCCCAAAGAGATCATAAAAAAGGGAAAAGGACCTACATATACAAAAATGTTTGTTGCAGCTCTTTTAGTTTTTGGCAAAGAATTGGAAATTGAAGGGATGTCCATCAATTAGGGAATGGCTGAACAAGGTGTGGTATATGAATGTAATGGAATACTATTGTTCCATAAGAAATGATGAGCTGGTGAATTTCAGAAAAACCTGGACTTACATGAACTAACGCTGAGTGAAGTGAGCAAAACCAGGAGAACACTGTACACAGTAACAGCAATATTTTGCAATGACCAACTTTGAAAGATTTAGCTCTTCTCAGCAATGCAGTGATCTAAGACAATTCCAAGGGACTCATGATAGAAAATTCTATCCACATCCAGAGAAAGAACTACGGAGATAAAAGCATACTATTTTCTCTTTTTTGTTTTGTTCTTGTGTTTTTCCTCTTTGTTCTGATTTTTCTTTCACAACCTGACTAATGTGGAGATATGCTTAATGTGATATCAAATTACATACTATCTTGGGGGGAGAAAGAAAAAATTTGGAACACAAAATCTTATAAAAATGAATGTTGAAAACTATATTTGCATGTAATTGGGAAAAGATAAACTACGATTAAGTAGGGAAAAGTAGAAAAAATTAAAAATTTTTTAAAATAAAAGTTTAATGCTGTTAAGTGATAATAGATCAGGGTGCTAGTTACTAGTGCCTAACAACTAGGGGAAACACAGTCAGTGGAGGCTAAAACTGATGACAGTAGAAAAGAGATGCTCTATAACTGGAGTCAGAAGAGTTAGATTTGAGTCTTGTTTCTACCATTCACCAGCTGTGTGATCTCTGGCAAGGCATTTACCCTCTCTGGGCCTTAGTTACATGGCATAATGAATGAATGAAGCGCTAGATTAAAAATCAAAAATACTTGGGTTCAAATCCTGCCTCTGATATTCCTGGATGTGTATATTCCCTATGTTTCTTCCCATTTTTCCTGCTGGCTTTTCTGAAATTCAGAACTCTTTTCATTTGACTTTCGTTATTGACTTGGAATTAACAAGGTGTTTAGATTGAACTCTGATATTCCACAAGTGTAACTCACTTTCCACAATCCCCAGTACCAGCAGTGAGTAAAATGTATGAGTCCAGTAATATGTAGACTAGAGGCATGGTGCATGGTGGATAAGTACTTTATTCAGAAATAGTATCACCTTCCCTCTTGCCCAGTCTAAAATGTGCCGCCGTACCCGTATCAGCAGTATAGTACAGTATCTGAAGTGCTAGACTTTAAGTCAAGAAGACTTAGGTCCCATCTCTGATACTGCCTAGCTATGTGACCCTAAGAAAATCACTTGGCCTCCCCGAGCCTTATTTTCCTCATCTGGAAATAAGGGTGATAATATTGCTTATCTGAAATCTTAGATGATCGAATCTAACCCCTTCATTTTACAAAAGTAAAAGCTGAGACCAAGGGAAGGGAGAAGTGATTTTCAGAGGTTAAACATCTAGTTCATATCAGATCTAAGGTGTCCATTCTTACGCACAACAGCCTTAGGGAATGAAAGGGAATCACACACTCTGGGGTAATAATACTTGTAAGTCAGAAAGTAATGCTGATTCTTGAGGGTTGTTGTATGAGTTATCAGTCTTAGGAATGAACTGAGAAAATAGACATAGTATTTTGTCCCAGTACTAATTGTCCTGTCCATACAGAGAGATACAGCTGTCACTGGGTTAACTATCCAGCCAAAGCAATTCATATAAGCTCAAAGTGCAAAATCTGAGTCAGCCACCAGGTGGCCATCTATGTGACTTGCACTTCCAGGTCTGCCATTAATGGATCCTTACTTTCTAAAATGATTGAGAGACTGAACCAGGCAGGTGTCCTCTACACATCCCAACATGGTTCCAAGTGCTTGGCTTGGAAGTAGGATTTTTTTGAACCCTAAAGTTTCCAATTTGGTCTAGGAAATGAAATGAAATACTACAGAAAATATGAAATCTATCCACTTGGAGTTGGCCTTCTTTGGGACATTCCAACCTCTCAAGTCTCTTCCCATGATATACATGGATTCAGATAATTGGTATTCTGTGATCCTATAGCTTATCATACATACAATAAGGTGAGAAGGAAAATAGAAGCAAAGATAGTCATCACTCTTTCCTTCTCTTCATCCTCCATCCAATTCCTTCCCAGATATTTAGTGCATTGAGTCTCATGAAAAGGAATGAGTGAAGAGGCATTCATTCCCCCCACCCCATCTCAGGCTCATAGATTAAAGGAAAAGCAGGAAGATGGATATTTCCCAGACTTACCAGCCAACAGATAAACAAGGATCACAGAAGCTGCAGACTCCAGTTGATTCTGGGGGTAGTTCTGATCCTACCAGCCCAGGATGATCCTGTCTGATCCAGGGTGCCATCATGCTACCATCTCAAAAGAAGGGAGAATGAGGAGAGGAGGGGAAAAGGGACAGTAGGCACAGACCTTGTCCTTTTGTCTTGTTGAGTCAATTTCTGCTCCTGCTTCAAAGAGTAGTATCATTATGACGCTGGAGACACAGTCCTTTCCCAGGGGCACAACCTCAGAAATTGCTATTCCAGTGTCTCTGAAAACCATTTCTTCAGGTCCAGAGGAAAATAATAACTTGATGAGAAAAGTCAGATACAGAAATAATCTAAGGTGTAAAACCCTGTGGAAGAAGGAAGAGGATATAGATACTGTGGGCATACAAAATTAAGAAGGAAAAAAATTCAAATAGTGCATTTAAGGAAACCTTGAAATCAGAGTCATAAGCTTAAATTTGGAGGATCTAATTTTAAAAAATTGCAATGGGATCTCCCTCTGACTTGCTTTACAGGAAAATTCTCTTCGTGCCTCTTTGGAGGTCATAAGAGGTTAGAGAATACTTTTTTAAAATAAAATATCACTGTCCCCACTCCCACCTTTAACTCTCCTAAATTGTGAAAAAGCTGATGGATAGAGGACTAATAAAAGGGTGCTAGACTCTAAACCAAGATTTTAGGTTTAATGTCAGATCACAGTTAAAAGGATCCAAACTTTCTCTAGACTCTTGGTGTCCTGAAGCAAGTAAAATGACACCTCTGCTGAGCCCAAGGGCTCCAAATCTCATATTCAAATTTGTAGAACAGAGTAAAATCCTAACTTTTCTCTTCTATCTTCATGAGGCATTACAGGGTTCCTGATCTTTTCAGAACTTTTTATAGCAAAGTGACAAAGAGAAGGTTCAATTTTGCTGCATTTTGAGTTGATGAAGTAACAAGAGACCTAATGTTGCCTTAAACTAAATAACCTCTAACCTTTCCTGTTTCTAGCAAAGACAGGATTCTAAAGGTCATGGGTTAATTGGGCTGAAAATGATCATATGTCTATCAGCAAAATAAAGTTGGAATAACATACCAACAAAGACTAATATGTTCTTATTGTCTTGGATTTCTAGGAAGATACCCTGAAATTAACGCACCATGACGTCTCTGCACGAAAAGAACATTTTTATTCTTTCTGGGACTGAAGGGTCCTGGGTCAATTTGAACTTCAGTTTTCTGAGTGAAGTAAAGCACAGGACACTATTTTCTAATCCATAGATTTTATTTTTGGTTTGGCTTTGTTTTATGGGGCAGGAAGAAGGTTGTTTATTTTTTATTTAAGGCACCAATTCCTCTTTCTGCAAAATAGCTAAAATCATATCTCCAAATCCTTTGTTCACAGTTATTATATAAAATAGCATCATAAGCTCATTTTTTGAACAAACTACTATGTTAGCTCACTATAACATAGAGATGCAAGATTCAGAGCTAACAGGGACCCCAAAGGTCATCTTGATCACTGTTCTTATATAAAACTACTTTATTAGATTTATGGGATAAAAATAGCCCTGTATTGGGGTCTCAGGAGCCCGAGGCCCAGCTCTGCCACAAATTAGCCATATTATCTTAGGCATGTCACTTCTAGCCCTCAGTTTCTTGAGCTGGAAAACAGAAGAGATGGACTAAATAATCTGTGAGATATCTTTCCACTACAGTCCTATTATGGTGCATTATTCTGGTACAGAGGCAACCCTTGGTTCTCTAATACTATGGAATCTGAATGCAAGCTCTGGCAGATGCTACCAGAGGGTGGAGTTTAGAGTGAGGACTCTACTGCCATCCAAGGAGTAACCTACATAAACTGGGAAAGGTTAATCACCGAAAGGTTGACCACCAGGAAATAAATTTCTTTGACCATAAACAAGAAGAAAAGAAAAGAATGGAAGAAAAAAGGCCCATTTGCTAAGCCATGAAGGGCTTTGAATCTGCATCAGTTGAAGGATTGTGATGAAATAATAACTCTTTTTAAGTATCACCATATCCTTTCTATTACTATAATCCTTTTTTCTTACTGAAAATAATAATTAGTAACTGGATAAAAGATATTAAAAAACCCTTTTAAGTCCTATCAGGAACTGGAAAAGAGAGAGTGAGAAAGAGAGAGAGAGAGAGAGGTTACCATGTTGCCTCTGCCAGCACCCCTATACTCATCTCCTTCCAACACCACGAGTGTGCTTTCCCCTTCTGCTTCTGGCATCATTTCCGCACCATTCTGAGACGTGCATTTCTCCTCCCTTTTATGTGGGATTTTTCCCTCATTTGAATTAAGCACCCTGAGAGCAGGAATTGTCTTGTTTGCTTGTGTGTGTGTGTGTGTGTGTGTGTGTGTGTGTGTGTGTGTGTGTGTGTATCTTAGCACTGTGCCTGGCAATCAGTCAATAAAGATTTATTAAATGCTTACTATGTGCCAGGCACTGTGCTATATGCTGGGGATACAAAGAAAGGTTAAAAAAAAATAACCTGTTCTGGAGGAATTCACAGTCTAATGAGGCAATCAACAAGCAAATAACTGTGTATAAATAGAATATATATGGATAAATTGGAACAATCAGCAAGTGGAAGCCACTAGAATAAGGGGGAATGATAAGTGCTTAATAAATACTATATGTATTTATCAATAAATAAGTGAACTCTGCTTGCGTATTGACACCACTTTGCTACAGGACCCACATAAGCAGAAATTCCAACACCTAGAAGAGTGGCAAAATGTTGACCCAGGACAAGGTTCATGGAAACAGATACATATAAAAAGGAATCCATCTGATTTTAATAAAATGGATTTTGACACTTCATTCTATATGCTTTTAGAAATGCTTATTAAGGGATACTTAAAACATTGTTACTGAGACCATATGGCAATATATAAAGTATAGAAGCAATTAAGCAAAGTGAAATAGCTAGTAAAAACAGGAAGGTTGTGCTTTAAAGGATTTGGGAAGTGGGTTAAGGATATGACTTGGATTTCAGAGAAGCAAAGGGAATATTTTATCCTATAGATAATGTCCCTCCAAAGTCCACTAAGTGAAATAAAATGATCTACCTCTCAAAAATGGGCTTTTTTCCTAACCCTAACGTTTCCAATTCAGTCTAGGAAGTGAAATGAAAAATTGCTCAAAATATGAAATCTACTATTTATAGCTCACTCACAGCAGTACCCCTTAGGGTGGTATCATTCTCAGGCTCTGCATGGTCAGTTTGTAGTCCTGAGCCAAGGGAAGTGAGAAAAAATATGAAATTGAAGCCAGAAATGGCACAAATAATAGAAGACATGGGACTGTGTGTTAGCCTTTACAGGAGGACTTAGGACAAAGTATACTTTTTTATCCAGTTCCCACAGAAATGTTTTTATGTTTGAAATCTAGTTAAATGATTTCAGGAAAAGGGGGCCTTCCTTGAAGAGAAAAAGGGGAAAGCAACCTAGGGGTAGGTATAAAAGCCATCATCCTGCTGTAGTTTGACCTAGCCGTACCACATCTAGAATGCAGTTTTCAGATCTGGGTACACATTTTAGGAACAACATTAGTAAAAATAGCGAGCAATCAGAGGAGGGAAACTGGATGATGAAAAGCCTAGATACCCTGCTACATGAAGATTGCGTGAAGAAATTAAGAATGTTTAACCTAGAGAGTAGCTATCCTCAGTATTTGAAGGGCTGTCACAAGAAAAAGGGATTACTAGCCTTGTATGACTTAGCCCTAAAGAACGAAATGAGCACCAAGGGATGAAAGGTCCAGAGAAGTAGATTTAACATTGATGAAGGGAAATCCTTTCTAACCCAGCTACCCAAGAATATAAAGGTCTGTCTTCAGAGATAGTATGTCTTAGGAGACAGCTCACTGAAAATCTTAAAGCAAAGGGAACATGAATCCTTGTCAGGTATGATATAGAAAACGATTCTTGTTAGGTATGGCTTGGACTAGGTTCCTTCCAACAACGAGGTCTTGCTCAACTCTGAAATTCTATGATGGTGGGTATTGATGAAATCTGCAGCAGAAAGGAAGATGACCAGCTTTGGTAAAACTGATCACTTAATAAATGGAGAGTGGGAATTTTGGTGGGGAGGCATTATCATCCTCATTTTACAGATGAAGAAACTGAGTCAGATAGAGGTTAAGTAACTTTTGCAGGGCACACAGCTAAGTAAGTGTCCGAAACAGGATTTGAAATTGGGTATTCCTGACTCCAAGTCCAGCATTCATACCATTATTTCAGCTAGGTTATATGTATGAGTTTTGACTATATAGAAATTAAACTTGACTAGTATTTAATTAACATCAACTCTACTTAGAGCACTGTGCTAGGTGCTGAAGGAAATGCAAAGTTTAGATAAAACATATCTTCCTACCACACTGCATATTCTGTTTAAGACACATACATAGACAACTACAAATCTACACTAGAGAGGAATAATGCAAAGGGGAGCTTGTTGCCCACTGAGGATCAGAATCAGAATCTCTATGAATCTCTTCATAGAGAAGGAAGTTTTTGAGGTATTCTTTAAAGGATGTGTAGGAATTCAACAGGTGAAGAAAATAAGGGAAGACATTACAGACATAAGGAGTAAGGTGGTTAAACAAGGGCATGAGAAGGACTGAGAGCTATCCAGTTTTAAATAGAACATCAAGAAATGGTATTCCAGTAATGTGAGATACAGCTAGAAAGATAGGCTAGTGCCTGGTTGGGGATGGGCTTGAATTCTAAGCAAAGTAAGTTCTCACTCTACTTGCTTGGGAGGAAGTAGGGAACCACTGACAACTTTTCTAGCAGAGCTAAGATAAGACAAAATCATTCATAGTGAAAACCAGTTTGGAATGAGGAAGAGATTGATGCTCTAAGCTACACAGGAAAAGTCCATCATAATTTAAGGTCATATAAGTTTTTGAAACATAATTGACTATTTCCTCCTCTCTCTCTCTCTCCACTTGTTGCAACTTTGAATCATTTCCTGGCCTCTGAACGTCTTGAGTCACTGTCCTGGGGAAAGAGGAGGAAGAAGAGATTTTATACAATTGCCTCTATCTACATTCTGTCTCTTATTATACTACAGAGATCCACTTAGCACATAAATAGTTCATCCTTTGATAAGCTGGACAAATTATCTTTTCAAGTTAATAATAAATTGAAGGAAATTAATGTCTAAAGCACCGAAAAAATAATTCAAGGAAATTTGAATTATAGGAACAGATAACACAAAACTAAGTATCCTATTATTCCTCAGCTATGTTATGAAGAGACCATTTTCTATCTCACCTGACTAGATATACTACATGCCACAGAACTGGTTTGGAGCACCTGGGAACCTAAGCTTGCCTCCCCCTCATGGGAGTAAATTGCATGGTTCGTATGCTTAGATTGCCATGATACTTTAAGGCAGGACACTGGACAGCCACTTCTCTGGGAGCAAGTGAGCTATCCATCAGAACATTCAGAAAGGGATAGAATACCTGTGAAAGGCTAAAAACTTTATTGGCCTGAGGGTTCTAAACATAAACAAAGGACCGAAAGTGCCTTCAGGTGCCTCAGGTCCAAGGCAACATGTCAGGCTGAAATCACAAAAGGCAAGGGGTTTGGTTAGAAGTCTTGGAGGACAGAATGACATGGAAAAGTCTCAGGTATTTAAGAGAATAACACTGACTCACATTTTATAGTACTTTAAAGTTTATAAGATACTTTCCTCACAACAACCCTGTTATTGTTTTATTTTACATTATATTTTACAGATAAAAGAGAAATGGCAAAACCATTAACAACTACATTGATTGAGGTTAGGTTAGGCCTACCTACTAGGTAGGAAATTAATTTAATCCAGTCAAGAATCAGTCTTAACTAATGGGTATATTCCACTCTCCTGATCCAGACATAGAGATGGGCCAAGGGCAAGAGTAGGCCTTCCCAAACTGGGCAGAGACTGGGTCAGATAGGATTATGATGAAGGTCATAAAACCACAGATTCTTGGAACTGAAAGGGCTGAAATGCCATTTAGGACCACCTGCACTGGTACTGGAATGTCTTCTGAAATAGCCCCTAAAGTGGTAATCCAGCCTATGAAAGAAGACCTCCAGTGATAGGGATCTCACTATGAAGTTTTCCCCGATTGTGCAGGTCTTTTTTTTCTCGTTCCCTTAAATGTCTAAAAGTATTTACTACAACATTGCTTTGGGCACTTACTTCTATATATTCTTGTTTTGCTATTAAATGGTTCTATGTATATATAGATATAGATATATAGATCTCTCTATATATAGATATAGGTAGATAGATAGATAGATATGTCATTTTCCTTGTCTGTGAACTTCTGAATTATAATACTTCTCTATTCCCCTATGTCTTTGTAATTTGTAATATTATAAATCTGGATGTTTCATTTTGCTTTTCCTCCTTTCTCCAGGGTGAAATTCTAGTTCACTGTAAATATTTGTATGTATATAGTTGTTAGTTAGAGCATGCCCAGTTCACCTAAGATGGAGAAACCCAAGTAGAAGATGCCAGGGATCTACTCTGGAGAGATAGGAGGACTGACATATTCCTGAACACTTTATATTGGCCTACCACATAGTTGGGAGCAGCCCTTTTCCATTGGCTGTATAGTCAAAACACTATGTCTTTAAAACTACCTAAGTGGGACAATGTCTCTCTGTCATTCTCTGTCTTTGTGGCTATCTGTTTCCCTCTATCTCTCTATTTCTGTTTTTCTCTCTCTTTCTCTCTCTACATCTTTCTGTGTCTCTTGCCCACCCCACCCACACCAGAGGTATCCAGTGTACAGGATCGTTCACTTACAACAGACAACATCATGTAATAAATGAGAAAGGGCCCCCTCCCTTTAGACCATGTAGCCCCAAGAAATGGGCTTAGGGTTTGGGTCTGTTTGGGTCTTGTCCTTTACAGTTCTAGGTTCAGGTAGTGGAGTCCTAGACCTCAGAACTTGAGCCACAGGGACTTTGGAGCCTTGGATTCCAGGTCACATGTTATAGTCAGTCTAATATGGAAGCACTGAGAAGTCAGGGTGGCAGAAGACTAGCCCAAGGAGGATTTCAGACTCGAACTTAGTGAGACTAATACTATATTGGAACTGAGTTAATTTTTGAGTCTAATGCCTTTCCTCTCTCTCGGGGTTCTCCAGTATCTTAAAGGGGATGGGGAAGGTCTGTCTTTTCTCTCATTGTCTGGATTACATTCCCAAATTGTTGGGTACCCCAGTTTCATTTAACCATGGCCTACCCCCATTACATTTGCTTGTCTACATCATTAGAATGTGAGCTCCTTGAAAGAGTTAATCATATTTCTTTCTTTGCATTCCCCCTACTTAGCATAGAGCCTGCAACATAGTTAAGTCCTGAATAAATGTTTACTGACTTTCTGACTGACTGGTTCTGCTGCATACTAGATGTATCAACTTGGGCTATTCACTTTACCATTCTAAGTTTCAGTAGGAAATTATATCTAGAAATTATATCTAGGGTCTCTTCTGACTCTGTTTTTCAAATCCCTCTGGGTTTCAGTTTCCTTACCCATAAAATGAAAGGGTTGGGCCAAATGAGCTCTGAGGTCCCTGCAAAGTCCAGTTCCTGTGATCTCATGATCCCATAAAAAAAAGTCAGAAGCCTTGGTTAAAGTCCATTTCAAGAGGACCGTAAAGGTTAAAATTAGTTAAATAGAAAGAAGTTGGTCTCCAGCAAATATCACTGTCTCCTAGTTTCCCTTATTCTGTTCCCTGTCTTCTCCTCCTCCTCTCTCCATAACTTCCACTGTAAATGTCCAGTGCCCTCCTCTAGCTTCTTAAATGTTCAGTCCTGTACTATTCAGCCCCCAAATGCAGTGCCTCACGAAAGTCATTCTTGTTCTGTAGTTTTCCCTCCTCTCTCTCTGTCTCTGTCTCTGTCTGTCTCTCTCTGTCTCTCTGTCTCTTTCTGTCTCTGTCTCTCTGTCGCTCTCTCTCTCTTTCCCTCTCTCTCTCTATTTCTTTCTCTCTCTCTCTCTCTCTCTCTCTCTCTCTCTTGTCTGTCTCTCCCCCACCCCCCTCTCTTTTTATCAAAATTTACCTGTCCTTTCTAGGAAACCAAAAACCACATCTTTGGGTCCTAAACAGAACCAAGTGGGTACCCCATGAATAAGTCAGTCAATCAATCAATCAGCACTTGTTCAGTCATTTCAGTTGCGTCCAACTCTCTGTGATCCTATTTTGGGATTTTTTTGGCAAGGATACTAGAGTGGTTTGCCATTTCCTCATTTTACAGATGAGGGAAGTGAGGCAAATAAAGTTAAGTGATTTGCCATGGGTCACATAGCTGGCAAGTGTCTGAGACTGGATTTGAACTGAGAAAGATGTATTCCTGATTCCAAGTCCAGTGCTCTATAGACTTACTGAGCCTACTAAGTACTATGTACTGTGCCAAGTGCTGAGAACACTGATGCCTCATTTCTCAAATATATAGAGAATTGAGTCAAATTTGTAAAAATTTATTTATATTAATATAGTACAATATTAAATAACATTTATAAAATTAAAAATTTAAATAAAAGAATTTAAATAAGGAAATGATCAAAGGATATGAACACACATTTTTCAAGTAATCAAAGCTATCTACACTAATATGAAATACTAGTAATATGAATAACTGTAATATGAAATATTGGTATGAATATGTAATATGGTCATATGAAAATACAATGTGAAAAAATGCTTTAAATCACTACTGATTAGTGAAATGAAAACAAAAATAACTCCAAGATACCATCTTACACCTATCAGATTGGTTAATAAAACAAAAAAAGAAAAATAACAAATGTTGGAGGGGATTTGGGAAAATTAAGACATTAATGCATTGGTCAGTGGAGTTGTGAACTGATTCAACTGATCTGGACAGTAATTTGGAACTACATATTTAAAGGGTTATAAAAGCATGCATGCCCTTTGACCCAGCAATACCCCTACTACTTCTGTATCCCAAAGAGCTAAAATAAAAAGGAGGAGGGACAGGACCTATATATATAAATATTTATAGCAGCCCTTTTAGTAGTGACAAAGAACTGGAAATTGAGGGAATATTCATCAACTTGAGAATGTTTTGAACAAGTTGTGGTGTATGATTATATGGAATACTATTGTACTACAAAATGCTCTCAGAAAAACCTTGAAAGACTCATATGAACTGATGCAAAGTGAAATAAACAAAACTAGGAGAACAATGTACATGGCAAGAATGATCATCTGTGAATGATTTAGCTGTTCTCAGCAATAATTAAAAACAATTCTGAAGAACTTATGATGAAAAATGCTATCCACTTCCAGAGACAGAACAGATGGAGTCTCAATGAAGATCAAAACATGCTTTTTTTTTACTTTACTCAGAGTTTTCTTTTTTTTTTGTTCTGTGTTGTCTTTTACAACATGACTAATAAGGAAATGTGTTTTGCATGACTTCAGATGTATAACCTATATTTAATTGTTTGCCTTTTCAATGAGGAGAGAGAGAAGGGAGAAAGGGAGAAAAATTTGGAACTCAAATTTTTTAAAAACAAATGTAAAAATTAGTTTTACATATAATTGGGGAAAAATAAAACATTATTTTTTTAAAGAGATCATGGAGGCCCCAAAAAATAAAATTACTTGCCAAAGGCAGTAAAGTGGCAAATAATTCCCAAAACTCAGAGAGATTAAGTCACTTGCATTTAGTATCAAAGTAATGCCTTCTCTTTCTCAGACAACACATTTGTGTTTTTCTAGGGGCCATTAAGACCTGAACTCCTAAAATGGTTATGAATTAGGGTCTCACAAACAGAATAGGGATCAGATTATGTCTACTGCTATTAACAGGATGAACTGATGATGAAATTGTGAAGTAGAAGAAACTATCTTTGAAATTCAAACTCTATAGGAATTCCCATTTCTCAAGAAAAATATTACACAGTCATAGAATTTCAGACTTGGTTAGGACCTCAGAAATCTAAATAGATCTAACTGAATTTGCTCTCAAACATCCCCATTGTAAAAGGAGTTGATCACAATAGTGCAGACATACAAAATTCTTCCCCTACAAAGTATGGACATTGAAGCATATTTCTTCCCCTATAAAGTAGTGGCATACCAAATGACACCTTATTAAGAGGACCAAGACAGATTCCTGAAGGTTTCCAGTGACCAGGGATGCCACCAAAATAACTGGCTGATTGACACCTTAAGAAAGTGGGATTCTTATTAGAAGACTTCTCTAGGCCTTTCTTTGTCTTCCCATTCGGCTTCCCACTTTTTTTCTTTTCATCTTTTCTTTTGTGCCTTTCTTCTGGAATGAGGGCTAAGAAAGGACTTCTCCTCCATTCCTAGCAGTTGACGGCAATTTGCAACAGAAACATATGGCAGAACTAGATCATTCCCAGCTCAAGAGATAGCAGCCGCTGGGGTCATGATTGAGTTCCTATAGAAATATGTGACACAAGCAGATGTGCTCACCCACGTGAACTGAGAGAGTGTTCCTGAACTCCAACCCCTATATAAAGAAAGGAGTGAGGATTGTGATTTCCCTAAGCAGTATGATCCCCGAATCTAACCAAAGAAGGGGGATTTCCCAGGCAGGGTGAGAAAGAAAGGAATATACCTTTACTAAACACCTACTAAGTACCAGACACTATGCTGTGCTTTACAGAGGTTAAATTAAATAAATGGCAGCCCCAGCCTTGATAGCTACTGCATAGCTAACTCAAAGTTTGAGAATTATCAAGTTTGAGAAATCTGAGATCAGACCTTCTGAAGAGATAAAGGTATTTCCTGAGTCCCATTACCTCTTAGAAAAAGAGAAAGGTCACCAATGTGGGTCCTGAAGCTAGATAACAAAGTCACAACATGAGGTGGCATAGAAAGGGTAGAGGCTAGAAATCTGGACTTTACCATTGCCCATTATTCCAACAATGTAGATCCCATGTGAAAGAGGATTTGGAGTTCAATATCCCAAAGTGTGTTTATTGTCTCCAGGGAATTTAAACCTCAGAGTGGCACTAAGAATTTGGGAAGAGAGAAGAATTTCATCATAAAGTCAAAATACAGCCCCAGGGGTACCACAAATACCATTTCATTCTACAGAAACTCTACGGGCTACTCTAAGAGCCTTACGCTTTTCCTATTTTTGTTTATGGTATTCTATGAGTCAATTTTATCTTCTTCATTTTGAAATAAAGACTAAGAGTAGAGATTTGAACTGTTATCCTTGTGTGTTTGTAGAGTAGTTGTGAACTCAGTTATCCATATTTGGAGGAACCCAAATATAAGCTTTACCCAGGCTATATTTAGATACTTCTGAAAGTAAAGTCATTTTTATAGTCTGCCTTGAGGATCAAACCCAGTCCCCAGGAACCCACAGGCCTTTGGGGGTCCTTGAGCCATGGACTACACAAACAAGAGGTCATACAGCCTCCTTCTGAAAACATCTAATGAAAGGGAACCCAGTACCATGTAAGAAAGCCCATTTCACTTTTGGACAACTCGAATTATTAGAAAGGTTGCTCTTACTTCAAATGTACA
The DNA here is from genome assembly GCA_028658325.1 of Potorous gilbertii. Taxonomy (NCBI): domain Eukaryota; kingdom Metazoa; phylum Chordata; class Mammalia; order Diprotodontia; family Potoroidae; genus Potorous; species Potorous gilbertii. The sequence continues at coordinate 198,857,643 of CM053769.1, forward strand.
GCTTCTAACCATTGCTCCTTCTAGCCACTGCACTTTTAGAGACTGGAAGAAAATGTCTAATTTCTCTATACCATGATAATCCTCCACATACCGATCTCCTCCAGAAGGAACATTCCCCAGTTCCTTTCCCCAATCCTCACCCACATTAACTTCTCTTAGTAGTATGTACTGCTGCTTGTCAATGCCCTCAATGACACTGAGTGCTCAGAATTGTTCTCATGTGGCCTGATTAATCTCCTTCAATGTAAACACTATGTCTTTTGGGAATACTGTCTAAGACATCACACATACATACACGTTATCTGCAGCTCTGTCAATACTCAGATATTCTGAGATGCATATAATAGCACAACAATTTTAGGAATGAGTTCTTCTGTTATAGTTGGCATTGCTCAGGCCCTTGTGGGAACACTATGCTAAGCCCATAGCAGATAGACCACCTTTCTTAATAGATAATCCCAAATATGCTGAGCAACCAAGAAGGATAGGAGGACAAGGACTAACATAGAAGACCAGGAGAATACTATAAAAATCATTTTACCACATTTGAGCAAAAAACTTGATGAAGGAATTCATATGATTTTCATGGAAAAGACAGAGATTAAAGATTAGACAGCAATATAATCAAATATCAATTTGGCAAAAGGTCTCCAAGGGAGTATCCCAGAGATATGTACTTGGCATTGTGGATATGTGCTATCAAGTATCTGTATCAATATCTTTGAAGGCAGCTAGGTGGTTCAATGGATAGAGTGCTGCGCCTGGAGTCAGCAAGACTTGAGTTCAGATCCAGCCTAGATGCTAACTGGGCAAGTTACTTAACCTCTGTTTGCCTTAATCCACCAGAGAAGGAAATGGCAAGCCACTCCAGGATTCTTGCCAAGCAAACCACATGGACAGCATGGGTCATGGAATCATGAAGAGTAGGACATGACTATACAACTGAACAACAATCAATAAAGACATAGAGGGCTTGCTTCTCAAATTTGTAGATAACATAAAGTATAGATAGATAACCTATTGGATGGCAAGGTCAAGATCCAAAAAAATCTTGATGAGCTAGAACACTTTGCTGCTGTTGTTTTATCGTTTAGTCATATCCAACACTTCATGACCCCATCTGGGGTTTTCTTGGCAAAGATACTGGAGTGGTTTGCCATTTCCTTCTCCAGCTCCTTTTATAGATGAGGAAATTAAGGCAAGCAGGATTAAAGTGATTTGCCCAGGGTCACACAATCATTAAGTGTCTGAGACCAAATTGGCCAACTCTCTATCTACTGTGCCACCTAGTTGCCCCAGCTAGAACACTGGGTTGAAACCAATAAGATGAAATTCAGCAATATTAAATGTTAATTCTGACACTTCACAAAAATGTCAACTTCACAAGCAACAAGATAGGAAAAGCACAGTTAGATAGATGTTTAACTAAAAAACAATCTGGGAATTTTTAGCAGACTCAATAGGAGTTAGCACTGTGATAGAGCAAGCATATTAACCATTTACTGTCTACAAGGTACTGGGCATACAGTGAAATTTTGAGCAGCATTAAGGAGACACAGCTTCCAGAAATAAAGAAATGATGGTCCCTCTGGCCTTTGCCCTGCTCAGGCCACATCTCAAGTACTGTGTTCAGTTCTGAGCATCAAAGTTTAATATGGGCATTAATAAGCTTGAAAGTACACAGAGGAGAATAACCAGGATGATGAAGGACCTTGAGTCTACATTATATGGCCAAAAGGTAAAGGAACTAAATATTGGGAATGAGGAACCTGAAGAAAGGAAATCCTAGATGTGATAGCCATATCATGTGGTTGTCATGTGAAAGGGTTGTTGTGTAGAAAAGGGACAAACGTATTTTGTTTATATCCAGAGAGCAGAAGCAAGAGCAATGGGGGTGGCAGGGATGGGGGTAGGGAAGGGGGGGAGGGGAAGAACATGGAAGGTAAAAAAAAAAGCAAAAGTAGGCTTGATATCGGAAAAAACTTCCTAACAATTAGGATTACCCATAAGTGGAATAGACTGTCTTGAGGAGAGTTGCTCCCCGCATTGGTGATCTTCAAACAGAGACTGAATAAATACTTGTTGTATACATAGGCATCTAGATGGTACATTGGATAGAGTATTGGGCTTGGAATCAAGAATACTCATCTTCATGAATTCAAATCTGACCTCAGACACTTGCTAGCTGTGTGAAGGTGGGCAAGTCACTGTAATGCCAATGTGATACCCACAGCAGCAGTTATGGATATGCATGCATATTTCCAGGGTAAATTCACAAAATATAAACTCTCTTCCTCAAAGACAAAAGGAATACATTTTTTCAAACACCAGAAAGCCAAATCTATCATAGTAACAAGGAAATCTATACACCACCATCCCCAAACCTTCTCTCCATCAAACCTCCACACAAACAAGCTCCCTTAGACAAAATTACTCCCTCTCTCACTCACATTAGCTGCTCTGCTCTGCTCTGCCTACTCTCTCTTAGCTCCACCTCACTCTCTCTTCCTGCTGCACTATTGGGCAAGCTCCTCCCACCATCAGGTCCATGTGACTCAGGCTGTAGGTTGGGCCAAAACTCAAAGCAGGTTACATGGGCCTATTAAGGGGCAAATAAGATCTTCAAATTCCCTTACTATTACTGTCACTTAGCCCTGTTTGCCTCAGTTCCTCATCTGTAAAATGAACTGGAGAAGGAAGTAGCAAACTACTACCATATCTTTGCCAAGAAAACTCCAAGTAGGGTCATGAAGGGTTGGACACAACTAAAACGACTGAACAACAGCAACAAAAATAAACATTAAAGTAAAGATTCTATTGGGGGTATGGGTTGAAATAGATGACCATTGAAGTACCTGCCACAGGAAAATTCTGTGATTTGGGGGAATGAGATGAACTTCTCAAATATGCCTTCTCCTCTAGCAAGTAATTCACGTTAACTAACACAGTCATCTCTTTCACAGCCGGAAGAATGAGGCATTGGATAAGCAAAATGAACCCATTGACCCAAAGAGCTTGGAAACTTTCAGGAGTTGCCTTAGCAGTCGTTACATTATTCCCAGATTTTTATAAAATGTCTGTAGACAATTTCCCAAATTATTTTAGTTCCAGATCTCTTTGAAGTTCAAAATATATTGACAACCAATCCATGGTGATCTTTTCGACGTGGGATATGACTGCCTCAATGCCTCAGTCAATCCATGATCTCACTGGTATGAATCCTGGTGCAGACTGCAACTCAGCAACACCTTTTCATTCCGTGAGATTTGTGTGCATGTTTTCTCACCAAGCCTTCCAAGAAGATCTACCCAAATGTCATGGTCCATTTCTAGATTTAAGAAAGACAAATATAGTGCATGTTCACAGCAAAATTGCCTTGGTATAATTTTTTTGATGTTTAACTTCAGACAGGACACTTCCCATTCTGTGATACAGTCAGTCAGTGAGGTTACATTTGTCCTGACTGAAGTCTTACCGCAGGATCCATGAAGTTCATTCAAGAGCTAATGAGCTCTATCAGACCTACAGACTGACCTGAATGACTCCTGAATATTTTGACTTACACCATTTATATACAAAAATAAACAAAGTAACCTAGGCTCCTTTATAAGTACTCTAGTCTAGGGCAAGCAAGATCAGCCCTGACTGCTCTAATCATGAATAAGACAAATAAGGAAGCTTAGGGGTGTTGCTACAAATTAGTATCCATTAGTATCCATTCATTTCTAGGCTATCAGCCATTGTAGCTATTTCTATCTATCCATCCTCCCTTTCCCCTCTAGAGGAAGGAGATTAATGTGACCAAGTTGCCTATCCATTGTGACACTGGGTATTTCAATTCTTCATGAATCTCAGGGCATCATTGTCTATCTGGTCTGATCCAAACAGGCTTTTGTGAAGAAAGCAACTCATAAAAGTCAAAACACTACATGGATGCTAGCTATTATTAATATAGTTGTTATTATGTCAACGGAGATCAGACAGAAATGGTCCTAAAAACAATTTACTTTCCTGTTAGTGTTCTTTTCTATTTAGGGTTTTGATGACTATTGCACAGGTGGACAAAAGAATTGCATTTTGTGATTGGAACAAAGTATTTGGGATGTCAGTTCATCTTCTCTAGGCTCACTGAAAGCATCCTCAGCATAGCTCTAGTAGAGCATAGGACAACAGGTATATTACATACCTTGTCCTCTTTCCAAATGATTTTGATTTCTTCGGCTAGATTGCTGTATTCTGAAAGATTCTCATCCGTCACAATTTTGAGATTATGAGTATTTGGTAAAACAGCATCTATTAAAATATACCCTTTGACCCAGAAATACCACTAATGAGTCTATACCACAGTAAAGAAAAAGGAAAATGTATAAAAATATTTATACCAAATCTTTTGGTTGTAGCAAATAACTGAAAATTAAGGGAATACCATCTATTGAGAAGTACTTGAACCAATCATGGTATATAAATATAACAGCATATTATTGAGCTATAAGGAATAATTACGAGATGATTTCAGAGAACCATGGGAAGACTTATATGAATTGATGCAGAGTGAAATGAGCAGGGCCAGAACGATGTGTGTGGTAACAACAAAATTGTAAAGAAAAGCAAGATGCATGCTACCTACCCTTCTGAAGAGAGGGGACGGAGATACATCAAATGAGGTACATGTTTCCGGACTTGGCAAAACGGAAGATTTATTGTATTTGTTATGCTTATTTTTGACAAGGATTGTGTTTTTCTTCTTTTTTTTCTTTGGAGGGTAGGATTTGAAAACAAAGGGAAGCTAGCAAAAGGCTTGCCAAAAAGAAAACAAAACAAAGAAAAAGAGGGTCTTTGAATCATTTTTAAAATACATAGAAGAGGAAAGAACTCCAGAAGGAAAGACAGACAGTAGTATAGTTTTCAAAGTGATATACTGAAAGTAAAATGTACTTTTTTAAAAAAGCTGCCCATAATAGAAATTCACAGTTTTACATACAATCTTCTCTATCTCTTCTACTTTCTATGAGGAAATGATTTTCTCTCTTTCTCTCTCTCTCTCCCACTCTCTCTCTCCCTCTCTCTCTCTCTCTCCCTCTCTCTCTCTCCCTCTCTCTCTCTCTCTCTCTCTCCTTCTCTCTCCCTCTCCCTATCTCTCTCTTTTCCACTCTCTCTCTCTTTCTCTCTCTCTCTCCCTCTCTCCCGCTCTCTCTCTCTCTCCCTCCCTCTCTCTCTCCCTCTCTCTCTCTCCCCACCTCTCTCTCCTGCTCTCTCTCTCCATCTCTCCCTCCCTCTCTCCCTCTCTCTCTCTCTTCCTCTCTCCCTCTCTCTCTCTGTGTCTCTCTTTCTCTCTCTCTCCCTCTCCCTCTCTCCCTCCCTCTCCCACCCCTCTCTCTCCCTCTTTCTCTCCCCTCTCCCTCTTTCTCACATTCAAAATAAAAAAAAAATAAAATTTCCCAAAAAAAATTATTCTTAAATTTTTATGGATAAATATTATTCCAGGGTAACCCTAAATACTGAAATCAAAGGACACCTGTTTTGTCATGACGTTCTTTAACTGGCCTGCTCCTTTGTCTCCCCACAATGAACGAAAAACAAAAATGTAAACAAAAACACATTTTCTTATGGGAAACTGTCCTAAAGAACTTCATGAAGAAGAAGCATCTGTTCAGTCTTCTCCTAGTAATGGGAGTGCATGTTATTTTTCATGGTGCCATATAAAAGGGAAGAAACAGTTGTTCTAGTAGGTTAATCACGTTACCCTTAATGATTCTGTCTTCAAATGCAAAAGAGGCATAAAGCTTATCAAAGGATGGATTTGGAAGTCAGATCAGAAAGCCAGCAGTGACACTGACAAGAACTCAGATTTTTGTAGAACTTTATGGTTTACAAGTTTCCTTTCAACAACTCTTTGAGGAACATGCTGTGGGCATTAATATCCCCATGTTATAAGGAAAGAAAGCTCAGAGAGTTTTGTTGACTTGTCTATAGTCATTACTGAGTCTATTAAGTGTCACAACTAGAGCCCTGCTCTCCTGATGCAAAATCCTGACCTTTTATACTATATCATCCTAATACCAACAGTGACTTGGACACGGGAAATCATGCAATAGATTGGATTTTTTTTTTGCCTTTCCTTCTACATAAGTAATCATTCCTATCATTCAGTAAAGTTTATAGCAAATTGATTTTGGCTCCAAATGTTAAGTTCCTAATGCATGTAATCCAAAGTTGAAAAGACAAAAAATACACTTAGGGAAAGGAAATGGACTCAAAACTGACAGACTGACAAGAAATATTCCAGAACTCTCAAAATTAGAGTAAATGATCATTTCTATCTAAACAATAATAATTGAATGCTGGTAGGCAAGGCAAAATGGTTAACTAATGAGGCTCTACAGAGTAACGTTGCGAATGTTAAAAGCTAGCACAGTGAGGATTTGCACCAATAGATGCAGGGAGCTTCAGCAACATCCTCATTAGGTTCATCAGTCACGAAGAGTTGGAAGTGACTGAGAAACAGCTGAACAACAGACTTGGGGGTGGGATTTATTTCATCAGGTGTCTGTGATCAGGGTTAGATTTTCCTCCTCATGCCTAATGTAAGTGGAGTACAGGAGAAACAAGTCAGATGAAGAACTCTGAATAGTACTCCTCTGTATTCCTACTTCAAGCCTCACATCTGTAAAGACCAAGACTGAGGAAAGAACTCTGGGTTGAAAGTCAGAGAATCTGGATTCTAATTCTGGATCTACCATAAGCACACAGTCTCATGGGGAAAAGGCATTTTTGGTAATTTTTTTGTATGATCTTATGGAAAAGGATAAGGATCATTCTCTAAGACAGGATTTTTCGACCTTTTTTGTGTGATAGATCTCTTTGGCAGTCTGGTGAAGCCTGATTTTTTTAAATGCACAAAATAAAATATGTAAGATTACAAAGGAAATTTACATTGAAATAGATAGTAAAAACAACAACCCCAAATTCCTCTAGCTAATCAACCTGTGCTCTCACTTAGCTTAGGCAATTGCTTACAAAAATATTGTGTGCCTTTCTGAATGCCCACTAAGTTTTTTAGCATCTTTTCTATTTGTATTTTGTTGTTATTGAGTCCTGTCCAACTCTTTGTGATCTAATTTGGGGTTTTCTTTGCAAAGATACTGGAATCATTTACCATTTCCTTCTCTAGCTCATTCTTCAAATGAAGAAAGTGAAGCAAATAAGGTTAAGTGATTTGTCCCAGGGTCAGAAAGGGTTAGAAAGAGAAGTCTTCCTGACTCCAGGCTTCGGGCTCTATCCACTGTGAGATCATGCTGCCCACCCCAGGTGTGTGGTTTTTAGTTAGCTTTCTGCCAGCTGCTGGACAGAAATTAAGGTAGTTGTTTTTGTGTTTTCTTTTTCCCCTAAACTGCCTCTTCCATACTTAAATCACTTGCCTGTAAAGCCAGATGTGAATAAATATAGCGATGAATTAGCTATGTTGGAAAACTATCAATACTTAGCCTTTACAAAGAAAATTCTCTATTTTCTAATTCTCTATAACTACAACCTTTAGGAGAAAGACATTCAATTCCTGACTGGAGGAAATGTGGTTCATGATCACAGTAAGATAATGCATTTAAAGTACTTTACAAAACTTAAAGTACTATGTATCAAGTACTGTTATTGTTGCTATTATTAGTAGTAAGCTATGCTTTCCTACATTTATTCATCACATTTTTGACTGATATTTGTCCCACTTAACCCTTTCAGTCTTTTTTGCATGAGCTACTGTCTAATCATATCTTGTTCATCCTGTATTTGTAGTTTATTTCTTTAACCAAAGTGCATTTATCCATATTAAATTTCCGATTATTTGATTACACCTTACTGAGATATTTTTGGACCCAAATTCTGTCATCCAACCTATTAACTACCTCTTCTCGTTTTGTGCCATCTGAAAATTCAATAAATATGTCATAGAATCCCGGATGCAAATCAGTCATTAAAATATTACAAGGATACAGGTCTATGGCACTCCAAGAAAAGACCTCTGGAATGAGTATTCAATGCTTTCATTGCAAGTTCCACCCAATTAGAGTACCATCTCCTCCATGCTTCTGATCTCAAAGACATTATTAGAAACTATCAAATATCTTGATGAAATCTAAGTGCACTATTTACCCAACATTTCCCAGTTCTTCTAGTCTAAATGGGCTATGAAAATAAAAATAAAAAGGAAATGAAGTTTAATAGGTAAGACTTGTTCTCAGTCACTTCATAATATCTCCGGTCTCTGACAAAGAGGTGGCCCTGGGCCCTTCTCATTATAAAAGCCAAGAAACTTCTCCCTTATCTTGGCTCACATTTTCTAGCAAATTGTCTCTGTCTACTGGTTTTTCCCTACTGCTTACAAACATACCTATGTCTGCCACATCAAAATACCCTCACTTTAGCCCTCCAACTCCATTAACTGCCTCCTCATATCAACCCCCGATTTTGCAGCTAAAGTACTTAAGGAGTTTATCCATAATCAGTGCCTCTATTTCCTCTCTCTCATTCTCTCCTTAAGTGTCTGCAGCCTGCCTTCTGACCTGATGCCTTTAAAGTCACCAATTATTACTTAACAGTCCTATCTAATGACCTGGGACAGCTAGGTGGTGCAGCCGAGACAGCACTAGCCTAGTCCATCCTAGTTAGGATGATCGGAATTTAAATCCTGTGTGACCCTGGGCAAGTCACTTAACCCTGATTTTCCCCCCAAAAGAAAAGAAAAACCAATCTCATGATCTTTTTCAATTCTTATCTTTCTTGACCTCTCCAGCCTTGGATAATATCAATCACTTTCTTCTCCTTGATATTCTCTTCTATTTTTTTGTGACACTCCTCTCTCTGGTTCTCCTCCTGCCTGACTGATCTTTCTAGATCTCCTCTATTAGACCTATAGATGATTTCACAGGGCTTTGTTCTGGACCCTCTTCCTTTCTCCACTGTACTATTTCATTTGGTGATCTCATCAGCTCTCATTGATTTAACTATCATCTTTATGCAGGTATTTCCCAGACCTATTTATCCAACCCTAACTTCTCTTCTGACTTCCAATCTCATATCTTCAATTGCTTTTTGAACTAGATGTCCCATGAGCATCCCAAACTCAACATGTGTAAGACCTGAATCCATTCTCTTTCCCAAGCCCTCCCCTCTACCTGACTTACTGCTCCTACTGAGAGCAGTACCATCCTCCCAGTCACTCAGGCTCACAACCTGGAGTCATCTTTGACTACTTATTCTCCCTCACCCCAAAGATCTAATCCATTGCCAAGGTCTATAGATTTTACCTTCATAGCATCTCTAGTACACGTTCCTTCCCCTCTTCTGACACTGCCATCAAGTTGGTGCCAGACCCTTATCACCTCATGCCTAATCTACTGCAAAAGCCTGCTGGTTGCCTCAAGTTTTTTCCTAGTCTTCTTCCACTCACCCATCAAACTGATCTTCCTAAAGCACAGGTCTGACCACAGAGCCTCTCTGTTCAATAAACTCCAATAGCTCTGTATCATTTTCAAGATTAAATCAAAAGCTTCTGTTTGGCATTCAAAGCCCTTCATAACAAGGTCTTATCTTACCTTTTCAGTCTTTTTAACCCTACACCCACACTCCCACCCCCATATTCTCTATAATCCAATGACTTTGGCTTCCTTGTTGTTCCTTGCATACCATCTCCCAAGTCTGAGCATTTTCCCTTACTGTTTCCCATACCTGGATTGCACTCCCTCCTCATCTCCACCTCTTACTCTCCTTGGGTTCCTTCAAGGCCCAACTATAATCTTACCTTCTACAAGAAGTCTTTTCTCATCTCCCTAAACCCTAGTGCATTCCCTTTATAGATTATCTCTAATTTACCCTGTAGATGGCTTGTTTGTACATAATTCTTTGTATGCTGTCTCTTGTTAGAGTCTGAGCAACTTGAGAACTGGTACTATTTTTAGCCTTTCTCTATATTCCTAGACCTTAGCATTGTCCCTGGGCACATAGTAGGTGCTTAAAAAACAGTCGATTCACTGACTCACTGCCCTTATAATGATCCCCCCTCCCTCTTATCTTCAGTCTCTCTCAATATACTAGTTCCTTCACAGCTACCTACAGAAACACTCAAATTGAGAAAATCCTTGAGAAAATCTTATCATCTAATCAACCTACTTTCCTAAACCTCTTATCTCTCTCTCTCAGCCAAATTCACAGATAAAAACATCTATGTTGTTCCCTCTACTTCCTCACCTCCTACTCATTTTTCAACCACTTACAGTCTGGCTTGAAACATTATCACTCAATTAAAACTGCTCTCTCCAGTACATTACCAACTATCTCTTCATTGCCAAAACCAATGTATTTTATCAGTCCCTGTCCTTCTTCATCTCTCTACGACATCTGACACTGTTGACCACTCTCTCCTCCTAGATACTTGCTATGACACTGATCTCTCAGTTCTCTTATCCGATTGTTCCTTCTCATTCTCCTTTGTTGGATCAATCAATGATTTAGTCAAAAAGTATTAAGTGCCAACTACATGCCAGACACAGTGTGAGGCACTGGGGATGTGAGTATAAATAACGAAGCAATCCCTACACTCAAGGAGCCAATATTCTAATGTATACAACATATAGGTATAATAATATATAATATATATAACATATAGCATCATAATGTATAATACATTCTAATATATAGTATATATTCTTATACTAATATATACAGTATAAATGAAAACCAATACAAATATACAAAGAGAAGTTAAATACAAACTAGCTTGGAAGGAAGGTAGTAGAAGTTGGAAGTTGTCAGGAAAGATTTCATATTCCACCCCCCCAACTGTGGATATATTTCCCAAAGTGCCCTTGGCTCTCGCCTCTTCTCCATCTCTATAGAGTATCACTGATGAAGTTCTCCATTTGGAAGAAGCTAGGAAGCCTGCTTCTGAAAGAAAGGTGAGGATGTAATGGAATTAAGTATGTGAGGCAGGATTCAAACACTGATGATTCTCCGATTTATATATCCAGCCTAATATATCTTTTCTCCTGATTTCTTATCATGTCATGAATTGTTTATTGGATATTTCACCCCTTCTAGGAAAATCACCTTGGCAGCTATCAAGAGGATAAATAAGAGTGAGGGGAATAATGAGGCAAGACCAAAGGTGATATACATATGTGTGTGTGTTTTAATACATGTATATACATGCATATGTGCATATATATATGTTTTTTGTTTCCTCTGTAAAGTACCCAACACATACTAATGGCTTAATAAATGCTTGATTGGTTGAATGATTGGCTTATGCTGATGATCAATTCTTTCTCCATTAAAACCACCAGATGGGGTCATAGATAAAGCACTGCATTTAGAGTCAGAAAGACCTGTGTTTGAATTCTGTCTCATACACTTACCAGATTTTGGGGGCCTTGAACTGCTCTGATCAGTTTCTCCATCTTAAAATGAAGATAGTAATGCTACCTACCACCCAGAGTTGTCAGGCAGTCATAATATCATAGATTTAGAGCTGAAAAGAGCCTATTGCGGATCAAATGAGAGAATGTATCAAAAGCGCTTTGTAAACCTTAAGAGTATGCTAAGTAAATATGAGTCATTGTCAATATTCCCTCCTAGAGTTTTTATAGCAATAAAAGTCAAGTTTCCAACTCATAGTTAGCAGAATCTACTTTGTTTCCCTTCTTGAAAATTTTTGCCCACATATATAATTTAAATTATTTTTAGGGAAGCTAGGTGCTATCTTTTTATCTTTTCACTCATCTCAGGTTTCAACTCTTTGTTAGTTTTGTCCAACTTTTACAATCTGATAATCATCATCCTTGATAGAAAAAAGATCACCATCATTATGACTCCATGCACACTAAGCAGCTAGTCAACTCCATTTTTGTTACAGAATATTTATAAATATTCTCCTTTATAGAAATAACCAGACCTATTAGTCAAATGCTATTTAAAGAATAATGTAGGATCATTCAAAACTAACAAGTTTCAGAACATTAGAAAAAAGACTATTAGCAACGGACATCAAGTTACATCTATAATGAAGGATCTGGGCAATAAGCCCATTCCCCATGGGCATTTATAGAGTGTCACTGAAGCAATTCTCCACTTGGAAGAGGCTAGGAAGCCTGCTTCTGAAAGAAAGGTGATGACATGTAATGGAAATTCCTGCGAGGGTCTTTGGAGCATGTTAGATGTTCTGTAACTAGTTCTAGTCTACCAACCAAATTGCTGAACAACAACCTCTTTGATTGGCTGAAGTTGCAGAACCAAAATTGAGAGAGCCTTCAAAAAGGCATTATAGTTATCCCTTCCACATGACAGAGGTCAGGAGCATGATCAAGGCATGCCTTCAATCTGGAAAAATCTTCCTAAAAAATTTGGCCCTCCCTTTGTACCAAATGTCTGAATTATTTGCTATTAAAAGATGAAATATGTTGTTATTATATAATACTATACACATATTTTATGTACTTTTGAGTTTCTAAACTTCTGTGTCATCTGCTGACCTTCAAGTGTCATCTGCAGGCTTCCACACAACTCCAAAAACAAATTCCCATTTAATTTCTTATGCCAATCCCACAATGTGAAAGGGATAACTGTAGTTGGTCTCAGTCAACTAACATCTTTTGGTTGAATCTCTCTCTTAATTTGATCTCTTTTCTCCAGATAGTATCAGATAGTACCCAGTGAAATATAATGTTTTAATGGGAGAGGCATTAAGTCTT
>CM053769.1:198870879-198933401 GCA_028658325.1 Potorous gilbertii
GACTTAAGGATTCAACTGTTATTTAGAGGGACAAAGGGAGAGGAGAGATGGATTGCATTCATGACTACCTAAGTGGTTACTTGGGCAAATAATGAGCTACCCTCCAACTTACACTTTTCCCTTTTTATGGCACTATAAAATCCATTGACATAGCTAATTTATTGTGTTAATAAATCTTGGCTATGATTGAAAGTGAAAATATTTTTCAAAATGCTTATTTCTTTTTGGGATCTCAAATTGCCTTTTTGTATTTAGCTTTCTTTCTGATACAACTTCATTTTTTAGAAAGTTTCCACTTTTCAGAATTCTCTAAGGAGCCAATAAAAGCATGACTGATACTTTATATATAACTGAGGCCTGTGCTACTTCTTTCCTCTGTGTACAATTGAAATAAGGAGCAGTGTGGAAAAAGTCCTGGTTACCCCTTAGAAATAGATCACAGGAACAAAATAAGTTTTTAACCTAAACTTAAAAAAAAAAAAGGAACAACCCATAATCCATGAGAAATAATAGTGAATAAAATGGGGCAAGAAATTTTCCTCAAACTTTTGCCCCATTTCCAGGCACACAAATTTTGTGCTCAAGTTATTAAGAGCTCATGTAGAGAAGCATGTTTTCTTTAGGGATTGTTAGACCCTTCATCCTTCATGCTTATTAGAGAGAGGATGAAATGACAACCAACTTCAATTATTCCTGATTTGGCCTGAGTTTGAGAAAATGAAGTAGATATGAAAGGTTCCATTCTTCTCTTCTGAAGAGCTACAGTGGATGGCTGAAAGGATTGCTGATAACTTCTTTATTAGGCATTTTGCTCCAGTGCACAGAAAGTAGAAACTGCATGGGCTACCAAACATCCCACAGATACTTTATTTTCCATGAATTACTGGTAGAAGCCTTGAGCAGACAGCATGAATTTTGGAAAACTTTGTGAAATTGGTATGTTTTACCATCAAAAGTAGTAGGCTAAAGGTTAATTAAATTACAAAAATGGAAGTGCTGATTGTCTCCCCATGCTAATCTCATACATCTCTTTTACACAGAAGGAATGGACTGCATCTGTGATTTCTTTCGTTCGAAGAATTCCCAGGTGAGGAACCTCCTTCTCTAATGCAAGTTGGCACCTTCTCTGCAACTTAGAATCTTAGAATTATCTAGACTACTACACAGGGAAGTTAAGTGATGATCCAGGGTTACGCAGTCATTGTATCTGGGACAGAACAGAAATCCAGGCCTTCCTGCTTCCAAGCCACCTCTTTATCCCCTATGCCATGTCCTCCAAAAGATGCAAAGTTGGAAACTAAAATTAAAATTCTGCCCAGTGGATTTACTGAGATAAATCTCTCATAAAATAAGACAACTAACTTCCCAGCCCACCCTCCCAAAAATAAGCAGGTGTGTTTCAGAGGAGAGGGAGTGTTACTTTTGAAAGTACTGTGGAAAAATTACATTAGGAAGCGATGGGGCAATTTTGGATTTATTTGTGCAGTTTTGGGTATCCACCCTACCGAAAGACTGAACCAAGGAATTCAGGAGCCATTACCAAATAGAATAATACAAGTTAATGCTAGCAGAGCTTTCGTATTGATGAACTATATGAATAGACTTAGCCTGCAAGTGGGAACTCATTTAACTTAGGCAGTCACTTTGTTACTCTGGTGGTAGGATGTTTAACGTTCAGGTTCATAAATCACTTTGTCTTTGAAGAATTTCTTTTCCTTTCTCCTTACAAAGCTTTCTTAAAGAAAAAAATTTTAAATGCCTTACAAATAAGAAATCCGAAGCCACAGGCCCCCAGAGCTAACTTCCTTGATCTTAGTGTTTCTGTTCATGTACATGCTGCCTTACCTCGTATTTTCACAGACCAGTTTATTGCCAGGAAATGAATGTAATAATTTGTACTGAAAATGTTTTTGCAATTACCCTTCTGGGGGCAACCAACTGCTGAACAACATGACTGTATAACCTCAGGTCCTGAATAAGATGGGGGGCTCAGAAACATGGATGTCATTTGGCATTTTCTTTCCAATTAAAGGAATGATGTGTATAGCCTTTGCACATCTGTGTATGTCTCATACAATGTACAAGTGTTTCATTTACTCTAATGCCTGTGTTCTCAAATACTTAAAGGATTTGTGTTGGAAAAAGGTACCTTGTTGGAAAGAGGTATATGTCTAAGTAAGAAATGAGAAGCGATTGAATTACTCAGGTAGCAAGAGAAAGAAAAGGCCACACTTGGTACATTTAAGAAATTACTATAAAAAGAATTTTATTTTATATTCACATATGAATGTAAATGAGAGCCAGGTCGATAAATAAGGCAAATTTCAATTTATCATGCATATTATTTACCTATAATGCATTGCATGCCCTCATTATTGTGTCTGGATATATAGAACTCATAGTTGGTATCATAGAAAATTGGCAACATTTTTCATGTTTCAGGGGGGAAAATAAGAGTATTTTATCTAAATAAATGCACCTCAGTTATTGACTTATCTTTGGAATATGGTGAGATTACTCAAGTGTGTTAATAAACAAAATCTAACTTTCCTAAATCTTGACTAAGAAGTCAATATGCCAAAAAGACTTGGACTACAAAGACTGTAGAGATGCAAATGAAAAAGACATATCATCACTATCAGATTTTCTGAGGGCTATAAGAAAAAGAATTAAAAACTTACTAGGTATCATAGGCTCTGATGTAACTATCCCAACCCCCACTTGCACTGATAAGGCTAATCCCCAGAGTTTGGCAGATATGGGCACTATATCCTTTCAAGACTCAAAGAATAGCGCTGAGAGATTGTGTTGGGTTTTTTTTTAATGCTATATAGTTAAGACCCAGACTGTGTACTTCCCCCAGGATTATCAGTGAAATAAAGCCAAACTTAGTTAGCTTTTAGAAAGGAGTATGTACTAAGTTGATAGCATAAGAACTATGTTCACAAACCTTCCCAAAAAAAGTCTGTGACACTCTCACAAACACATTACAGAGTCCAGGGGAAAGTGACCCCAAGCTTAGAGCTTACTTGGCAAAGGGTGCAACTCATGGCTCCTGGATTTTTGCTGATATCCCCAAGGTGTTCTCTTTGTGATACAGTGTAGCTTTTTGGCTGGGTCCTTTATAGGATATATAGTAGGTCCATGGGGACTCAGGGAAGACATTGCTGAAAGCTGCTCTTGTTCTGGGAATGCCACAAGGACTCCAAATGAAAAGTCCAAATCCTCCAACCTTCCGATGTTCACAAGGTCATCCTGGAGACCAAGGTAAGACTAAGACTAAAATATCCTCCTCCCCTACAAGAAATTCTTTCACAAGATGGATCTCTCTTTTCTTTCTCAAGGTGGATGCTTCACCTCTCTATTGCCACATGTTCAAATTCTCTATTCCATCTAGTTCAGTGTGGTTTTTTATAGGCCCCAGAGGGAATGACCAAGTTTCTCAACCAACCAGACTTCCTGTGGACTTCAGGGATGTGTCCAGGTCATGTTCACATCTAGTGAACCAATCCCAACATGTCTTTACCTAAGAAATGTTTTGGAGTATAGCATCTTATCACTTACTTTAAGATGAGATAATTTTCTATGATGATCCCCACCTTTATACTTGTATGTAATTTTTTTGATGTCCCAAGTGATCTCAAATGTGACCCAAATGGTTTTACTCAGAGGGAAATATTTGGAATTGTGTAAGGCATAACAATCTTATGCAAAAGCTTAAGATGTCCTTAAAATGGTAGAGGTTTCAACACGCAGTTTGAGAATTTGCTTAGAACAATTGATTTAATAAGGAATTCCAACTAGGAAATTGATCAATCATTTGTGCAAATGACCAAAATTCAAGTTTTGTGTTTGTTAAGTGAAATCTTCAGTAGACTACTGTGCACAGAATTATTGAATTAGGCAACTGGAAATGATTAATCACTCAATATACTATTTCCTACTGAATTGGGATTTCCACTTATGTCTCCCACTGTCATTACTTGATCCTGGTAGAGAGTCCAAAGAGAAAATACCTGTAGACTTGTTTGTTATTAATCACAGGGAAAGAACTTGTGGACTTGAACAGGCTCCAGAAAAAAGAGAGTGACAAATGGCATTTCCTTATTTAGAAGATTGTGGGATGAGCCGCAAATTTGCAGCCTCTAAGGGCAAAGCTGAAAATCAAGCTGCATCTTTTTTCACAAAAGTAAATACGCTTAACAGCTAAGATAAACCCAAAGACAGAATGGCTGTGACAGCTTATATTCTTGTCTCCCCAAGAATAGAGGGAAACCCAATTTAATTTCAACCCTTACTGAGCTCCATGGTTCCTATGCAAATCCTGTACTCACGAAAATGGCAGCTGACCAAGTGGATTCAAGGCTCTGGTTCTTGTTTAAAAAAATACCAACTTCAGGGGACAATTAATACAATTTCATGACCACAATGTAAAAGTATTTTCAGCTGAAAAGCAGATCTAAAACATAACCTGAAAACCTAACAGTTTCCATCACTTTGGGATGCCCTTGAGGTAAAATTGTAACATCTGCCCTAAACTAACTTGAGGTTGATACAAGAATCAGATGCCCTTGTGTGACAGAGTTTAATTCATCATTCATCCTTTCATATGCCTTCTATTCCGAAGAAGGGAAAATTACAGACTTAGTTAATTAACTATGATCTTTAGTTTCACTGATGGAAAAACCTCATCTGTTCCAAAGAATTTGCTGGAGAACTATTCAATTGTATAAAACTTAACCAAGTGCCAGGAAGTTTTCAAGATTTCATTTGTGCTTGAAATGGAAAAACTATCCAATGTCAACTCAGGTCATCCATATCTCATTAGAGTTTTGTTTTGTTTTATATTTGAGGAGATATGTATATCCCCTAAAAGTTCCCTGTAGGAAAGAAAATGTTCATGTTTGTAAATTACAGTACAGGTAACCATCCCATAGCAATGACTCTAACTAGAATCTTCGGAACAACAACATTTTATAGAATGAAGTTGATGGTGTCTTATGAAGATGAACTATTGGATGCCAAAGAAGGAAACCACTGATTAAACCTAAATGTGCCTGAATTCAGTTCAATTGTATTCCAGAAGAAGGTATATATGTGTGTGCATACATAGACATGTATATACATATACATGCATACAAAAATATCAATAAAAATAAATTCAAGAGCTTCTCAAAGATGATGCTCTCAAGGGCTTATCTCTGGTGAATCAGAGTATTTACTTCCCATAATGATGAAATTACAGATCTTTCTTGTATTATTACAATGGTTAGTTTTGTAAGTATTATTATTAATCTATACTTTTCTATAAGGAACTTTGAAGCCACAGCTCATTAAGGAAGACAGACAGGTTTGACTGCATCTGATGAGTTTTCTCATCAAAAAAAACTGGTACTACAGAAAGGAAATGACTTCCCCAATGATACCCAGAAAATGACTGTCACAGTTTAGAAGTAAAACCAGCTTTTCAGTAACCACTGTTCTGGCTAGAAAATTCTGAATTCTCTCTGTAGAATGTAGATTTGCTTTTTTCTAGTTAATATTAGATTTAAAAATGCCTCTTTTATGCTAACTATGTGGTGGTATGCAAAACACAGCAGTTATAAGAAGGATTCATAGTGCAGACATCAGAGATTGTCAAGTGAACATCCTGGATTACCTTAAGTGCTTTCCACAAGACAAATAGGACTTAGTAGGGTTGAGCTGATTGAGTTCTTTATTTGAATAATGTAGTACTAAGTTGAGATTCTATCACCATCAATGAGATAAAAATTCATGGGAATACTGACGTACTAAGAATTTGTTCCTCTTTGACCACTAAAAAATGCTGAATTCCAAAACAAAAACCAGAAGTTTGAAAAATGTGTATATACCCCTGATGGGATGCCTATGACCCAAATGAGAAGGTGGTCAAGTTCAAGAAGAGAGGATTAAGGGATAAAGAGGAAACATTTTAATGGGGAATCTAATTAAGGGACTGAGAATACCACAAGCCAACCACATTTGACATTTATCCAGGAGGTTCAAGGTCTGCCCTAATGTGTGCCCCATAGCCTTTAACCTCATGAACTTTCCATGCATTTCTGCAGATCTGATGAAGGAAAAATGTTTAATAATCTGATCGAGGAATGTTGAGATAGCTCACCTTTGAACAGTCTTCCTTAAGATGGAATAAAGTGAAATGTTATAAAGAAAAGGTTTTTTCCCTCCCTTGTCATGTAGGTCCCTTTCCACAAACTTTCATTCACTCAGAAATACTGGAATATTCACTTAGTTCACATCCTCACCAGCACCTACTACTTTAGCTCTTTTTAGGATGCCACGTGAAACTTGCCTTTAACTCACAACAAATTAGGCCCAGTGTGTGCTGGTGCCTTTGAGAAGAAGGATCCAATGAGGAACAGCTGCTGACCACACCTTGCAAGCAGTGATTAAATGAGAATGCTAGTATGAGACTGTAGCACCTTTCACTCACAGGGCTTTATAAAATAACAGGCCTTTTATCCTGCCAGATATAAACTAGTCAATTAATTAGGCAGGTAGATTTCTTTTTTGCAATAGTGATATTCATATTCTTAGACCTACACAAAAATTTTGGCTCTTTAAATTTACAATTTCTATACTGCTAACATACTTTCATTCATCAAGATTTTAACCTAAAGATTTTTACCCAAGATTTAAAACATTAAGTGATATCTGGAAACTGCATTAAGTCAGTGACTTGCCTTAACTCTAGGAAGTTCTGTTTTACTTTTAACCTCTCCTCTGTTCAATAGCTTTCTTTGTTTTTTTTTTCCTTTACTATATTTGTGACTTCAAATTTCATTTGCTCTGAAAATAATTTTGGCATGTTCACCTCATTCTTACCATCTTTACTGCTGTGCTTATCTCTTTTAAAATCTTGCCTTGGCTTTGAAAATTATATGTTGGATTTATTATATGCATAAAAGGAATAGCAAACTGCATATGATAGAAATTCTCAATGTCATGCCTAATCTTTTTTCTATTCTTTAAATATGGAAATGTTCATTTTACTTGATGCTTGTTAAGTTTGAAATAAAATTTAAAAATAAAAAATCTGCTTTATTGCATTTATGAATCTCAAACTCTATTGTCTTGTGCACAGACTCTGTATAGTTTTTCATATAACAAGTTTCTGATGAATGTCATTTCCATTTCTGACTATGTAATTGTTTTATTTTAAAGAGTTTCTTACTAAGTCTCTCATCAACCAGATGTTCCTGGTTTTCTCTCCATTCCCCACAAGTTGACCTCAGCATGTCTTTTCTCCCACCTTCCTAAACTTCTCATCACTCTATCACCCCCAATTACCCATTCTGGGCCATCAAACCTCCCAAGTGTAGTAGTAATTTTAATGTAATAGTAGTTAATAATATAATTTCATTTTGTAAAAAGGTAGTTTTAATTTATTGCTATTTCCTTAATCCTTTTTCCTCATATCTTACCACATCTAATTGTAAGCTGACTTTCCCTTCAAACAATCTTTGTATGGCGACTTTTGGTTAGAATTTTAAAGCATCTTAGACTTGGACAGGACCTTAAGACAGCTCCAGCTCTCTGGCTTCTGACTTTACTATCCTTAATATCCTTGTTTTGTGGATGAGACAGCTGAGGCTAAGGTAGGTTATATGACTTGCCCACCTATACTGTAATAAACACTTGTTAGTGTTCTGAGGTATTTGTTTAGCCACATCCTTCTTCATACCTCCCTCTATTGCGGTGAAATAGAAAAAGTGAATGCACAAAAGTCCATGGATAGTATGAAACTGAAAGCCTGTCTAAGCATTTCCCAAGCATTGCTTCCTGATGTAATCACACCCCTTTCTTTGCTAGGGTGTCCAAAGGGCTGTGGTCATGACTCAGTTGATTGATTCTGATGGAGAAGGTTACCAAAGAGATCCACTGACTTTTTACATGTGACTGTTGATATTCCTTTGGGCCTTAATTTTTACCTCTGTAAATTTAGATGATCAGACTAGATAAACTTGAGATTCCTATCAGCTCTAACATTTTATGGTTTTCAATTTCCCTCTCTTTATTTCCTTTGTTATAAACGTACGGTCATTTTATGAAGGCAGTTTTATTATTCCAAACTATAATGAAGAATCATTTCTATAAGAAATTGCATTCTGTTGATTATCATACTATTTAACAAGAGGAAAAAGGATTGAAAGCAAAGAAGATGCCTTTTATGAAAGAACATCCAGATCTTACACGTTCCCATTTATTTTCTTATGCTTTCTTGAGAGATAGTGTTATATAAAGGATACAGTTCTGAATCTAGAGTCAAGGAGACCAGGGAATAAATCCTACCCCAGATATTTACTGTATGAAACTATCTACCCCACGGAATAGCTATGAAAATTAAATGTATGTCATATGTGTGCCATCATTATCTTAATCTTTTTACTCACTTTCCAAATTTATTATACTCACTTTTTTTCCTCAGAATCTTCCCAGAAACTTCTTAAGTCCTTCTATCTTAATTTTTTACAATAGAAAAAAGACGGGTAAAGGATTTTGGACTTCTGAAGATACTCTAAAATTCCATGGTTTTATGATCAATTTTTCATTCAACAAGACTTTAGTCATTGCCTAGTTCATCCATCTATTTACCTTGGCAACTACAGGCCGTGCAGTGGATAAACTGATGAATATTGAGTTGTGAACATCTAAATTCAAATCTCACCTCAGACACTTTGGAGATAACTGTAGGAACTTGGGCAAGTAACTTAACCCTCTTTGCCTCAGTCTCCTCATCTGTAAAAATGAACTGAAGAAAGAAATGGCAAACCACTCCAGTATCTTTATCAAGAAAACCCCAAGGTGCAGCTAGTTGGCACAATGAATAGAGAGCACCGGCTTTGGAGTCAGGAGGACCTGAGTTCAAATGTAGTCTCAGACACTTTATACTTCCTAGCTATGGGACCTTGAACACATCACTTAATCACATTCCCTCACTTCCTCCCCCTCCCCAAAAAAAACTTAAATAGTCAATGATAAAGAGTCAGATAGGACTGAAAAACGACATTATTCAACTAGCTGCTATTATTCGTATTCAAATACTCAAATATCTATTATGTGCAACGAATTGTAAAACAAAGGTAAGAGTCATTCTTTTTCTTAAGGAAGTAGTGACTTAATAAAGGAGATGAGGCATAACTACTATAAGGCAGTATAAGAAACCTACAAAGTGCTAGAGAAGTCCAGAAGAGAGAGAACAAGACTGACCAGGAAATACTTCATTTGTTCATTCAAAAAGTACAAATTGAGCTTACCTTGATGCATTTCATAATATCAGTCACTATATGGTAAAATAGAAAGGTGAATAACAGGCTCTGCTTTCATGGAGCTTAAAGTCTTGTAGGTGTTGAGGAGGAGGTAGCTTTTGCAAGAACTCGAAAAATGGCTAGATTTTGATGGGTGGAGAAGTAATGATATGACAGAAGAAGTGAGTATGAACATGGGAAAATGTTTGGGGGAAACCAAATACAGAGGTACCTTTATTTCACTGGGCTGAAGCATATGCTTAGAGAAATTATGGGAGGTGTACTGTCCTGGAAAAGTAGGTTGGAGTTCTACCAGGTGCTAAGGGGATTGCAGGAATTCAAATCTGTACTACTTTTTACCAAGTACTTTGATGAACTGGGACTTTTCATTGAGGAGCCTTCATAATCTGGCTGCAATTGCCTTTTTGGACTTACTGCATCATATTCCACTTCACAAAGCAAGGACCTGCCACAAAAGACTATTAATTGGTTTTCACTCTTATTCTGCTCTCTCCTACCTCTCTACATTTGGGTTTGCTTAAAATGGTACTTATTACTTTTCAAATGCTTACTGAATGATTGATTTTATGGGAGACATACAGTGCAAAGGCATGGGGATGGGACCTAGAATTTTATGTGTGAGAAAAAGCAAGACAAGTTTGTCTGAACCCTAATGTATGGGAAGAAAAGTAAAACAAGGCTAGAAAAACTGGGGCCAGTTTGTGAAGTACTTTAAATGCGAGGGGAGTTTACACGTTAATCTAGAGGCAACAGGGACTGAGATTTATTGAATAGGGGAGTGACATGATCAGGCCTGCACTATAGGAAAATCACTTTAGCACTTGTATAAAGGATGAATTAGAGGGGAGAAATGAGTTAGGAGATCAGTTAGAAAGGTATTACTAGAGCCCAGGCAAGAGATAATGAAGCCCCAAACTACAGTAATGGCCATGTGAATAGAGAGAAGGGGTCAAATGTGAGAGATGCTGGGATGTTAGAAACTTCAAGATTTGACAACTGGCATTTATTACTTTTAGAACTGGACCTTTCCTACCCATCACTATTTCATTCCAAATAGTCTAGGATTCAGCCACATTGATACTTGCTACTTCTTGCATATAACAGTTAATCTCCTGCCTCTGTGGCTTTATACTGACAGTTCCCCCAAGCTTGAAAGATTTTTCTTCTCAACTTTAAACTCTTAGAATGCCCAGTTTCCTTTAACACTCACCTAAAGAGCCACTTCCCCCAGGAGGCTTTTACTAATACCCTTCCCCTTTCCCCAATGCTAGTCACAGCCCTTATAAGGTTGCCTTCCATCTATTCTGTCACACACAAGTCAAGACATCATGCTCGTGATGTCATCTGTTCTCTTCAGGAATGAAGGACGAACAATGAGAACAATGTTGTAATGTTGTAGTCTAGACGTGTTTTCTCCCCCATTAGGATTTAAGTGCCTTGAGGTGAGGGACAGTTCTTCCATTTCTTTTGTAATAGGTACTGGCCAATAAATGGTCCAGCCCTTTGTGTATAAGTGTGAATTAGGCTCTGCCTAAAAGCAGTCCTCCTGTAGGCTTGGAGAGGCTGTATCTGAAAATATGGGATGGTATGTAATGGAGGACTCTGCCTTCCCCTTCAGAATACAAACCAGTATTTTGTGACTATTACTGTGACAATGAAAAGCCTTTTAATTGGCTGCTAAGCCAGAGCTGACTGTGCATGCAAAGGGCATGAATAGATGAAATCTTGTCATTCTTCCTGGAGGTGTTCAATTGAGGAGGAAGAAATTTTGCAAACCTGAGTAGAGCCAGGAGTGGTGATACAGAAATTATAAGGATCAGCAACTGGTTGGATATGGGATGATACAACTAAAATTATGGATGTGAGAGACAAGAGGGTGGTGCTCTCAACAGGAAGAAGGAAATTTGGAAGTTAATATTTGGTTGATATTCATACAATACTCAGGCTACTTCTTTGCTATCCCTCTTTTTAATAAGGCCCCTTTATGCTCTAATGTTCTTTCTTCTATGTGGTACTTATCACACATTGCCTAATACTACAGTTTTGTTTGGTTTTTTTATATGCTGTCTCCCTTGGTAATTCCATAAAGATAGCAGTGGCATCTCTTATCCTTCATAAGCGAAATTGCACAGTGACTTAGAATTAGTTGGTCCTTTGTAAATATCTGTTGAATGAATGATATAGTTGATATTCAGAATTATTCATAGGCTCAGATTTAGAGTTAGAAAGGACCTTGGCAGCCATCTCATATGACCCTTCATTTTACAGATAAGGAAACTGAGGTACATAGCAATGACTTGCCAGGGTCACAGAGGCAGTAAATGAGAACTGAGATTAAAATCCATATCCTGTGATTGCAATAAAACTCTTTCCATTCTACTCCAATATGTTCATCTTAAGCCACCAAGTAACTGATTATTAATTAGAAGAATGCTACCAGCAAAAATAAAATCTACTCATTTGCTAATGAATTTTGCCTGCTATTACTGCCTCTACTGAGCCAATAGTAATCACGTAAAATAAATTCTGCATCCCACCTTGTTTTCCAGGCATGCATGTCCTTGATCATCTCTTATTCTACCTCTAATTGGGCAAGTTATTTCTGGCAATAACAATGGATAGAGTACTGGGCCTGGAGTCAGGAAGACCAAAGTTCAAATCTGACTTCAGACACTCACTAACTCTGTGACCCTGGGCAAGTCACTTAATCCTTGGTTGCCTCAGTTTTCTCAGCTGTAAAATGGGGATAATAGTAGCACCTGTGTTCAAGGTTGTTGTGAGGGTCAAATGAGATAAAATACTGTAAAGTACTTAGCACAGTTTCTGATACATAGTAAGTACTTTATAAATGTTAATTATCATTATGGTCAACACCTACTCATTGTGTTCTCCTTCATCCTAGTTCAGAATAGTATCTCAGTCTTCTGGTTTTCCTTTGATGCCACCCAGTCTGTGAAGCTTTCCCTTCATCCTTCCTCAAATAAGGATAACAAATGATAACAAATACAGGAGGTTTCAGTGTCAAGTCAGATGGGAAGACCCCAAGATCCTTAGAGTGCAACAGCAAAGCAAATCTTAATGTATCTTCAATGTTATTTCCACTGATAAAACCATGTCCATTTCCAGTGCTGGACATTTGATAGCACCAAGGACTTCAGTGGTAGGAAATTCTATTTTTTCTGGCTCTTTACTAGTTGTGGCTGCTGAGAAGGGGAGAGCTGCACCTCTACAAAAGCACCTTCCAGGTTGTACTTCCACAAGACCAAATGCCCTGGATGGCTCTGAGGCCTGAGTCTGGAGGACTCTGTGAGAATAAGGAAACAGAGTGACCAAGAGGAAATCCTGAGCTATGAACCAAGAGATCTGGATTCTATTCCCTATGGTTTTATCTGAGGTACATCACCTTTCTAGCTATCAGCTTCCTTTCTTATAAAATAAATGAACTGGATATGATTCAGTTCAGTTCAACAAATATTTATTCAGAACCTACTCCATGTAAAGTACTAGTACTAAGCACTGAGGATTGCATAGAGTCATCACAGAGGATACCCACAGAGCTTCCCTTCCTAATTCTAGCTGCCCACCTGCACTAGCCCAGAGCTTGGGTGTTTGGGGGATGATGAACCCCATGGCTGGTTTTGGCTGGTCATGTGCATGTTCTATACATGATTTATACTATACATTGAGTGCCTTTCTACTTCCTTCTTTTGGGAAGATTTTAGACATGAGGCAAAACCAAAGCTTTAAGTAAATTGTCTCCAGGGCACTGGGGTGGAAGCATAATGAGCCAAAGAATGTGAGAAAAGGAAGCCTAATCCCTTTCATTAGAGGCCAAGATCCCCCAGGACTGAACCTGGCCAGGATCATGTGCCCAGCCAGGTCCAGCACAGAGGGGCCCCTGAGTGGAGCTGAAAAAGAAAAATTGCACCAGCTTCTGAGGGCTTGGCTGAGGGGGGTGGTTGTTTTTAGAATCATAAGATGCCTTTAAGATTTAACATTCCATGAATCTAGAAGGTACAATTTTGCAGTGGAATGATCAGGGAAGGAGTCATGAAACAGGTGACTAGAACTGGCAAATATGATGAAAATAGAGGAACCAGTACAATACTGCTCGCTCATATAAGTACTCCAGAAAATATCATGGAAGAACTTTCTTTCCAGCCAATGTCAGTTCAAAGAAATAGCCAAAATCCTGAGGGACTTCGGGAGGGGGTTTAGCCAGAAAAGCCCATATAGAAGCATTCCGGCTGTGGACTGAGGCTAGGGCCTGTGTACCTGTGTGTCCAAGATAAGAAGGACAAATTAGAAGGGAGCCTGCAGTTACTATGTAACTGTGTCACTGTGACCCTGAAGCAGAGGCTAGGGCCTGCACTGGTCTACTTTGTCTTCAACCAGGCATGAGCCTATAACTATGTTGCCCAGGCCTTGAACTGGGGTAAGAAGCTTTTAAAGGTAAGGCCGTTGAGGACAAAAATCAGATTATAGCCTAGATCAGATCACTTAGGGTATTGAAAATTTTCATCTCACTGATCTTAGTCATCCCTGAGCCCTTTGAAGGACACAGAATTCAAGGCAAACAGAATTAAATGACTTACCCAGGTTCGCACAGCTAGTAAGTGTCGAAGACCAGATTTGAACTCAGGAAAATGAATTTTCCTGACTCCAGGTGTAGCATGCTATCCACTGTGCCATCTAGCTGCCCATTGAAATAGTTACCAAAATGTATATATTTTTAAATTCATCCCTTCTCTCTCTTACCATTTATTTATTTTGGAAAAAGGGGGCAAGAGACAAAGAAAAGGACAGGTATAAAAGCATATGATGAAGGTAAATGCACAATTAATAATCATAACCACAAAAGAGGTGACTGAAGAATGTATAGTATCTAAAAAGGCAAAAAAGAGGAAAAGGGAGAAGGAGACATCTTAAACATATGGAATGAAACAGGGAAAGTTACAGATGTAGCGAAGTGAAAGATGTTTAGAGGACAGTAAGTAATTTGGTTTGGCTTAGAGTGTAGTTTGCATGTCAGGGAGTAATGTGAGATAAAGCTAGACATGTATAATGCAGTCTGATTGCAGAGGACCTTAAATGCTAAACTAAGAAATTTGGATTTATGCAGTGAGCAATGGGAAGCCTTTGGAAGTTTTAGAGGTCATCAGACCTATATATTATGTAAATTAAGCTAACAAAAGCATGTAGAACAGAGTAGAAGGAGGCATAAAAGGGAGACAAGGACACTACTCTTGTAGCACAGTTTCAATGGTTCTTGTAAGTTATAATCAGGGAGTGAACTAAGGTGGTAACAGAAGAAATCAAAAGGAGGAATTGATGAAAAAGGCTTTTGGAAGACTTGATAAGTGACTGGATCTGTTGAGCAGTGAGGAAGAAAAAAGTCACTTTGAGAAGATGTAATGGAAGGATAAGAAAAAGTAAGGTAGGGACACTGGAGAAATAAGACTGAGGAATGGGCATGTGTGGGACCCTGTACAGAGGGTGATCAAATAAGAGAGCATTTTCCTAGGTGACCTACAGCTCAGAATCAAAGGGATTTGGGAGCCACAAGGTAGTAGATTATCCCACTTTTCACAAAAGGAAAGAAAATGCTGATTCTTCAGTCTGTGAGAAAGAGGTGAAAAGAGGTGTATGGTGTGGTGTGCTGTGTGTGTGTGTGTGTGTGTGTGTGTGTGTGTGGGACATGAGGTGGACAGGACCAAGGGGAGAAGTCCAATCCTTGGTCTTGTCTAATAATAATAGTAGCTAACATTTATTTAGTGCCTACTGTGTGCAGATACTGTGCTAAGCACTTTACAAGTATTATCTCATTCAATCCCCACAATAACCCTGGGAGGGTTTTGACCATGAAGAAATTAAAGAGGAATAACAGGCTTGGAGGGAAGCTGATGTTTTAAACATACTGTGTTTGATGTATGGGAAGTAGGCATTTGCAAATTGGAGTTTGGATCTAGGAAGAGAAGTAGGGGCTGGAGAATCAATCATCCACACAGATGGGGCCATTGAGGTCATGGGAGTGGGAAAGGTTACCTTAGGAGAGAATATAAAGAGAGAAGAAAAACCAGGGAAGGTGACAGGAAAGAACTGATCAGCAAAGCAAGAGGAAAATTAAGAAAGTGCACTGTCATGACAGTCAAAGAAAGTATGTGTATCAAGAAGGGATAATCAGCGGACAGTGTCTCATGTGGCAGAGAGACTGAAGAGGATAAGGACTAAGAATAAGCCTTTGGGTTTGTTGAGCAAGTCACTAGTGACTTAAAAGAACAATTTTTATAGAGTAGTTGGAATGGAAACCAGATTGTAAAAGATTAAAAAATTAGTAGAGAGATGAGGCATAGTGGAAATGGCCCTGGATTTGGGCTCAAGTCCCAGCCTCATCATTTGTTGGCCTTGTTACCAGTCATATACCCTCTCCAGGCCTGTTTCCTCATCTATAAAATGGATTGCTGTAACTAAAGCGATTCATAAACCTTTAAGTCCCATATAAAAATGATTGTTGAGGAAGTGGATTATAATGAGGGGCTGGTGTATGTACAGACCCCATCAGTTTGTTCAGCTGTTGTAACCTTTCCACATGGACGTGGTTGCAGAGGAGAAAGGCCCATGAGTTAAAATCTCATTAAAGGAATATAAATTACTTTTACTAGGAATTTGGTGGTGAAAGGATGAGATGGGATTGTAACTTGATGAGTATGCAGGTGCAAAGAACAAATGGTTTAGGTTTGAGATCTGAATATAGGATCATAGATACAGGCAGTTAGAGCCTTAGACAGTCAGGGAGACCTGGGTTCAAATACTGTCTTAGACACTTACTTGCTGTGTAACTCTGAACAAGTCACTTAATCATTCTCAGCCTCAGTTTCCTCATCCACACAATGGGCATAATAATAACATGTACCTTCCAGAACTGTTATGAGGATCAAAGGAAATAATATTAGTGAAACATTTTTCAAACCTTAAAGTGCAATATAAATGCTGACTATTGTTATATTCCAATGCCCTAATTTTATATATAAGGAAACAGAGACTCAGGAAGATTATGTGACTTACCCAGAATCAGAGGCAGGTAGCATTAGAGACAGAATCTGAACCCACGCCCGCTGAGGTGTCAGCATTCTTTCCACCATATCCCTGTTTGTGAGCAGAGGAGGGGAGGTGTCAATAGAGTAAGACTGAAAATGCAGGGAGACTAGTGAATCAGAAAGTCCTGGGTAACAAGATAAAAACACAGTAGTCACAAGCTGACCTCCCTCTTGTGATGGAACTATGTACCGCACCCCTGCTCCAAAGAGGGAATCCAATGGTCCCATTCATGGCAACACACAGGAAAAGTCAACCTTGGTAGATGATATGGATGGCATGTGGGACTTGGGGAAAAGTCAGAAGATGAGATGCTTACTTACTTTGAGAAGAGCAAGCTACTTTACCTCTAATAGGAAGGACTTCTTGTTATAATAGAACAGGACTTTCAGAGGGCACAACAGAAGCATAAGAAAAAAAGTAGGGTAGGAACACTGGAGAGATGAGATTGAGGAATGGGCATATGTGGGACCAGGTACAGAAGGATAGTCAGGAGAGGGAACATTTGCCTAGGTGATCTACAGCCCAGAATCAAAGGGATTGGGGAGCCACAGGGTAGTAGATTATCCCATCTTTCACAATAGGAAACATAGTTTTGTCAGAGAAATGGAAATAATATTTGCATACCTACTTCACAGTATTGCTGTGAGAAGACTTCCTGGCAAACCTTAAAGGACTATAGAAACAGGAATTGTTATGGTCAACAAGACTTCTAATGCAGAATGGTCAAATGCTTCTGTGTCTCCTGTGTCTCTTGATGAATTAAGTTGAGGGAGGGATCATCTTTTTTTTTTTTAATTGGATCCCTGAAGTATTGGAACTCCATGAAAGTCCAGCTCTGAAAGGACTAGGCAGATGGTAATGGAGTATATCATCTGAAGAACAGCTTATCTAAGTGAGGTGGGGGGTGGAATGGGAGAAGGGGGAGGAACTAAGAATTTATATAGTACCAACAATGTGCCAGGAACCCTGTGAGATAAGTGTGATTATCCCTACTTTATAGTTGAGGAAACTGGGGCAAACAGGGGTTAAATGACTTGCCTATTTTTTTTTTTCATTTTAGTAGTCTCCTATGCCCAGGGCACCACCACTAGGCATTACCTACCTCCCAGTGTTGTTGTGAGGATCAAGTGCTTAACATAGTTCCTGACACACAGTAAGCACTACATAAATGTTAGCTATTATTATTAGTTATTATTATAAGGCAAGACCAAAGATCGGACTTCTCCCCTTGGTCCTGTCCACTTCAGCACCCCCGGCACCACCACCCCATTCCCTACCCCCATACCACCACCACACACCTCTTTCCACCTTTCTCAGAGAATGATTAATCAGCATTACCTTTTCTATTGTGAAAGACGGGGCAACCTATTACCCTGTGGCTTCCAAATTCCTTTGATTCTGAACTGTAGACTGCCTAGGCAAATGCTCCCTTCTCTGACCTCCCCTCAGTATAGGGTCCCACATATGCCCATTCTTGTCTCATCTCTCCAGAGTCTCTGCTCTACTTTTTCTTACCCTTCCACTGTGCCCTCTGGAAATCTATTCTATTATTAACAAAAAGTCCTTCCTGTTACACTTGCACAGCCCCTTTCCAAATATATACATATATGTGTGTACATGTATGTATGTATATGCACAACATATGTATTCATGTATATAATTGCTTTTAACCATATTTGTGAAATAACATCATGCCTGTCACTTGGTGCCATAATGAGAATTACTAGATGAGTCGACTTGGTTTCTTGTAGAAATTTTTACTGAAATAATCCATCTGTCAATATTTATTGAGATAGGCATTGGTGCAATGGGTTGACCATTGATTCCAAAATATTTTGATGTAACAATGTGTTATGTATTTGTAACATGTCTCAGTGTAATATGTTTATGACTTGCATGATATATTAATTTGATACATTTTGATAAATGTTATATATATTATGATAAAAGTTAATGATAGTGAATTAACCACGGAAAGTTCCCTCCCTTCATGTGCGCTCCCTGAAGGCAGTCACTTCTTCCTCTGTCTCGGACTCCGCATGCGGGCACACAGTAGGGCTCAACGTTGGCTGCAGTGCGGTGCCAGGGCTTGCGCAGCCCCGGGTTACCATCTCCAGGGACCCGTGCTAACTTTTGTTTATTGTTCATTGTGTCAGACTCTTCGTGGAGCGCTTTTGAGGTTTCTTTTGTCCAAGATCCTGGAGCAGACCGAGGCAAACAGGGTTAAGGGACCTGCCCAGGGCCACACAGCTAGGAAGTGTCAGAGGTCGCATTTGAACTCCTGACTCTGCACTACGGCGCCACCTAGCGGAACCCGGTAACTTACACATTGTCCAACCCAGGGACAAATTGTTAAATAATCACGAATAAAACAAGGGAGGGGAGGCGTTTTGTAAAGCTTAATCAAAGTGCTACAGAAATGACAAGAAGCCGTTTTCCTGAGGGAAATTTACGTGCTGTAAAAGCGTAGCTCACTCCGGATGCCAGAGGATTCCTGCCCCAACAGGACGCAGTCCCATAGACAAAGCCCAGCCCTTCCCTGCCCACTCGCGGTGCCGGGGCGCCCCCACTAGGCCGGCCGAAGGGCTGCCTCCCCGGGCCCCGCCTCCTGGGCGCACCGCTCATTGGCCCGGGAGGAGAGGAGGCCGGGAGAGTGGGGTACGGAGAGGCGGGGCTGACGTCAATTGACGGTGCCGAGCGCGCTCCGAAGCGCTAGTAGCCACGCCCCCTCCTTCCCAGCCGGAGAACGCCGAAGGGGGCGGCCCGAGTAAACTTTGTATTCGAGCTGTGATTCGTCCACGCCCCGCTTTCACGTTGGCGTGGTGACGTCAGCTCCTGGGAGGGAAGGTTTGGCGGGAAAGGCGGGAAACGGAGCTATCGGGAGGAGGGCAGGTAATCAGGTAAAGTAAGAGCTGCGGCGCCGCCCTCACTCCCTCGCCTGCTGTCCGTGTCCCCCGCTCCTCTCAGCCCCACCCTCGGCCTCCTCGCCGCTTCTTTTTCTTTTCCCCAGGTCTCGGAGTCAGGACTCAGGCCCCGAATGAAGCCGGGAGCCGAGGATGGGGAGGTGGGGCCCGGCGGGCGGGGGGAGGAGCGATCAGGGTTCCCCTCCCCCACCAGCGGCTTGTTTCCCCCCAGGCCGACCCCTGGGCCCTGTACCCTTGATCCAGGTGTTTCCGGGTCTGGCCCGTCCAGGGAAAGTAAGAGCAGCTGGGCGCTTTGGCCGCCGCGTCTCCTCGGAGCTTCCCCGAGACCCCGCGAGGCAAGTAACGCCTAAGGCCATTCTCCAAGGGGGGCCCGGGCCCGGAGAGGCGAAGGGGAAGCGTCCCGGTGATCGGCCGGCTCGCGAGGGTCCGAGCTGGGTTTGGAGCCGGAGGCCCCCCGCTCACGGCCCAGAGACCCCAGCCCTCGACTGAGGGGCGCCCCCAAACGCCCCTCGCTGCTCCGTGTGAATCAGGAGAGAGGCCGCCTGGTGTGGGGGTGCCGAGCCTGTGAAGGTAGATGGGGGGATTACCGCTTTGTTTCAGTGTGGTCGGTTTTCGTTGTGACCGTGTGCATTGTACGTTATGCATTTCTTACTCTGTAAAGGGGGACCCGCAAGCTTCACCCGGCCCCCCAAGGGGTCTGGGGCACAAAAAGGGTCCAGAACGCCCCTTGGGTCTGGTGGAAAGAGCACGGACCTTAAGGCAGACTCCGGACCGGGGTCGGGTCCTCTTCCTGCCGTGGGCCAGCTATCCTGCTCTGCTGGGCAGGACAAAGGACGTAGAGTGGGAAGGGGAGACCCGGGCTGCAGCCTGCACCCACCCCCACCCCTTGCTGACAACTCAGTGTTGTTAAGGAAGGCGCCAGAGTCTCCTCTTTTCTGTGAGGTTTAATAGTGTGGGCACTAACTTGGTATTTATTGTGAAGATCAAACTTAAGACATGAAAATGCGAGCTATCAGAATATCAGCTGCCTGGTGTCCTGGGAAAAGTACTGGGCACCTCTAGAGAAATGCAGATTAAATGCCAGCAGCCTGGCAAAGCTGATTTTTATTTTTTAAGTAGAAAGCAAAGAGACAGATTAGTGTTCTGATGCTGGAGCTGTGAATGGATCCAGACGTTCTGTAAAGCAGGTCGGAACGTGGCCTTATAAACGACACTATGTATAGGTAGGCAGCTAGGTGGAGCCGGCAATAGAGCACTGGGCTTGAAATCGGGAAACCCGAGTTCAGTTTGGTCTTTGACATTTGCTGCCTCTGGGACCCCGGACATGTCGGTCTCTGTACCCGAAGAATAAGGATGATAATGTACCTACTTCTCAGGGTTGTTGGGAGGTTCAGATGAGATAATAATTGCTGCACACAGCAAACACTAATAAATGTTAGCTATTGTTACTACTACTGCTACTGGGCCTGTACCCCACATTTCCTTATGGCTAAACAAATTATGGTGTAAGGATATTATACTGTAATGAAATCGTTTCAGAGAAAAATGGAAAGACCTCTCTGATCTGATTTAGAGTGAGGTGCAGAGTGAGAGCAGAAGTAGGAGAGCCATTTATACAGTACTTTGAAAGGCTTTAGAACACTGATCAATGATACACTGAGTCCAATAAACTGAAGATGAAAACACCCCTACCCCCTTCTAGAAGGGTGATGGGCTTAAAATACAGAATGAAACAGATTTTTGGACTTGGGCAATGTGGAAATTTCTTGTGCTGGACTAGATATATTTACTACAAAGTTTTTAGAGAATTGTACAGTAAGGCAGGTGGAGTGGTAAAGAAAGATAACGTTATTTTTAGAAATAATTGGGGAGAGCACAGGATTTGGGATCCGAGAAGCTGCATTGAATTCCTTCTCAGTACCTGTGTAACTTTCAGAAAGTTATATCTCTAAACCTCAGTTTTGCTCATCTGTAAAGTGAGGGGGTTGGGTGAAATTATCTCTTGAGGTCTTTTTTAATCTCCAGGTCCAATTATGCTAAGTCATTTCACCTCTCTGATGTTCAGTTTCTTTATCTGGGGTGAGACCTCAAGGAGTTGTGAGGAAAGTACTTTGTAAACTGTTACATAAATATGAGCCATCATATTTATTATTATATAATGGAAGGCATACTTTAATGTATTCATTGGGTTTCAGATTTCAAAAAATGACAGAAGAGACAGATTTCACTGAGCAAGACTCTGATGGAGGTAGTGATGAGATGGTACTAACTCCGGCAGAACTTATTGGAAATCTGGAGCAGGTAAGCATCCCAAAGAGATCCCTGCACTAAACCTCAGTTTTATTACATACTCTATTTGTAGAGATAACAGGAACAGAATCAAGGCTAATCTCACGAGCACAGGGACCCAAGGTGTGCTCTAATATCTAACAAAATCTTTCAACTCCCCATTGCCCCACTAAAGGAAGTCTTACTCCCTACTGAGGGTAATAGTGGGGAACACCTTTGTTAAAGAGAAGCAGAGGCCTAGTGTGTTTTGTTATTCGGTAAGTGCAGAAGCAGAGTTGTAGAGAACTTAAGAGCTCCTAAACCTTGGCCTTCAACCATCCAGCTTGCAGGTCTGTAGGCCAAATTTATTCAGCTCACCTGAGTTTTTTATCAAAAACTTTTTCCTGATTACCTAGCATACAGAAACTAATAGGGTAGTGGGATCTAGCTATTCAGTTACTGTTTATCTGACTGCTATCAAGCATCAAGCTACCAGGCTTGTATTGATTAGTAATTGTAAAGCACTTAGGCAGAATATGCACATGGATTTCTGATTATATGGCCTACTCTTGGAAAAACGTGGTCATCTTTTAACATCTATCATTCTTTTTTGGTATCTGTTGTGGCTTGCTAGAGAGAACTGGGAATAGGAAAACAGTGCCAAATTGTCTTTTTTTCTTTAAAAGAATATTGGCAGTCTTTTGTTTCCTCTCATATGTTTCCCATAAGCTCTTTTCCCCACTGTTCTTCTTTTGGAACTATTTCTGTGCCTCTTCCTCTTACCTTTTTAAAAAATTCATCCTACTGCCTTCTTTATCACATGACCCTCTCCTGAACATTCACTTTTTTCCTCTTCAGTGTCCTTTATCCCTTCCTAATCTTTTTCTCACTATAAACCTAATCATAACTAGTATATCTCTACTCCTATAATTTTATCGTTTATGATTCCATTTGGTTCCCATACCTTTGTCTTCAGCTCCAGCCTCTCTTCTGATCCACATTTCCTTCTCTGGGACCTTAAAGTCATCATGTCCAATTAGCCTTGCCTCCTTCCTCCAAAATGTGCAGTTCTTGCTCTACTGAGTTCTCTTAGTGATACTATACTACCTGTCACCTGAAATCTATCTTCAGTGCCTTTTCCTTTGACATCTGTGCTAAGTTAGTTAGGGAATCCTGTTAATTCTGCCTCTGAAATGTCTCTAGCAAGTTGCCATTACTATAATTTAGACCCTCATTCCTTGTCTTACTATGTCAAAGCAATAAAAAGAGCACTTGCACTGGAGTCAGAAGGTTCAAATCCATCTTTAACATCTATTACATACCTGTGACCTTGGACAATTCACACAACCTTCCTGGGCCCTAGTTCTCTTAATGTATGTAAGTTTGCCTCCAAGGTTCCTTCCAGCTCTAGAGCTATGATCCTATGAACTGGTAGCCTGATTTCCAGTCCATTTTTCAACTGCTTCCACATTATCTTAATGTGCAGGTCTAGTCACATCATTCCCTTTTTCAAAGGATTCCAGTGGCTCTCCATTGCATTCCAACTAAAATTCATTCTCCTTAGCTTGGTATTCAGGTCTTTCTGTAATCTGACTCTCTTTCCAACCATGTCTTATTATTTCCCTCTACTATCAGTCCTTACCATCTCCCATATGCATTCTACACTTGACCAACTCTTTCCTTTTATCTTTGCTGTTCCTAAGCCCAGAATAATAACATTGTTCTACTTCCCTCATCCTATTTCTCTAGTTAAAAGCCTTCTATCCATTAAAACTTAACTTAAATACCATCTCTTTCATATAACTTTCTCTTGTTCTTACCCTCCAACCCCCAAGCAGACACGATCTTCTCTTAGTGTTTTATTTTCCTCGTACGATTGCACATTTCATTGGCAGAGATTTAGGTCTTATTTGGCTTTGTTTTTCTCTTCATGTCTATCATACTGCATTGATATTCAGAGATCTGACTTTATCAATGTAAATTGATATCCACTAAATCAGATTCAACTTTTGCCATCTTACCAGTTATCATTTCCTGGTAAAGTTTTCTGGTAATGAGCCTCATTCACCCATACATTGGGCTATCATTAAAATCTGTGAAGCTTGATTCAAGCTTCCAAATCTTGTGGCATACTCAGTAGCATAGTTTTCAAGAATCCAGGGTAATTTGTAGCCATGGTGAAGCAAGGAAGTGGGACTTATAGTTGAAGTTGCATATGATAGAGCCTTCAGTAAATGTTTGTTGAATTGAATGAAAAAAAAACTCTTTAAGAAACACTATTTAAAAATCACTTTTCTTTTTATTCTATACTTGAATGTATCGTCCTAGACAATAAGCTATTTTTAGATAAATATCATCTTTTTGCTTAATTTGATAAATTTGTAATACTATTATAGACCACCACAAGTACTTGATAAATTCTTAGGGAGTATTGATAAGCATTTATGTACATAATGTTTATTAATGGTATTCATTAGAAGATTAGGAATCCAATTAAGAAAAAGGCAAGAAATTGGGTCTATTCTTCATATAATCCACAAGCTAAATAAAATTTTAATTATTCCTTGTAATAGAAAAATCCATATAGATATTCATAGTCAACTGTGGATGGTCAGGTATATGAATGTAGACCAACCATGCTAAATGTCTCTTAGGCCAGAATTAAGACTTCTGTCTTAGTGAATGAATGAGCATATTTGCGGGGTGAAGTTTCCAGTGTGATCCCTGTCACATTCTTAGGCCTTTAAAATATTATTTAACTTTTCATTCTGTTTTCTTACAAGTAAAGTCTGCTAATAATAGCCATTTCCTATTCATATCGTAAGGATATTGAGGAAGATAAATGAAAAGGTTGTTTCTAAAATTCTTTGAAATTTATGGATGGAAAGATGTGTAAATGCTCAAACTGTTAAATATCAACTATGATAACAAGAGTAATACCACCACTTCATGATAGGACATGCCAGCTTATAAGAAAATGTTACCAGTACATAAATATCTAGAGATACAAGTTTTGTCACTATTACTTGGTGAGAGGTAGTACCTTGAACATCAGGTGGCATTACTGTCAGAGTAAAAGGTGATGTATTTTTGAAGTAAATTGTCATTGTTGTGTATGCCAAATGTGAAATCTGTGAACCCAGCTTACAAGCCAAAGCCACGAGAAAAAGTAAAATCTATCCAAGCATTCTTTGAATATAGTTTTTTCTTCATAGTATATCCAATAATTTCAACTGCTAGAAAAATAATAGTTTTCTTGTATAAGAAAACTATGATTTTCATGGTGTCAGGGCTTATACACAGCTTCAAAGTTGCTTGTAATCCTTTGTGACTGTCACAGTGACTCTCTTCATGAGTACTAACGTTATGGTGCTTTCTTCCATAGGCCTGGCTAAATGAAAAATTTTCCCCTGAGCTACTAGAGAACAAGTGTGAAATTGTAGAATGTGTCATGGAGCAGCTGGATCATATGGTAAGAGCTTCCAGTTTCAGGATGTAGAAGAGGAGAAAGCAAGATGGGTTTGGTTAGTATAATTAACCTTGACTGGAGTTACTTTCAGAATATCTTTGGCAAAAGGGCAGGATAACATCAAAGATCTGATATTTAGCTATTTCCAAACTAGTGTTTATGTCCTTCCAGTTCTGTCCCTGTTTCCTCTGTCATCATCTTTAAGATTATTTGTTTGGGAATATCTGCCATTGTCAATTATTAGAAGTATGTCTCATTTCCTTCTGATGATGCCAGGGTTTCAGAATTTGTAAAATTAGATTCAGTCCCAAAGCAAATGCAGACTTGAGGCATTTGCAGCCTTCTGATTCTCTGCCTGAAAAAAGCTTCCTGTGTCCTAGAATGCAGAAGTGTTTTAAATACAATACTATTTTTCTTTGTAGACTACAAGTAGCCAAAGATATCTTTACACTTAGTAGCTAGGATGTTTTAATTTAGAATTTGTTCTTCAATAGGAAAAGAATCTCAGAAGAGCAAAGAAGGGTGATTTGAAGGTTAGCATCCACCATATGGAGGTAGAAAGAATCCGTTATGTCCTCAGCAGCTACTTGCGGTGTCGACTGATGAAGGTTAGACATTAAGATATCTTCTTTAAGTCAATTTTTGGTATAGCAAGCGTCCATAAAAAGTACTTTGTAGTCTGTGAAAATCCTCAGGAGCAGAAAGTGCTGTTGATGGGGGGAAAAAATTCAGGTTTTCTAGGAAGTAAGGATTCGAAGATAAAGATTTTTATGAAGAAAGTAGACTAGAAGGTGATAATTATTTGCACTAAAGGAAAGGGGCGTGGGTTTGATTTATTTAAGTAGAGGAGAAGCAGGTTGGAAAAATTAAATGGGATTTACCATACAATAGAGATCAAGTAGACCATGACATAGTTTTGACTAGAGAATTGAACATATCAGATAAAATAAGAAATGTCTAATAGCATAGTCAATCTTCTGAGCCCTCTGGTCATCTAGATTATGTTAATGCCAACAAAAATAAATAAAACACTTTAAGAAGATTCTGATGTTACCAGTTATCCCTCTCAGTGACCAAAAAAGCTTTCAGGTGTTACAAGCATATATGTAGTTTATTGAAGGTTAATGTTGGACATTTTATTTCTGATAGACATGATAAATTGAGCTATGTCTGTCTTTGAAAAGAGGTTATTTGATATTGAATGTTTGGTGAATAATAACTTTTCTTCTCCATGGCAGATAGAGAAGTTTTTCCCTCATGTCCTTGAAAAGGAAAAGACACGTTCTAAAGGAGAACCTTCCATTCTCTCTCCAGAAGAATTTGCCTTTGCCAAAGAGTGAGTGACCAGTAAGTCATATGATCTCAGAGTTGGAAGGAATTTTGGAAGTCATCTAGTCTAACCCTTACCCAATATGTGTCCTGATTAAAACATACGGACAGATGGTCTTCCAGATTGTACTTGAAGAGATGCCTTCATTGATGAGAAAATTCACAGTGGTTAGGCTACTAGTAGACTCATTACTTTACCAGGTCAACCCATTCTATTTTTGAAGTTTTTTTCTTCTATTGAATTGAAATCTACCTCCCTTTAACTTTTACCCATTGGTTCTGGTAATTTACCCTGTAAACTGAGCAGAACAAGTTCAATTCCTCTTTCACAGGGCAGCCTTTCAGATATTTGAATATTTCAGATATTCAGAAATTTGATTTGAATCATGTCCCCAAATAGGTCATCTCTTCTCCATCTTCCAGTCCTCATAGATTCTGTGTGCTTATAGTACTCCCTCTATGGGTGTAGAATCTCAAGGATGGAAAGGACCTCAGAGGCCAGCTAACTGGACCCTTTTCTGAAAAATATCCCCTTTACATTATACTTGACATGTGACCTCCACTGAGGGGCAACTCAACTACTTCCCAAGGTAGCCTATGCCACGTTTGGATAGATACAATAGTTGGGAAGTTTTTCCTTACATTAAGCCTGAATTGGTATCTGAAATTTGTTAGCTTTTAGTTCTGCCTGTTATAACCAAGCATATTAAGACTGTTTTTCTTTCCATTTGACATCTCTTTAAGTAATTAAAGGTAGTTCTCATGTCCACCCTAAGTCTTCTCCAGGCTAAAAGTATTAACTTAAAGAACTAGCAGTAGAATTTAGCTTTATAGAGGCAGTTGATGGTTCAGTGGATAGAGCAGTAGGCCTACATTCAGCAAGACCTCAGTTCAGATGTGGCCTCAGACACTTAACTATGTGTGACTCTGGGTAAGTCACTTACTCTCTTATTCTGTAAAATGGAGATAACAATAGTGCTTATTACCTCCCAGCATGATTATGGGGATCAAATGTGATAACATTTGTAAAAAGCGCTTAGCATAGTGCCTAACACATAGTTGCCTTTATAGAAATGTTTATTCTCTTCTCTATAGTTTAAAAACTATTTCCTGAAGATTTTGCCCTCCCCTTGTCTGTCACTATTACTATCGATACAGGAGGCTATACAGTGTGGAGTACCATTTTCTATTTCTTATGTTTCATAGGTTTCTATGGCCAAAGAATATATTATCCTGTTTCCAGCATACTGGTAGAAAGCCTTTACATACTTAGTTAGTCTTGTCCTTGGG
Organism: Potorous gilbertii; assembly: GCA_028658325.1. Taxonomy (NCBI): domain Eukaryota; kingdom Metazoa; phylum Chordata; class Mammalia; order Diprotodontia; family Potoroidae; genus Potorous; species Potorous gilbertii. The sequence continues at coordinate 198,898,569 of CM053769.1, forward strand.
CAACAGACATAATCTATTGCCAGCTCTGCACCTGAAACTTTTCATTGTGGTAGAACTTATCAAAATTTGACTGTTCTGGCATAACTTTTGAGAACCTACTGTCCCCTCCACCTTCTTTTTTTCCTTGTCCTTTTTTTCTGTTGAGATTGGCTCTCCCACACTCCATGACTACTTATGGACCTGGTCCCACTACCGGATTCATATGGAAGATTGACCTCTGTTTCCAGCCTAGGAATCTGGGTTGGTTTGCCTCTTCTTAGGCAAACTAGAGGCCAGTTGTTCCCAGGGGCTTCACACATTGGTACCAGACTAAGTGCAGGTATCCAATTGGCTCCCTGTCACAAGTGATCCATCAGCCTCAGCCTCCCCAGGAGCATATACCACCACAATTAGCCCTCATACATATCATGAGGGATTTGTGGAGTATTTTGTTGCTTTATCTCCTGAAATTTGGTGCTCAGAGCTGTGTACAATATTCTAAATGTAGTCTGAACAAAAAAGATTAGACTGAACCTATCAACTCCCTTCTTCTAGAAACTAATAATTCATATACCTGGTAAGCTTTGCTCCCACCAATTTTGTGAAATAAGTACTTTTATGAAAGCAACCTAAGATTAAGTCAGTCACCTTTTTAATCATCCTATAATACATTTGTCTATTAAAACCCAGACTTGGTAGAGAGGAGTTTAAAAAATTAACTGCTTTTTAGCCAGCTCTCCCCCATCTTGTACTGTTGATATTTTGAGCTCCAGTCCCAGACTTCATATTTATCTCATTAAATTGCATATTATTAATTTGATTCTCCATTCCAACCTACCAAAATCTTTTTGGACCTCAAGTCTATCATCTAGTATATTACTTCAAATTTCAAGTTATTTATACATTTGTTACACATGCCATTTATGTCTCCATGCAAGTTACTGGTCAGAATATGAACAGAACCAGACTGAAAACATAGGTTATCATTGCCCCTTTGGTCATTTACATACTTGAGGTCAAATCTGTTAACCTGTTTCACATCCAAGTAATTGTTCTATAATCAAGTTTAACGCTACACATAAGGATATTGTGAATATATATATATATATATATATACATATATTGAATGCTTTGTTGAAATTCAGATATACAGTGAGTATAACATTTGTTTAATCTACCAGTCAAATGATGAGGTCAGAAAAGAAAATGTATGACTTCTTTTTGAGGATGTTAGCAAGCATATATTAAAGTACTCAGTGATAGGCATGATGCTAAATCCTGGGGACACAAAGAAAGGCAAAAACACATTCCCTGCCCTCAAGGAGTGTACATTTTAATGGGAGAGACAACATGCCAACAAGCTTATACATTAAAGAGAAATATATATACATACATATATTTTGCAAATATTGAGGAGTCCACACTAATTGGTAGTGATCAGTTTTCCTTAAATCCTCATAACCCTCCCCTTTACTGCTGGAATTTCACCAGATATGAATTCTAACTCACATTTCTGTAGTTTGAAATACAGTTGCATTCCATCTTTTGCGACACCTCTCCTGTTTTCCACATTTTCTCAGAAGTCATTGACAAGAGTTTAGCAATTAGATGTACAAGTTCTTTGGATATTCTAGGATACATTGCAGTTTATCTTGGCCAAATGACCTGAACTTGCTAAAGGTAGGTGCTCTCATCATTTTCCTCAGTCCTAAGATTCATTTTCTCATTGGCCTTTTAAATTTTGTCCTTCCTGTTCTAAGAATCATTCTTATTACTGTGTTCAGTTCTACCTTATCTCCATTCATAATTGTCATCTCATCAACCCTAAGTAGTAATCCATTTCCTTTTATCTTCTTGTTCTCTATATAACTAAAAGCTCCTTTTTGTTTTTAATAATCATTGTTTGATTTGACTGGATTTTATCCCGTTATCTTTTTAGAATGATATCATCCTGTTTTATCCTTCACTAACCTTCCCTTCCAACCTTGATGTTTGGTGTGTCAAGAGATAACCTGGCTAATCAGATCAAGGTTTTGGTGAACTCTGAAGCCCTGTTATGTACCCAGGGAGTACATTGATTATACATTGCAGTCCTTTCCTACTACCTATATCATAGGAGTCAAAATTTGCTTATTTCAGATACATGGCCAACATGGAAACCTATCTGAAAAATGTGGCCTTAAGGCATATGCCTCCTAACCTGCAGAAGGTGGATCTCCTAAGGTCAGGTAAGTGACTTTCCAAGAATAAACAGTGAAAAATACTTGCTTTTCAACATCTTGTGATCTCTCTTTCTTTTTTCCACCACAAAAACAAAAATCAAGAAAATTATTAGAAATTTTTGTCTAACTCTGTCAATAAGATTAAAAACTTAAATAGATGCCATTAGAAAAAAATAAATAAAATGCCCAGATTAATAGAACAAGAAATAGAGAATTTAAATAATCTAATTGCAGAAACAGAAACTGAGTAAGTCACAAATGAAATTTCAAATAAAAAAGTCCTCTCCCCATTCCCTCCTGTTTCCCTGTTAAATTTAATGTATTTATATACCAAATCTTGTGTGTGTTCTACTGTCCTTTGGCCAGTTCAGATGAAAGAGAAGTTCAAGTGATGCCTCCTCCCCCAGCCCTCATTAAAGATCCATTTTTTTCCCCTCCTACTTTTTTCTGATCAAGTTATTCTTGCTTAAAGTTCTTTTTGGCCTTTTGTAGTATTATACTCCAACTCCTGTTCTCCTTTATGGTGGTAACTGCCAAATCTTACGTGATCCTGACTATGGCTTTGTACTTGAACTCTTGCTCTCTGGCTACTTGCAGTGTTTTGTTTTGTTTTGTTTTTCTTTAACCAAGATGTGTAAATGATATTACTGCAAGTTTTCATTTTGGGATTCCTTTCAAGAGGTAACCAATGGATTCTTTTCATTTTCACTTAGCTGTCTGATTCTAATAGATCTAGACAGTGATTTCTTGAAATATAATATCCATGTTCCTTTTTTGTCATGGTTTTTAGGGAATGTGTCTCTTTAGCCTATTTTCCAGGTTGTTTGACTAGGAAGGGAATGGGCAGGTACCAGGCACTTACAGCACTGACAGTGTGCTAAGCATTTTATAAACATCTTATTTGATGCTCACCTGGGTCTCTGGGCTCTCACTTGCTTGGTTCTGCTGGACTCCCATCCTGGGTTGATATGCCTGAGATTCTGCAGTGTGGCCATTGCCTCAGACTGCCTGGGGCTTCCTGCTCAGCCCTGCCACAGTGCGCTAGGATAGCCTGTGCACTGTGTGTGGTGTGTTCTTCCAGCCCCGTGTAATAGATCCTTCTTGGTGACCTTCCGGTCTGTCCTGGGCTGTGAATCTGCCACAGTCTGTCTCCTGCTGGATTCTGTCCCTCCAAAAATCGGTTCAGATTTGATGCTCAGAGCAATCCTGGGAAGTGGGTGCTGTTGTTGTCCCCATTTTACAGCTGCGAAAACTGACAGATTAAGCAATTTACACAGTGTCACACAGCTAATAAAAGTATGAGGATTTGAACTCTGGTCTTCCTAATTCTAGGCCACAGGCTATTGCATTGCTTTATTGCTGTCCCCAACCCATAGCTGGAAGTCTCTGCAGGTTCAGAGGGATAGAGTTATAAGCTTATCCTTGGTTGACTCTCAACTGTTACTATTTAGCTGGAAATGGGCTGAGTCCATGATCATGTCCCACGACTACAGTGTCAGATACTTATTATCTTTCAGAAAAAACCTAGTAATCCTAATTTTCTCTCCTTTCTCAATAGCCTATCATCAGGATTTGAAAAGGCAGAGAGTAGAATAGAACAGAGTGGGCATTCTAAGTGGAGAAATGGTGCAGAAGCAAGAATGCACATGGCCCATGGGGCTTTTTCTAGGCTCCATTTGCATTATTCTTCTGTATCATTAGGATTGATTGGTAATTCTCATGTTTAATTATAAGACAAGGCAATTCTCACCTCTATCTGCCTAGTCATGTTTTTAAAATAAAAACAATTTTATACTTTTTTTTGCATAATTCTATATTTTTGAAGTCATTGAACTAATTCTTACTTGTACTAGCTTTTTTCCCAAATCTGGCAAAACTGAATATCTTCATATTTTACCATCATTGGTGATTAGGATGGGAAGTGCTATCGCATAAGTGTTTTAATTTGATCTTCTGTGATTACTAGTGATTTTGAGTACAATTCTGGGTGGGACTTGACTCAGGCTCTTTAATGGTGTGTGGGTATATGTGTAAACACACACATGTATATATGTGTATATGTATGTACATGTATGTATACACGTGTACATATATACATGTGTGTGGACACACATACTTGTTCTGCTCTTAAGAGCATCCATTATTTCATGGATATTTTCATCATCAAATTTCTACAAAGTTGATTTTCACATATATTTTTTTGAATTCCTTATTCAGCTATCTTTTCTATGGCAGATCTTCCTTTAGTCACTTTGAACCATTCTGAAGGTTCTTTGAGAATGTCTCTTCTCTCTTTTAGAAGTGTAGTTATTGTAGTCTTATTTCCTTCTGAATATTTCTCCTGTTTTACCCTACACCATTTTCTTCATTGTATTTGGGACATTTTTGCTTTGATTTTTTCTCATATTTTTCTTGGAAATTGTTTCCTGTGAGAGGGTTTCTTTTCCTTCTCATTTTTTATTTGGCATTGTTTTAAGGGTGAAAGGGTACTGGAGTCTCAAACATTTGCTTATGTCTTTTATAGTACCTAGTACCAACAGTGCTCAGTAAATGGTTTTTGGTTTTTGGGGTTTTTTAATAGTAGTTTTCTCCAATTATATATCAAAACAATTTTGAGCATGCCTTTTTTACAAGATTTTGAGTTCCTAATTTTTCTCCCTGCCTTCTCTTCTCCTTTCCTAAAGTAGTAGGCAATTTGATATAGGTTATATATGTGCAATTAGGTAAAACATATTTCCATGTTAGTCACAGTTGTGAAAGAAGAAACAAATCAAAAGGGGGAAAAAAGCACGCCAAAAATAAGAGTGAGAAAAAGTATGCTTCAGTCTGCATTCAGAGTCCGTCTGTTCTTTATCAGGATGTGGATAACATTTTCCATCATAAGTCATTTGTACTTGTCTTGGATCATTGTATTGCTTAAAAGAACTACGTCATTCATAGTTGATCATCACACAGTGCTCATACTGTATACAGTATTTTCCTGATTCTGTTCATTTCACTTTGCATCAGTTTGTACAATTCTTTGCAGGTGTTTCTGAAATCTGCCTGCTCATCATTTCTTACTGCACAATGGTATTCCATTACATTCATATACCACAACTTGTTCAGCCATTCTCCCAGTTGATGGGTATCCTTTCAGTTTCTAATATTTTGCCACCACAGAAAGAGCTGCTATAAAAATTTTTGCACATGTAGATCCTTTTCCCTTTTTTATGATCTCTTTGGGATACAGACCTAGTAGCGATAGTGCTGGATCAAAGGGTATGCAGTTTTATTGCCTTTGGGAGCATACTTCCAAATTACTCTCCAGAATGGTTGGATTGGTTCACAACTCCAGCGATGCATTAGGGTCCCAATTTTCCTACATCCTCTCCAACATTTATCATTTTTCTGTCTGGTAGGTGTGAAGTGGTACCTCAGAGTTGTTTTAATTTGCATTTCTCAAATCAAGTGATATAGAGCACTTCTTCATATGACTATGGATAACTGATTTCTTCTGAAAATTGCCTGTTCATATCCTTTGACCATTTATCAACTGGGGAATAGCTTGTATTATAAATTTGACTCAGTTCTCTAAATATTTGAGAAATGAAACTTTTATCAGAGATAGTTGCTATAAAAATTGTTTCTCAGGTTTTTGCTTTCTTTCTAATCTTGATTTCATTGGTTTTGTTTGTGTAAAAATTTTTTATTTTAATATAATCAAAATTACCTATTTTATATTTTGTAATGCTCTCTATCTCTTGTTCAGTCATAAATTCTTCCTTTTTCCATAGATCTGACAGGTAGATTATTCCTGGCTCTTCTACTTTGCTTACACTCTTTATGTCTAAATCATGTACCCATTTTGACCTTGTCTTGGTATATGGTGTGAGATGTTAGTCTACACTTAGTTTGTGGGATTTCCCAGCAGTTTTTGTCAAACAGTGCGTTCTTATCCCAGAAACCGGGATCTTTGGGTTTATCAAACATTAGGTTACTATGATTGTTTACTTCAGTAAATACTTGCTGAATGAGTGTGCGAACTGTATGTGGAATGTAGGAAGGATATTTTTCCATATTGTCTTCATTAAACTTTGTCTTCCTTTTTCATACTATTAATTATTCATTGTTTTTCTGGCAGTTCCCAAACCTGATTTAGATTCATATGTGTTTCTGAGAGTGAAGGAAAGGCAAGAAAACATTTTGGTAGAGCCAGAGACAGATGAACAAAGGTAGGTAACTTAGTTATCACAGTAACAGAGTCATATTCTTAAGAAAAACACTCATGTTCTATTCTTCCTACAAATCTGTATTGCTTTTTCTTTCAGTGAATATGTGATTGACTTGGAGGAAGGCTCTCAGCACTTGATCAGATACAAAACCATTGCACCTTTAGTGGCTTCTGGAGCTGTACAACTGATTTAAAACTGAAAGGAACTGGTGCTAAAGCTATTGAAGAAATCACTGGAATATCTTGAAGAACTAATCTGTCTTTGTTTATGACATGTTTTTGCAGCTATCTCAAACTTTTTTCAGTGGGGCTAATGGACCCTATGGGACTAAAACAGAAGGCAGAAATTCTAATATTGTAAATCTCCTCTTCTGCTGTTTTATCCCCTTGTCAGCAGGTGGGGCCATCGCTCTCTTTATTCTGAATGTAAGACAACAGTTTTTTCCTTTGGATTATCAGGGACTGTTTACCAAATATGTGTTAAGTGGTAGTGTTTACATCTGTACAAAGGCATCATAACTTGTAGATAGGGAGAATGAGTGTATTTTGAGGCTAGTAGGATTGTTTTACTTTGTATCACTTTCTGGACTAGCTGGATATAATTAGATTGTGTTACACAATAGAACTAGACTAAGCTGCACATATAACTAGACATAAGTAGGCATTGAGGTGCTTAAGCCCATTCTTTTGTGAAACTGTCTTTTGCAAGTTACAATAATGTATCCACCATCAAAAATATTTCTAATATGCTCAACTAAGAACCTTAGAAAAAGTAATAGAGTATTATATGTTACATTTCTGTAAAAGAAGTCACTGGAAAAGGCATTATTATTTTGTTGCAAGACTAAAGCGCTTGAGCAACTCTGACTAGCTCTAATTTAGATAGACTGCCTACCTTTTATTGATACTTCACTATCATGGGAATAGGCGGTAACCAATATTATCAAGTAGCCAGTTATGCTCTTACCTTTAAAGTTTTTATAGAAGTTTATATTTTTTAAAGTGCTGTGACATTTAATTTGGCCTTCCCAGCCACCTTCTGAGATAGCTAGAACAGTTACCCCCGTATGAGATATGTTAACCAAACAGAGAAGTAGACATGCCTATTACAGCTAGTTAACAATAGACTTGTGTCTACAGTCCATGTCTCTTGACTCTTACTAGTTGTAGGCTCTGCTAACTAGCCAAGTCAAGACTTTTCTCTTAGATCTAAATGTTGGCAGTTTCCGTCTCGCTTGGGTCAGACTGCATGTAGCTGTGGTTTCCATTAAAGTGGATTGCCACATTTCCTGGGGTAGTTCTGAAGATGATGATTTAGAAACCCAAATTAAGAGTAAAAAGGAAGCTGCATTTCAAAATGAAGTCGGATCGGAAATGATATGGCATAGCTGAGTTGTTGCTTCTAAAGTGGGATGGAAGGGAGGAAGAGTTGGGGTGAATTTTTCAATCACTGTTATATTCAGTGGAGGTATGATAAGGTTCACCGCGTCATTTTCTCGGCAGTCACTGACGACAAGTTTCTTCCTGGAACTAGTGCATTTGATATGATTCACAACCAGAAGCTTTGGCAGCCTCATTCACACAGTCTGTCATAGGGGAAGGAGGGATTTTCTGCTCTTCTGAAAGGGGTTTTCATGGAAGACATTTTATTCATTTTCTTAGTACTGGGTAACTTGTAATGAAACTCAGACTGCTTTTTACCTGCTACTGTCTTGGCTGCCAGCCATCTCTTAATGTTGAACTTTTGTATAATTCTGCGATATATGAAAATGTAATGATGGAAGTAATGAGTGATTTTTTAAAAAGAAATATACCAAGGCTTACACATCCATCTGAGTGTTTTCATTCCAAGTAGTCACCGTGAAAGGCTATCTGTTTTAATGTTGCTGTTATTGTTCAGTCATCTCAGTCGTGTCCAATTCTTTGTGACCCAATTTGAGGTTTTCTTGGAGTGATTTGCCATTTTCTCCAGCTCATTTTACAGGTGAGAAGTCTGAGGCAAACAGGGGAAATTGACTTGTCCAGGATCCCACAGCGAGTAAGTGTCTGAAGCCATATTTGAATTCAGGAAGAAGAGTCTTTCTGATTCCAAGCCCACTACGCCACTTCTTAATGTTGCTACCATTAGCAAAATATTTTTTTGAATTGTCTTCATTGACAATTTATGAACTACATTAGCATTCTATTTATAGCCATTTTTCCTAAGCTTTACAACTAGAAGGAACCTTTGAGTTCTAGTCAAACTCATTTTACTAAGACCAAATAAATCACTTGCTCAGAGTAATACAGGTAGTTTGAAACTCAGGTTTTCTGACTTCAAATCCAGTTTTTTTCTAATATTCACACTACTACCCCTTCATCATGTCATTTATCAGAAACTTGTATTATCCAACTAAGTCATTGTCCAACTAGCATTTCCCACTACAAAGTTATCCATGATTTTTTAATTGCCACATTTGATGGCTTTTTCTCAGCCTTGATCTTCCTTGACTCTTGGCAGCATTTGACACCATCATTCACCTTCTAGATACTTCTGTGAGTTTTTGTAACCCTCCTTTCTTCTTGTTCTAACCACTTTCTAGTTTCCTTTGTTAGTTCATTAATGCCGTGCCCACTGTCCATGGGTGTTCACAAAGGATCTGTCCTAGGTCCTCTTTTCCCTTCTCTTTACATCAGTGGTTCTTAGTCAGTAGTCCATGGAACCCTCAAGGTAGACAGGATAGATTTCAAGGCATTCATGTATTTGAGTGGGGAAAATTATATTTTCACCAGACTCTAATTGAAATATAGCATTTCTTTCATTTATTTAAAAACATTCTAAGAAGTAATCCATGAAACAAAAAAAAGGATAAGAACCTCCACTTTATAGGATCTCATTGTTATCAGCTCTTATGGGCTCAGTTACCATTTCTGTGGAGATTAACAGCTTTATATTATATAGCTATCCCTGGTCTCTGCTAAGCTACAGTCATATATCTCTAAATGCCTCTTGGATATCTTGAACTGAATATCTCATAAGCACCTCAAAAATGTGCAAAATAGAATTTATCTTTTCCTCCAAACCCTCCCTCCCGTCTATTACTATCCCTACTATTACAACACCTCCATTCACCCAGACCTGTGACCTCAGTGTCATCCTTGACTCTCCACTGGCCCCACATATGCAATCCATTGCCAAATCTTGTCGTTTTCTACCTTCCCGACATCTCACATTTGTCCCCTTTTTTTCTACTCATGAGGTCACCATGCTGGTACCAGTTTTAATTACGTCATGCCTAGACTTGCAATAGCCTCAGTTGGCTTTCCTCAAATTTCCCCACACCAATCCATCTTCCACTCAACTGTCAAAGTAGTATTTCACAGTTTAAGTTTGCCATGCCACTCCCCTCTCTGCATACCAACCCCCCCACCCCAAATGATTTCCAGTGGCTCCCTAAATCCCTTGGCATTAAGAGTTCTTTATAATCTCCTCACCTTTCCAGTTCTCTTAGACTTTATTTCATTACCCCTTCAATCCAGCTACACTGGCCTACTTGCAGTTCCTCAAATTTGATACTCATCTCCCATCTCTATGCTTTCACACTGATTGTCTCTAGCACTTGGAATGTTCTGGCCCCTCACCTCCACGACATAGTTTCACTAGCTTCCTTTAAAATGACTCAGATCCAAGCCTCTCCGCTTGTACCCTCCAGATGCTAATGTCACCTTCATCTACTCCGTATAGATTGTGTATGTATCTAGTGATTTACATGCTGCCTCCCCCATTAAAAATGTATGACCTTTGAGGATAAATGCAATGTTTATAACTTTATATCCCTAGTATCTGACTCATACTAAGTGCTTAGTAAATACTTATGAAACCAGCTTTCCACTCTCAAATAGTTAGGATGATTAGCAAAATTTTTCTTATTGAATTGAAATTTACCTCTGCAACTTCCATCCTTAGTGTCTACGTTTGTTCTAATAACCCTCAGAACACATCTAGTCCATCTGTCTTACATATGACAAGCCATACAATATTTGATAACAGCTATCATGTAGGGATCATAATATCTTACACTACTGCTTACCTTGCACTGTTGAGGAAAGCACTTAGCAAATCAATATTATCTCTAAACATTTTGAGTCTATTTCTTTAGATGGCCCCCCCAGAGAAGAGTAGGAGAGTTTTTCTTCTTAAATATACCACCTATTCTACAGAAGATAAGAGCTCAACTTAACACTGACAGTACACAACTGACAAATCTGATGAAGCTTCCTTATATTCACCACTTCAGGCTAGTACTTGCATACCTGTGCTTCTTCAAAGAAGAACACATTAACCCCTGGGTTTCTTTAAATGACTTTTTGCTTCTCATCAAGAAACCTGCATTTAGGGACCAACTGGTTATGTTCTTGATGCCCATCAAGTGAGCATTGATTAAGGACCTACTATGTGCCAGGCACTGTTAGGCACGGTATATAAAGACAAGACAACAGTCCTTTCCCTCTAGGTTATATCCTATTTAGGGAAGCACAAGATGGGTGTTCCATTCTTTAAAAGATGTGAACTTGTTAGCAATATCTGCATTTTTTGCTAAGGACAAACGACTCATTGAAGAAAGGGAGTTTTATGACTTCAAGTTGTCCAGCAAAAATGTCTTATGTTCACCATGCCTAAGGGGTAGGGGAGAAAAAGACTTTCATCAATTGTATTACACCCTTTGCCATATCCTGTACTCAAAAATTGAACCTGCTTTCTCCTTGATTCTATGTACTGTGGAGAAGTGTGTCCCAAGGTTTGTGGGGAGGAAGTGATGTTCTATCCTGTTCTTACAATATAGTACCTTAGTAACTCCCTGGGTTTTTTTAAATATATTTTTTAACTTTATTCATTTTCCACTTGTATATAATACAAGAAAAAAATTTCCATGTATACAGTACAACATAGAGGATTCAATATAAAACCATAAATTTCCATTTCAAACTGTTAACTTCCTTTTGAAAAACTATGTAATAAATACTGCATATTGTTTTCAAAGCTACCCAGCTTTTCTGTTCTTCCAAGTTTTCTTTTGTTCTTTGCTATGTAGTTTTTTCCCCTCCCTTCCCACTTTGTCCTAGAGAAGACTACCATTAAACATGAACATACATATGTGGGTATGTATCTTACCATACTATATTTCTGTTTATCAGTTTCATTTCTGGAAGTGGGTAGCATCTTCCTTCATAGGTCCAAGTCTTTCCATGTTTTTCTGATCAACCAGCCCATCATTTCTTATATCACGGTAGTATTCCATCACAATCATAGACCACACTTGTTTAGCCATTCCCCAATTGAAGAATATATATCATTTTAGTCAATCTGATGTGTGCAATGTGATATTTCAAAGTTGATTTAATTTGCATTTCTCTTGTCAGTAATGATTTTTAGAGCTTTTTTTATATGATTATATAGTTTTGATTTCTTCATTGAAAAACTACCTGTTCATATCGTTTGACCATTTATCAGTTGGGGAATGACATGTATTCTTATGAATTTGACAAAGTTTTTTTTTTATCTATTTGAGAAATGAGAACTTTATCCGACAGACTATGAAAATTTTTTTTCCAGTTTTCTGCTTTCCTTCTAATCTTGGCTACATTGCTGGGCGGAGCCAAGATGGGGGAGTAGAAAGATGGACCTGCTGTAGCTTTCCTCCCCATAGTTCATAAAACACCTGTAAAAAATGACTAAACAAATTCTAGAGCAGCAGAAGCCATAATACAACAGAGTGAAAGAGATTTCTAGCCCAAGACAGCCTGAAAGGCCAACAGGAAAGGTCTATTGCACTGGACTCAGAGTAAAGCATGGGCCACATGGCACGGACAGGACTGAAGCAGGTTTCAGGGTGTGGAATCACAGGTGGCACTTGCAGTTGCCAGATTTCTCAACCCACAGATGCCAAAGACAGCTTCAAAGGTCAGTGAGAAAGCTCTTTACCCTGGGTGAGAAGGGAACATGTTCTGGCCCCAGCCCCAGGGCGGCAGAAGTCACTTCCCTAGCAGCATCCACTTTTGGAACCCTGAGCCTAAAGACACTGGGGGAATCAAGCAACTGATCTGAGTCTCAGTACTGAGTGGTGGTCCTGGGGTGAGGAGGAGTACTGGTGTGGTAGAGCTAGTGTAGGCCCTGGAGAAGGAATCCTACTTGCAGTTCCAAGGCAGAAAAGAGTGCTTGTTGCTCCCAGACCAGAGCACAGACCAGGAGAGGAGTAAATTCCTCTCCCTTGATTGTGCCACCTTGGAGGAACTGAGAACTTACAGGTCCCTGGAGTATACCCTCCACTTGACAAAGGGCTCAAAAGTCAAGTAACTGGCTGGGAAAATGCCCAAAAAGGGGGGAAAAGATTATAGAAGCTTACTTTCTTAGTGAAAGGTATTTTCTTCCATCCTTTTGGATGAGGAAGAACAAAGCATACCATCAGAGGAAGACATCAAAGTCAAGGCTTCTACATCCAAAACCTCCAAAAAATATATGTAATGGTCTCAGGCCATGGAAGAGCTCAAAAAGGATTTTGAAAAATCAAGTAAGAGAGGTGGAGGAAAAATTTGGAAGAGAAATGAGAGTGATGCAAGAAAATCATGAAAAATGAGTCAACAGCTTGCTCAAGGAAACCCCAAAAAATGTTGTAGAAAATAACACTTTTAAAAATAGAATAACCCAAATGGCAAAAGAAGTCCAAAAAGCCAGTGAGAAGAATGCTTTAAAAAGCAGGATTAGTTAAATGGAAAAAGAGGTTCAAAATCTCACTGAAGAAAATAGTTCTTTAATCTTGGCTACATTGGTTTTACTTGTACATGAACTTTTAAATTTAATATGATCAAAATTATCCATTTTATACCTCACAGTATTCTCTTATTTTTTCATAAATTGTTTTCTTATCCTGAGTGTAATAGATAATATGTTCCATGTTCTTCTAATTTTCTTGTGATATTTCCCTTTATAGCTAAGTCATTATCCATTTTGACATTATCTTGGTACATGGTTTAAGATACTAGTCTATGCCCAATTTCTTCCAAATGACTTTCCAGCTTTCCCAGCAATTTTTACCAAATAATGAATTCTTATCCCCAAAACTTAAATCTTTACATTTGTCAAACACAAGGTTACCATAATCCTTTATTACTGTGTATTCTATGTCAACTCTGTTTCACCGATCTACCTTTCTTTTTCTTAGCCAATACCAGATAGTTTTGACATTTACCGCCTTATAATATATTTTGAGGTGTAGTACTTGCTGAATCTCCTTTCTTTACATTTTTTCATTAGTTTCTTTGAAATTCTTGGCCTTTTGTTCTTCCAAATGAATTTTGTTAATATTTTTTTCTAACTCAGTAAAATAGTTTCTAGTAATTTAATTGGAATGGTATTGGATAGATTAGATAAAATTGTCATTTTTTATCATAGTGACTTTTCCTACCCATGAACAGTGAGTATTTCTCCAATTATTTAAATCTGACTTTATTTGTATACAGTGTGTTTTATAATTATGTTCATGTGGTTCCTGGGTCTATTTTGGCAGGTATACTGTCAGGTATTTTATACTATTTATGGTTATTTTAAATGGGATATCTCTTGCTGTCTCTTCTTGCAGGATTATGTTAGTGAATATAAAAATGCTAATGATTTATGGGGGTTTATTTTACATCCTACTACTTGGCCAAAATCATTGTTTCAACTAGTGAAAAGTAGTTGAATCTTGAGGATTTTCCAACTATATCATCAAATTGTCTGCAAAAAGATAGTTTATTACCTCATTCCCATTCTGATTCCTTCAATTTCTTTTTCTTCTCATTACTGTTGGTAGCATTTCTAAAACAATATTGAATAATATTAATGACACAGTGTGGTTTCTTTGTTTATCTTGTTAACAAAAGACCCCTGGACCCCAAAAGAAGGACCCTAAGTGAAACAGTTTGATCCCAGATTACAAAACTGTTTACTGTCTGAGAAGAAGCTTGCAGAAGAGAGAAGATCCTTCAAGGTAGCAGAGGGTGAGAAAGAGCTTTCAGTTCCTGAAAGAGGAGTAGAAAAAGGGTAAGATAATATAGTTTCTAGAGACTTTACGGTGGGGCGTGGGTAGGAAGGGGAGACAGAGTTTGAGGGAGAAAACATTTTTAGACACAATAAACCAGGCAACTGGATTTTTAGAAAGTCCTAAGCAAGGTCTTGAGTCTACAGCCTCAACTCAAGATTGCCCTCAGGCTGGTCAAGGCTAGTACTGTGGTTTCTGGCAGCTATAGTCTTCTCTAAATTTGTCTAGCATTCACTTGCAAAGGATCACTGGTATATCAAGCAGCCCTGAGCCTCAGAAATCCTTCTGATTGGTTGGTTATTGTGTAACTCCATTGTCCTGCTCCCCTGTGAAGAATGGAAATTCTAACCTATAGTAAGTATAGTCTTTACAGAGCTCATGGTCACAATCTCTTCTAATTAAATCTATTTTAGCTTTACTTTGTCTGAGATCATGATTGCTACCCCTGGTTGTTTATTTTTTTACATCAGCTGAAGCAAAATAAATTCTACTCTAGCACTGTATTTTAACTGTGTGTATCTCTCATTTTCAACTGTGTTTCTTGTAAACAACATATAGTCAGATTGTGACTTTTAATCCATTGTGCTATTCTCTTTTTATGGGTAAATTCATACTGTTCACATTCAAAGTTGTAATTATAAATTGTGTATTTCCCTCCATCTTATTTTTTCTCACTATTTATCCTTCTCACACTATTTACCCTATTTTACTCGCAGGAGTCTAATTTACTTCTAACCACTACCTTGCCATCCTATTGCTTAATCAACCCACCCTTCTAAAAGTCCTTCCCTTGTCCTCTCCCCCTACCCTCCTAATTCTTAATCTATACAATCTAGTCTCTCCCTTATTTTATCACCTCAACCTCTTATTTCTTTATGAATTTACAAAACTTTTGTACCCTTCTAGATGTATATGTTGTTCCCTCTTTAACTCAGTTCAAATGAGAGTAAGGTTCTAGCACTACCAGCCCTCTGCCTCCACTTGCTTCTTCTGTATCAGTCCTTCCTTTCACACCCCATTTGTATGAGATAATTTCTCCTTTTTAATCTCTCCTTACCTAGTTTTTTTTTTTAGAATCAACCCATTATACTCAGCTCAGCCCAAGCCTTTCTTTCAAACTATCCAAGTAATGATGACAGCCTTAAGAGTACTTATAATATTTTCACGTATAAGAATTAAACAGTTTGATTTTATTGAGTCCTTATAATTGGTCTTTAATGTGTACCTTACGTTTTTCCTGAACCTTATATGTTGAATTTTCCATTGAGTTCTGGTCTTTTTGTCACAAATACCTTTTCAGGTATTTCAGTCTTTCAGTTCTTTGAATGTCCTTTGTTTTTCATTTAGGATTATATTTAACTTTTCTGGGTAAATTATTTTTTTGTCATAACCATGGCTCTTTTGCTCTTTGAAATATTATTTTCCAAGACCTATGGTCTTGTAATGTAGAAGCTACTATATCTTGGTTGATCCTGATTGTAGCTCCAAGGTATTTAAATTCTTTTTTTCTTGTTGCTTGTAGTACTTTCTCCTTAACCCGGGAGCTTTGAAACTTGGCTGTATGTTTTCATCCTGGGATGTCTTCCAGGTGGTTATTGGTGGATTTTTTCTGTTTCTACTTTACCCTTTCATTCTAAAATTTTAGAGCAATTTTTCTTAATAATTTCTTGTGGGTTTTTTTGGTTGTAATTTTCAGGTAATCCAAAAATTCTTATATTATTTCTCCTCAATCTGTTCTCCAAATCAGTTTTTCTAATAAGATATTTCACATTCTCTTTCATTTTTTCATTCTTTTGATTTTATTTTGTTATTTCTTGGTATATTATAATGTCATTAACTTCCCCTTGGCCAATTCTAGTTTTCAAGGAGTTATTTTCTTCCTTAAGTTTTTGGATCTCTTTTTCCAATTGGTTGACTTTTCATAATTTTCTAGATTTTCTTGGATTGTTCTTTGTTTCCCCCTAATTTTTCCTCAGTCTCTCTTATTTTATTTTTTAAGTCCTTTCTTGAGACTTTTTGAGTTCTACGCAGTGAATGTGGTAACAGAGTGCTTGTTCCTTCTTGACCACCACAGTCCTGGATCATGTCTGGTCAGTACAACTTTGCCTGGCATCCCATAACAGCAGAGGGTCATCCTTCAATTCTCCCTGACTCAGCTCTCTGTTAGGTGACAGTTCTTGAGGCTGAGACTGCCTCTGTCCCAGCTGCCCCCAGGGCTTATTTATTGATTCAGTGGGAGTCTGCTTGGAGGTGTTTGCTCTTCGGTGGGGTAGAATCTCTGCTGCTGGAATTAAGGTCTTTCCTAAGGTCCTCTCAAGTTGTCTCAGGAGGATGACGGCTCTACCCTGACTTTTATCTATTTCTGCCACTCTACATTCACATTGAGGTGATGTTCTGTCTTTTTTGTGGGGAAAATTTGGAGAGCCTAGAATATTCTGACCCATTCTGCAGTCTTCCTAACCACCTGTTTTTAAAAGCTAAGTCTGACTGGCTAATTGATAATCATTTGGGAAAGTACACTGGCTAGCACTCATGAAGTATAGCAGTAGAAAGATCTCCCTCCCCCAGGCCCAGAAAGTCCCTATCACCCTGAAGGGAGAAGTAGCAACTGTATTCTGGGACCTGAGCCTGCCTGGGTGAGTGGGGACTGGGAGAATGAGCACCAGAGCATGTGCTACGTAAATATATACAAAGTAATAAACACAAGACCATTTTGGGTGGTAGGGATTAGCATCTTGGGGGATCAGAAAAGTCCTCACATGGGAAGTGGTTCTTCAGTTAAATTTTAAAGGAAGCAAGAGATTTTAAAAAGGCAAAGGTGAGGATGGACTACAGACCAGGCAAAGGCATGGAAGTGAGATGAAATGTGTGTAAGGCATAGTAGGCCTTTTCTGGCTGGCCTGAAGAATGTGTGAGAGAATAAGCAACAAATCTGAGCAGGTAGGTTGGAGCCAAATTGTGAATGGTTTTAAATGCCAAATAGAGGAACTAGTATTTGATGCTTGAGGCAATAGGGAACCAGTGAATGGTATTACTGGACTAGCACTTTGGTGATTAATGCTACTTCATTATCCAAACTATCCAAAATTTAAAACTGGCATTTTGGCAATTAATGTTACTTAATTATCCAAAATAATCAAGTGAATGGAAAATAGGCCTCGGAAGAAAAGATTAAAGAAACTGATACTCTTTAACTGAAATAAGATAGCAGTTACTGTCTTCAAGAACATGAGTTTTTGAGACAAATGCTGACCAGTTCTTTATTTTCACAGAGATTCCCAAAGAATAATGAAAAGAAAAATTATGTTTGGTCATAGGGAAACATTTACACTTCTAATGTGGAAAACAAATAAACAAACAGTAAACAGTGTGGACAGTAGGATGTCCAAAACCAAAAAAATCTTCTAAAAAAAGGAGTCCCAAGTTGCTGTTAAGTGAATAAATGAAGTAGATAAGTCACATACCTATAAACTGTGCTAAATGATCTCTGGAAGTCTCTTAGTTTTGTTTTCCTGTGATTCACATTTAGTTAGAATGGTTTAGGTTCCAGAGAACTAATAGAATCACAAATTTAAGAGAGCAATTCTCTGATAGTTGGCATTATTAGAATTGGTTTGCCAAAGAAGGTTAGGGTTAGGATCATGCCATGAAGGACTTTTAATTATGTAAATATCTTCTGAAAGCAGTTTCATGGGGCAAGATTATAAGACAGGGTTCCATCCTGCATCTTTCCCAAAGGAATAAACTATGGCTGATGACTTTTTGGATTTGATTTCAACTGAAAGGAAAGAATTAATTGATAATCTAAATCAGGGCTTCTTAGACTTTTTCCACTTTTGACCCCTTTTCAGTTTCAGCATCATCTGTTGGCATGAGGGCATGAGCAGTGCAAAGTTTGCATGCCTTTATGTTCAGAACCAAGGCTGCAGTGAAGTTGCAGAATGCAACACAGGCAAACAGGCAAATACTGCCAGAAATACCTCTGATTCATTACATGTTTGATTTTGAATTAATTTTTGGTCCTTTCATGTTCAGAAAACTTTTAGTGTTGCCAAATTTTTCAGGACCCCATATGGGGTTGCAACCCACAGTTTAAGAAACACTGATATAAAGGTTAACTTTAGGGAAAGTAATAAAAAATTATTTAATTGAAGATTCTAAAAGTAAAGAGAGACATGAGCAAGATTAAGAAAATAATCATTAAGAAAGTCAATTTTACCAAGATGAAACTAGATAAAATAAAAGCCTAAGAGGTAGAATCTACTAAAGTAGGCTGATGTTAAAAAATGAAATCTAATATTGGGAGAGGCATCATGGTATGGTAGATAAATCTTTCGTTGCCAAAGAAGACCATGCCATCAGAGAAATGATGACATGACTTGCACTTGACTTTGTTTTGATTGAGGGAGGGCTGTGCAGGTCACCAGCCTCACTTCTCCTCCAGAGTCATCTGAATCCAGTGACCAGATATTCATCAGGATGACTGGAGATGACCCAGAAGGAGACAATTAGGGTTAAGTGACTTGCCCAACGTCACACAGCTAGTGAGTGTGAAGTGTCTGAGGTGAGATTTGAACTCATGTCCTTCTGACTCCTGCACTGGTGCTGTATCCACTGCACCACCTAGCTGTCATGGGAGAGAAATAGACTTGGAGTAAAATCATGCCTATTTCTATGGACAAGTAACAGCCTCTGGGCTTCAGTTTCTTCATCTATATAATTGTGATAATAATTACCTACCTCATGTTGTGAGGTTTATTGTGAGGCTTAAATGAGATATATATAAAGCTCTATGTGAACTTTGAAGTGCTATGTAAATGATAGGTATTATTTTTCTTGAATGTAAACAGACTTTGAAAGTATTGAAAAGCCAGAAGGGCAAGGAGAAATAAAGTTAGCTAAGCCCAAAATTCTTTCTTGAGTTAAAAGGCAAATAGGGAAGCTATATGAAGTAGAAATTAGATGAAATTGCCACAAGTGTGATAGTTTAAAAATCTTCAGATGTGCTAAGCAGTGGCAGATCAGAGAAAAATTCATATTCTTGATAAGAAAAACAGAATGGTCTTGATAAGATTTTAATGTCTTGTCTTTTCCAAAAGACAAAAACAATGACAACAAAAAAACACCTTACTCTCCAAGATGAGACTTACAGATAAAAGGCCAAATTAAAATAATATAGCTCATAGACTCTTAGAAATCAGTTAGTATAACTTTCATTTTGTACTGAGGCTTGAAGAGTTCCTAGAAAAATTCAAGACCATCAGATTAGAAGGATCTGATTGCATTGCACTGGAGAATTATTTAAGGAGTTATAAGATAAAACTGCAGAAAAATCAGTCATCAGTCTATCAATAAATATTAATTACCTACTATATGCCAGGAAATACATTAAACATACTTAGAATGGTGAAAAGAATGGTAAAAACAGGTGAAAAAAATGGTTTTTAAAAAATGGTGTCCTTGCTCAAGGAGCTCAAAGTCTGATGGGGGAGACAACATGCAAACAACTACATATGTAAAAACAAAGTATATATAGAATAACTTAAAGCTAATCAACAGAGAGAAGGTACTAGCATTAAGAGAGATCAGGAAAGGCAACCTGTAGAAGATAGGGTATTAGCTGGAATGAGAATAACACCACTAGAGGAGACCTTAGAGATACAACCTTTTCATAAAGCCGAAAAGATTCATATACTAAGGCCAAATGACATGCAAAGGTTACACAAATAGTTAGTGACAGAATTCTAGCCTGGACCCGGAAGTCCTGACTCATACTCCATTTTAATTTCTACCATACCGCGTAGTTTTCAATTGCAATCAATTGCTTTAGTGTGTGTCTTATACAGTATGACTTTTATACAAGTTGTATTGCATCCTATAGTTTCCTTACGATGTAAGAACTTAGTTGTGGATTCAATCACAGTGATGGAAAATAAGACATCTGTTACTTATGATTCACCATTTCCTTTATGTGTACAAGATAGTGAATAATTATACCCTGGCTGGGAAAAAACAGTAGTTTAGGGTTTAAACAAGTCCTTCTGTCCTGAAATATCTATTTTGAAGGCTTGGGATTAGCAGCTTTAGCCCCAGCATCTTTGGGTTTGAACTTATGTAGCGCCACTGCGATATTCACAGAGCTCATGGAGGATATGAATATATCAGCACAGTTCTGATCACAAAATACAATGGACTCTCCACATGGAAGACAGAACCAAAACATTTATTCAGACTCTAGAAAGCCAAATCCATCATAGTAACAAAGAAATCTATACACAATAACAATGCAGAGGTCAACACCATCCCCAGCCTTCCTTCTGTTAGGCTTCCATAAACCAGCTCCCTTAAACAAGTCACAAACAAGCTCTCTCACTCAAGCTAGCCAGCTGCCTTTCCCAGTTCTGATTGCTGTTTAACTTCCTCTCAGCTCAGCTCTAGCTCTGCCTCTTCCTGCTCCATGTGACTTAGATTCATGTGACTCAGGCTTCCATGTGACTTAGGCAGGTCACATAGGCCTACAAATGAACGGGAAAGATCTTCTCTTAATCCATTAGGAAATATACATTAATAATACAACTTAGCATGCTTGGGGTCAGTAAGCTTAGCCTTGAAGTCACTGGGTTTTGTGGCCTTGGAATCAGACTTGATGACCTTGGGGTAAGATTTGGTGCCCTGGGGGCCTGATTTGGTAGCTATGGTATCAAACTTACTGCCCTTGGCATGGGACTTGGTAACTTTGGGGTCACTGGACTTGGAAGCCTTGGAGTCAGTGACCGACCTTAGGACCTGTGGTCAGCATGCCAGGCACTGACCTTGGGGATTTTGGGCCTGAAGAGCTTGGTCTTGAAGGCCTTGGTACTCAAGGCCTTGGTGGTCTCTGCTCAGGGCTTGGGCTTTGGTGTTGTTGGCCTGCATCTTCTTCAGGCCCTTCTTGTGTTTCTTGGCAAAGTGCATGTTTCTCAGAAACTTGGTGTCAACCCCTTTTCAGAGACTTGTATCTCTGTGACCTAGGATTCTTGGTGCCATGTCTGTGCCATCTTCATGACTGATTGTGAGTGGTATTGTTCTTAGACTTAGCCACCTTTACACTCCACCAACCCAAAATCTGTTACTTAATATGAGACAACAGTTCATGTGGCTATGACATTAGCCATTAATTTTGACAAATCATGGACTAACAAAGTTTTGCAGATTGAAACAGGACAGATCTGCCTATTCTTTAAAAATGAAATATGCTCAGTCTCTTGACCCTAGAAAATTTTAACATGAGATAATGAAAAGATATTAGGAGGGAAGAAAACATCAATCAATTTGTAATTACATCTAAGAGCTTAAGGTACTAGGTAGTAATCAACATGTCTTTGAGTTAAGCAAATTTGCCGTATCAATTTAACTTCTGTGATGACATTTTTCCTTTTAAGTGACCTGTTTTAATTTCACTAAGGCTTTTTATTCTGTTCCATGTTTACATTGACAATCATGTAGTCTTATCCCTACTAATAGTAGCTGTACGTTCAGTTGTTCAGTCATGTTCAACTCTGTGGCTCTGTGGATCATAGCATGCCAATAATATCCATGAAGCTTTCTTGGAAAAAATATTAGAGTGGTTTGTCATTTATTCCCTCCAGTGGATTAGAATTAAATGTCATGCTGGATTAGTTGAGATGAGTGACCTGCCTTTTGTAAGGTGAGTAGAGTTGGTGACAGACAAGAGAAGTGGAAATCCCCCTCTAAGACTATTCAAGTCATTTTTCTTTGAGTCTAGTGTCCAGTCAGCTTCAAGACAGAAGATAAAAAAATCCAACCCCACTTCAGGGTGCTGAAGGAAGAGACTCTAGGAAGACTTGGGAGGAGCGAGAACTCTTCATCATGTCCCTATACCTAGCTTGCTACTTTAGACTTCAAAAAGTTTCCCTTTGGGTAAGATTCAGGATCTTCTTCTTGGTTAAGCTGAGTTACCTCACTTCTAATGGGAGAGCTCCTTCCTTCGTTCTGTTTTTTTTGGTAGATATTTCTCTATGTGATTGTAGTTGTGGTTTGTCCTTTGTCATTGAAGAGGACTATGACATCAGGGAGATGATGCCATGACTTGCAAGTGAATTGCATTTAAGAGGCAGAGTTGTGCATAGTCACCACCCTCACTTTCTTCTTTGGAGCCACCTAGGTCCCCTGGTGAGACATAGATCAGGACAATTGGAGATGACCCAGGATGCAGCAGGAGACCTTAGCCTTTTTAAGCTAAAGTCTTTCCAAGTTCTCCCTTTTACTGAAGTAGCACCCATTTGAGTGATTAGGGTTTTTTTAAGAATGGAGCCCAGGCATGGCCCTTTAATCTTCCCTCCAAAAAAATCAAACTGGGAGGGGACTCTGGGTCTTCTATTTTCTGAATGGTTTAGAATCGGTGAGTTGGATTTCATAGGTTGCACCTTGAGCACATCCTACATCTCATTCATAAAATAAGAACACCCCTCTTCTCTTGCTGAGTTCCAGCCTTTACTTATCCTTCTAAATCAAGGTCATTTCCCAGGTCTCATTTTGTTGGTCTGAGGC
This sequence comes from Potorous gilbertii, assembly GCA_028658325.1. Taxonomy (NCBI): domain Eukaryota; kingdom Metazoa; phylum Chordata; class Mammalia; order Diprotodontia; family Potoroidae; genus Potorous; species Potorous gilbertii. The sequence continues at coordinate 198,921,590 of CM053769.1, forward strand.
AATGCCAATTCTTTCACTATGGGCTAGATAAGAATTGAGACAGAAAATGGTCTTAGGATTCACTATCACAAAAATATCTGTATGGGAGGGAAAGCTCTGCCGAGTTTTAGAATTGGTAGAAATCAGTTGCTATTTAAACATCAAAATCTCAACCATGAGCCTTCTAAGGCTTGAGCTGGGGTTTTTTTATTGGCCATTCAGTAAAAACCTAAGCTGATCTGGGCTTAAAGGTATAATCAGTCTACTAGCTCTATTTGAAACACAATGGACTAGTCCAGAGAAAATAAATACACTGAATTAAGCCAGGACAAAGAAAATTGTCCCAGCTTTCACAAAAAACCTAACTGCCCAAACTTAATAATAGTTTGTAACAAAAAAAAAAGAAAAGGAAAAGTGACCAAATATTATGTTCCAATGAAGAGAGTACCCATGTATAGCAACAGAATGAGCCCTATGTATAGAGAAGGGCCCACTTTTGGTGAAAAGTCTGTCACTATATTGCTTGATGGGAAGCAGAATAGATCTTCCTCAGAATAGGATTCCATTCCTGTGGAAGGCCATTTCCAGTGTCCTGAGCTATAGCTTGCCACTGGACCCAGTTGGTTCCAGGGGAGAAAGTGAAACTGGTGACTTTGTACAGCCCTCCCTCACTTAAATCCAATATACTTGCATGTCATGGCATCACCTCCCTGATGTCATGATCCTCTTTGGGAATGAAGGATAAACAACATTCCTGTCTGAAGAGGAAGGAGGACGTTGGGGCTGTATGCCACCATTCTGTTTTTCTCAGAAAGAGTGAGTGCTAGGCTAGAAATATATCTATTTGCTCCCTTAAATATTATTAGTCTAAAGGATATGACGAAGTCTGAGCTAACTTTTGATCTCTTTGTCATTTCTGGGGGGCAAGAGAAAGAACTAAGGTCTACAGTGAACATAAATAGAAAATCACAAAGTCCATTCATCCAAATTGTAGCAAAGCAGAAATCAGAGAAGCTATACATAGGAGCATATATACCAAATAATACAGAGTGAAGGAAGGAGTTTTCCCATTGGGAGTGATAATAACTCAGCTCAACCAAGAGAGAGGGCCTGAGATCTTACCCAAAGGGAAATCCACCCAAGTCTAAAGCAGCAAGCTGGAAATAGGGACATGATGGAGACTGCCTTCCCAAGAGTCCTTTCCTTCAGCAATCTGAAATGGGGTTGGACTTTCCCATCTTTTATCTCAAAGTCACATGAATGCTAAGCTTGAGGAAGACTCACTTAAAGAGTCCTAAAGGGGAACTCTTACTTGAAGAATCACCAAAGGAGGGACTGGCTGAGAACTGAAGCTCTTGCCTCTCACCAACTCCTCTGCTCCACCTTTACAAAAGACAGGATCATTCACCTCCACTAATAAGGAGAGGTAGTTTTTGGGACATGGGTTACCCACAGGTTAGGTGACTTGCTCAGGATCATATATATAGCTAACAAGTGTCTGAGGCCAAATGTGAACTCGTCTTCTTGACTCCAAGCCCAGCTCTGTATCTATAGCCCTATCTAGAAGAACTTATGTTGGGTGATATAGGTTACTGGAAAGATTTCTTCTTTTGATTTGAAAGAAATTGGCTTCTAAAATCAACTAATTTCCCTTCTCTGTAATTTTGTGATCACCAATTAAACTTTTGCTTGGTCAGTTATCTGACTTTTCCAGATAAGTTCTTTGATTGTGGAAAAGCAGATGATCTGGCTAGAGAACTTGAATATTTAGAAAATGAAAAAATACTAGCTACCTTCTTACCTTTTTTATAAATTAATAAATTGGCATTCCTGTTTACAAACCAGTTTCTTATGGGTTTGGTTATTGTGTATCAGTGATAGGTCCTAATCTCCACTGGGTGAAATGATAAAACCAAGGGTCTTAACCCTTTCTCAAGCATCCCATCGAGCCATAAAAAGCGCTGGAGTATGAGTCAGAAGACCCAGGTTCTAATGCCACTTGTGACATTCACTGTCTCTGTGACCTTAGGCAGGTCACTTTTCCTGAATAGACTTCAATTTTCTCCTCAATAAAATAATGTTTGAAATAAAGTTTGGTTAAAAGTCCCTTTTCGGTTCTAACGGACAGTGAACCCAAAACCTTATCCACGTACACAGTTAACTTTGGAGGTCATATTTAACTGACACAGCACAATACTAAATGGTACTGGCTTGTAGAAATAAGCTAAAATCAGAACTAAATAAAGCACCTCACATTTTTTATGGCACTTTTAAAAGTAACTATCTTAATAGTCTTTGCTTTGACCCTCGGTCTCTTACCCAGTAGACAGGCTGCGGTACTCTGACTATCAGAAGGAGCAAGAAAAGAAAATCCTAAGGGCAAGTAACCTGGCATTTAAACCTGGAAACTAGACTGCGGAGTCAAGGTTAGCGTCAACCTGAACTTAAGAGAACTAGCAGAGTCCTAAGGTGAGACTGGGTTCCCTTTTCTCTTTTAACTGATTGGGGGATTACAACAATGGAGACTTTTGATTGGCTGACTGGCTGAGTCATGACTACTCAATCCTGGGGACAACGCAGTCCCCGGAGAATTTACGCCTAGGTTTTTGTAGAGCTCTCTCTTCTTCCTCCTAAGAGCGCACCGAACCTGCCGATTGTATCTGAGTCTGCGGCTGCTCTAAGTGAGTCCTCGCTGCCTCGCTTTTCCCCTAAAGCTCCGAGTTTCTTTCCCTGTGAGACTCTAGTCCTAATCCACTCTCACCTTCTATCTCGGTTCTCTTCTTTCCTCAGTCCCCACCTCAACGATGGGGAGATTGGGGTGCAATGGCCCAAAGGGAACTGGCGGGGAGAGGCTGATTGTAAAGCTGAAGACACCTCCACGCCACCTCCCAATTCTTCTAATTTCTTCTCTTCTTCCCCCTTCAGTCTTTCACAGGATTCTGCCCCTGGATCTTTTCCCTTCTAGGGATGCCTACGATATCTCTCACCACGTGCCTCTCCCTGAGTCAAAATTCACTCCTCGGCTTCCTGAGCTCCTACGGAGCGAAGCAGCAACCTCAGCTGCCCCTCCGCGCCAGAGGGATTCGGCAGCCCGGGCGCCCGCACCGGAAGAAACGGGTGGTATTCGCTGACACGAAGGGGTTGCCTCTGATCACCGTGCACAATTTTTCTTGTGATGTTACCCATCCTAAAAAAGAACTGTTGCCCCTGAGCAGAATGCTGCAGCTGTTGCCAGCCTGCCCCACGGAGGTGTCCAGCTATGTCCTTGGTTTCTCTCAGCCCTTGGATGACTATGGTCGCTTCTGCAGGTGCCTGAAGGTCCAGAAGGTGTGCCTGGAACAGTGTACCATCCAGGGGCGCTTCTTGCAAGGTACAGTACAGGTGCACAACCTGGCATATGAGAAGATTGTGCAAATGCGCATCACTTTCAATGCCTGGGCTTCTTACCTTGATGTGCCCTGTGTTTATGTGACTCTTCTTTTCAGAGGTGAAATAGACGTCTTCGCTTTCCAGGTGGCACTGCCCAGTGGTCCCCCAGGCCCAGCTGGAACCATCCAGTTCTGCTTCTCTTTTCAGTGTGCTCAACAGATTTACTGGGACAATAACCAGGGTTATAACTACCACTTGAAGCCCTCAGACTTCCTTCCTACTTGTGTCCTCTGTTAGCGAGCATAGTTCTGAATCTTTCCTTTAAGTCTCCAGAGATGGGCTGCCTATTTTCTTTGCCAACATCTAGAGGTTTTTCCTCTGACTAGCAGGGCGTGTACCTTGTCTGGGGTATGAAGGCATGTTTTCTTTCCAGTGGTTTCTACCTTTTCTGCTGCTAGAATTACAGTGAGACCAATATATACCTGAACTAAGTTACTAACTGGGCATAGAATTCAAGTGCTTTTCATCCTCCTCCCACAAAACTAGAATCATCTTCGCGGCTTTTGTGTAAAGTTATGAGTGTTGTTTTAAGATGTGAAGCTTCCTTTAGGAAGACACTGGCCATGCTGTTCTTTTGCAGAATTTTAGTGTTGATTTTAAACTGGAGGAGGGGAGAATTTCAGTTAATGTTTTAACTACCTGGATACTCTTATAGAGGCACTATGTGGCTTAGTGGATAGAGCACTGGGCCTGGAGTCAGGAAGACCTGATCAAATCTCACTTGTGATCTCACTTACTAGCTGTGTGACCCTTGGTAAATCACTCAAACTCCTGTTTGCCTTAATTCATGGAGAAGGAAATGCTAAACCATGCCAGTTTCTTTGCTGAAAGGAATGACCATTAAATAACCAATTTTTTAGAGATCCAAGGCTTTTTCCTCTTTTTATTTCATCATTCTCTACTAGGTTAGGTTAGTATCTGAAGGACTTTGTTGATGATAAGATTGAATTAACTTTCTCCTCAATCTTGTTCAGACTCAGCTGCTGTGGGGAAGCCCATTGCGTTCCACTCAGGCTTGGGTGGAGGGAGTAGACCCTTTAGCTAGATTATCCAAGCCTGGGATGGTCTGGGAGTAAGAGGGATGTAATCAGTTATATCCAGGTCAATCATATATTATAGTATTCATTCTCTCATTAATTGTTAACCAATCAGAGTTGATTGCTGTATGTTGGGAACACCTCCACTCTTCCAAGGGCAGATGAAGTATCAAGTAGCCTCCAAGATCTGTCTTTGGTTCATGAGAGATGTTCAAATGACCAATCCTTTTATTAATTATCCACTAGCAATAATTAATAAAACAATTAATCACCCAGAAACGATGTCTCTTGGACTTGTATAAGTCACATTGCCAAGAAAAACCCTATGACGGTATTGGTGTTCTATGGTCCACTGAGTCAAGAAGAGCTGGACATGACTGAAGAAAAACAACAACATACTCTAGTAGAAAGTACCTGTAGGGAAAAGGGTGCTTTCTGGTCTTCATACTAATGACAGGAAAGGCAGAGAATGTAAGCATGCTGAGGGGAACTCTATTCCTTGTGCTATATTACATTTATGGTAATTGGAAATATTTTTCTTGCCTGTAAGAATTCTTCCTCTACCTACAGGAGGATTTTTTAAAAATTTGGCTGTTTGTGAAAGGGTTAAATTATCCTTTAAATTAATTTAATCTGCCTCTTACCTTCACATCTAAACTGTTTTTCTCTTGATTAAAAGGTATTATTTAAGATGGAAAATATATATATATATATTTAATAATTTGTTTTATTAAAATAATTTATCTAGACCTGCAATTTATGTAATTTATCAATGTACTTGGCACCACTGTGATTCTAGTAAAATATCTAGGGGTATTTGAACTCTGGAAAAACTTTTCCAAGTTTAACTAATGATGTAAGAGCTTTAAATAAAAGTTATTTTCTTATACCTTGTCTGATTACTTGACTTGTCCTACAGTTGCTTGTAGCAGTTAAATGCTTCATGAATGCAGTTATTTGCGATTGTTGGGAGTTATGTGAGCAAGCTGCAATGGTTTATTTTTCTAGCCAAACTGCCCCCAGCAGGTTCACTTCTAGTGTGCAAAATGCCCTGTTGGTAACCTTAGGAACATTTCTTCCTACCCCTCATTCTCTCAACTCTGCCTATGTCTTTCAATTTTTATTCCACTGAAAGAAACTATGTCCAAATTTTGTGTCCAGCTGCAAATCTGAAGCAATATTTCATTGTTAAGAGTAATGGAAATAAAAATGTAACCATAAGTCAGTTCTGAACAGTAAATTTGCATGGCTCTCTATAGTTCCTCAAAGTACTGAGACTTCAGTAGGAATTGTATCTTTTCTGACTAAAGTTCCATTTTCCACAAATTACTTATATATTGAGAAACTACAGAGTGCAAATAGTAAAAGGAAGACATAATCCTTGACCTCTTGGAGTTTTTTTCTATTGGTTTTATTTTTTTAAATTGTCTTTTTTTCAATTAACAAGAATTTATTTTTTCTCTTTCCCACCTCTCTTCCACTGGGGAGAGGGGGGTAAATCTTTAAATATAGTCAAGTTTAAAACAAATACTTACATTGGTTATAAATAAAAATATGCATCTTTAGTTGATCACCTCCTTGCCAAAAGGTGCATTCTCGAGGATCATTAGGATCTTAAATTCTGAAAGAAGACAAAGCCAACCGAAAGAACCTGTTTTGTTTTGCCTTAAAAAAACATTCTGGGACAATGTAACATCTTTCAGAATATAAAATAAATAAATGCACATAAATTACCTGCATTTTGTGCTCTGTCTACAAAAGTCAGCAGAAAGGGATAAGAAGTGGCTCAATGGAGAAGCGAGGTGACAGAGGTAAGAAAAGCCCAGCAGGGTTTATGGCAGAAATATGGTATGATGCCCAGCAGGGAGTAAGGTTCAGCAGAATGATGTAATGGCACTGCCAAAAATATGGGTATCTCTGTAGTGTCACAAGTATAAATTGCCCCTTCATGGGCAACATGTGTCAGTTTTATGCCACCCTTGCACATACATTCCAGTAACAGGTGTCTCCTGGATATATAATACTTTTCCCATATCTCTTGACATATTTTTAAGGTTGACTATTAGCTGAATATGCCTGGTACTTCTACAGGTACCCCTTAACTTCTGGATTGTTGAGGGATTATTAGTTTTGTGAGCAAGGGAATGATAACTCATTACAAATAATTAGGAAGGAGTGATTCTTTAGGAAAATTAATCTGGGAGCAGAATGAGAGAAGAGTTTTGAGGCAAAGTGGCCATACACCAGGCTGGTACAGTAGTCTAGCAGTAATTCAAGCATATTAACAGTCTGAGCTGGGATGACAAACCGTAAGACTGGAAAGAAGGAACTTGTCAGAGGAAGTTGGGTTTGGTGATGATAGTGAGAGGAAAAGAGAAGTAAAAAATGATTAAGATTTTGAGGCAAGTTTTTAAAGTGGTGATTACAGAAATAGAGAAGTCAGAAAGATCAAATTGTTAGTATGTAATTGGTAAGAAGTGTTGAGTTTAAGGTGAAAATGTGTTATCTAAATAGACAACAATTCAGCAGAAATTCACTTGACCATGTTACTTCTTTGTTCAAAAACCTTCAAGTGTTTATTAGGACCTCTAAAATAGGTTCTAAGCACTTTTTGTGTCATGGACCCCTTTTGGCAGGCTGATGAAACCTATGTGACCCCTCAGAATAATGTTATTAAATACGTAAAATCTATAAGATTACATAAGAAGTCAATTACATTGAAATAGTTGTCAAGATGTATTTTATTTAAAGTTAATGAACACCAGGTTATGAACCCTTGCTCTAAGACAAAATACAAACTCCTCAGTCCAGCAACTAAGGCCTTCCTAAATCTGGTTCCAACCCCACTTTCTTGCCTCAACATTATTCCTCTTAATGAAAGCCTTTGCTGTAGCTCAGAACCATAACTAGAGTTTTCCCCAGCACTGAAATTTAAAGCATGATAACATTCAGTATCCCTTTATTTCAAAATTGGAAGAGACTTCAGTGGGCAGATCTAAAGTGGAACCTAAATCTGAAGAATTTCCTCTACAACTAACCCAACAAAGCCATTCATCCTTTACTTGAAGACATTTGTTTTGGCCAGAAACCCTGAGAGACTTCCCCTCCCAAATTGTTTTGTTTTTTGACTAGGTAAAAAAAGTCATTCTTTGCCTCATTTCTCACTTAGCCTTCAACACGGAATGGCCATTGCCTCAGTCAGACTGAGACCTGTGAAAGATTTTAGCTTAAAAAGGCCAGGCTCTTCCACAGCACTGGGGCCATGTTTACTCATTCTGATCTATACCTTGCCACTAGACCCAGAGGATTCTGGAGGAGAAAGTGAAGCTGGTGACTTTCCACCCTCCCTCATTTAAATCCAATTCATCCTGCATGTCATGGCATCACCTTTCTGATGTCATGATCCTCTTCAAGAATGAAGGACAAAACACCAAATGAAGAGAATTTCCTACCTCTTTTTTTTTTATTTTAGTCAATGAGCATCTATTAAGTATTTACTATATGTCAAAGCACAATGCTAAGGTCGGAGGATACAAAGGAAAAAAAGTCTTTGCCCTCAAAGAGCTTACCATCTAAAGAGCGAGACAGGTATAAACAAGTTATATACAGGACATATAGGAAGTAATTAACCAAAAGGACTCGAGGTAAGGAGGTTGGGAAAGGCTTCCTGCACTAGGTCGGATTTTAGCTGGGGGCTTGAAGGAAGCCAAGGAAGGAGAGCACTGGGAGCTGAGATACAGTCAGGAGACCAGTGTCACTGGACTGAAGGATAATGAGGGGATGGGTAGAGGGTTTAAGGGGTAAGCAGACTGGAAAGGTGAGGAGGGGGCTAGGTTATGGAGGGCTTTGAATGCAAAGGATTTGATAATTTCATCCTGGAGGTGACAAAGGGCCACTAGAGGATTTTCCTGAACAGACGCTGACACAGCTACACCTGTGCTTTAATAAAATCATTTCGGGAGCCGAATGCGGGGTGGACCAGAGTAAAGAGACGCGTGGCAGGTAAACCAAGCAGTGGGCTAATACCCGAGAAAATGAGGAAGCGGAGGCTCAGCAGTACAGAAGGACAATGGGAGGCGTAGAGACAGGCTGCCAAGGGGCTGAGCTGGGAGAGGCGGCCGTGGGCGGGCTGCGTGTGCGGGTGCCTGCGTGTGCCCGCGTGTGCCCGCAGGCTGCGTGTGCGGGGCGGGGCTGCGTGTGCGGGGGTCGGCCCTGCGTGTGCCGGGGTGAGGCTGAGTGTGCGGGGGCCTGAGTGTGCGGGGGCCTGCGTGTGCCGGGGGGCTGCGTGTGCGGGGTACAGCGTGTGCCGGGGAGGGCTGCGTGTGCGGGGGGCCTGCGTGTGCCGGGGGGCTGCGTGTGCGGGGTACAGCGTGTGCCGGGGGGCTGCGTGTGCGGAGTACAGCGTGTGCCGGGGAGGGCTGCGTGTGCGGGGGCCTGCGTGTGCCGGGGAGGGCTGCGTGTGCGGGGGGCTGGGAAGGCTGGATCCGACGGAGGGGTAATGATTTCCGTGTATCCGACGTCTGGACGTCCCTAGGCAGCCTTAGAAGCGAGAGCGCTCGGCCTGTCCGCGGAGGCGAGGGCCGTCATCGGGACCGCCACGACGGACTGAATCCAGGAGCTGATGGATTACCGAGTGAAGAGTACAGAGAGGGAGGGGCCCGGGCCCACCAAATACAAAGCAAGCTTTATATAGAATAAGTGGAGGTCACTAAGAGAGGGAAGGCGAGATTGGGTTGGGGTTATCTTCTTTTCTAGAGAAAGCTGAAGACGCTAGGAGCCAAGGTGACCCGGTCAGGCCCGGCTTCCTTTACATGCCCGGCTCTGTCCCCCTGGGAGCGGAGCGGGAGGGGATCTGAGAGGAGTGTGGGCAGAAAGGGAGAAGGCCCAAACTGATCGGGAGGCGGCTGTAGGGGCCGTCAGGCCTCAGCTCCCAGCCGCTGCCACGGACCCGGACTGAAGCCGGCGCGCGCCTCCCCATCGATGACCGCTTTTTAGTTAATCGCTGCCCCGCTAGGGGGCGACTCCGGCTCTCTCCTCGCCCTCTGAAAGACAGCTCGAAAGGCGCACCCGCCCGCTGGCGGCGTTGGTGACGTCGGCACCGCCCTCCCTCCCCGTGCGCGCGACTCTAGCTGGAAAGAAAAGAGGCGGGGGGCGGGGCGTTACGTCAAAGCGGCGTAGACAAAGGGAGGGCGGGCGCGTGCGCACACGCTCGCCACCTCGTCTCTGGCCGGCGGTGGGGGAGGGACCGGGAACAGAGAGATCCTCAGGACCAGGACTTGGATCCCGGTACCGCACAACCGGTGAGTATAACCTGCCCCGACCCTTGCCCTCTCAATATCGGTAGTCGCCAGAGGAACAGAGAACGAGGTTGGGGAGAGGGAAGGTCAGGGCTCCGGCGTGAGGTAAGGGCCGGAGCTAGGTTCTTGGGGGCCTCCCCTGCCGGCTCTGGAGCTCGGGAGACACCATCGTGATTCCCCCTGGGGTTCCCGACGTGGAACATTCCGCCCTCCCCCTTCTTTCTTGGAGTGGAGTCTCCCTCTCCCCTGCCCGAACTGCCGGTGCAGTCGGAGCCTGGGCTCGCGCATCCACGCTGGATGGGGAGGCGCCCTCGGCTGAGCCGTCCAATGGGGAAAGGCTTTCCCTCCCCCCCCCCACCTCCCCTATTTCCACCCTCCCTGCTCCCCGTGGACTCTCCCGCTGTCTCCTCCGCATCTCCCTCGGAAACCGTACGCTGTATTGTTCCATACTACGTGTCCTCGCCCTTCCTCCAGCCTGAGGCTTCTCTTTCCTTATTCTTTGGTTGCACGGGGTCGGGGGGAGAGCGGAGAAGGTGTCCTTTCCATTTCTTTGCTCTGCACCTCAGATTTTGTGGCCTGCAGGGCTTCTGCTCTTGGAGGAGAAAATAGGAATTTAGCGTTTTCAGACTCACGGTTTTGCCTTTACTGTCCGATGCTCCACACTGCTTATTTTTTTATGATGCATGTCTTGTAGTGGACTACATGTCTTAAGAGTTCTTTTTTCTAGCTTGGTACAGTCACATTTCATCTGAAGAATTTGTTTTTCACAGATATTTTAGACTAATATAACTAAATTATATAAAATAAATAACATAAACGTGTGTGTATCTAAATAGACACATATATCCTCAGTGCTGCCTATCTTATAGTTGATTGAATATCTTTTAATTCCTTTTCTTTATTTGGCACATCACGTTGTTTTGCCTGAAGAATTTTTTTTCTCTCACTGTTAAGTTTGCCAAAATTTAGAAGTCCCAAGGGTAGGTGCCTGCCTCTGCTTAATCAGTTTCCTAACTTATGAGGCTCTGTTTAATCTGCCTATACATAAACTTGATGTAACAAGTCTTGTAATCATACTAGTCCAGTCTTTTCACCCAGACGATGACCTATTTTTGATTTTCCAATTCAAGGTGAACCCTTTCTTGTGAAAAGTGTTATGGAGAAGGGAGAGAAAGAGAGAGGGGGGGATCTTCATCCTATCCCTCTGTGATGTAACTTTATCTGTGCCTTAAATACATTTTCTGTATTTGATCCTTATAACTTTAGATAATAGAATTGGGGCAACTCCAAAGGGTGCTAACCAAATCAGAGTGATAGAGGACACTAAAAAGATAAAGACTTTTCATTCCAGAGAGACCAAGGCATATAGAGAGAGATGATGAGTCTCTCAAATTATGGACAGTGGGAAGAGCATTTTATGTTCTCTGGAGGCCAGCTTTCTTGAAGTCTTTCACCTTCCACGTATTCGCTCTATGACCCTGGGTAAGTCATTTAACTTCTCAGTGTCCCAGACAGCTCACTAAGAGTTGTCTAATTGAAAAGGGGGTGCCAACCTACACTGGTAACAGAAATTTTTCACCTAGAATCCTATACTGATAAAATAAATCTGGTAAAAAAACAAAACAAAAACCTTAAAGGTATATTTTGTTATTGTTTAGTTTTTTTTTTCAGTTGCATCCGACTCTTTGTGACCCCTTTTGGGGTTTTCTTGGCAAAGATACTGGAGTACTTTAGGGCAACTAGGTGGTGCAGTGGATAGAGCACCAGTGCAGGAGTCAGGAGGACCTGAGTTCAAATCTCACCTCAGATACTTGACACTCACTAGCTGTGTGACCTTGGGCAAGTACTTAAGCCCAACTGCCTCATCCTGGGTCATCTCCAGTCATCCTGATGAATATCTGGTCACTGGATTCAGATAGCTCTGGAGGAGAAGTGAAGCTGGTGACCTGCACAGCCCTCCCTCACTCAACACAAAGTCGGGTGCAAGTCATGTCATCATTTCTCTGATGGCATGGTCTTCTTTGGCAACAAAGGACGAACACACTGGAGGACTTTGACATTTCCTTCTCC
>CM053769.1:198933501-199040779 GCA_028658325.1 Potorous gilbertii
GAGGGGGTTAAGTGACTTGCCCAGGGTCAACACAACTAGGAAGTGTTTCAGACAAGATTTGAATTCAAGTTTTCCTGGCTCCATGCCTGGGGTTCAGTCCATCATGCTACTCAGCTGTCCTAAGAGGTATATACATAGATGAAATTCACCAAAAATCCCACACTACTAGAATGAGGGAGCATCCTTGGATGGTTAAAGAACAATATCTAGAAAAAACAAATATCCAGGATCCATAAAAACTACTACCGTATAAGTCTTAGCATAAAGATTTAGAACTCATGGAGACTTATCTGGGGCAACATAGTCACACAGTGAGTATCAGTCAGCAAGTATTTATTAATTGTCAGTGGGTACTAATTCTGTTGGGGAAATATAAGTAGATACAATATTTATACAGAGTTGATGTCAGCAGGGAACAGGGAAATATTGGCCAATTTAGGGATTAGGAAAGGATTTTTAAAGGGAGTATGAGCTAATCTTGAAAGGGGGTTAGGAATTCTGAGAAGCAGAGATGAGGAGGGCATGAGGAACAGACAAAAGTGCAAAAGCACAGAAACAAGAGGAGAAATGGTATGTGTGAGGGACAGCTGGGAGGCCAATTTGATAGAAGCACACATGAAAGGGAAGGGTGCAATGAGTCTGGAAAACTAGACTGGGGCCACATGAAGAACTTGCTCTCAATGCCAAACAGAGGAGTTTGTATTTGATTGAAGAGGCAATAAAGAAGTATTGGAGCTTCTGGATCAGAGTAGTGACAGGATGAGAGGCTTGTGCTTCAGGATATCTCTGGTAACTATGGAGTGTGGATTAAAGGAAAGAGAGACTTAGAGCAGGAAGCTATTGTCCAAGTCCAAGGTAGAGGTGTTGAGAGCCTATGATAAATGAGGATAGTCTTGTCAGTGCAGAGAAGGATTGGCACCAGGTGGTGTGGTCTAAGTTGAATCACCAAGACTTGGCAGCTGATTAGACATGTAACTGTGTGACTCGAGGGGAATGAGGAGTCAAAGATCATTCCAAAGTTGCAGTTTGCCAACTTGGGTGACTATAAGGATGGTGCTACCCTTGACTGTCAATCAGCCAACAATTATTTAACACCATATGCCAGATCACTGTGCTAAGAACTGGGAATGCAAAGAAAGGAAAAAGAACAAACCCCAACCAGTCTTGGCCCTCAGGGAGTACACCTTGGGGGTGGGGCAGGGGGGGGGGGAGGCGGGGAGGCACAGCAGCAACATTATAAATAAATAGGTACATACAAGATAAATACAGAGTAGATAGACCTTAGAGTAATAATGTGGAGGACATTACTAGAAGCCAGGGGAAAAGATACAGGAAAGGCCTCATACGAAAGTGGGATTTGACTTGATTCTGGAAGACAGCCAAGGAAATTTAAGGTGGAGGTAAGGGGGCAGAGCCTTACAGATATGAGAGATAGAGTGTCATGTCTGAGAAACTGCTGCACATATTTATGTATGCCAGTGTAGGAAGGGGCCAGGTAATGATAAAATTTAAATGTCAGAGGACTTTATATTTAATTCCAGAGATAGTAATAAGGAGCCAGTAGAGCTCGTTGGGTCTCTATTAGTAGGGGTAAAGGGTGACATGGTCAAACCTGTGCTTTAGAAAAATTACCTTGGCTGCTGAATTGATTGATTGGAGTGGGGAAAGACTTGAAGCAGAAGACCTTGCTATTATAGTAGTACAGACAAGAGGGGATAGGGCCCAAATTAGAGTTGTAACTTTGTGAATGGAGAGAATGAGATGTATGAGAGATGTTGTGGAAGTAGAAACAAGATTTAACATTGGGATAGGTACATGAGATGAGAGGGAGTGAGGAGTTAAGGATTATACTGAAATTACAAGCTTAGATGACTGAGAGGATGGCAGTGCTTTAAATAGTAATAGAAAAGTTCAGAGGAAGGGAGAGTTTCGGGGAAAAGATAATCAGTCTTGTTTTGGACATGCTGAGTTTGAGAGGTCCAAGAGATTAATTGGTGATACTTGCGGTGCAGTGGATAGAGCATTGGGCTGGAAATCAGGAAGACTCATTTTCCTATGTTCACATCTGACCTGAGACACTTACTAGCTGTGTGACCCTGGATTAGTCACTTAACCTTGTTTACCTCAGTTTCCTCATCTGTAAAATGAGCTGGAGAAGGAAATGGCAAACCATTCTATTATCTTTGCCAAGAAAACCCTAAATGAGGTGACAGAGTCAGACATAACTGGAACTACTGAACACCAAACAGCATTTGTAGCTCAGGAGAGAGACTAGGGTTGATCTGGCATCTTCAGTGGAGATCATTGAACCCTTGGAACCTGTTGAGATCACCAAGTGAGATAATATAGAACAAAAAGAAAAGGAAACTCAGGGCAGAGCCTTGGGGAGCAATCACAGTGGGCAGTTACATGGATCAAGAAAACAGAAAAAGAGAATGAGAAGATCAAATCAGATTGGTAGGACAATAACTAGAGAGAATATCCTGAAGGAGAAGGTAAATAGTAGTGTCATACTTCACAGAGGTCAGAAAGGATGAGGACTGAGAAGAGACCGTTTCATTTGTCAGTTTAAAGATCGTTGCTAAGTTTGGAGAAAACATTTTCAGTTAAATGATAAGGTTGGAACCCAGATTGCAGTGTTTAGAAAGAGGAAGAGAAGCAGAGACACAGATTGTAGGTGACTTTCTCAGGGACTAATTGGGAAAAGAGATGTAGGATGGTAGCTTGTGGGGATGGTAGGATCAAGGGAGGGTTTTATGTGACTGGGCAGGGGAAAGGGGGGAAGGGCATGTCTGTAGACTGGCGTAGGAGGGGCAAGGATCCAGTAGATAAAGAGAATGATAATAATAGTGAGGTTAATTTGCTAGGGAAGTCAGGAGGAGGGATGAGATCAAGAGTGTGTCATGTAGATAGTGCTTGACCTTGGCATGGAGAAAGTTTACCTCCTCATCTAAGACTGGAGCAAAGGAAGAGATGGTGAGAAGAGGTGTCTGAATTATGAGAGATGAAATGGAAGGGAGAAGGGAAAGCTCTTTGTGAGTGATTTCGATATTTTTAGTGAGGTTCTAGGTCCTCTACTGATGAAAGGATTGGGAAAAGAGGTACGCTAGGAAGTTTGAGATGAAGCTTGAACATTCTCTTTGGAGAGCAGGATAGGGACTCAATTGGAAATAGAATATTTGATAGAAATTCAGAAGGGGCAGGCTATGGGGTAAAGGTAATGAGTTCTATTTCAGACATAGTGAATTTGAGGTGCCTAGAGGTTGGAAATCTGGTTGAAAATGTCTTAAAGGCTCTTGGCGATTTGAGACTGAAACTCAGAAAGGAGACTAAGGCTGCATATATTTAATTCGCTTGTTCAGTGGACATTTATTAAGTGCCTACTCTGTGCCATAAACTGCCTTAAGTACTGGGGATACAAATAAGAAAGACAATTCCTGTCCCCAAGGGGTTTACATTTTAATGAGAGAGGACAGCACACAAAAAGAAGCTGAAAAGTAGATGTGGGAGAGACTCTAGGAGTAGGATGGTATGTTGTTCACTCAAGTCAAAATCAGAGCTGCTGATGGAAAATGGAGAGTAAACTGGGAAGTCCATATGTGATCCCCTTCTATAAAGGAAGACTTTGGAAGGAATTTATTGCTCCACCCTCCAGACCTGCAATCAGAGGGAAGAAGGCACCTAAGGGAGTTGAAAAGGTGTTGAGTGTCAAAAACAAAGTCAGTCAGTGTGATCATCAGCTTATGGGGGAGATAGATTTCAAGAAGTTGAAACACAACAGAGCTACTGATAGAAGATGGAGAGTTGTCATGTACAGATATCTGGGAATCATCTGTGTAGATTGATACCAGTCGATTCAGTGAGAACTTATGAAGTCACCAAAAGAGAGAATATATAGAGAGAAGAGGGTCCAGCACAGACTTCAGGGAGTATACCAGCAAATTAAGGAGCAGGATATGTATGGTGTCTCCAGTGAAGGAAACTGAGGCACAGACAGGTAGGAGGAGAAAACCAAAGGAGAACTTGTGGATTAAAGAAAAAGATATTAATACTAATGTTGTACTCTTTATTTGGGCACCAATCTGGCTTGTAGAGAGAGATGTCCACACTGGCATAGTTTCTATGCCCCCTATGCCCTCCAGCTTGACAGTTTCAGATAACATTTATAGGATTTTGAACGAGGAAAAAAATATCTTAAAATACAGCCTGGATTAACATTCTAAGCTTGAGTAAGAAAGTACTGTTACATTGTCCCTGGACCAAGTACTCCTCTGCTGGAATCTAAATTGAGTTGAAGGCTTTGAGAGTGCCTCCAGCTTAAAAAGAGGATTATTTCTTGAGGTGCACCCTAGTCCATTCCCTTTGGGGAGAGAGGAAATTGGCCTTTGATGCATTTACCCAGTGAAAGCCCTTTTCGTCCTCAGCCTTTCACCCACCTTTCCAAGGGGCTTTTCCCAGAAGTCTGGAAAAGGCTTTAGAGAAAAATTTTATTTTATAATATTTCTAGAGAAACTAAAAAAAGAGTTTCAGAAATATGCTTCCACTTGTGTCAGAGCATGTTTCATAGGGTAGGATTTGAATAAAGTTTTCTTGATTCCCAGCTTAACTCACATTCCATTAAGATTGAAATTATAAATTGGTTTAAAGAGACTACATCAGTGAGTATTAAATGATAAAGGGACTTTTATGAGAGGCCTAAGTAAGGGCTGGCCTGGGAGTCAAGAAGACATAGTGAAATCCTGCCTCTGTCATGTACTTGCTGTCTAACCCGTAGGCTAACTTTAAACTCAGTACTTCAGGGTGTTAATTCTCCAAGACTGCCAATTACAGATACATTTGTGATGTGTATCAGTGGAGGCAGTTTTCATTGATTGGATCACAAATGCTAACCAAAAGGGAGTTATTGATTATAGAATCATAGATTTAGAGCTGGGTAGGACCTTAGAAGCTATTTAGTGGATCTCCCTCATTTTACTGAGAAGGAAATGGAAACTGATTAAGTGACTTGTGTAGGATCACACAGCTAAGGAAATACTTTGTCGAAATTTGAAATCAGGAATTCCTGACTCCCAAGTCCAATGCCCTATCTGTTATACCATACACTACCTCTCATAATGATAGTTTTAATGATTTAATATTCATTAATATATTATATGCAAATCTTTCTCCAGTTTATAATTTCCTTCTGATCCTTAATTTCTTACTGAATCCTTACTGATAGTCCTATATTAATGATTCTCATTGAAAATTAGATCATTAATGATTTAAAAGTCATGATTAATTTTTCCACTGTAAATCATATAAGTGACCTGTGTTTTTGGAATCCTTTCCAGCAAAGTACCAGCTCTAATATGTCCTAACCTGGAAGGTAGTAGTGAACTCTATCATGTAAACTGGCAGTTGGTAATGCAGTTGATAGAGCACTGGACCTTGCATCCTAAAGACCTGACTTCAGATCCAGTCTCAATACCCTTACTAGCTGTGTGACTGAGGGCCCGTCACGTACCCTCTCTACCTCATTTCCTCAAATGTAAAATGAGGGTAGTAAAAGTACCTACCTTTCAGGGTTATCATGAGGATCAGATGAGATAGTATTGGTGAAAAGTTTTTACAGTAGTGTCTGGCATATAGTAGACGCAGTATAAATTTGTGGGAACACAGAAATGAGATCTTTCCTGCCCTCGAGGGGGCGTTTACTTTTTACTAAGGAAATACAACATATCCATGGACAAATAAATACAAGATCATTTGAGGCATTATCCTCCACTCCTCACTCTCACTTCTAATCTCCAATCTGTTGTGGAACCTTTCAACTCTTATCATCTTTCCCTACAAACCTAGAAAGTAGTAACCTTCCCTGTCATTAGCTAGTGGTGTGGCTTGTTTTCAGTACAACTGAACTCCCATTTCATCTATTATCACGCAGCTCTACCTTTTCTTGCTGCTGGCCTGCCCTGGCTTTGCAGGAAAGCTGCTCATTTGCTCTCCGTGTTGTCCTCTCACGGTGGTGACCTAATTACTCCCTATAAGGACATACATAGCAGTAGCAGTACAGGCAAAATTTTCTCTCAGTGTTCTCACACCCTGCCCCCTAAGTCACCTTGTGGCTGTAGCAGTTACCCCTTGGTAATGCAATGCTTGGGGCGGGGTGGGATGGGGTGCTGGAGTCTACTCCCTTAACCTCTTCAGTTTTAGTGAAGGATAAGTAGGATGGGTCCCTCAGTTCCCCAGTGCCCTTCCAAACGTTCCTACTTTTGTCATGGGCACTATCATCCTTACAGTTACCCAGGTGCTCAACCCCAGCGTCATCTTCAATTTTCTTAGCACAATGCCTGACGTCCTACTGTGTGCCAGATTCATGATCCTTAATAAATGCCAGTTGATTATCTCACTCCATGTATCTTGTCCATTCTGCTATTACAACAGTGCTCACACCCATACCCATCTCTTCTCTAACATATCTACCATCTTCGTTGCTCTCATCTATATTGTTATATTGCTTTAGCAATACTTTCTTAATTGGTCTCTGTCTAAAGAGTCTCCCTTCTCAGTCCTCTAATCATTCAGTCAATATTTTAAGCACTTACTCATGCTAGGTAACTGTGCTAAGAGCTGGAAATGCAAAAATAAAAGTAAAATCATCCTTGTCTTTAGAAAGCTTATATTTTTAAAACTAATTTTTAATTAACAGACATATTTCTTCTCCTTTCTGTATTTCTTCTATCCTCCTGATTTTTTAAAGAAAAGAAAGACAAAATCCTTGTAACAAACATGCATAGTCAAGTAAAACAGCTTTCTGCTTTGGTAGTGTCCACAAATAGATGTCTCAATCAGCACCATGAGTCCGTCCCCTTCCTGTCAAGATGTGGGTAGCATATTTCATTACAGATTCTTGAAAGTCATGGTTAGCCATTGCATCGATCCGAGATCTTAAATCTTTCAAAATTGTTTGCCTTTACAGTTTTGTTATTGGATGCATTGTTCTCCTGATGCATTCATTTGAACAAGTCTTCCCAGGTTTATCAAACCCATATTTTTCATCATTTCTTAGAGCATAGTAGTAGTATTTCAGTACATCCATGTACCTTAATTTCCTAGTTGTTTCTGAGTTGATGGATACCCCTTTATAGTTTACAGTTCTTTGTCAACACAAAAAAAGCTGCTCTAAGTATTTTTGTATATATGGATTCTTTCTTTGATCTCTTTGAATGAGGATATGGAATTAGTTACAAGGTATCATAATACTAAGTATCATTGCTGTATCAAAGGATTTATACAATTTGGTAACTTTTTGATTTTGCTTTCCAGGAATGCTGGACCAAGTAACAACTCTATCAACAGTGCATTAATGCCCCTGTTTTCTCCACAACTTCTCCAACATCTGTAATTTTCCTTTTTTGTCAACTTTGCAAATCAGATAGGAGCAAGAATAGAATCTCAGAGTTGTCTTAATTTGTATTTTTTGAATTATTAGTATTTTGTTGTTAATAGCCTGGCTTTCTTCAAAAACTGCCTGTTCATAAAGAAGCTTACCTTCTCATGGGAGAGACTAATATATACACATATATGAATGAGTATTTACAGAATATATACAAAATTAAGTCCAGTCTAAATAGACTGGACTCTCTTTGTATCCCCAGTGCCTAACACGTAGTGAGCACTTAATAAATGTTTATTGACTGACCAAAAAAATTAATTTTCAGTGGGGAAACCAGAAAAGACTTCATAAAGAAGGTAGTGCTTGAACTGTCTTGAAGGAAATGAGGGACTCCCAGGGTTGAGGAGGATGTAGTACATGGAAGACAGCAGGTGTGAAGGGGGCTGTAAAGACAGTAGATAAGAGTAGCACAGCTACCAAATTAATAGTCTTAATACTATGATATTCTTAATCCTTAAGACCATGTTGCTTCTCTACTCAAGAAGCTCTGTTGTTGAATGACTATAGGGTCAGATATTTCCTCATTAGCTCATCCTCCTAAAATTTCTAGTTTTTGCGTAAATTTCATGATGCATATAATTATCATTACAGTAGTGCATATATATAATTTATAAAAAATATTAGGAGGGTACATGCTTAAATTTTTTAAAAATGGAGTACGCTATAAAAAAATTGGAGGCTGCTTGGGATAGAGATCTTTCATGCAATATCTTCTGGGAAGGCAAATAATTTCCCCTATAAATTACATATTTATTTTTTTCTAAGTAATGCGGGGTTGTCTGTTTCTGGCAAGACTGATGATGTTCTTTTGAATACTTCCAACAGGAATGTAGCTGACTGGTTTCTGTTCTTAAATATAATTACTTTTCACAAGCTTGTACTCTCCCAAGAAGTGATGCTTTCCTTTAAATTTCTATTGGCTTCCCCTGACTGAAGCTAAGGAATATTTGATCTTGTTTGCACTTGAACAGTGTTACGTATTTAGTGCTTCAAGCAGACTTCCATTATGGCTTTTCTTTGGTAACGTATCTTGTAGCAGTACAATATTTATTTTATGGACTATTGTTAGTCTGCAACATAATGAATCTGTGGTACGAGATCTGCCTAAAATGTTTTTTTCCTTTCATGCTGCAGAAATATGGGGAAAGAGAAAGAATTGTGTAATTTTTCTTAAGAGATAGTTGTACATATGATGGCGTACAAGTTAGATGCCTAGAGCGAGGGAGGGATACAGTCATTTTTACTTGGCTGAAACGGTAAAACATTTCCTTTTGCCTGCTGAATTGTCATTGTATTTTCCTAGTACGGATTGAGTTTATAGTTGTGGCACACAACCTTTCTGGCATTTTAGGACCTTCTTTGTGCAAGATTAAGACTTTTGTAAATTTTTGGACATGGAACAAGAAGAAAAGCATTATGTTTTTGGTAAGAATGTTGTACAGTTTGATCTAGTAGGTCTTTCTTGGATGATTTAACAGTTTTCTTTAAAAAGTTTATTTTGTCACTTGTATAGACATGTTTAACCTATCATTTTTTGTCAGTAAATTTTCTTTTGACAAATAACAGCAGTGTACTTATAATTGAATCCTAATCCCCACAAAACAGTGAAAAAAGTGATTGTACCCCATATTGCATGTAGCTTTATGTGTTAGTAGTTTTACTAAAGAAAAAATTTGTAGTAGTATTGTCCAATGTTTTAAATATGAAGCATGTTTAAAGTTTTCTTTTTATATGATTATATATATTATATATAATAATAATTGCATAATTGTTATTATATTGATTCTGTTTTGTTTACTCATGGCATTACTTGATATGATTTTTATCTCATTCCTTTGAATTCTTCATATACATCCCTTATAACACTGTAATATTCCATTATGTTGGTAGTATTACAGTTTTTTCAGCCTTTTCCATTTGTTGGGAAACATGGCTAATTTCCTTTTTTTCCCCAATGTAGTTTTGCTATGAATTTTATACAGGTAAGTCTTTTATAAAGTATTTGCAAAAAATGTGCCTTTTCCTCACTTCTCCACCAACATAGAATTTTCTCATTGTTTACTATTTTCGTCAATTGAATGAATATGAGATACTACTTAAAATTTATTTAATTTGTATTTTTATGAGAGATTGCCCTTGTAGAGTGGATGGAAAACTGATCTTGGATCCAGAAAGATCACAGTTTCAGTTCCCCCTCCAACACCTACTGAGATTTTTAAGTTGCAAAGAAGATGCCTACTTGCATTGGTAGAAGGAATTTTTTTCTGAGAGTTCCCTGTATACATGAAATCATAAGTCCATTCCAAATTCTATGATTATCTATTTTGAGCACCTTTTAGAATGTTGTTTATACTTTGTATCTTTTCTGTTAATTTTTTAGTCTTTGAAATGTGATAAAAAAATGTCTGACTTTTTGACTGTATGTAGCAGAATTTGATAGAATACCTTTTCTCCTATTTTGGAAAACAGTTTATACTATGTAGTTGTTATTGTTCGTTCTTTAAATATTTCATTAGAAACCGCTTGTTTAGACTTGAAAGTTGTTGCATTTTTTTAAATGGAATTTCATTTATGACTTTCTCAATTTAGTTTTCCAAGATTGAATTTTTAAATTATCTTTTTCCTTTTTTAGTTACCAAGATGAGAGTATAAAAAAGTGTACCACAGGTTTCCTCTTCCACTCATCTAGTTCCAAACAGATCTAGAAAAAAATTCATTTTTTGTTAATTTGTCCTCTTTTTTTCTTTTATAAGAGTATGGTATAAGCATAGTCATTAGGCATATCAAATACCTCAGGATGTAAGAATCATAGATTTCCTAGAGTTGGAATGAATCGTAGAAGTCATCTCTTCCAGCCCCCTCCCTTTACAGATTAGGAATCGTAGGTTAAGAGAGTAAATAATTTGCCCAGTGTCACACAGATAAGTAGCAGAAATAGGATTCAGACTCTGGTGTGCTGATTCCAAATCTATCAGAAATGACGAACTGGAATCTGAACTGTCAAGAAGTAGCTTTTAAGTTGGACATGGGAGTGACTTCAGTTTAGCCACATCATATTAACATTTTGGAAGTTTTAGAATGGAATTGTTCTGTGAAGACGGAGTAGTATGGTGGAAATCGTGATGGATTTGGAGTTAGAGAAAGTGAGTTCTGATCTAGTCCTTCCAGTTGTCTGACCTTGGGTAGTCAGCTGATCGACAAACACTTGTTACATATCTTCTGTATGCTGGGTACTGTGCTTAACCCCTAGCAAGTCACTTAACCTCCCTCTCTGTCCCCCGGTATTCATATCTATAAAATGAGAAGGTTGGACTAGATAACCTGTAAATTTCATTATTTTAAATTTATTATCCTGCATGTCATGAATGTAATTCTACTACTTATAGACTGTGTTTTCAGATTTGTGATTTTTGTTGTTGTCATTGTTGCTGTTGTTGCGTCACTTCATTTGTGTGTGTCCAACTCTCCATGACTCTCCACGACTCCATTTAGGGTTTTCTTGGCCAGGATCCTGGATCTGGTTTGCCATTTTCTTCTCCAGCTCATTTTACATCTGAGGAAACTAAGGCAAACAAGGTTAAGTGACTTGCCCCAGGGTCGTAGATTTGTGATTGCTTTATATTATTTTGGGATTATAGTCGGGGTAGTGCATAGTTTGTTCCCCATTTCAACAGAATTTCCTGAAACCAAGAAAGTACTTTGAAAATTTTAAAGTACAATATAAATGTGAGTTATTTTGTCCAAGTTAGAATGCCTTTAAGAAAAACTCCTTCCAGTGGCAAGTTATATCCTGGCTTTGCCTTCCTCACTTAATTTTTACCTTGAATTAATAGATCTCCTTGTCCTTTGTCTTAGCACCTCTTTCCTGTTCTTAACTTTCTATGCTGAGTGCTAAACTTCCAGGAACAATTTATGTATTTCCTCATAAACTCTTATCCCCTTCAAACAATTTCCTTAGCTTTTGTGTCATTTTCCTTTGAAACACAACTTTAAGTTCAAATTGACTTTTAACCTTCTGTTTTTTCTACCTTTCTACCTTGAATCTTATACCAAGTTGTTTTGGAAAATGACAGATTGTGGGGATCAAAATTTGAATGAAATTATATTATGAACAAAATTATCACTGAAGGCTTTTAAATGACTATTTATTTCGTAAGTCAGCATAGCCAGATGAATAAATTGATTTCACTTTCAAGTAAGAGGCAGCTATGTGTCAGTGAGAAGAATCCTGGACCTTGACTCTTGTTATTAGGAAACCTGACTCTGGTGTTGGCAACAGCTAGTACCATGACCTTGGACAAGTCATTTTCTCTTTAGTCTTAGTTATCTATAAAATGAAAACTACATACCTATCTGACCATGGGCAAAGCTGCCTAATGTCCCTGGATCTCAGTTTTCTCATCTATAAAATAAAGAAATTTGACTAGATAGCCCTCTAAGGTCCCTTCCAGCTCTAAATCTTTGAGCCTATGATCCAATACCAAAACTGGGTAGATTAGACAGAAAATTTAAGCCCGCCTGCCCCACAGTTGGTGTTTAGAACTAGGATTAAGCAGAAATTGACATTACATAGCCTTTCTTTTGTGGTCTCCCTTCCCCCCTTCTTCTCTTTTCCTCTTCTCAGATTTCTTCTATCATTCTTTGTTAATGCTTTTATACCTAGAATGTGATTGTAATGAGATGTGGAACCAAGATGGTAGAGTAGCACAAAGTGTACAGCAGGTTTCCCCTTCCACCCATCTAAATTTCTCCAAACAGATCTAGAAAATGCACCAGCCTGCATATAGATTGGGAAATCCAAGAAAAAAAAGTCAGCCCAGGTTGGCAAGACAAAGAGAGATCTATGAACGCTAGATCTGATGGGGACAAAGGGCACAATGAGGTTCTGGTGCACCTCCTGTATGGTGTAGAAACAGGTCAACTGGAAGTTTACTACTTCCCACATCTGGGTCATAGATTCAGGGAGGATTGAGGACACATCTGCTCCCAATGATGCATTGTGGAGTAAGGAATATTTTCAGGCTTTAGTCTATATACTAGGCAAAGAGGAAGTTCAGAAGCAAGCAGAAGCAAGGTGGTTCAGACCCAACGGTGAAGCAGGGTTTCAGGTCTAGCATCTAACTCAGTCTGAATCCTGCCAAGTAATAACCATCACAGGAATGCCCAACAAAAGGGAATTCTGCAGTTCTGTTTCTCTAAACTATCAGAGCTTTCTGGGTGACTGATAGTAGCAGAGTCCAACAGTAGGTTTCTGTTGTTCAGGCCTATACCTCGGTCAGAAATTTGTAGAACTCAGACTCAGGGAGGCAGAATCACATTTTGCCCTAGATCAAACCATGATGGGGTCACTAAACTTGAAAGGTTCACAGGCTGAGCTGCTTCTTAGAACCTGGAACAACAAAACACTCCTGGGAAAGCAGCCATAGGACCAGCTCGGACCTCTCTCCAGAAGTACACAGAGCCTGACCCTAATCTAAGTCTAAAGTCAGAAAGTAGGCTGCAAGAATGAACAAAAAACCAAAATAATCCTAGGATAAAAGGCTGTTATATCGTGACAGGAATGTTCAAGACCTAAATCCAAAAGAAGAGAATGAATTGGAAATATCTACAAGCAGAGCCTCAAAAACACAATTTTGTCACAAGAGGTGATGACTCAAAAATTTAAAAAAAAATTAAAAATGAGTGCCCAAAGGAAAAAAGTGGAAAAGAATTGGGAATTACAGAAGAAAGAATTGGAAAAGGAATTAATAGCCTTGCCCAAGAGGTATAAAATTTTACCCAAGCAACAAACGCCTAAAAATTAAAATGAACCAAGGAAAAGCCATTGTCTCCATGACACAAGAAATAATCCCTTAGATCACTTAGATCTCTGAGGACAAGAAAGAAAGAATTCATGAAGCACCTCTTGACAGCAATCCCCAAATGAAAACTCTTAGGAACACTATAGTAAAATCTAGAGTTGCTAGGTTGAAGAATCCAAATACTGAGGAGTTGTAGCATGGAGAACTTGGAATATGATATTTCCGAAGACAAAGAATATATAGGTTTACAGCCAGGAACAATGTACCTAACAAAACTAAGTATCATCATACTACAGGGGAATAAAATGAAAGAGGGGAATTAATGAAACATGGGATTTAAAGCATTCTGATGAAAAGACCTGAGTTGTATAGCAACTTGGAAGTTCAAACACAGGAATTAAGAAAAAAAATAAACACAAAACAATGATAGATTAAATAAGGATAAACTGCTTACATTCTAACATAGGGAGATAAATACCTATTTCTCCTGAACCCTGTCATACATCTGGGGTCATAGAGGTAATCTAATGAGAGGTAGTCTAATGAGACAAAAGGAGGTCTGGAGTGATTCTGCTATAAGATAATGGGCTTAAAAAGCAAAAAGTGACAATGAGGAATATTCAGGGCAGGGGGAGGAAAAAGAAATTATCTCCTAAGTGGGAGCCTATTGAGGAGGAGGAGTGAGGGAATGTTTGATATTTGAACCTCATTCTCATATGAACTAATTGAAAGAAGAAAAAAAGATTTGGGTACAGAAGTGCATTTTACTCAACAAGAAAAGGGAAGGAGAAAGGCTGAGTTAGAGGAAGGTTAGATTAAAGGAGGGATTAGTCCTAAATAAAAAAAATAAAAATTTCCAAAAAATTTATAGCTCTTGTTGAGGTGGCAAAAAATTAGAATCTGATGGGGTGCCCATCAGTTGGGGAATGGATGAACAAGATAGAATATAGAAGTATGGCAGCATAACTATTGTGTTGTATAAGAAAGGATAAAGTGGATGATTTCAGAAAAACCTGGGGAAACTTCTTTGAACTCAGGGAGAGTGAAGTGAATAGAATTGGGAGAACAATTTGTACAATGACAATATTGTAAAGATGCAGAACTTTGGAAGACTTAGTAACTCCAATAAAAATGACAAGCCACATTCTAGAGGATTAATGATGAAAATATGCTACCTACCTCCTGATGGAGAGGTGAGAGACTTGGTACAGAATGAGACATCAGACCTGAGTGTATTTTTTTTTCCTTTTAGATGTAGCCAATGCAGAAATTTGTTTTGCTTGACTGTGTGTTTTTAATGGGTTTTATTTTTCTTTCATTCTCACTCACATGGGAGTAGGGAAGGGGAAGAGTAGGAGAAAATCAAAGTGAAGGATTTTTACTAATTGATAGATAAAAATTTAGTAAATAAAAATAAAATACTGTTTCCCAGGAGCAAGGGGAAAGAATGGGGTTCTTGGGTTTGGGGAAATGAGTAAACTCAGGTAAAACATGGTCTTCTTAAAGGCACAAGTGGCCTTTGTCCACAGGTGACTGACCCATGAGGTCAGGTGGCCAAAGTTATGGCTTATGATACGATACCCATGTATTTAGGACAGACCTGCTTTTGTTTAGTTAATGACTTACCGCAAAGCTAGGTATCTTGGATTTGTAAGTTACTTGAAGAAAAATATCCCTTTTTCAGTGGAATGAGTAGTTGATTTAGACAGGAATTATTTTTGGTAGCGGAGACTGCTAAAGTCAGAAGGGAGAAGAAAGTGTCTTGGTATCTGCAAGTTTTCAAGACCTAACTGAGCTATCAGAATTTGCCTTGGGATGATCAATCTGGTATCAGTTTTGGTTTTTGATGAGTGTGTTTCCAGTAGAATAAGATATTCCAGTCAGAAATTTAATTAATTTATATGATTGACATTTTTCCTTCTTTCTGGAAGGCCACATTAGATTACTACTAGCATTGGCTGGATTATTAATCTTGACTACTTCAGCTGTTTCATATTCCAGAGCCTGGAACACATACACAAAATCTGGGTTAGAGAATTAGAGGAATGAGGATTCACTTTCTTCAAGAAAGTGGGAGCAAAGAGTATGTAGAAAATTGAATATCTTGGCAAATTTGTTTTCTTTGAATTGAGGAGGGGGCAGGAACATGTCATAACTTCAAGGACTCTGGACTAAATGAAATGACACCAATAGGGAGTGACTCAAGACCTGGAACAGGGGCCAGAGCCGACCTGGTCTTTTTCTGATTCCTGGTGTGGAACCTTCTTGTGTTTTTGACTCTTCTTTGCATACCTATCCCCCACTTCTGGTGTGGGTGCTGCTGTAAACACTTTCTTTGACTTAACTTGGCTAGAACTATATAAATGGTTGTTGGAGGAATACAGTGAATCAAACAGCTTTTTGATTCGCTGAATTTGGTTCACTGAAACACATACCTAATTTTCTGAGGCACTGATGGCATGCATCTAGAAATCTAGGATATCTTCTAGGATTGGGCTCTTCCAAGTTGTGATATGCAGACACAGAATTGTGCTCGGATTTGCCTTGTTTCCAGCTCTTCTTTACCCAGAAAGTATTGTAAAGTCAACCGTAGCATAAGAGTATGTTTTTTTCCTAAGGTCAAATCCTTGTTTTATCAGTGATATATAGGAAGTTAGAAACAGAAGTTGTTATTTGTGTCATTTACTGTAGGGCACTAATTTAGGCTTGGTGATTACATATTTATTTCCCTTTTGGACATAGTAATTTCTTATTTCAGCTTTGCAAACTATGAATTCTATTGGGATATTTGAAATGGTGAAATTGAAAGATAGTGCTTTAGAATTAGACACTATCATTTAAAATATCTGTGTTCTTGTCCACTCTCTCTGTCCTTTTTGCTATGCCAGATCCTCAGGCCTTGGTAAACAGAATTACTGAACCTGGCTCAGGACCACCTGAACATTTCCCTGGCCTGCTAAAAAAATAAAATAAAAAATTGATGTTTCTTGATTTGCTAGACTGACTTTTGTTTCCATTTTCTCTTCCAGCTCTGGCAGCATGTGAGCAGCTTTTTACTAAGAACATAAGTCATCGAAAGGGGGCCCTTTAGAAGGAAGATTATTCAGTGGAGATCAGTGCCAGAAGGGTCTGTGGAGGCAGCATGAGAAGTTCTTTGCCAGTGTCTGTGGTCTACTGTCAAGGACTGTAGCTCTGTAGGAGGGTCCTGGAAGCAGAGAGCACCAGGAACCTCTCTTGAGGAAGAATGGAGCCAGGCATGAACTCACACTTGTGAAGACATTCTTTTCATCCTATGAAGGGATTTAAGTAAAAAAAAATATTTAATTTCTCCATTTTTAACTTGAACAGTCTTCTATATAATGTGCCAGTAGCCTGCTCAGGGATTAGCTGAATGTTTCTTGCACAAAGTTGACCTTTTTCTGGTGCGATTCTAGCAATGACATAACAACTTGGTCTGTATTACCAAGAAAGATTCATCTGCCAAGTGCATTTGGATGAGAGAGGATCTCTGAAATCAGTGTAAGGACACCAGAAGCAGAAATATCTCTGCTCCTTCTCCTAGAACTGAGTCTGGACTCTTGGATGATTTTGTTTATATTTATCCCTTCTTATTCACCTCCAAAATAAATCTTTTCTGGTTGATCTGGAGTCTTCAGTCTACCATTTGTGGACCATTCCTGGTAATTTTTTACTCTTCCATATGCAGATGGTAAAAGGATGTGAACTTTGGAATGGAGTTGGTTAAACTTTGGGAACTTAGTTCCTTTCGCAGACTGTTACTCCCAGAGAGGACAGTTTAAAAGTTTCAGGGCCTACAGGGTTTCTTTTGGGGTGAAAGGCTTTGGCCTTGTCTGGATCCACCACCATGTTCCTGCTGCTGCCCTTTAACAGCCTGATTGTCAACTTGCTTGGCATCTCCCTGACAGTCCTCTTCACTCTCCTTCTGGTTTTCATCATTGTCCCAGCCATTTTTGGTGTCTCCTTTGGTATCCGAAAACTCTACATGAAAACTTTGTTAAAAATCTTCGCGGTGAGTTGTGCTATATTACAAATGGTTGACATATGGCAAAGGGAGGAATACACCTAACGATTATTGACATCTGGTTTATTCTTCCTTGATGCATGGAGAAAAAGGGGTAGGGGAAGGAAGTAGTGGTTTTCAGAGCAAAACAGTATTACCTCGTTTATACTAGTTGTGAAAATCTTCACAAGTCTTTGATTGAGCGTAAGGTTCTTGCTAATGTTTGAATTATCCTAAATAAAGGTGACTGTATTACATTACACCATATCAAATATATTCCTTAGAAAATGGAGCTAAAAATTCTGGTTTTTAATTTAAAAGGCCATGGGTAAGATAATTAACATTGTAAAATATTTATTTTCCCCAAATCTCTGCTTAGTAGAAGTGAGATCATAGAACTGCCACTGCCCTTTGCCTCCTTCTCAGAGGAGAGTAAGGTCTTTCTTCTATCCCATCATATGTCTTAAAGCATGTGCCAAACTGTATTCTTATGTAACACTGGCATTTTCATGATGTGACTAGATTTTTTGTGAGGAACATGGAAGTTATGTATATGTCAAAATACTTGATTGCAGCAGTTATTCAGTATGAAAATATGCTTACTTTATTCTGTTGTGTTCAGACTTTCTCTGCTTTTGCTTTATCCCTAGAATTTAATAGCAAACTAATTAGGTATGAGGAATGAGACAAAGTATGTAGGTTGAGGATAACACTGAAATTTGAGTCTGGGTGACTGGGAAGGTAGTTGTGCCTTTTAACAAAAATGGGGTAAGTTTAGAGGAGGGTCAGGTTGAGGGGAAAGATAATGAATTCCATTTGGAACATACCATGTTTGGGATATCTGTGGGACATCCAGGAGAAGCCCTATCTACCAAGCAAAGGAAATGAGTTTTACAAAATCTTTTTGTAAGGCGATGCTAGTGTTACTTTCTTTTAACTAAGAAGCAAGGATGGGGCTCTGTATGTGTGTAGTGTGGGGCGGTACTTTTTTGCTAGGGATGTGGTACTTGTTGCAGTTTTATTTAGTATTTCTAAGGACAGAGGAGGGAAGAAAAAGAAAGAAGGAAGCAATGATTTCTTAAGTACCAGGAACTACATGCTGCTACATGCCAGGAACTAGGATAAGCACTTAACAAATATCAATCAGTCAGCGTTTATTAAGTGCCTACAATGTGCCAGGCACTGTGCTAAGCAATGGGGCTACAAAAAGGCAAAGGACGGTCTCTGTCCTCAAAGAGCTTACAATGTAATTGGAAAAAAAACATAAATGTGTGTGCATACGCACACACTTAAAGCTATATACAAAATAAATACTGAAATAGTTAGCAGGAAAGGCACTAGATTAAGAGGAGTTGGGGGGTAAGGTTGCACCTCCAACTGACCTTCAGAAACCTCACAATGGATATCCAGTAGACATCTTGCAAAGTGCTAGATTAGAGGTTAGCAGAGAGTTGAGTAGGATAGGTAAATTTGAGAATCGTCAGCATAGAGATGGTAATGAAACCCATGGATGCTGATGTTGATCCTTACAACCACACTGAGAAGTAGGTTTTTTATCATCCCCATTTTACAGTCAAGGAAATTGAGGTCAACAGAAGGACCACCTTTAGCTGCCTATTAGTAGAAGTTTTTAACTAGAGGTCTGGGAGTTTGTCTCAGAAAGGAAATCTCTTTCCTGTGGTTCCTAGACCACCATTATTTGAGAAAGCATTCAGAGTACTGCCTTACATTTTTGTCATAGTACTTCACAATTTTCAAAGTGATTTCATATTTTCGATTATTATTTGATCTGTGAAATCTGTAGGAGAGATATTATTACTCGGTTTTCCCACATATGAGGACAGTGAAGATCAGACAAAGTGAATTGCCTCAGTTCTCACAGTTTGTGAGTGGTGCAGAGAGGAGATCGTGCTACAGAGTGTGCAGACACCAAGTTCTGAGTAAATTTAGTGTAGAAGGCAGTTGTTGCACGGTGATTCCATGCGCACAATAGAAAGAAGAGATGTTTTATATTGGAATTTGTGTTTTCTTTTTCCTGTAATTGGAAATCCTTTAAGGAAAAGTGGTTTTCAGAGTTTTGTCCAGGAACTACTTAGTGGACAGTGTAGTTTTTTTTAATACTTCTCATTCGGTCCTTCATGGCAGCAATCCTTCCTGGATTCTCTTGTGTGGGGAAAAACAATCACTAGAATTAGCTGGAATAATTGAAAATTTTGAGAGACAGCAGTGAGAGAGGCTTGTTCTTGATTTTTATTAAGTACAAGAAATGGATGATTAATTCATGACATATCTAATTAAAAAAGACACTGATATTAACAGATACCAGCCTATGACCTTTTTGTGACTGGCCTGTTGAGCTTTTTTAGTTCATGCACCATTTTGGAGAGGTACCTCGGGTCTGTGGTAGGATTACTAGTGCTGTCTTATCCTGGGCAGGTCATTCAATGGTCTTTGGTTTCCTCATCTGTGAGTTAGGGATAATAACAGTTGGACTGTTTTCCTTGTGTGGTATGAGGAAAGCAGTTTAGAAACTTCAAAGCACTGTATGTATAAGTTATCATTGGAGCCAAAAGGACCCAGAGACTTTGTATATCACCCCAATAGCTTCTGGCAGGTGAATATATTCTTGTGAAGCCTAGCTCAGTAAGCACTATTGTAATGGGCTACATTTTAAAATATTCATTATAATGTAGATTAAAATCTGTAGTGGAAAATGGTAGAGGTGGCTTTTAAAA
Source organism: Potorous gilbertii (assembly GCA_028658325.1). Taxonomy (NCBI): domain Eukaryota; kingdom Metazoa; phylum Chordata; class Mammalia; order Diprotodontia; family Potoroidae; genus Potorous; species Potorous gilbertii. The sequence goes on from CM053769.1 coordinate 198,953,497, forward strand.
TGCATACTGTTAGACTGGCCTGTTGACCTACAAAGTTAACTTGGAATGGCAGATGGAGCTCCCTCATTTGTAGAAGTAGGGACCTTAAAATAAATGATTTCTTATAGACTCATAGGTGAATCTGGGTCTTCTAAAACAAAAACTCTACTATACCACAATTTTAGAATCACTGACCCTTAGGACATGGTAATTAGAAGTAGTGATTGAAGGGGCAGCTACATGGCATCATGGGCCCTGGAGTCAGGAGAACCAGAGATCGAATTTGACCTCAGACACTTACTAAGACCAAAAAAAAAGGAGAGGTTGAAGCAGTATAAATATCACCTATCAGCTCACTATCTCATGACTTAGGATTTCAGAAACAAAAATTACCTAGGCATATTGTCAGCCACTCAAAGGATATAAGAACTTTTGCTGATTAAAAAAATAGTCCATCAAACATTTGTTAAATATTTGTTCTTAATAATTATAAGGCCAGGTCCTGTGCTAGGTAATAGATAAAATGACAAAAAATCAGTGCCCCAAAGGAACTTATGTATGTTAGATACATATCAAAATATATAGAAAATTTTGTGGGAGAGGCACTGCAGGTAATGGTGGACATTATTGTGAAGACTTACGTGGAACATAGGATGGCATTTGTAATGATGTAGAAAGTAGGTCAATTTGGCTGGACTGAAGAGTACATGAAGGCTGGAGAAACAATGTAAAATAAGGCCTGCAAAGTAGGTTGGAGCTAAGTTGTGAAAGGCTTTAAAAGCCCAATGGAAGAGTTTTTATTGGATTTGAAAGGGTAATGAAGAACCACTAGAATTTATTGAACAGAAGAGTATCATTATCAGTCATAAGCTTTAGAAATATCACTTCAAGTAGGTAGATACTCCCCATTGACTTGGTGTAGAAAGGAACCCTTCCATGAATTTCTTAAGATACATTGTCCAAAGAGAATCTGGATTTGTTGAAAAGTTTGTTTTACTCATGTTTCATTTTTGATTGTCATATGCCTAAGGGGACTTGAGAAAAGGCTGTGTAGCTTTGGAATCTGGAAGTCTGGGTTCAAGTTCGACATACTCAGACATACTTTTCCTGGTGCCTTAGACAACTCTAAAGTTCTAACTTGTCCAGTAGGTTATTGCAGATCTGCATTATCTGCATTGAGAAGAGTGATAGTTCCCTACACCAATGAAAATGGCATGGTCATGAATGTTCTTAAAATGTGCTCATCTCTTCCATGTAGAATGAAGTGATAATGAATAGATTAGAAAATGGTTTCTCAATTTGGAGGAGCAAAGAGGATGTTCATACTCTGAGAAAGGATCTTGGTTTAGGATGATGACTTTTCTTTGATAGATGACTACCATGCCCTCCTGAAATAACTGAGTCTTGTTTAATATTAGAATATTTGAGTCTTTAGAAAATTTGGGCCGAAGCTCCTAAATGACTCTTTAACAGTTGCTGAGTTCTCGGAAGTTTACCTCTGGACATTAGGGGTCCAGGACCTCTTAGTTCAGAAAAGGAACTTTGCTATGGTAAAGGGCAAGCTAATAATAACGTTAATGATCATGTTATACCTATTTATTGTCGGCAAATTTCTTTACATTTTCTCAATTGATTTTCATAGTAACCCTTTAAAAAGGTATAAGGGCTATTTCAAATAAGAAAACTTACACTGAGAAGTTTTATTTACTTGTTTGAAATCATACCACTAGTAAATTCCCTTCCCCTCACCCCTCACTGGTATATTTCTGAGAAAGTATTGGAACTCAGGCCTTCCTACCTTGCAAATCTGATGTTTTACATGTTATGCCATACTTGCCTCTGTTAATACTGAGTCTTGTTTTAATGAGCTTTTCTCAGTCTGCAGCTGGATTATCCTAACTGTGCCTTTAACCTTCTTCTTTGTATATTCATAGGTGTTTGTTTATATGTTGTATTTATGTGTCCTTATATACTCACAGTACATTTAGATCACAGAAGAGACTTTTGTTCTTCCCAGATTAAGGAAAAGAAGTCAGAGGAAATGGCCATGTTGTTGCTGAATTTGATTATGGCAGTTTGTGTCTGGTGCTTTTTCTATTATTTTAAAATAAAATACTATACTTTTCTAAAATTGAAGCAAGCGTTTTTGAACAATATTTCCTGCCCATTTTAGTCTAATAGAAGTACCAAAGTTTTCTTCATAGACTTTTATGGATCAGTTTGATTTCGTTTGTTCTCTGAAATCTCTTTAGAAAGGCAATTCCTTAACTGAAAAGTAAAATAAGGAATCAGCAGTGGTGTGTGTCTTATATGTTGTACGTATCATAGAGTTTCTATAAGTTTCAGAGAACCAGACTCTACTTTGGGACAGTTATTTAAATTTTCTTTCACCTATAAGATTTCTTAAGCCAAAAGATGTCATTGAAGACATGACAAGTGCAGAAAGCAAAGTGAAGTAAAGTATTCATAATTTGAATCTCAGTTTCTGTGTGTTTGCCTCTGTTAGGTGCCCAGTTTCTCTAGACAGCTTAACTCAAAGGATTTAACCAGACAGCATCAGACCATTGACCAGATCATTCTCTTGTTCTTCTTTTGACCTTGCTTATTGAAGTTGATGTTCTACTTGTACTATTGTACTATCTTCTGTCAGATTATGTTAGGTTATTTGGCTTGACTAATGAAGTATCATGTTTTGTTGGCCATGTAAACTTTGTTTTGCCATAGAATGATGGGTTCCTTTCCTAACCTGCATACAAGTTATATACATACTGCACTGGAGGGAGGGGGGATTTTTACTCCCTATTTACCCCTTTGCTCCTCTCCAAAGAGATGGGTTTTTTGTTTTGTTTTTTTAATTTTGCAATGGCTTACTAATTACTACCTCAAAGATAGTAGAAGAGTCTTACTGAAAGTTATGCTTTGATCCTTGTGATACAACCTTATTTTTTATTTCCTTTAAAAGGATATTAAGATAGAAAGGCAAGCTCACAATTCTTAACTGTTCCTGCTTTCATGTGTCCCATCTAAAATTAAGATGAGATAATGTCTAATAGGAATTAATACCAAAAACTCCTTGGGGAAATGGGGAGGCATGATCATACCAGATCACCAACATCTTTCTGATGCCTCCCTCCTGGGTTTTTGTTTTTTTTTATTTTTGTCATTAGGCAAGAATTGTAGAAGTAAATTTAACTGCAGGGCTCTACTGAAGTAAACTTACTAAGAGATTGGATAGGTTGGTAAGAAGCTTGAGGTATGACCACAAAGCTTAGAATAGATTTTGTGTTTGTTTGTTTGTTTCTTTTTAATCTATTTGCCACGCATATAATAGAAGATTTGTTGGTCTTAGGCAGAGTCTTGAGTGAGGTAGAAGCAACTTACTAAACTATAACAATCCTTATCCCCCCAGTTTTTTAGTCTGTAGTCCATTGCCCTTTTAGGATTTAAATTTCAGTCATTTAGGTGGTAAGAAAGGAATAGAAGTGCTATTTGGGTGGAAACTATGGATCTCCTTTACATGTCTGATGCTTTGATTACCATCTAGCTTCAGGGAACTTAGAAGTAAAACTTTTTAATAGAGGATTTTAATAGAGAAGAATGAGTATCATTCTTTCCTCATTTGATACTTTCTTCCAGTGGGCCACTTTAAGAATGGAAAGGGGAGCCAAGGAGAAGAACCATCAACTTTACAAGCCGTACACCAATGGTAAGAGCTACTTCAGGGCTCATAAGGTGCTTGAACTTACCCTAATAGGTCCCCTTGAACTTGCAGCTTTTAACCCCCATTGGACATTGTGAGTACTTTCATTAAACTGTATCCTAGTATGCTGCTTGACAGGAAGGGTCTCTTTGTTTCAGGAATAATTGCAAAAGATCCCACTTCACTAGAAGAAGAGATCAAAGAGATACGTAAAAGTGGGAGCAATAAGGCCTTGGATACTGCAGAATTTGAGCTTTCTGACATTTTCTACTTCTGCCGAAAAGGAATGGAGACCATTATGGATGATGAAGTAACAAAGAGGTTCTCAGCGGAGGAGTTGGAGTCCTGGAACCTGCTGAGCAGAACCAATTATAACTTCCAATATATCAGCCTTCGACTCACTGTCTTGTGGGGGTTGGGGGTGCTGATTCGCTATTGCTTCCTTCTGCCACTCAGGTGAGGGCAGGAACTGGTAGAGGAAAAACGCTTACATTAGTCCTGTCCGTTTTCAGTGTATAAACATGACTTTAATACCTGAGCCTTTTTTCAACAAGAGGAGAGATGTAGTAGTATTTGGTTATACTAGTTAGTTGTTCTCTAAGAATTCATTTGTTACGTAGGAGAGCTGATTGACTCTCCCTAAAATCTCTTAGAGTCCCTGCATTCCATCATCTTCTCTGGGATGATTGAATTTCTTGTAGCCAAACTGCTTGTTTGGATGGAATGAACAGTGAGGAACATCATGTTCTTCATACCATGTACTGATCATGTCTTTCTTTGAAACTTATGTCTCTTATATAGACATGTTTTTTTTAAAAATTTGTCATTTGTACCATGTTGTTGTCCTGACTAGATCTTGAGCCTGATTAAAGAATGTCTCTAGGCTCTGGCTTCCATTACTGAAAGACATGAATTGTTTTCCTGCCTATGTTTAAAACCAGAGGGAAGGGTCAGACAGGTGCTTAAGGGAAGGAGAACAGTTAATAAGTTTGTCCTTGGAGGTAATGTCCCCTGAGATCTGAAACCACGGTACATGGACTAGTGCCTAGATATCCTCTGACCCTAACAAGTAGTTGAAATTCTTTATTTCAGGTTTTGGGTGATCAGATCTTGGTGGTGGTTTTCATGAAATCCAGTCTTATTCCTGTGTATTAAATTCATCATTTCCAGGTGCCAGTCATTGGTTTGCTGTTCTCTAACCAGTTTTCCTCTTACAGGATAGCTCTTGCCTTCACGGGGGTCAGCCTTTTGGTGGTGGGCACAACCATGGTGGGATATTTGCCAAATGGAAGGTGAGCAGATTTCTGATGTCTGTGTATAAAGGGAATGGGATCCCTGGGTAAGGCAGTATAGTTACTAACACTGAGGCTGTTTCTTTTATCAAATCCAAGTCTCTAGAGACTTATTGGAAGGCTGATAAGTTAAAGATTAGTATCATTTAAAATAATCTCCTTCTTAACCCCAGATCTGTAGAGTGTTCTTATACTCCATAGCCCTCCATTTTAGAGGCATAAGGTGAAGGAATGTGAAACTGAGATCGATGTTAGCTGTTTTTTGCCTAAGTCTTTAGTTTTGATTGTCTGCTCTAGTAGTAATAGAGTGTGAGGAGTTAAAGGAATGTAGTCTTTGAAGGAAAGTGGGGCTCCTTTTGGGAAAGTTCAGAGTTCTGGGAAGTCCCAGGGCTAGCAGACCTTTTTTTCTTCTGGCCAGGCTGGTGAGAGGGTTTGACTCTGGTTCTTGCCCTGCTTTGGAGAGTCTCCTCTGGCAAACATGTGGCTCTTTGGGGCAGGGATTGATTGGGGAGGAAGAGGATCTAGGAGACAGCATGGTTCACCGAGACTGCAAACTCTGGGGCTGTGAGTTTTAATACACGTTAACTTGCTGTGTGACTTTAAGTCACGTCTTCTCTTTCTGTGCCTCAGTTTTCCCCTGTGTAAAGTGGAGATACTAATACAATAATACTAAGAACTTTTAGAGGGTTTTTAGGAATAACTAATAAAAAGCCATGTGTATATAATATGTATTATATATATACATATATAATGTGTATATATATATATTTATTTTAAAACTACTTTGCAGACATAAAAGCTAGTAAATAGTAATGGTTGAATAGCTGGAGCCATTGACTTTTTCCCCTTCCTCTTACATATCCCTTTATCTTGGTTGTTGCAGGTTTAAGGAATTCATGAGTAAGCACGTACACTTGATGTGTTATCGGATCTGCGTCCGTGCCCTGACCGCCATCATTACTTACCATGACAGGTGAGACAGTTACCAAATTTAGGGCTGAAACTAGATTAGTGATCAGAAACATAAGTAATAGTCCTGGCAAAAGGTACCACTCCTTAGTGACTAGCAAAAAGGATGTTTTTCTGAGCCTTTCAGCTAGAATCACTGTAGCTCTAGTAAGGTGGGGGATTATCATTGAGTTCATCTTTTCAATGTAGTTGAACAAGCTGTTACCAAGTTCCCATCATCTCCCTGCAGTGAGTGTATGGGCTGCAGATATAAAGATGAGCAAGAGAATTGTAGTCAGTCAGTAAGTATTTATGAAGTACTTGCTCTGTGCTAGATATTAGGGATATGTACAATGACTGAAATAATCCCAAATTGGAAACAAGACATGTATGAATATAGACAGAATAAATGTAAAGAGAATAGAGACTTCACATGGTACTTTAGCCGAAGGAAGAAAGTTCCTTGAGAGACAGGCGAAGGAGTGTGCTTCAGCTAAGGGTGAACTGTAGTTTGAACCTTCAGGTATCAGGGGAAATAGGACAGGAATACTTAAAACAAAGTAGAATGTGAAAAGTGCACAGGAGTAGCATCAAATATTACGTATTTTATTTTATATATTTTATAATTTTGTATGTTTTAAACTAGGGAAAACCGACCTAAGAATGGCGGCATCTGTGTAGCCAATCATACTTCTCCCATTGATGTTATCATTCTAGCCAGTGATGGCTACTATGCCATGGTAAGAGGTCCTCTCTCCATTTCTTTGTTTATGGCTTAATTACTTTAGTACAGGCCAGGGCTGGGGAAATGCTAGACCCTAAGGTAATATTTGTAGAGTGTCTTTTCAAAAGCACATACACACATATATACCCACATGCCAGTTTGGATTACCTCCTTCCAAGATGCTTTCTTTGTCCCTAGGTCTTTAGCGACCATTTTGCAACCTTGTTGGTGACATTCTGAGCAGAAACTGCCCCAGGTTGCTGAGGGTGTGGTTAGAGGTTTCACTTCATATCTCCAGGTAGATCATGGAAAAAAGGGGTGAAGGGTAGGGAACGGGATATTTGAAAGGGATCTGGATTCAGGGGCAGGTGGGATTATACTCCACAGGGTGGGGGTGGGTTTCACTTAAGATACACATTATTCTAGTTCTATGGGATTTAGCTGTGTTTGTAGCTATCCTTTACTGGCACCACTGATTAAAAGAAGACATTTAATGCTGATGGGGCATTTACCAAACTGATGTGGAATAAAATCTAAGAGGGTGAGTGGGACATTGACCTTACCTTTAGAACTAGGACTTTATTACTATTAAAGAGCCATATCCTGGGACTCCAGCATTTGTGTGAGGACAGCTTCACTAATAAATCTTCCTTGGTCTGAGATTAGGTGGGCCAAATTCATGGGGGACTGATGGGTGTGATTCAGAAAGCTATGGTGAAGGCCTGCCCTCATGTGTGGTTTGAACGGTCTGAAGTGAAAGATCGCCACCTGGTGGCTGAAAGGTAAGCATTGCTGTAACTAATAAGTCTCCTGGGAGAAGAAGGCACCTACCATAAACATAATTCCGTAAACATTAAATACCCACTATATACAAAAGCCTGACTGTGTTGGTCAAGATTTGATATTAGTAAAGAATCAATGTAGATGGGACTATCTCCCATAGGGAAGACAGTCATACTTTTCCACAAAATGTTACTTGAAACCATTATGAAAGACATAATGAAGTAGATATATGTAGATCTGGCCCATCATATTGATTCTTTTTTAAAAAATGCGCTTTTCTCAATATCTTTTATTTTTACATTGTCTAAATTTCCTTCAGCATCTCCATATTGATTCTTATATCATCAATTGATTAACCAGCAAATACGGGTTGTATATGCACTGTGTATGAGGCACTATGCTCACTAACTATCCTGCTGTTTTGGTATGCAAAAAATGTTAGTAAAGCATTTAATAGGCATGTAAATTTAATATTTAATTTGTATCTTCCTTATCTTTGTCAGTGTTGTTTTAAATCAGGAACCATATGTTTATTAAATCATCTAACACTGTATCAAATATATAACGGTCCTTAATGCATGTATTTCAATAATATGATGATAAATGATAGTGATAGTTTTTTCTAAACTTTAATTTCCTTTTTTTCTTTATCCCAAGACTGACTGAGCATGTACAGGATAAGAGCAAACTACCTATCCTCATTTTCCCAGAAGGTTAGTTAATAGTAGAGGTAAAGGGATAAGGAATGGAGTGGGAAGAAAGTACGACCATGTGAGAGTGATGAATAAAACAAATTATTTTTGTGTAGGGAGGCTGTAGGAGAATTCATATATCATGATGTCTTAGGATAAAATGACTTTGGCTTGTTGACTTTGGTAGTAGTATATATGGTATCTCTTCTTGGATTTTATTGTCTTTTCCTGTCCAGGGTGTTTAATAGCACCTGAGGCCTGTAGAATTTTGTTGGAAGAGATCTTACTAATTATTTAATCCAACCTACTACTAGGTGCAGGATCCCTTTTATCGTATTCTTGACAAATGATCATTCCAGTCTCTACAACATTTCTAGTTGAACTGTTTGGAAGTCCCTGTGAACTTTGTAAGGCTCTCTGACTTTGTAGTTGCTAGTGTTGACATGGGCTCATTGGGAAAAATAACCTCCCTTTGAGAAGAGTGTCCCTTTAATCTTTCAACTGAGAGCTTGCTTAAGAGTATGTAGGATTTATTTTCAGGAATTTTTCAGAAGAGCAGGAGATAAAGCTCTTCCAGAAAACTAATTCTACTAGTTGTATATTCCTTCTGGACCCATGATCTCTAAGAGTACAATTTATATGTGTAAGGTTAAGAAGAGAGGAAATAACTTTTTTCTTTTATTTTCAGGAACTTGCATCAATAACACATCGGTGATGATGTTCAAGAAAGGCAGTTTTGAAATTGGAGCCACGGTTTATCCTGTTGCTATCAAGGTATAAAACCTACCACCTGTGAGAGAGCAGTTATTTTTACCTCGAAACTTTGGTATATAGTAGGAGAAGATGGAGTTAAGGAGCAAGGGTTACTAATGACTGGGTTGATCATTTTCCAGTAGAGTGACTTTTTTGGTTGGACTGAAGTCATTGTGCCTAGAGTATTAGAGAAGAAGAATGGTTAATTGTCCGTAGTGCAGACAGAAGAAAGAAATTTTTCAACCCTAAGATTTTTTTCTCCTCCAGACCTGGGGAAAATGGTAAACCATTTCGCATTAAGCAAATTTTCATCTGTATTTCTTATTATGTATCTTCCCCAAACCTCTTCCAGAAAGCCATCCCCTATAATAATGAATTTAAAATGGAGGAGGAAAAAGTTCAGCAAAAACAACCAATATATTGGGGGAAAAAAGTCACTCTTTCTATACCCATGGAAGTATCTTTTCCTAGCTTTTCCCTGGGACCAAGCTTGGTCATTATAGTTTCTCAGTGTTCTGTTTTGATTTTTTGTTGCTTTTGCTTCATTCCATTAACATTGTTGTAGCCATTCATTAGGTATATTGTTTTTCTGGTTCTGCCTCCTTCATTTTTTATTATATCTTTCACATTTTTCCATTTTCATCACATTGGTTGTTTCTTACAGTACAGTAATATTTTGTTTACTTATTGCCCAATCAATTGGACATCTGTTTTGTTTCCAACTTTTTGATACCACAGAAAATTGCTATTGTATATGTTCTGGTGTGTATGAGACTTTTTCTTGTCATTGACCTTTTTAGAGTATATGCCTCATAATGAGATTGCTGGGCTTTGCAAAGGATATGGACATTTTAGTCATTTTATTTGCATAATTCCAAATTACCTTCCAGAATAGTTAAGCTAGTTGACAGCCAACCAACAATGAATTAATGTGCCTATCTTTCCAATGAATTAATGTGCCCATCTTTCCAACACCCCTCCAACATTACCTGTTACCATCTTTGTCATCTTTGCCAATTTGTTGGGCATATAAAGCAAAACCATAGGATTGCTTTGATTTACACTTCTCTTAATAGTTATTTGGAACATTTGGAACATATAGTAGTTTATGGTTCTTTTGAGAACCATTGTTTATATCCTTTAACCACTTATTTATTGAAAAATGGCTTTTGTTCATATATATTTCTGTCAGTTGTCCAAATATTGGATTTCAGACCCTTATCAAAGATTTTGATAAAAAGATTTATCCCAAGTCTGTAAAACTTCTTTTCCTAATTGCATTAATTTTGTTCATGCAAAATCATTTTTCCCAGGTTATTATTTCTTTTTTCATAGATAATTCATTCTTTTTTATATGTATAATTAATTTATTTTTAGTTTTCATTATTCACTTTCATAAGATTTTGAGTTTTAAATTTTCTCCCCTCCCCCAAGACAGTGTGCAATCTCATATAGACTCTACTTATACATTCATATTAAACATTTTCACATTAGTCATGATGTAAAGAATAGTTAGAACTAATGGGAGGAACCACAAGAAAGAAGAAACAAAATAAATAAATAAGGAGAGCAAATATGCTTCTATCTGCATTCAGACTCCAAAGTTCTTTCTCTGGATGTGGACAGCATTTTCCATTATGAGTCTTTTGGAGTTGTCTTAGATCCTTGCATTGCTGAGAAGAGCTAAGTCTATCAAAGTTAGTCATAGTACAGTGTGGTTGTTACTATGTACAGTGTTCTGGCTCTTCTCATTTCACTCAGCATCAATTCATTTAGATCTTTCCAGGTTTTTCAGGAAGTCTGTCTGTTCATTTCTTACAGCACAGTAGTATTCCATCATATTCATACACCACAGCTTCTTTAGCCATTCCCCCAGTTGATAGATACCTTCTCAATTTCTAGTTCTTTGCCATCACAATAGGAGCTACTATAAATATTTTTGTAGATGTGGGTCCTTTTCCCATTTTTATTCTTTTTTGGGATACAGACCTTCATAAATAGTTTAAATGGAATAGAGTATAGTGTCCAACTAAATATAAAAAGATGGACCCTCTACATGGGTGATGCAGCTACCATAACTGGACCATTAAAAGGAAGGTGTAGATAAGTTGGTCAAAACCCATCCTTACTACTAAAAAAAAATAAATCTAAATCCAATCCCTAAGTATAATGGTTTAGTACTTTTGTCTTTATATGGTCTAAGAACTTCACCAGAAGCTAAAAGGGTCCTTAGGGAATCATCTAATCTAGCCTTAACTAATCCACTGAACAGATGAACCTCTGACTGCCCAAAACTGACCTGGAGATGAATGTGTATACTCACACATCTCCACAGCTGAGTGCATGTATGCACGCGCATATGTTTGTTTTAGGGCTTAAAGACTCACGCTAATGTCCCCAGATCAAGTAAGTTATAGTTCCGTGCTGAAAGCCCTTTCTCCACATTTGTTGTTGTTCAGTCATTTTTAGTCATGTCAAACTCTTTATGATTTGAGTTTTTTGGGGGTAGGGGGGGCAAAGATCCTTGAGTGGTTTGCTGTTTCCTTCTCCACTTAATTTCACAGATAAAGAAACTGAAGCAAACAGATGAAGTGATTTGCCACAGGGTCACCTAGCTAGTGAGTGCCTGGAGCCAATCTGAGATTTTAACTCAGGATGAGGAGTCTTTGTGATTTCAGACTTGGTACCATTTCTATTACATGATCTAACTGTCCACTGTAATAGCACCTTGTCTTGACCTAGCCTCGTAGATAGCCATACTAATTGGGCTTCCTAAGGCCATGTGCTTTTCAAGGGTTCATATTTAGCACTAAAATGTTAGTCATATTTTTTGTGGTTTATTGAAAGCACTGTCCTGCTGTTCTAGACAACTTCCAAATCTTTAGTAGATTGGTAGCATAATCTTTGATTATCAGTGTTAACCAAGTTAGGGTAAACTGCTCTTCCTTGTCATGTTGACTTGGACAAGCGGGGGAGAGGAATCTAAGCCTAATACTACATTTCCACTTATCATTTAGTCTTAATTCTCATAACCCATTGGTGAGAAATTCCTGGCTATTTTGGATTTTTGTTTTTTCTCTTTCGTTGCCCGCCCTTCCTGATAGAGAAGGTGAGTTCTGAATGAAGGACTCTGCCTTTTAAAAACAATATCATAATGTCTTCATAGGGAGGCATTGTGGCCTAGTAGGACAGAAACTTTGGAGTCAGGAAGCCTTCTCAGTTACAAACTAGCTGTGTAGATACTTAGCTTTTCAGTGCCCCAGGCAACTCCAAGCTATTGTTGACAAATTATTGATTTGCATCATGGGAGTTGGTTTCCACAATAGGAGCCTGTTTTCCAAACTGATGAAATTGTATGTCAAGACCAAATAAACAATGTGCATATTTATAGAGTTATATCATTACAATATAATGACACTTTAGTTTAAATCACATTAATTACTCTTTAATTTCTCTCTTTATCTGGCTTTATTATCTTCTTTGGATAAAATAAAATGTCTTCATTTCTAAAGCCAAACAAGCATAAGAAACTCATTTAACAAAGGTTGCTCTATTTATCCTGACAAGTGCCACTGGCGAACTAAAACTTATATTTTTCAGCTGATGAATGAAATAGGTATTACCTAGCTCCAGCCATAATCCCCACAAAAAGCTGGTGGTTCTCTATTTTCCTTTATTGGAACTGTGGAAAAATGAAAATATTTAGACTAGGCTAGCTCCATTGTTGGAAAGTTCAAGACTGATGCAGACATACCTGAATAAATACAAGTACTTTATTTATTTATTTATTAGTGACTGCTAATGCCATGATGATCGTGCGGATAAAGGAACTGATAAAATTCTGTATGTGTGTGTAATATGTATACATAAAATTTTCTGTTTACTCTTATTTGGGGGGTTAGATGCCTTTATAAAGAATGATGGTAAGATGCACATGTAATTTTATAAATGAGTAATGTATAGATGAATCAAGTCAACAAGCATTTATTAAGCACCACTTGTAAGTCACATGCTGTGCAAAGTGCTGGGAATATAAAGAAAAGCAAAAATGGTACCTGCTCTCAAGGAGTTCACTGCTTAATAAGAGACACAATGTACAAACAACCATGTGCATGAGGAAAATCATTAAAGGAATGGGAAAGCTTGAAGGGGAAACATTAGCTGTGACACAAATGAAGTTGTTAGGGAAGCCAGGAGGCAGAGAGACAAGGAGAATGAGAACTGAGAGGGACTGTCACAGTTTAACAGAGAGTATATTGAGAATAGTAGTGGGGAAAGGATTTGTTCAAGGAAAGTCCTGGTTGAGAGAAAAACTGATAGTCAAAGTGAACTTCCAAAGTTACATTGAGTCAAGATGAGCAGAAAAATGGCAGTTAATGTTGCTGCACACAACCCCAACTTGCACTTTTAAGAGGCCCCAGGACTTCCATCGTAACTTTAAAAAGGCAGATGAGTACTACTGTTGGCTAAACAGCTGAGAGGGATCAGGGACTTCACATCACCTAGTTTTCATTTGACTTTCAGTATGACCCTCAATTTGGAGATGCTTTCTGGAACAGCAGCAAGTACGGGATGGTGACCTATCTTCTGAGAATGATGACCAGCTGGGCGATTGTCTGCAGTGTTTGGTATCTTCCCCCCATGACCAGGGAGGTGAGCACCTAGATAGATGGTTTGTTTTTATTTGCTTTCTCATCACCATGAACAGGTTTTGATTGGTAGTAATTATTTTTTTCTCTCACAGGCCAATGAAGATGCTGTTCACTTTGCAAACCGGGTAAAGTCAGCCATTGCTAGACAGGGAGGACTGGTTGACCTGTTGTGGTGAGTGAAGCAACCAGATTTCCTCTGTCCTTTTTATGAGAGCTTGGTCTCCTAAAATGACATCACTATACCTAACTATGGGAGAAATGGGGCTGTCCTACCAGCTTAATGGAGTAAATTGAGTAGTTTGACTCCTGTGCATTCCTAAGGCTGACACAATTCCAGGCAAAAACTTATCATGCTATGTGTAGAATTCTTTTGGCCTCCACAAAGCAGTCTATGCACAGACCCTCTGCTCTAGCTGTGTTGGCCTTCTTGCTGTTACTCATCCAGAGGTTCCATCTCTGTTCTCTGGGCTTTTACATCAACTGTCTCTAGTGCCTAGACTTCCACTCTTTTACAAAGCAGGTTAGGTGCCATCTTCTTGTAGGAGACTTTTCTCTGTCCTCTCATCTGCTTCCTTCTAAAAGGGTAGAGATGGGAGTAGGGATGGGCGGAGTACCTTCCATCTACTGTGCGTGCATGTGTGTGTTTGTGTTTGCGTGCATGCGCCCATGTAGATTTTTGAATATGTTATCTCTTCCTTTAGAATGTAAGCTCTTTCTATGCAACATGTATTTAATAGGAAAGTATATGTAGAACCTATATAAGATTTTACACTGTCTCAGGGAAGGAGTGGGGAGGGAGGGGGAAATGAGGGGGAGGAAGGTGAAAAAATCTAAGATATATGGAAGTGATTGTGGAACAGTGAAAACAAATAAAATAATTTAATTTAAAAAAATAGAATGTAAACTCTTTGAGGACAGGGACCGTTTTTGGTTGTTTGTATCAGCACTTATTATGTGTTGCACATAATAACTTTTATTGGTGCTTATTGATTTGCTTATAGTCACCCAGCTATTAAATGACCATCAGGATTCAAACCCAGGGTTCCTAATTCCAAGTCCGGTGTCCCAGAGGACCTTGGACTTGTAATTGGGAATCATTGTATATATCGATCCTTGAGCAAGCAGGATAATGAATTTCTTCCTGTTTCCAAGTATTTACACAAGTATTTCAGGGTTTGGATTAGTGATAGATTTAAAAAGTTACTTCATGTTGACACATGAGCCCAGCTCCTCATCTGTAAAATGAGGTTGACATGACTTGTGTTTTTTCCATAAGATTTGGGATAAGTATGAGAGAATGGAAATATAAAAGAATTTTTAACATTATTATAGGTGCTTTGAGGGTAAAAAGTACAGTGCTACTACGATAAACCTGAGTCAAGAGCAGGTTTCCACATTGAAAGGGGTGAATGAGCTAATCCTCAGCTAGTTTCCATGGTCATGCTTAATGAGAGTCACTTTTGGTCCTGACTGGCCTTTTTTTCTCAATTCTGAGTTATTAGTTGCATGTACTTACTAAGCAAGAGTGACTATCTCAGTTGGGCCCTTTCTTTACTCTTATATCAACTCCCCTTTCTTCTCAGGGATGGAGGCCTAAAGAGGGAGAAAGTGAAGGATACTTTCAAGGAGGAGCAACAGAAACTGTATAGCAAGATGATTGTTGGGAACCATGAGGACCGGAGCCGTTCCTGAGCCCTTGCCTCTGCCTTGATGGAGCCTCTCCTCCCTACTCTTGATCTATGAGCCAGCTGGAGTTTCTGCTATGCCACTGCTGCATCCTCCTGGGCTCCGGAGCTCGTCAGAGCTGCTCCTGAATTCTTAAACTCGAGCTTCTTCAGAGCCACACCTGGATCCTTCAGGCCTTGGTGTCGCTTGCCCCTTGGTTGCCTGGAGTGAATGCCACTAGGTTTTGCTGCCCAAGAAGAAATGCCTTCTTGTTTCTGTCACAATTAAATCCATTGGAAGAATAACATTAAAGTGAACTCTATACCTGTGCACCTTGAATGGAGCTGTGTCTTTAGAAGAACTTGGCCACTTCTCCCTTTGTTAGGGAGAAGTCTGTTACCAATAGCCATGTGCCAGGCTCATTTTTATGGGTTCTGTCCTGCTCTTCAAAGAAGATGACTGAAGCAAAGTATTGTTTCAGCATAAAAACAGTCCCTAGTCCTTGTATCTCTGCAGAAATTTATAAGTAAAGGTGATGGTGGTCTTCAGGTTGTTCTCCACCACCCCTCTCCTCCCCCTACTCCCTAATGAAGTTTTTAATTCCTGTGATAAATCCACAGGACTTCACCAAATGAGACTGAAGAGGCAGCATAGACCAT
Source organism: Potorous gilbertii (assembly GCA_028658325.1). Classification (NCBI taxonomy): domain Eukaryota; kingdom Metazoa; phylum Chordata; class Mammalia; order Diprotodontia; family Potoroidae; genus Potorous; species Potorous gilbertii. Next base: position 198,969,344 of record CM053769.1, read on the forward strand.
CATTCTGTGGTAGGGACCAGGGGTCATTTTAAGTTCAGAGGCTAGTTTTGATCCTGGACTCTGCTGCAGTTGTCAATCTGTGCCTCACTTTCCCCGTATGTAACTTGGGGGTGATGATACCTACCTCACAGGGGTGTTGTGAGGATTAAAGTGCTAATGTGAGATGTATGGGAGATGCTCAGTGTTATAAGTCAAGGTCCGTTGACTGTGGCAGGATCTGAGCTCAGAGCTGCTGCCCCGGGCTTTGAATTTGTTTTTGTGAGTAAATAAAGTTGTCTTGGCTGGTGAATGAATTGATGGATTTTCCTTCTTTCTCGTACTTTTTTTTGCTCTGGATCACAGCCTTGAATGGATTATAAAAAAGATTCTCCCTCTTTCTTTTAAAAACCCCAAGAAAATACAATTCTTTTATTTGTAAGATAACCTCGGGGCCTAAAGGGATCCTGTATTTTCTGTCTCATAGAGTGTGAAGAAGAAGCAGTATTGCCAAGAAGAAAACAAACTGGAGCTGCCTTTGTTCATATAAATAAGTACAAGATTGCCTAAATTTTCCAGCCTTGTCCCAGAACATTGAAACCACTCATATTCAAGAAATAACAGATAAGTTATGTGATGAGGGAACAGGGTAGGCCATTTAAGTAGATGCAGGGGTTCTAAAACTACAGATTGTGAACTTGGTTTTTTTTTTAAACATTTTGATAACTGTGTTTCAATCTCGCCAGCTTCCTTCGTAATCTTCTGTATTTTATGTCTTTTAAAACACTATTCTGAGAAAGGGTCTCTAGTCTTCACCAAAGTGCCAGAGGGATCCATGATCTGACCCAAAGGGTAGAGAGGGAAGGGGTGGAAAGAATCAGTCAAAAAGTTGGTTTGGACCTGGTGGAATTCAAGAGAGGGCTTGGGAGTAAAGGAATAAACATGGTGGCTTCAGCAAGATAGGATTAAGAAATCTTGGAGGATCTAAAGGGCATAATGGGCATTGTGTTCTTTAAACTTTTTTTTTCAAGCCAGAAGAGACATCTTCTGATTTTCTTAGCTTATTCAGTTATAATGAGGCAAGATCCAAAGTCAGATTTCCTGTTGCTACTCTGAGTCAGTGCCGGACCTGGCAAGGGTCATCCCTTCCTCAAATCCTTACCACTATCAAGCCACGAACTGGCTCCGTGGCCTCCTCTGCACCTGAATGTACAGAGTCATTCATAGTCCTCCACAGGCCATGGTTAGGCTTTTTGGCGATGGTAGGAACATGGCTTCTTAAATAGATACTGCCACTTTACGCTTCATTTTATATGCAGAGGGCCTCTGCTTCTTTGGCCCCATGGCCAAGACCTATCAGTTTTCTGAATAACCTTCCAGATATTGCCAGAGAAAACGTACTCTACTACTAATCTATGAATCATTCCCTTTGCCCCATTTCGAATCTACTCTGGTTACAATAGCATCTTCTTTTGGACCCTCTTTTAGGAAGTGTTCTAACAAGAAAAGGTTTATTCTCTTGTCTATAAATAGAACTTTGAAATTTTTTCAGTTCCTTGGGAAACCTATTTAAGCTGATACCCTAATATTTTTTCAAATTAGTCTTAAAGACTTTTGAGATATTTTCTTTTAAAAAATATGTGAATTTTTGAAGCACCCTTGTATATATTTGAGGGTTTGTTTTATTGTATACTGGCTAGATGCAGGTTTTTTGTTTTTTGTTTTGGTTTATTCTTTGGTTTATTCTTTTTTCTAACAAAGAAGATTAAGCCTGTGGCTGCTGATATATAAGGAAACTGTTACCAATCTGGAGCATCACTTATAACTTGTACTGGAGACAGATGAGTGCTTTCAAATCCCATCTTGTTCTTGGACATTGAAGGGTGATCTTTGTACTTGAGAGCAAGGTGATGCGGCCTTGTTTGCAACATAAGGATATAAAGTGATTTTCTCATGGTTTGGAAGAAAGTTCCCAATTATACCAAAAGACAGAAGGTAGGATACTTTCCTAAGAAAAAGGGGCAGATAAGGGACGAGTGGGTGGGAAAAAGTAAAAGTAATTTCTGTATGGTACTGTATGCACTTGCACAAACTCATCTACTCAGCTCCCTGTTGTTGGCTTCTGAAGGTCCCAGGATAATCCAGTTTGTTTCCTTGGGTTCCAGGTGCTTATAGATGAAAAGTGACATAGTCCCTGCCCTCAAACAATTTGCAGAGCATAAAGTGCATATAATATACCCACAAATGAATTAGGGTATTATGCAGATTGTGATAGAGGGATAAAGGAGGAATCCAGATAAAATCTGTGAGTAGGTAGGGAACGCTTTTATAAAACTAGCTAGTTGGGGAGGGGGAGAGCAGAAAAAGATTTCATGAAGGGGGTGATAACATTTACTTAAGTGTGTGATGCCGCAGGGTACTGCATAGAGTTTGAAAAAACAAAAATGTATCATCCCTGTGACTCCTGTGTCTGTATTCAAACTCAGAAGTATGGATTAATTCACCATGCTGGTTCTTAGCTCTTGAGCCTAGATACCAATCATTTGTCCCCCACTAGGGGATGTTTTTTATCCCAATTGTTTGGTTCAAGTGTCTAAAGAATACCCAGGGGTTCTAAGATGGTTAAGGGAAATTACTGTCCTTGGAATATGATCCGTACAATGGATTATGAAAAGTTATTTTTAATTTTATTTTATTAGCTAACAGCTGGTAAAAGCACTTAAGATTCAGTAGAGAACTATGCCAATTAAAAAAAATTGTACCTGCAAAGGCATCATCCTCATCAACCAACATTGATTTCATTGCTCCGCCCTATAGCTTCATCCAGTTAACATACCCCATTTCTGCCCATGGATGATTAAAAGGAAAAAAAAAATTGATAAGATGATGAGTAGTGAAAGACCAGCCTACAATTTTAAAACTTGAGTACTGAGCTAGGTGAAGGTGGAGGGACCTATCCCCTTCAAGTCCTTAGTTCAGAATCCTTGGCAATGCTGGGTCGTAACTTTAGTATTTTTGGAGTCTGCCCTGTCCATAAATACTTCCATTCTTTTCTGAGAATTGACCACAAAACCAAGGCCCTTTAGAACCAGAGGAATACTGCTTTCTGCTCTCTCCTGAAGGATCTTACTCAGGCAACATCTGTCTGCTTTCACCTTTGAGTAGTCAGACTTGATTTCTCCATTCAGTGTCATCCCAGATGGCTTCTGATGTCAATGCCGGAAGGGCAGTTGGACACACACTGACTCTTGGACAGGTTAAGAGCTGACCATCCAACCATCCATCTTCTGTTGCACTAACACCACCCTCCCACCCCACCCCCCACTAGTCAATATGTCTCTCTCCGATGGGAAAGTTAATAAATTTTGCTCTAGATTAAAAGTATCGATCATTTCATTTGTAAACGATAAATAAAAAGGGAGAACTTTTCATTGCACCAGGGGTGGCGTCTGGTGAATTCTGCTGGTGAAATTGCATTGGCTAGGGGGGTAGGCTTCTCATATGCATTCTGGCTGGCTGGCTGCATTGATTTCCTATTAGTCTCCCTGCACCACCCAGTAACACATCATTTCAGTACCTGCTATTAATGGCCTTTTGATAAATAATCACTTGTAAGTCAATAAATTTTTATTAAACAGTGTGGCTCTTTGATTTATTAAAATCCGACCGTGTTTGTCTGGGAGAAAAGGGATGCCGAATTGAAGTGGGGCTTTCCATACATCTTCCTGACGCTGAGCAGTCACGGCATACTCTGGAGAAAAACAATTGCATTTTAACAGAAACAAAACAGCCAAGTTTGGAACTTGGGCCCAGGGAAACTTTATCTCCGTCAGTCAGAGTCACACTGTAGGGAACTGCTCTGGGCCTGAGAGTGGTACACAGAACTATTTCTGAGAGTGCCAAAGGGCTTTGGGCTGGACTTTCTTTTGCAGTGGCCCTCTGGGATGCCATTGACTCCTCTTTGCCCAGATGAGCCCTCATTAGGTCTGATTCAAGTTGAAAGGTGAACCCCAAAGCAGATGTTCTTTGCATATTAACAATCTGGGACAGAGGAGAAAAGTTAGCCTGTGGCGCCTTCTTTACTCTCTTTTTGACTTCACATCTGTACAAAGACCACATCATTTCAGCAAGCTCCAAGATTGTCCCAATTCTTGTTTGCTGAGATTTGGTTCTACTAAATATTGCTTGGACTAAGAAGTCCAGTGGCAGGTGCTTAGGTGTCTTTTGTTTGTCATTTGGGGATTTGATTGTATTGGGTGGGAGGGCAAGACCTATTATTTTATGTGTATAGGAAACACTAGTAAGGAAGCTTCCTCTTCCAATACTGATCAATGCCTGTTCTGCAAAGTACAGTTTTAGAGAGTTGCTTGAGACACTGATAGATGACTTAACTGTAGTCTCAGTCAGTATTTGAACCAAGGTCCTCTTGACTCTGAGGTCAGCTCTCTACTCTTCCACACTGCAAATCTCTATTCTGACCAATTCATTCCTGAAGAGGTTCTAGTTCATTATGTCCTAGGATTCTGGAGGCAAGTTGCTGGGGCATCAGCTGAATCTGATGGTAGACAACCGCTTCAAAACTCCAAAGATCCAAAGTGTTGTTAAGTGTTTCCACTGTCTCCACTGATGTCCCTCCTTTTTTGAGAGTTGCTGTAACCATGAAGTTAATCTCCCTGCAGACAGCTTGGTGATGAGTAAATAACTTCAATTAACAACCTGAAGGTATGCCATCTTGTTCCTAACATTGCATGTCTATGCATTTCATACCATCTGCTTCTCAGTGTCTGACAGTATGAAGCATGAGAGGGGCTGGTGAAGGCTTTGTCTGCCAGGAGAAATTTTGAACTGATTTTGTCCCTGAACTTAGCTCTCGGTTGCTGTATGACTTCTTGGATCTAAATCCCCATCACTTAGCAAAAATGACTAGTATCTTGTGATCTATGAAGTGAGAAGTATACCCCTAGGTCCCAACTGTACTATTGCAGAAGTGCACAGAGTACTTTGTGCGAAAACATCCCATCTATTGCCTACTCCACGCTCCCGAATTCAAGGTGAATATTGGATTTGGGCCTCTCCACTAGCCAATGTGTGAAGGATTCTTGTGCTCAGGAAGAACCAATTGATTGACTTTCAGGGAAGTGGATTCAGATGAATGCAACAAGTTACAATGGAACAAGTACTGTATTTGAGATGATAGGACCAAGGTCTGAATCCTGACTTTGCCACTTACCGCCTGAGTGACCTTGGTCAACATTCTTCATCTCTCTGGGCCTCGATTTCCTCATCTGTAAAATCAAAGTGTAGGATTAGCTCTCAGGTCCCTTTGAGCTCATAGCTTCTATGATGCTTGAAGAGGCTGCCAGGTAGGTAGAGCCATTGCTTTCTCCCTTCTGTGAGGCCCGTGGACCTTCACCTATCAAGATTTCAGGTTGCGAAGGTGCTGCTCTTATTGAAGACACATACAACACAAGGATCTTACAGGAGTGTTTGGGGTGTTGTCCTCTCCTGTCACCTGCCAGGTGGTCACATTCTTACCACCTGTTGATGGAATAGTACAGCAAAGAGCCGATTGGTCAGTTGATTTGTTATAATCCTATGACTCCTCATAAAGATATGGGCAGAGTCTTCAGATTCTAAGGGTTTGCTCAAGTTCTTTTGTCCTGAGATTTGGTTATGTTATTTTTTTAAAGCTAAGAATGCTGGTAGCTGGGGCTCCAAAGTTATTTGTTGTCCAAGCTCTCCTGTAGGCTAGAGAAGGAGGGGTGAACCCCTCTGGATGGAGTGTGTTAATTTTTAGAAATGGGGGTGATGCAGAGACTTTTTCCCATCCCTGTGAATGACCTGATGCAGTCTAAATGCATCTAGATTACACAGGATTTGGGCTCCCGAGTGGTTGGGACAATAACAGAAGCTTGACCGGTCTCTTAGCATTTCAGATTCTTCCAAGCTATAAGGAAATATTCTTAAGTAACCCCTCCATGCTACTTTCTGCTTTGATATTTTTTTCTTGAGTATATGGACTCCCTCCAAATAAGGAAGAAGGGAAGGATCTCTTGAAACTGGGGTCAGGTGGTTGCTCCCAAGACATTAACCAATGCAGGAGAGGCCTGAGGAGATGCCAAGCCTTCTCCTTGAGGTCCCCAGGCTTCTGTTAGCAGCATTGGGGTTAGGGAAGTGCAAGCAGCCTTCAGATTGATCCACCAGCTATGATTTGTCATTTCTCCAAGGCAGGCACTGTTTTCTCTTGCTTCAGGAGGCCCCTTCGACACCTGCTTTATTTTTCTTCCTGCGCTGACGTGACGGGAGACAGGTGTTAAACTACTTAATCACTTTAAAATTGTTTTAATTTTCTGTTTTTTATTGATCTCTCCAGCACCAATTAATCAGCTCACTGGACCAGGCAGTTAGTACATTAAAAATTGTCAGGGAGGCCGTGCATCTTGCAAAATGTCTAAAAAATATTCGGCTAGCAAATTTCGTTTTTCTTTAGCATGCAACAGTCCATGGACCATGGACCACCCCCTCACAAAAAGTCTCTGTCTCTGGGGCTTGTGCATCAGGGGACATGAGATGCTAGGGGTCGAGGAGAAGCTACAGATTTCAAGGTTTGTGGCCATTGGGGCTGCCTTCTTAAGAAAGGAACAGATAAGAGCCAGTATCCTTTTATGTCAGCAGAAAGGCATTGGTGGGAAAATATTGTTTTCGCTGCTTCCTTCCTTGCTTCCTGGTTTCACTTATGCATCCTTGATTTAGTCACCTTTTCCTGAGTCTTGGAAAGCTTCAGGGGGAGAGGTAATTTTAGGGCCTTATGTTTTGATAGTCACAAGTTCGGGCCTCTTGCTTCCATTCACCTGTGTGTGTTTGTGCGGGCATGAACGAAACCCCTACCTAGGGTTTTTTGTTTTCTTTCCCAGACTCTGGATTTGAAGTTCTTGACTGTGGTTCAGGGGAGAGAGTGTAGGATTTGGGTTCCAATTCTACCTATGACATTCAGCACTTGTGATACATTGGACAAACTGTTGAACGTCTCAGAACTCTCTGAAGGGGTTTGGGTTAGACACCTCTAAGGTCCCTTCTCTCTCAAGGTCTGTGTGTGGCCGTTGATCCATCTCAGGAAAGCTTAGCAAAAGTTCTCTCCCCAGGCAAACTCTTTTGCAATTTTGGCCCCCAGATGTCAGTCGTCCTTATAGTAACCACCCTGGTACACACAGACTGTGCTTTCTGCTCGCCTCCACCCTCCTTGTCTGCTGCAATGCCCCCTGTTTTGTCTTTTGCCATCTTCCTGGGAAAGTGTTTATGAATTGCCCAGTCACATTTTCGATGTGGCTGCGAACCAGGATTTTCAGGCTCTTCTTGTGGTATGGAAAAGAAAACAAACATACAAAAAAAAAACAACATTCCTCTTCTTGTTTCAACCTGATTTCCTAACCTTTCTGGTGGAGATACACATTTAGAGAAGAAGCAATACCTATTTTTCTATAGCCAAATTTAACCACATGGCAGACTCTCTGCACATCTGGATGACTTTCCTCCCCATCATCCCCCCACCAAGAACCTTTCTTCATTGTCCTATGGGACTTCCTTCTTCCTCCTCCTCCCTTTCACTCCCTGAATCCAATGGAGGGAGAGCTAGTATGATTTTTTTCTCAAACTACGTTTTTTTTTTCCATGATTCAACCCCTTCCCCATCCCTTCATTCTTCCACTTCATACAGATAATCAGACTGGATGTAATTGGCTAAGGCATTTTTAGATTTAGGGGTTATAGCCTTTTGACTCTAGGGGAATCTGGGGTTGACACCCTAGTGTGGTGGAAATGTCGAAATATTCTGAAACTGCTGCGACCCAGCGCCAATTTCAGCTCGGGTAAGTCAGCTGCAGGGTCTGTGTCAGATGGGGAGGTCTCCTTATCATCCAGGAAACCCACTCACTCACTAATCTGCTCCAGGATCAGCCGATATCCCTGGGGCTGACTAGCTCTGTGGTCACCTTCCATTCTGTGTGTGTGCCCCCCCACCTCCCACTTCCAGGATCCACCTGTTCTATATTAATTGGTATATGATTGGGCCAGAGCACATAATCTGGTATCGATTTTCTCTTTGGACGCCACTGCCTTGTTTGCTCACATCTGCCTTGTGTTTAATTGGTGCTCTGCTTTGGTAACAGAGAGATCTTATCAACCTGTTTGGTTTCTTTTCCTGGGCCACACAGGCATGTACACACCCATGAGATTATTCCCTATGGGTTCTCCTATTTACTCCCCACACCCTTCCTGCTCTCCTGATCCTTCTGCAGGGGGCATTCCCCAGGATGGAAAATACCTCTGGAGTACTCTTTTAACACACACACACACACACACACACACACACACACACACACACACACACACACACACACACACTGCACTGCTGCTCCTTTCCCTGACTTTCGTATCACAGCCCATTCAATCTCCTTGATGCAGCACTTTTGCAGTCCCTTATTTCTGCACCCAATTGGAGGTAACCAGCTCTTAAACCATCTGAGTCCCCTCCCCAATCTCCTAGAGGTTGACTCTGTTGACTTATCCCTTCATTTTCTTTTCACTCCCATATGTAGTGTTTGACCAACCAGCCTGCCATATACCATATAGTAAAAGGAGGGTGTGAGGGGCAGAGGTAAATAGTGGTTTCCTATTGACGCTGCATTAATTCTCTTGCCCAGACAGGTGAATATGCATTCACTCACTTTTCTAAGATAAATGATATTTGTTGGCTTGCTAATGTGTTCCAAAGAGGGACCTAATGAAGGACTTTTGAACTAATGGTTTTTGGGTTGGCCACAGAGGAGGGAACAAGAAAAATGCTGTAAGGGGGGCAGAAATGGAGCCCCCCAAACCTGTTCCCAGATGCTGTTAAAGTCAGGGTTTCTATTCTATTGTCTAGTGCCTTTTTCTCATTAAAAACATGGAAGCCAAAGATGTTGGCTTGTTCCTTGGATGTTCCTTGAGTTCAAAGACTGTGTTGTTCAGCCTCTGTCCCCTTGGCATTGGACATACTACCTCATCCACAGTAGGGGCCTGGTAAATACCTGTTGAATTTGAGTGTGAACAAATTTTTCTCTTTGTCCCAGTGGTCAGCATTGATTCGGAGACCTTCTTGGCTGACTTGACAGAATTCATTCGTGAAGGCTTGTTCCCTTTCTAACTTCCCTTAGCTCCCTTGTGGAGATGAACCAGAAGTCTCCCCACTTGTCGCTCCCCATCTTGTTCCGTCCCCATTATCTGGCTCCTATTTGGCTCTTATGGCTGTTAGCATAAGAAGGATCAGAGTTTTTGATGGTTGTTGTTGTTGCCATGATTATTTATTATTATTATTTGGTCAGAGGCAGGTATAGGCTATTTATGGCCAAAGGCTGCAAGGCCAAGGACATGAATGTAGCCAGAGGAGATTACTGTGGGGTGTCAGGGTATCAGGTGGCAGACACAGTCGTATGTTCATGAGATTATCAAGGTCTGTAAATAAGACTTTGAAGTTAGCCATATTGTTGTTTAGTTGTTTCAGTCATACTGACTCTGTAACCCCATTTGGGGTTTTCTTGGCAAAGATACTGGCATGGTTTGCTATCTCCTTCTCCAGCTCATTTTACAGATGAGAAAACAGAGGCAAACAGTGTTAAATAACTTGCCCAGGGTCACACATCTAATTAGTGTCTAAGGCCAGATTTGAAGTCACAAAGATGAGTCTTTCTGACTCCAAATCTGGTACTTTATCCACTGTGCCACCTAGTCACCCAAAGTTAGCCATAATTAGCCACTAGGAAGTGATCACAGCATTTTATGTCTGTGGCCTACCCAGGGTCAGAACCATGACTAAGAACCGAAGAGTGACAAAGTAGTGACAAAGTGGGCAGATGGAAGAGTGATAGGAGGAGGCTGGGGGAGAGAAGGGCATGGTTCAGGCTTAGAAGAAACTCCTTTGATGCTTCAGGAGCCCACAGCAGGAATATGGCCTTGACCTTCATTATGCAATGGTTGGTTTTTGTGTGAGACACTCACAGCCGGGTATAGTCATACTACAGGAGGGAACACATGCCCCGGGATAGTCCAGTCTAATGTGCAATGGCATAGCCAATAACCCCTGACTCTTCTCCCTCATCCCTCCCTGACTTCCAGTAAGAAATGGAGATTGGGAGAATCTAGCAGGCAGAGGCAATAGAAAAAAAATGAGGCAAGCTCATCACCCTGGGCCCTAGCATTCAGTGAGGGTATAGGGCAGAAGCACTGAGAGAAAAAGGGAATAACCCCAAGAAGAAATGTGGGTACTTTCAGGAGAGGTGACCTAGGACAGAACTGAGGCAGTCACAATGTGTGTGTGTGTGTGGGGGGGGCGGGTTATGGTGTCAAGTCAGTGGAAAATTGGGAAGTGTGGGGATGGCAAGTTATAGAACAGAGCATGCTTCCTCAAAGTTTCCTGGAAAGGTCTCCATGATTTTAGCCAAAGCCCCACCTGCCCTTCTCAAGTTATACCTCTGCCTAAGGTTTCTGAGGGTATATGAGACACTACTAGGCATGGATAGCAGTGTTTGGACCAAGATTTGTAATTTGTGAACTTTCACAAATTTCTAAGGCTAGAGAAGAGACCTCATTTACCCTAGTCACATAGCATCACACAGAGCCACCCCTAAGCACAGATGTCCATGATTTTAACTAGTCAATTCAGTCTTAAGGGAGCAGAGGGAAGGAAACAAAACCACATGGGGAAGGGATATTGAAAAATTCCAACACAGATCCAGTAATTTTCATCCAACTTGTTTTCATAAAATTTATTGAAATTGAAGGAGCACTGAGGGCTAAAAGTTATCTTTTCTCTAAAACCATTCCAGAGAAAGGAGTCCCAGAATACAGAGCTTCACACAACCAAGAGTTAAGAAGTCTCATGATTTAGCATTGCCAATATGGTAAATGCTGTAATTCACAAAGCAGATGTATTCACTTTAGAGTTTTTTCTACAAGATGAAGACGGGGTCCTTTCTACTTGGGAGGTTTCCTAGCCTAGCTATCTAGCAGTGTAGTAAATTGAGAAGAATACTAGATTTGGAGTCAAAAGACCTGAGTTTAAACAGAAAGTTCTGCCTCATTACCTGTGTGATTCTGGGCACGTCATTTTACTTTGTAGGATTAACAATGTGATCCTAAACAAATTACTTAATCTCTCCAGGTTTCAGTTTCTTTATCTGTAAAATAAAGGGCGTTGGATTTGATGACCTCTAAAGTTCCTTCCAATTCTAAATCTGTTACCTATGACTTGTTTTCTCCTCTAAAAATAAAAGGGTTTGCCTAGATGTGCTATAATGTTCCTTCTAGCTCTGACATCCCACGGTCCCAGGATTGAGGCATCTAGGAAAAAACAAGGCTTATCCTAGTCAAAGGAGGATACCAGCCATCTGAATGTAAAACACTCTAGCCCTTTTGGAGAGCTTAACCTTATCAAGGGCAAAGAAAAAGAAAACTTCAGGTAGCTGATAAAACATTTTTATCAGCCCTTCCTTCCCAGACCTACTACTGTCAGAGGAATAATGCATTTGACAGCATCTGAAGAATGCAGCCAGTTTTCAGGAGTCCATTAGGTCATCCATCCATTTGGTAGAAGGCTGACACCTTTTGCTTCTCAGACTCCTCCCTCCTCCTCCCTGTCCTGCTCATTAGTACCTCTTCCATGCAGAGGAAGTAAAATCCTCAGTGGTGAATTCTGTTCCTTGTCAGATTCCCCAGAGAATGACTGGATTAGGTCAGGGAGGGGGAATCAATGGGAAAAAAAATTAGTTTTGGGGGAATTTTGCTTTTTATTTTAAAACCTGTGGATTTCATTTATGTTAGTCTAGTCCCTTATTAGTGTGGGAAACTGAGAGGTGGCTAACAGTAATAAAATTTAGTCCAGCACTGTCTATCTGGCCTTATTTTACCTTCACTGCAAGCCTGTGAATCAGGCAAGTGATGGTATTCTTATTTTCCAGATGAAAAGACTGAAGCAACTGTACATATCGGTCCTTTCTCTTTCCTCTTTTTTATGAATAGGCCTAGAAGTGGTATTGCTGGGACAAAGGGTATGCACAGTTTTACAACCCTTTGGACAAAGCTCCAAATTGCTCTCCAGAACAGTTGGATCAGTTCACAACTCCACCAACGATGCATTAATGTTTTGATTTTCTCATATCTTCTCCAACATTTATCATTTTTCTGTTTTGTCATGTTAGCCAATCTGATAGATGTGATGTGGTACCTCAGAGTTGTTTTGATCTGCATTTCTCCAATCATTAGTGATTTAGAACATTTTTTTCATATGACTATACATAGCTTTAATTTCTTCATCTGAAAACTGCCCATTCATATCCTTTGACCATTTATAAATTGGAGAATGACTTATATTCTTATAAATTCGACTCAGTTCTCTATATATTTCAGAAATGAGACACTGGCTGTAAAAATTGTTTCCCAGATTTCTGCTTTGTGGATGACGTTTTTGAGAAGTTTAGGTACAAAGGGCAGAAGAGATATAGGCTGATAGTTAGAAGGGATGGATTAAGTCTGTCTTTTTTTTCAGAATGAGGGAGATATGGGCATATTTGTAGTAGAAGGGAATGAGCCAGGAGATAAGGAGAGATTGAAAATAAGTGGCTGGCAGAGTGGGGATGACATAGGAGCAGTCTTTTGGAGGAGATGGGATGGAATGGGATCACTTGAAAGAGTAAAGGGATTAGCCTTGATAATGAGTCAGGCCTCCTTGTCATGTGAGAGACAGGTGAAGGAGGAGATAGTAGAAGAAAGCACCAGTGTGATAGGTGAAGAAGTGGGGAGAAAAGTACTCAAGGCAAGTGGCCTCAATTTTTTTGGACAGTGGGGAGCCATGAGAGGTTTGAGGAAGGATGAGAAGGTTTGGAAGAGTTACTGTGGAGAGTGAACAGTGGGTTGATAAGGGAAGTAGAGTAGGATGGTCTAGCACACAGAGGGCTCCAGCTGAGGTTGGGTAACATAAATTGGTAGTAGACCCAAGTTTTTCTCCACTTCTGTTTAGTAGGATGTGTGTAGGAGTGAAGTCCATGAATGGTGGGAGGGTTTCAAGGCTAAGGCTTGGGTGGGTATAACTGTGAAATGATAAGCATGCTAGGAATTCAAGAAAGGAGGGCATTGGTTCACCAAGGGGTCAAAATATGGAGAAGAGGAGAGATTGTGGGAATAACACAGGAAAAGCAATCATCAAACTTTAAAGTAGTAGAGGCAGCTAGGTTAGTACAGTGGATAGAATACTTGACCTAAACTCAGGGTTCAAATTCTGTCTTAGACACTTATTAGCCATGTGACTTTGGGGGCAAGTCATTCAAACTCTGACGGCCTCAGTTTCCTCATGTGTAATATGGGTCTAATAATGGCATCTACCTTTCAGACTTGTCATGCTTAGTCCTTTTTCAGTTGTGTCAGACTCTTTGTGACCCCACTTGGGATTTTTTTGATCAAGACCCTGGAGTGGTTTGCCATTTCCTTCTCCAGAGCATTGTACAGATGAGAAAACAGAGGCAAACAGGGTTAAGTGAATCACCCAGGGTCACACAGCTAATAAGTGTCTGAGGCTGGATTTGAACTCCTTTTCATGTTAAACTCAATCATCCCTTTGTAATAGCAAGGACCCCGACATGCACAGGAGGCCTGTTGTTACAGGTTCCTAAATCCGTTTTTCTAAAAGGAAAGCAACTTCGAGGGGTCAATAATCACTTTAATCAAGCACATATATATATCATTCACTTAGTTTGGGGGGAAAAGTCAGCACCCTGAACTTCAGAGAAAATACATACAGAGAAAAAAAGATCAACAGACAGGGCTTCCAACTGTCTGACCATAAGCAATACATAGATAGTTTCCAGAGAGAGAGGCACCAACATCTGGATTTTGAAAGGGGAGACCAGGAGGAGGGCTCCTTAGCACTGCCCAGTCTCTTCTGGCCCAACAAACATTTCCAATGAGAAAACCCCAAGTAAAACCTCACCTCAGAGTGAATATACTTTTCAGAGCCTGAGAACATGACCCTCTGACTCTGTGCCTCAATAGAAATTAACAAAAGGTATAGGCCTTCCTACAAAACCAATCCCCCCTAATCAAACTTTCCTTAATGGGTAAGCACATTAATGGGTGGAGAAGATCTTTAACTCTCATAATTACAATTACACCCTTTTATTTCAACCTTTCCAGGAAGTGGAGTAGTCCTTCTCTATTTGGCATCTAACAGTTTTCCTGAGTCTCTAGATCATAGGAAAAACAATCTGACCCTGCTGGATTCAAACCCTATTCCAGGGGAAATTTTTGGTCAAGAAGATGTCTATGCCTCCAACGTTCAAAAGCATCATAGAATATTAGAGCTACAAGGCACCTTAGGGACTGTTGAGTCTGGTCCCTTCACCTTACAGATGAGGAAATTGAGGCACAGAGAAAAGAGGTTAGATAGGTAGGAAGTGACAGAACTGGGTCTTGAACCAATGTCTTCTAAGTTCAGTATTTTTCCTCTGTGTCATGTGACATTTCCCTGCTCACCTACAAAATTCTAAGGAATCTTAAAGAAGGCGAGGTTCCATCACACAAGAAGATTTATGTGGTTCTGGGAGTTCGTAGTAATGGGGCCTTGGCATGCAATAGTTATTCCTGATTTTCACTCACCTTTAGCCCCTCTCCACACCCCATAATTGGCTCAGAAGTTACCGCATCTGTAACTAGCCCCACATCCTGCCTTCATGTGTCATCTTTGTAGTTGTACCTACAGCCCTAAAGGTCCTGTAAAATCTCATTAGTTCTGATTTTTAGTCATTGAGATAAGACTCTTATTAACTAAAAGTGACTTCCACCAAATAGCTTCTTTTTTTTTTTTTTTACAAAGACTTTATATCTTTAAGACATAGGAGCAGATAAGGTAGTACCGTGGATAGAGGGCTGGCCCTGGAGTCATGAAGACCTGAGTTCAAATCCAGATATTCATTAGCTGTTTGACCCTAGGCAAGTCACTTAACCTCTGCCAAGATTTCTTCATCTGTAAAATGAGGATAAGCACCTACTTCTCAGGATTGTTCTAAGGATCCAATGAGACCGTGTTTGTTTGTAAAGAACTTTCCAAACCCTAAAGTACCATATAAAATGCTAGCTATTTTTAGGATTAAAAACAAGCAAGAGAATCTGGTATAGTAGAGAAAGGAGACCGTACTCAGAGCCCTGTCTGACACAAATTTTGTGTGTGACTCTGGGCAAGTCACTTGATTTCCCTAGGCAGTTCTCAAAGGCAGTAAATTGAAGAATAATCTCTGAAGTGTATTGGTACAGGGAGATTCTGACCAAAAAATTTTAGAATAAACAAGCCCATGTAGGTTTATTAACATGGAAGGGTAATGGAAAGAAGCGTGAACTACATTCAGGAGTCCTCGAAGCTGGTCTGAGCCATGATACTTACTGGCCATACCATGCTGGGCATCCACTTTACCTCTCTGGCCCAGCTTCCTCATCTATAAAATACGGGTCATAAATAATCCCTGTCCTGCCATCTTCCCAGGGCTGTTGTAAGGATAAAAGAGGACATTATAGAAAGGGGACATGGGCCGGTAGAAAGCTGCTGAATTTGGAGTCAAGAGGATCTATGTTCAAATTCAGCTTTTGATAATTATTCTCTGTGTCACCCTGGACAAGTTGTTTGACCCCTCTGTGCCTCAGTTTCCTTATCTGAAAAATAACTCAGGGTTGTTGGGAGGATCCAATGAGATCACAGGCACTACATACATATCAGCTGTCATTACTTTTGGGGGTTTTTTAATTGTTAAAAGTTTTATCAATGCATGCATTTTGCTTTTATGTTATATTTTATAGCCTACTCCTGCTTCATGCTTTGTGACAAGGTCCAAGAGTTGAGTAAAACTAATAACATTCTGTAACCACCTCTGGAAATGCACATGTAACATTGTTTATCTGTAGCATCCTCCTTTCTATTTAAAAAAAAAAATTAACAGAAATCAGTTTTCTTTCCTTCCCGCCCCCTACCTTACTGAAAAAAAAAAAGAGAAAAATTTCTTGTAATAGATGTGCGTAGCCCCTTGATGGCTGTAAACAAAAATAAATGTCTCATTCTGCACTCTGAATCCATCATCTCTCTCTATGGATATAATTATAGGGAATAATAATACATCACAATGTAAGGTTGACTATCGTATGCGAAAGCATGGGGAGCTTCCTCCATCATGGCAGATTTTGGCCCCTCTGTACCTTCGTGGTTCAAGGCCCAGGGAGCACCTGCCCTTGGTCCACAACTAGAAAGTGTAAGAGGCAGGGTCTAAATCTAGGTCTCTCTGGACTATAATTCTAGCGCTCTCTCCACTAGACCACACTGCCTACCCTCTCACTGGATGTGAAATCACATTGTAAACTATAGAGTTCTCAGTTACTGCAAGGCATTATTGTTTTTCATAGCTTAGTTTGGAATAGACAGATGAAAACGTGTTTCTTTAGCCTCCAAATTAGATTTGTTCATTCATTGGTTTGGCCTACTCTCCCTCAGTTTTATTGCCTATTAGCTCTCCTGGATCCCCCTGCAACTGGCAGACTTTTTCATTTTTGTCTTTGTATCTAGAGCCTGCATACAGGCCTTGTTCACAGCAAGCCCTTTACAAATGCTTGTTGAGGTGAACTGAATTCCAGCTCCGTTGGGGGCCCAAAACCCCATTCTTGGGGCTGCGTTTCCGAGGTGAGTCAGTGACCCATGGCCTCATTCCCAAGATCTCCTTCTGTTTCTTGCAGCAACCTTCACAAAGGTCACGAAACTTGAGACTAGTGAGTCAGCCAGAAGCACATGTACCCAGTAGAACTTCACTTCTCTGGTGCTGTGTGTGTGTGTGTGTATGTGTGTGTATGTGTATGTGTGTGTGTGTGACTTTTCCATATGAAGTGCCAGATCTTCAGAATTTTAAACATTTGAAAATTGGAAACATTTTTCACAGAATCATGGGAAATCAGAATCAGAAGGAATGTCTTACTTGAACAGGAAAGCATTCTAGACAGATGTACATTTATCCTTTGGGGGAAAACATTCAATGAACTATGCATATTTATTGCAAGGATTTTCTCTCTCCTTTTCTTCTCCTCTCCTCCCTTCCCCTCCCTTCCCCTTCCTTCCCCTTTCCTCCCCTCTCTTCCCTTTTCCCTTCTCCTCCCTTTCCTTCCCCTCTCCTCTCCTCTCCCCTCTTCCCCTGTTCCTCCCTCCTCTCTCCTCTCTTCCCATGCTTCTTCCTGCTCTTATCCTCCCCTCCCCTCCCCTTTCCTCTCTTTCCTCTCCAGGAGGGGAACAACAGGATGGAGGGAGAGATAGTAATACTCATTGATTTACAGTTGAAAATCAAATTAGCAATCAATTTTTAAAGTACCTACTATGTGCCAGGCACTGTGGTAGATGCTTGGAAGAAGCCTTTACAGGTCATCTAGTCCAGCCTTCTCTTGGTACTAATGAACAGGATTATAGAGGATTAGAGAGGTTAGAGCACTTGTCTAAGATCACAAGTAAGTGGATAAAGTGGGATTTGAACTCAGGGCCTCTTACTACAAACCCAGTATTTTCCACTAACCTGGCACTATCTCCACCATCCATTTTGCTCTTCCCTTCCTCCCAGACTGTCTTTTTTTTTTTCTCTCAGGTACTTTTATGACATGGTTTCCGGACTTCTCCTCAGTCTTGTCATTGTTCTCTAGAAGACCTTGTCTGGTCCCTTAAAGCATATTAGATACCAGGTCCTGAAGATTAACCAGCTGGAATTGCATAGGACTCATGTGGGCAGATTACCCACCACTCCAGGGGAGCCCATTTCTCTGAGGTTTAACCTTGACTTACTGAATATAAATTAGAGGTGCCTAGAGTCAGCATTGCACACTAGACAGTGCCCTGACCATGGAAGCTGGATGATCTCAGTTCCAATTCTGACTCTGACAGGACTCTTTCTTGCTGCGTGACCACAGGCAAGTCCCTTCATCTCTGCGAGACTCAGTTTCCAATTTGTTAAATGGGGATCCTTATGGGGATTATTGGTTGGTTGTTGTCTTCATTCTCTAACAGGACCAAAATGACACCACTATGCTAGAGTCAAGTTTCAGTGTGTCCAACTGTGGCTGACCAGACCAAGGTGAGCTTGGAATGCTCTACCACAGGTCAGGCTGTGTGAACCCTTGGGGTGGATGCTCTAAACTTATGCATCCTGGGTTTCCTTTGAACTGTTTTAATTCTACTTTGCTCACAGAGCACACACCTTCTCTGAGACAGATCTTGAGAGTGTCCTTGTATCATTTTATAGATGAGGAAACTGAGACTTCGAGAAGGAAATTGAATAGCCTATTATCATCCAATAAATAGTAGTCAGCATTTAAACCCAAGTCTCTCTGGTTCCAAGTATATTACCTTTCCAAAGCCTCCCTAACTTGATATCCCTGGCTCTAGATTCTTTGCCAGGAATTTGAAAACTACTTGGTTGAAATTTTGAGTTCTGGGGCTAAATCAGATCTTTGGTACGGTAGTTTAAAGAAATTGTCAATTTCCTGTTTGTGCATTCCTCCCACTTCATGGTCTCCCAACATGTCTCCTTAAACCCACACTTCCTCCAGATTTCTCTCTTTGTCTCCTGAGGACCCTACTCTCCTTTCTGTCACTCAGGCTCACAACCCCGGAGTCCCTCCTTTCCCTCCTCCCTCCTCCCAGTCAATCATTTGCCGCATCTTATCAAATCTGTTTTCACAATATGTCTTATGCTCCCCTTTATCTCCATTTACCCTTGTTCTCATCTTAATTAAGGCTCTCATCATCTCTTGCCTGGACTCCTAATTGGATTTCTGGCTTCCAGGCTTTTTTGTCTTCAAACCATCCTCTACACAGCCATCCAAGGTAATCCCCCTAAAGCACAAGTCTGATCATTCTGCTTGCCTTCTGAAGACACTCAGTGGCTGTCTATTCTCTGGGACAAAATACAAACTCCTCTGGTTGGTATTTTAAGCTCTTCACAATTCAGCTATATTTCCAAACTAAATGCACATTATTTCCTTGCCACACTCTCTGTTCCATTAAAACCAACCCAGTTATTGGTCCTTTAACATGGCATTCCAATTCAACCCTCACCTCTTAGAAGTCCCATCTTCCTTCGAGTAAAAAGCCCCGGGTCACATCCCTTGGAAGATCTTTCCTGCTTCCCTTAATTTTCAGTGCTCACTCCATTCTCAAAACATTATAAACATAGGTATCTGTGTTTATACTTGTATTCCCTCAGGAGAATGTTTTTTTTTTGTTGTTGTTGTTGTTTTTATCTTGGTACTTCCTTTGTCTAGCACAATTTCCTGAATGGAGTTAAGTAGGTGCTTAGTAAATGATTGCTACAGTTACCCCTTCCACACTGAGGGTGTTAGGAGCCTGATGCCCCTGTGATGTGGAAAATCTGCATGAAATTTTTTGGCCTTGTCTTTGAATCAGAGAAGTCTGAGTTTTTTCTTTTTCTTTCATGGAGTGTTTACAGTACCTTATTGTAAAATTTGGGTTGATATATAATACTGTACATATATTTTATGCATTTCTGTGTTTCTAAACTTTTTCTGTGTCATCTGTTGATCTTTGCATGTCAACTGTGGCTTGCACAAGACTCCCAAAAAATTACCATTTAATTTCTTATGCCAACCCTTGATATATTGAAACCTTGATGGTGAAAGTCACTATGTGAAAGGCATAGCTGTAGACTGGATTGGACATTTCTCTAATCTTTTTACCCTGTCATTGCCCAAAAAAGTCTCCTCTCAGAGCCTGTGAAATGTCATCCTTTCATTTTTATCTACTCCAGTTAAAGACAACTAGGTGGTATAGTAGATAGAGTGCTGCACCTAGAGTCAGGAAGATCTGAGTTCAAATCCAGCCTCAGATACTTAACTAGCTGTATGATTCTGTGCAAGAAATTTAACTGCTGTCTGCCTCAGTTTCCTCCACTGTAAAACAGGGCTAATAACACCTACTCCCCAGGCTTGGTGTGATAATTAAAATGATATAATATTTGTAAAGCTCTTTGTAAAACTTTTCATATGTATGCATATGCATATATGTGTGTGTATATTCATTCATCTATATACATCCGTGCATGTGTGTATGTGTGTGTGTGTGTGTGTGTATGTATGTGTGTGTGTGTAAAACCACCCCTCCTTGCTGAGGGAGAAGGTTCTCAGTAGCTAACTCATGTGCTTAGGAAGCAAGTTTGTCATGAAGGGGAGCCTTGACAGGTGAGAAGGAGATGTGCAATAAACATAGCTAATTTTCTACAGTAGAGAAGAATCATGCCTTTCACAGAAACTCGTGAGTCATGGGAACGATGCTGGGACTTATTTTTATTCGATTTCCTTCAGAACCATAGGTGATCAGTAAGTGCAATGTTCCCCTCCTGCAAGGTAGCTTCCTCTGTCACTTCTGCTTCAACCCCATTCTCCCTCCCACCCCATGAGGCTCCCAAGGCTGCTGCCTCCCTTCCCTATCTCTTTTGCTCTGCTGTGACACCGGATTAGTTAAACTGAAAACAATTCCTTGCTCTCACTGGCCTCCTTCTCTGGGCTCTAGGCACTGGGACTATACAGAGAAAAGGAAGCACCCTGAATCCACCAGCCCTCTCCTCACAGCAACATTCCCTATTCCCTCCACCCAAGAGAACCTGGAGGAAGGCAGGAGAGGCAGACGTGGGGCCTGGTCTCCCTTTCCTACTTTGTTCTGTCTGTGAATATGCTTGGATGTCCTAGCTGGAGATGCCTCATTCAGAGGAGAGCTCTGGTCTCTCACAGTCTTTTTTTCCTGTTTTTTTTTGTAAGTCAGGAAGGCCTAGGTGTGGACTGGAGAAGTTCCAGTGGGCATGATGCTTGGGCTTTCTTCCAGGCACTCCTCCCACCCCTGACCCCACACCACCTGCCATGGCTCTCACCTTAAATTCTCCCCTACTGCAGAAATATAAAGTCTGATGGCCAGACAGACAGAGGCAGGGCAGAGACCTGAGCATTCTAGGCAGAGAGGAGGAGAGAAATTGACCATGAGGCTTCCCTTAGGTGTATATATGACCTTCCAGTTTGGACTTCAACCTTAATCACTTTGCAGCTATGAGCCTTCTCTTTTCCCTTAATCCAAGTAGAAACTGCCTGAGTTGGGCATTCTCTCTGGCATGGGTGGCCACTTGGGGTAAAACAATCCTAATGGCCACATATTTTTATCTCTCTTCTCTTCAAGCGGGAATCTGTGATGGATTATGAAAAAGCTCATTCTGCTTTTCTATGACTTTTCTATGTCTGTCCGTTTTCTGATAACTGTGATGTGCATACACTCCCAACCCTTGTGGGCATCCTTGCTTATAAAAGAGAAGAAAAAGACCTCCCTCTTCTGGGACCTATCCAAGAAATTAAAGTCAAGGGGTTGGGGAAGGTTTCACTGATTCAATTTATTTTCCTCCTTTACCCCTTTGCTTCTTTCTCCCTCATGCTCTTTCCCTCCTTGCCCTTTCCTCCTCTCATTCACACTCACCCATTTGCATGAATCTTCACATTATCCCTTCAACAGAATGAGGGAAGGTGGGGGTGGGGAGAGGGGAATAAGGAAGGAGAAAATGATGGAACTACAATTGGTTTGAGGCTAAAAAGACCTTTTCAGCAGCCCTCTGTTTTCACCAGCTTTCAAAGTTCTATTGGTCTAATGAGATATCAAGCTTGAATGATCGGATCCATCTCCAGCTGAAACAAGACTGATGTATTTTTAAATGAATGGATTTTTGGTAGACAGTTCATGGAGGTTCTTTGGTACACACCGCGTGTGTTAAAGGGTAGGGGAGCAGGTTTTTTCTTTGCGGGGGAGGGGGAGATCTGATAACAGAATCATGGGGATGATGGGCACTGGGTGAGGCATGCTGAGATAGCGGCCTCAGACATTGTGAGCCCCCAGGCTGAGGACGGAGAAGGCCGCTCGGTGTTTGCGAAGCAGCAACCGAATCTTCTCATCGTCTGAGTCCGGATCTAAGGGCTTGTTGTACTCGTCATCCTCGTTTTCTGAAGCCGTTCGGTCCCCGCCTGCACCGCCTCCCCCCGTGGACCTCGTGGTGGAAGATGAAGGCTCCAGGGCGCTCTTCTTCCGCCATTTGGTTCTTCGGTTCTGGAACCACACCTACAATTGGAGATTCTATTAAGGGGAAGGAGACAGCTCCTCTGATGGAAAGTGCCCTTCGCTTGGGAACATTTCCGATCATACCCAGAGGACCAGACCAGTGCTGAGAACTTTCTGATCAGGTCTCTCTTTCCCACCCCCAGCCCCCACCCCCGACATGTTACGGAGGCAGGCCTGTACCCTCGGGTCAGCATCGACAATAGCTGATGTTAAACCCAATTCACTCACTGGCTCTCTCAGATTCATAGCCCTTCCTGTCCCTTAGCCTAATACACAATCACAGAAGCTCTGAGTTGGAAGATCGTCTAGTTCAACCCATACTGGATCAGAAAGGCTCTTCAGAAATACACCTAACAAGTGGTTAGACCTCCTGTGAAGCGGAACGAGACAACCGGTTCTGTTTTTCAGATTACTTGTTATAAAGTTTTCCCTTCCCAAAGCCTAAACTGGCCTCGTCATTGCTTTAGCAGCTTCCTGTAATGGAGCAGAAAGGTCCAATCCTCAGTCAGAACAGCTGTCGCATTCCTTCTGGCACTCCCCAATCTCTTTTCCGGAGCAAACATCTTTAGAAGCTTCGGTCTGAGATCAGCTCCCTTCTCTACTTAAGGCACTACTTAAGTTTTTGTCTGAGAAACTAATTTTTCTCCCTTTAATTTAGATTCACAAAATGTTAGGACTGTAAGGGAACGTAAAGATTATTTAGTCTAATGTCGAAGGTCACCCACCTAGTATTGGCATTTATTCCATTTATGTGTCTATATTTCCATGTAGATTTTTAACCCAGAGCCATTGTTTTATTCACTGTATTTATATTTCCAGCACCTAAAGCAGTGCCTGGCACTCAGTAGGAACTTACTAAATATTTGTTGATTGATCGATTGATTAGAGGTAAAGCAAGAACGTAAGCCAAGGTTTTCTGACAGCCAGCCACTTTATCATGCTGTCCCTTCCTATTAGGTACCTTTCCTACTCTCCAAGAAAGGAATCCTATTCTTCCTGAAACTCGTCTAGTCTTTCAATCCAGTGTTCTTCCTGCTTTTCAGTTGGGGTTCCAAGTTTTCTCCTTCAATCATTTCAGCACAAAGCTCCTCTGGAGGTGCCTTACCCAGCTC
The DNA here is from genome assembly GCA_028658325.1 of Potorous gilbertii. Taxonomy (NCBI): domain Eukaryota; kingdom Metazoa; phylum Chordata; class Mammalia; order Diprotodontia; family Potoroidae; genus Potorous; species Potorous gilbertii. Next base: position 198,992,630 of record CM053769.1, read on the forward strand.
AGTAATAGGTGAAGCTATGAGGGGCTGGGGGCTAGAGGGCATAGAGACTATGCCAGCTGGTACTGGCCTTGGTCAGTTTAGGCTGGTGATTATGTGAAGTTAGCACAGTAGCTGGCACCTAGTAGGTACTTAATAAAATACTAGTTGATTGAGTAATATTGGAAAGGAAGGATTATACCAAGGGACTGTCAAAATGTCAAATGAGTATTTCACATCTTTGTAGCACTTTGATACAAGAAGAGTAGGATGAATTTAAACATAACTTCACAATTTTCTGCTTCATAAAGATATCCAAGAATATTTCCAACTTTGTTATTCTGAAAACACTGCATAATCAGACACAGTAAAGAAGATATTGAATAAGGCAGGGACTGAACTGTAGTGCGAAAAGCAATGGTATCAGATTCAAAAGACATTAGTTTGCATCCTGGCTCTGTCATTTGGTACTGTTGGACCCTGGGTAAATCCCCGAAATGCTATTAGACTCAGTTTCCTCATCTGTAGGATGACTCTAATAATACCTCTCCCACCTAATCTCACAGGATGGTTGGACAATGACTGAAAAAAACACTTCATAAACTCTCAGGTGCCCTCCAAGTGTCAGCCATGATTATATTATTAATAAATGGTATCCATGAAAAATGAATTCACCTCATTGATTTGCCTATGTATGTTTCAGAGGGCCTTTGCAGACTCTCACCACTCTTTGAGGTCAATAGTACATGTATTAATAGCTTATATTTTATATGCCTCTTAGTGGTTTATAACATGTTTTCCACAACAGAGCCATGGATATGTGTAGTCTAAGTTTTATCAGTGTATTCTCATCCATAAAATGAGGATTGTATAATGGCACTCACAGAATTGCTGTGAGGATCAAGTGAAATAATAATAATTCACAAACTTTAAGTGCTTAAATGCTATTCGGATAAATGGAAGTTGTTGTCATTTCCATTTTATGGATGAGGGACTTCATCCGCTGGGGGTAGGTAACACTACAACCTTGTCTTCTGACTCCTAAAGAAGAATGCCTTCTATTACATTACATGGGCATCTTGAGATTTCCGACTTCATTTGGGGCTGGAATTGGGTAGGTAAGGAATAGCTTAAGTTCAAGAAGTGTGGTCCCTGCAGATCTACATTAAGTAAAGCAAATAGGTGACCACTTTTCTGTCTGCTTTGTTCTTTCTTGCCTTAATTCTACAGCCAAGACTTTCTTCTTCAGGAAGCTAGAGGGTGGATGTGGGGAGGTAGGAAAGAATCCTCAATTTAATATCAGAAGTTAAGGGTTTGAATTCCAGACCTGCTATTTATAATCTGGGTGACTTCCAGCAAGCCACTGCTATCCCCTAGTTCTTATTTTCCTCGTCTCTAAAAGAGGAGGAGGCTGTCTGAAGGATTTTTAAGGTCTGTCAGATCTAAAATTCCATGACCTTATTAGAAATTAAAAGCCAGGGCAGGAGACAGCAGGACTGTCCACCACCCACCTTTTCTACCCACAGTAATGTCTCATTCCCACCAAGACCTTTTGAGTTGAAACTTTGAGACATAGCAGGTAGGTAACAACTCACCTTCACTTGGGACTCCGTCATCCCCAGGGAGTAAGCCAGGCGTGCTCTCTCAGGCCCTGCCAAGTACTTGGTCTGCTCAAAGGTTTTCTCCAGGGCAAAGATCTGATGTCCGGTGAAAGTGGGTCTGGTATGCTTTTTTTTGTGGATGCTGTCACTCAAGGGGTCTGGGGCTGGCAGGAGGGAGGAAGAAGGCAAATAAGTGAGTGTGGACTGCAGTCTCAGAGAACAATTATTGGAAACAATTTGATAACAATCATTGATTTGAACTCATGTCTAAACTACCCTCGAGGTGCTAAATCTCTCAGAGGTTTTGCCCAAGGAAGACATCATTATCCCTTGAGCAATGCCCTATCCCCAAGAAGTCATGCAATACGGTGCCTTCTTCAAAAGCCTTGCACTTGTGGGAGTGTGACCTTCCTTTGGGCAGCATTTCCTATCATATGCAGAGGACAAAACTAGTACCAAGAACTTCCTGGCAGGGCCCCGCTTCATGATACCACAGCAAGCATGGGCATGGGGGTGGAGGTGATGGTAATTGATGTAATACCCTCATGTCAACATCATCTCTGGGCAGTGGATTCTCATATCTCTGTTCTCCTAGATCAAATCCATTAAGAATCAAGATGAACCCAGAGAAGTGATTAACAATAGTCTATAGCCTAATCATAAACACATGGACAATCCATGTCTACAACTTGTTGATTGTAGCCAGTCTGGAAAATCTAAATCAGGAAGAACTGGAGAGGTTCTATTGAATCTCTTTCAGAAGGGGCTTGCTGGGCTCCCTGACCAGGCTGGCCAGTCCCTGAATAGGTGTCATAGGGAAAGTCTAAAGACTGAAGGCTATGCAGGATTTGTATTGAGCAAAGTAAGCAGGGTTCCACCTTTCTGTTTCTGTCCACTTCCCTCTTTCTTTACCCTAATTCTGCAGTTGAGACCACTTTTGGTGCCTCCCTTCCAGGATGGTGGAACATTTGAAATGAAAGCTGCCCAGCAGTGATTGGAGGGAGAGAAGTCTGACAAAATACACCAGGATCCTGCCATAGTTCAGGTGAGGGGATTGGGACCAGGCAAAAAGCTTGCTCTAAAAGGGGAAAAGGGGAGGGTGGGAGGGAGAGAGAGAGAGAGAGAGAGAGAGAGAGAGAGAGAGAGAGAGAGCGAGAGCGCTGAGGGCTATCTGTCACTTTGTGACAGGCTTTCTGAGAAGCCTAGACTTGACCTGAACCTACAGAACAAAGAAATCTTTCCATGGTTATTTGAATACTTTTCTGACTACAAGCCTGGCTCCACCATAGCTGAAGTATCTGTGGGGATGACAGAGGGCAGACAGGAAATGGGAGGAGCCATGGGATTCCAACTGGCTGGCTGACATTCCATCCTCCCTTCCCTTCCTTTCCCTGATCCGGATGTAGGTCCACCGGTAACAGATTTATACTCACAAAATTCCTACCCTCTCTCCTTGTCTTTCCTCAACTCCTTTCCTGATATTTTAACTACTGGCTGGAATCAAGGGGGCACCTCCCTGTGATCCAAACAGAAACTGAGTCCAGGAAAAAGCTGCCCTCAGGTCAAGGGCATGCCCATGACTCTGGGCTCTGGCTCAGCTGCCAGATGGATTGGAGCTATACTGTGGTAGGTGGTGGGGAAAAACATTTCCTTATTTTCCCCAAGTCAAAGAGATGGGGAGTACTCAGGAAATGGAAGCAACATATAATGGGAACTGAAGTGATAGGAAGACTTCAGTAGGGAAGGGAAGTCTTCCAAGGGGACTGAGTACTGATCACATGCTGTGGACCAAAAATGGCTACATGGATGCCGGAGACATGGATCGGGGAGGGTGAAGAAAGGCTGATCCAGAATAGAGCTAAAGTGATAAGTTCTTCAAGTATGGGCCCTAAAAAGTCATGCCAAGTGAGGTCCTAAACTCACCAGACACTAGGACCCCCAGGAGACAAGGTAATTTAAATGGTGGATGAGTAGATACTTGTGGAAGAGTTAAGAGGAAGACTGAGAAAAAGGCCCGGGAAAGGCAGTGTTAAGGACACATTTCCTAAATGGCAGTCCACTTGAGCATGTCTGTATTCCTAAGATTTCCCTTTTTATTAGGTCTTCCTCCCTCCCCATCCAGGGGCCCAGTCCTATTCCCTGGAGAGGCTAAATGGGGAAAGCAAGCCAAGTACTCACTATTACTGCACTGTCGTCCTCTCCAATCCTGCCCAGGGTCTGCCCAGCAGTTCCTGCTCCTAGACGGATACTCATTCCCGGCCTTGGAAAAATTCCCCACCTGGGGACCGTAGTAGACACCCTGGGAACCGAGTCCACCAAAGCCAGCCACATGGGGGTAGCCTGAGAGAAGGCTGCTGTTTGGAGTCGCCACTGGTCTGCTGAGGATATCTGTAATCCCATGGGGGGTCCCGGCAGCCAGCTGGGTGCCCAGCCCTGGGGGGCTAAGCTTGTAGAAAGAATTCTGCACTGAGTACTGGCACATAGGTGCCTTCATCTCAGAGAACTGGGCTAGCGGCGTGTTGTTCAGCAAGAAGGTCCCTTGTAGGTTGGATTCCATGATCTGCTGCCCCCTCTCCCCAAAGCTGGGGAGAGGAGACGTTGGGGGTGAGGGATTTCCTTGGAGTCCAAACACCCGGCCCCTACAGTTCTAGCGTCTAGGCTCCTGGCTGAGATCCCATGGCAGGTCTGCAAGGTCTGCGCCAACAGCGTAGCCCACGGCCTCCCCGTCAATCCCCCCCACCCAACCAGACCTGAGCATCCGGCCCCCACCCTCGGCCTTCACCCACTGCGGCTTGTAGAGGGCGCTGGGCACCCACGTCAGCTGCTTGGAACTCAGTTTGTCCCTAGAGTGGGTGAAAGGTCTAGCCAATGTGGTTCCTGCTCAGTTCTCTGTCTCCGGACTGGAGGTTAGACAGTACTCCTGTCTCCCTTAGGTAGCTTCTCCTTACTCCTCAGCTCAAACCATCCCTCTGTCTTTGAGCCAGGGGTCCCTCCATGAGAAGTTTTCACTTCAGAAGAATCAACATTTCCCTGATAAAGATATGGCCTATTAGAATACAGGGCCAAGACTGGCTGAGCCAGACAAACTGTGTTGCCATTGGCTAGAGCCCCGGACGGGCCTCATATTGGCTTCTCCTGGACAAATTGCACTTTGAAAGATTGACTGTAAAATCAGCGTGTGCACGGGAGCGCATGTGTGCATGTGTGTGTGAGTTCATTAGCTCGGCAGGTCTTGAAGCTCTCAGTTCATCTTCAGAGGCAGTCCCTCCCCACCCCCCCCTCGCTTTATCCCCAGGGCTCTGAGAAGGTGACACCGAGGACCTCCTTAGGGCTTCTGGGGCTGTATGGGCATCCGAAACCGGAAGAGGTCACCATTACGAAAGCCCTTGAGTGACCTGCTCACCTGAGACATACCTGGGCTGAGGTTTCTGCCTGAATTTCCTATAGCTCTTAGCTCTCTGGCTCTGTCAACGGAGGTCACCCATCTCTGCTAGGCAGATACTCTCCCCAGGTACTCGGGGACTCAGGACTCATGCCCCAAGTTCTTCCTGGGTTTGGAACAGCTCTGAATTCTCTTACTCTGCTAGGCCAGCCTCTGAACATAGAATGCAGTTTAGGGTGTCTATATGCTTCATTACCTTCTCCCTAACGTGAGTACAAGAAGGAGAGGGGATGGACCTTGGGAGCCTGTGTACCTGGGGCTGGGAGGTAGGTGACTGCAGGACAGAGGGCTTTAGAGGTGATTTATATTTGGGTGCTCTGGATACAGATCTGAAAGAGATTTGGATTCATCTGTTTCTCTTTGGTGCTAAGGATGATAGGCAAGTCTAACAGGCAAGTCTAAGGTGTGTATATGCTCCCTTTATTTATATGCTATGTAGTTCTAAGAACCCTCCATTTCTGGCCTGTTTGTTTGTTTGCTTTTAATCAATTCCTAATTAGATAACAGGGTCATGAGGGTTTGGTGACTTACTCAGGATCACTAAGAAATCACACACAGAGCTGGTATGTAGCAGAACTGCAAAGTTGGAAGGGACCTCAAGGGCCATCTAATCTAGCAGCTACTAGGAATCTCTTTTCCTATGTTTCTGGACATTTGTAGATAGATTCAGCCCCTGATTAAAAACCTCCAGTGATAAAGAAGTGACAGTCTCAAGACGCAGCTGCTCAATCTACTTTCCAACATTTTTAAGTGTTAGGGTAGCTAATTTATATCATTACTATATAGCTAGGAGGCTCTGTGGATAGAGAGCTAGGTCTGGAGTCAGGAAGACCTGAGTTCAAATATGGCTTCAGATGCCTACCTACTACCTGTGTGACCCTGGGCAAGTCACTTCACCCCATTTACCTCAGTTTCCTCATTTGTAAAAATGAGTTGGAGAAGAAATGGCAAACCACTCCAGTGTTTTTGCCAAGAAAACCCCAAGTGGGGTCACAAAGTATTGGACACCCTTGAGCAACAACCAATTGTTAGGATAAGGAATCTCTTTCAGACTGAGATCTGCCTCTTTGCATCTGTGGCTCAGTTCTGTTCTTGGGAGCCAAGCAGGATAATTTGGTTCCTAGGAAAATAGGGTTAGGTTCCTAATTTTTTGGCATTTTGTGTACAATTGCATAGAGATTTAAAGTATTACGGGGGGGTGGGGCATAGCTCTGCCTCCCTGACGTGCTTTCTGAAAAGTGGAAGCCAATACCCTACTGACACAGAGGCAGTTCCCTAGAGCAAAATTTTGCCCTGGTCTTGGAAACAGAAGCACATTATAGTTCAGCTGGGTCACATCTCTGCGATGAAAGGCTCCTTACCAAGAAAATGAAGATATCATTACCAGCCAGTCTTACTCATCTCACATGACTGTTGTGAGGAGCAAATGAGAGAATGGATGGAAAAGGTCTTTGTAAACAGTAAAGTATACTACTCTTGTATGTAAGGTATTATTCCCGAGAACAATTGAAGGAAGACCATCCCAGTATTTGCAAATGTACTTTTTAACTTAACAATTCCTTCCTTCCTCCCTCCCTCCCTCCCTCCTTCCCTCCTTCCCTCCTTCCTTCCTTCCTTCCTTCCTTCCTTCCTTCCTTCCTTCCTTCCTTCCTTCCTTCCTTCCCTGAAATGCTGCCCAAAGGCAGGAGGATGGGCTGGATGACCTCCGAAGGGTTCTATGAATAGCTTGACCAATACAGATGGAAAGAAAACGTGAGTAGATTGCCCCCTAATGGTTTTAGCTTATAAAAAAGACCTTTTTGGGAACTGAGGAATTATCTCTTTGTGTGGGGGATGAATGCAGAGCTCAAGAGAACCCCATTGGGGAAGTGTGTCATGGACCTCTCTGGCAGGCAGTCCATTGAAGCCTATGCATGGATCCCTTCTCATAATCATATTTTTAAATGAATGAAATAAGAGAATTACTAAGGAAAATAATGATATAAAATTCATTATCAAAATATGTACTTTTTAAAGTTAATGGACCCCAGGTGAAGAAGCCTTTCTAATAGGTTGTAATATTGTCAGCCCCCCATTTCCTTACCTCCTGATTGTTTCTATCAGCACTACCCCCACCCTTCCTTTTTCCCTACTTCTAGGTCACAGTGTATATATGGTACCTTTATTTAGATGGTATCTGCTTTTTAGTCTCACAGACACTGGCCCTATCTCTTTCTTTCTCTGTCTCTCTCTCTCTCTGTGTCTCTCTCTCTCTCCCTCTGTCTCTCTCTCTGTCTCTCCCTCCCTCTCTCTCTCTCTCTCTGTCTCTCCCTCTGTCTCTCTCTATCTCCTTTAGTTCCTGTCCAAAGATCTTTTTGAGACATTTCTTGGGGAGGACTTCACAGGCTATTTTCAGAAATGTAGAGTGTCCTTAAATCTTTGCCATTTCTCTATGAGCTCGGTTTTTTCCCCTCAGGCCTTCTTCAACCCAGTTTTTGTCCTCCCCCACCCCCATTGTTCCCCCCTCCCTTTCCAAAGAGAGACTGAGTCGTTCTCCATGTGTTCATTTCTTTATTAATTTTGACATCTGTTCAGCTGGTGTAGGGGAAAATGATTTATACATTTGGAAGGGGCAGGGAGGAACTTGGGAACTCTCTCCAGGTAACAGAGCATGTGGGAAGAGAGAGTCCAGAAAAAAGGTTTTGTTTTCATAACAATTTAAAAAAGAAAGAGGAGATATAGGTTAATTTCAAAACTTCTAAAAAGCGTCTAGTGCGCAGACTGCAGCATTCTCTAGGTATCACATTGAGACCCCAAACTTTTCCTCTAACAGCTCCAACTAGTAATTGGAGCACAAAGCAATGTTACCCAAGGGGGCCTGGAGCCATACAGGCTAAAGCAGCCATGCCAGACGGGATATAAGATGCCAAAGCATGGACCAGTGCTTTTAAACCCATACAAGGCTCTATGAAGATGCTATTGATTTCAGCTGCATCAGCAATTCTAGGGAGATTATGGTACAGAAAGAGATACTATAGGTGTTCCTGGGTGCCGTACAGCTGCACATTCTCTGCTAGTGCTATTTGTCTCTGGGATGATTAATCCTGTTCCCCCTGTGTCCTCTCTGAATTGATCACTAGAGACTAACACCCTTCTCTTTCTTCCCTCTGTCCCTCACTTCAGAAAGGGTAGGCCAGGCGCAGGAGCTAGATACAGCCCAGGCCGGTGGGGGGGTGCATCTTACCCCCCTGCACCACCTGTTGGGAGCTGGGAACCCCTCGTTAGGTCAGTGTCACTCCCACTCCACAGGGGTGGGGAAGGAGCATTTAGCTTTTGGGTCTGCTTGCTTTTATGCTGGGCAGTATTTACTAATAAAAGTACAAAGAATTCAACATGGGACGATGGAAATTTTTCAAGAAAAAGGCAGGGTATCTTTTTGATACCCCCTTTCCTTTCCCCACTCTATAGTCACAGCTGAGACTACATTGTGTACTCCCGGAAAAGGGGACTATAGGAGCCAAACTTCCCTACTTAAAATGAAAAAGTAGGCAAATCTCTTATACTCTAAAATATGCTGGCTGGGGATGGGGGGCAGGGGGTGGAAACTGAAAGAGGCCAAAGAGGCAGAGGAGTTGGCATTTCCTTGGACCACCCTGGAACGAACTAAGAATATAAAATTTAATTCCCACCCCTTCAAAAACAAAAAGAGAATTAAAACAAACAAACAACCACCGGCCACTGAATCCTTTATGGAGCTCAGAAAGCAGCAACTCTGGGGTCATTCGACTTCGGAAAGCGCTTTCTAGACCTTAAAACGCTATAGAAATATGAGCTGCTGCTATTAGTATTGTTCTCTAGCCTGAAGGGTTCAAGGTCAGGTCAGAAGCTGTGCAAGGACAAAACCAGCCTGGCTTGGGAGGTTCCAGTCCCGTTGGTGCTGGGATGCCGGCTGTGGCAGCCAGAGCCTAATGCGGGCAGGGTTGAGGGCCTGGGAAGGGGAAAGATACCTATTAGCTGCCTGGAATCATCAATGGTACTGGCAGCAGCACCTTCTTTTCTCAGGTCAATGAATGTTTATAATTGGTCATTGGGGCTGGTCTTGGACCCCCGGGGTCTCTGATAAGAAGAGAGAAGGGGCACTGTGCTACTTGGAAGGTTTTGATGCATCTCATAGAAATCTCAGAAGGGCAACAGGGGCAAGAAGATGCTCTCGGCATCTAAGAGAGCAGGTCAAGGAAACGCTCCCTGGCCCAGGATGCTGCCTGCACTGCCCTGCTGGGAGGGAGATGGGGAGGACATGGGGATTGTGCTGATTTTAGCCTCTGGAGGAGGCTCGGCTGTAATCACCTTAAGGCTCTTCACTGATGGTACCCAGGCATGGAACCCTTGTCTATTTCCTTCCTGTCCTGGACCAAAGCCCAGCCAGATGCTACCTAGGGGCTGGGCGAGGTCTTCCCTCTTTGGACAGCCTTCATTTTCCACCTGCTCAGCCTCCGCTCAAACTCCAGTTATTCTAAGTCAGGCCAGGGACTTGGCCCCTGGTCAGAGGTCAACCCCATCTGTTTGTGACCCACACACTCTAACTGGAGCCCAGAGCCCAGTACCTGCTTCCACGCCTCCCTACTTAACCCTGCAAGGCATGCGGAAGTAAGAGCACCAAGTACTGCTCTGGGATACTTTTGGTGTTTCGCTGACTTCTAAGAACTTGCGGATACATTCACTATTACCTACTCCTTTCCCTCCTCTTCCACAGAGAGGACAGGCTGTGGCTCCCTGGCCCAAAGCCTGAAGAAGCCCTCAGGAGCAGGGCTGTTAGTGCTTTGTACATACCGCTAAAGTGTTTCTATTGGTTTGCATAGTATTTATTATTATTTTTTTTTCATATACACAAGGCTGATTACTGTACAGTTTACACTTTGAACACAAACTATGAGATAAGTGCTTGAAGAAATAGAAAACCTCTTCTCTATAGAACATGCTGGTGCAGTCCTGGGGCAGCCACCTCTCTGGGTCACCTACTGAGAAAGAAAACCCTGTCGGGAGGGCTGCTGCCTCCCTGGGAACCCTGTGACTAAGCCTGGGATTCTCTCTTCCTGAGCCCCCAACACACTGAAGATCTTTGTTTTCCATTGAGAGACAATAAAAATGGGAGAGAGACAACATAAAAAAATTATCCAGTTTATCCACAGGAGATTACTATACAGCCTCAGACTTCACAGTAAAAATCTCTGTGTGTATGTATATTGCGGGTGAAGAGGTGGCTGTGTGTTGACGTGTATCCTATATTCCAAGGAGAAAGGTGGTGAGAAGAGGGTGATCATACAGGGTGATGGTCTGTCAATGGAAGGGTGAGTACAAACAGATAAATGACAACAAAAGGACTTAGGTTCAAGCTGATTTCATGTATATGGTTTTGGGTTTTTTTCTGGTTGAAATCCACATGGATTTCTTATTGATGAGATTGGGATGGGGGAAATGGCAAAATCAAAATGACTTTTAAAAACACCACCCCTGGCCACAACTAAGCCCTTGTCCACGCTCTCTCATTCTCATTCTCTCATTCTCTCTCTCTCTCTCTCTCTCTCTCTGTGCTCTTGTGTCCTGGTTTCCATCAGATGTCCGTTGCCAGAGACAGGATTGAAGACTGTAGGTCATGCGTCTACAGCCGGTCGTTCATGCGAATAGGACAGTTAAAGGAAATCTCTTACAGAAATCATGCCGTTAGCCTATAGAAACATGTACAGCCGGCTTTGCTGCCCTCCACGCGCGGGGCTCTCCTCCAGTGTGCAGGGCAAATTGTGTGGAGTTCAGTGGTTGGGTGTTGAGGTGTGATCCTGAGAGAGAGAGAGAGAGAGAGAGAGAGAGAGAGAGAGAGAGAGAAGGCATCTTTATGTGCAAAGCCATCCCTTGAATGATTGGGAGAAGCCAATTCCATCCTTATCTCCACTGACCCCCAATCCCTTGCCAATGTTTAGATCTCTCTTTTTGGGTAAGACAAGATGAAAGGGAATGAGATACTTTTTGGAGAGAAGATAATTACCCATGTAGAGAAGGAGGAAATACCATCTGTCTGGTAGTGGAGGTTGTGCTAAAACTTGTTTCTTTGTTACAAGAACGAGGAGAGTAAGTGGGGCAAGAGACAGAGAAGTGAAGTGCTCAAGCCTTTACAACAGCCATCAAGGAAGGTACTCACCACAAGCCCTTATTACGAAAAGCAACCAGAAATTCAGGACCCAACCTGGACACACACTATGTTTCTGCTAGAATTAAGGTTCTTGGGGCGTGGGTGTGGGTGTGTCTCAATGGAAACTTTAAAGCGGAAAAAACAAAACAAAATAAAACCAGGAATGTGTGTATGAGATGCTTGAAGGCCAGGGCCCATGTTTGATTTTGTGTTTTCCTTTTTGGGGGTATCCGTGGTGCTCAGCACAGTTCCTGGCACCTAAGCACTTAATATAATATATAATATATAATTGATTAACTGACACATAGAAAAGCCTTAATGAATGCTTATTGATTGATTTTACATAACATCCCTGCTGGCCGTTGTCTACTTCCTTTTTTGATAACCCCTTGGCTTTCCTACCATAGGTCTGTTTTCTACCAGATATTGACCCTTCATTCCCCACCTCATTCACAGATTCCTATTTCATCATGTCCACTTGTCCACTCCAATTTCAACGTTCTAGGTTCCTCCCCAGATTCCTCTAGTGACTGTTGGCCTCTGGCGGCCTTGAGGCTCCTGTTGGTCTCTCCCCTGGGTTGCTTCTGTCTTATAATCCTTCTCCCTTCTCCCTAAGCTGCATAGGAAAGTACTTTGTTTTGGCAGAGCTTTAAAAATGAGGGGTGAGAGGCTGCCTAGTATGGTAATTATCCCGTTGGTCTCAGGGTTAGGAAGACCTGGGCTCAAGTCCTCTATCTGATACTTATTAGGAGAATTCAATTAACTTCTCAATGCTTTGGGCTGATTGTAATTTGCAAAAAAAATTACCAACCTGCATTGGTGAAGGGTGGTTCCTTACTGGGAGCAACCTACATTATGAATTCTCATGTCCAGTTAAAAAAACAACGGAGGGCTCTTTTTTTTTTAATGGGTTAAAAAAATAATGCCTCTCCATTATCTACAAATTCCTTAGATTCTACATGCAAAGCCCTTCCCAATCTGTACCCCTCCTACTTTATCTCACTCTAGAGACACTGTGGGATAGTGAAATAGGCAATTAATGTTTTTTTTTCTTCCCTTTCCTCATTGTTCCTCTTCATTTATCTAAATCTTGTACTTTCTTCAAGGCCCATACTCAAGCCCACACATGTATTTTCTGCTTTTAAACTCCCATAGTACTTAGCATTTCCACCTTCCAAAGATGGACTTGACAAGCATATGGAGTAGGGAGTGAAGAAGGAAGGGGAAAGCTAACATTTATGTAGCATCAAGTACCATGCTAAGTGTTTTTACAAATACTGTCTCATCTGGTCTTCACAACAATCCAGGGAGGCAGGTGATACGATTATTCTCATTTCTCAGTGGAAGAAATTGAGGCAGACAGAGACTTGTCCAGCATTCCACAATGTTTGAGGTTGGATTTGAACTCAGGTCTTTCTGACTTCAGGCCTAACACTCTATCCATGGTGCCACCTGTTGCCTCAATCATGTCTTGTCACTTAATCCTCTCTTAGTATAGACCTCAGCGCTTTTTTTTTCCTGCCATAGGTAACAGAATGTCAGAGCTTCAAGGGATTTTAGAAGTTATGTAGTCTCACCTAGAGCAGTTAGATGATGTAGTAGAGCACCAGGCCTGGAGTCCATAAGACCTGAGTTCAAAACGGGCTCAGATACTTACTAGCTGTGTGACCTGGGCAAGTCATTTAATGACTTATTTTACCTCAATTCCTCATCTGTAAAATGGGGAGACAGTGGAGAAGGAAATGGCAAACCACTCCAGTATCTTTGTCAAGAAAACCACAGGGAAAGTCCATGGGGTCAAGTAGGGTTGGACATGATTCAACAGTAAGAACTATAATCTTACCTGCTGTTGTATCCATAAGGAAAGTGAGTCTCTGAGACCGGAAGTGACCAGAGAGATGATCTAACCCAACACCTCCCTTTAAAGATGAGGAGATTAAGCAAGGTCCAGGGTCCAAGGTCCAAGTTCATACATCAAAGTGGTGAGAGGCACAGCCAAGTCTAGTAACCAGGTCCGCTAACTTCACACTGCAACTCCAGTCCTCCGATTAAAGAAAGGCCCTATCTTGAGCTACCCTATGGGATTTCTTCATATCTATCCCAACGTGTCAGCTGTAAGAACTGGTAGGTCTACTAACAGGACCCATTGTGGCTGTCACGGTAATGCGACTAAAGAGAGAGGAGAGATCTGTCTCTCTGACCCCTCCTCTACTGCACTCCTTTCTCCCTCTTCTCCTCCCCGCCATGCCCACCCCCAACCCCAAGCTCAGAAAACCAATCTGTTGTTGTTCAGTCATGCCCAACTCTTCATGGCCCCATTTGAGTTTTATGGGCAAAGACACAGGAGTAGTTTGTTATTTCCTTTTCCAGCTCATTTTATAGAGGGAGAAACTGAGGCAAACAGGGTTAAGTGACTTGCTCCGGTCACATAGCTAGTAAGTGTCTGAGACCAGATTTGAACATGGGTCTCCTGACTCCATTTGCCATGTTCCATCTACTGCACCACTTAGTTGCCCTCACAAAACAAATTAAAATGGTTCAAATCCTGTGCCTCAGGTAACTCTCTGTGTCTGAAATCCTTTTCTCATCTTTACCTCCTGGCTGTCCTGGCTTCCTGCACCTCCCAATTAAAAACCCACCTTCTGCAGGAAGCCTTTTCCAATCCCTCTTAATTCTTATCTCTTCCTTCTGTAAATTATTCTCTGTTTGGCCTGCATGTAGTTTGTTTTTTCATAGTTGTTTGCTTGCTGCCTCTCCTGTTATATTGTGAGCTCCTGGAGGACAAGGACTAGTTTTTGCCACTTTTTGTATCCCCAGGATTTAACACAATACCTGGTACATAGCAGGTGTTTAAAAAATATTTATTGACTGACTGGCCCTTTCTCCAAAAATCCAGAGGCTGTATCTAATTCATATTCTGAGAGCTGCTTAGTATAACCACAATATGATACAGGAGAAAAAAAAGCACTAGATTTTGAGTCATAAGAGCCAAGTGCAAAGCCTGACTCTGATATTTACTTCCCATGTGACCTTGAGCAAGTCTCTTTTTTTTTTTTTTGAGCCGGTTTCTTCTTGTTGGAGGAGCTCAAGGAGAGGAGCAAACCTTCAGTTTCCTCATATGTAAATGGAGGGCATGAAATGACTGCTAAGGTCCCTATCATCCCACAACTAGATAATTTTGGTCATTCCTTTCAGTTCTAAACTACATGTTCTTAACTAATCCTTTGTCAGTGGGAAGAATCACGAGAAAAGAGATGATGAAGACTCTATCAGTGAGTCAGGTGAAAGCATGAACCATGGCTACCATCACTGTCCTCCTTGTCATGATCCATCTGTGGCAGCATCACCACCAATGTTATGGAGTCAAAGGACTGAAAGATGGACTTAACCATTGGAATCATCTACTTAGATGGTAGAGTGGTGAAGTGGACAGAGCATGAGACTTGGGAGTCAGGAGGTCCCGAATTCAAATCCTGCCTCGGTCACTTACTAACCGAGTGACCCTGGGCAAAATCATTTCACCTCTCACAGACACAGTTTCCTCATCTATAAAGTGGGGATGTTAACAGTATCTTCCTTATGGGGCTATTGTGAGAATTAAATGGGATGAAAAATGGGAAGTGCTTTGCAAACCTTAAAGCACTATATAAATGTGAGCTATTATTATGGCTGATTAGCCCACTCTCTTAGAGTTCACAGTCATCATCTCCATCTGCACTCCTCTTGCATTTCAAGGAGTCATCCTTTCATTGGTCTTTGCAGATTGGAACTTCCTCCACCCTTGTAGAGGGTCTTCACGATTGGACTCCTCACCTGGTGACCAACCTTCAGATAGAGAGGACTTCTCTTCATCTCTCTAGATCTTCAGGTAACACACATGCCAGCCCTCCCTAGGCCTCTCCATGAAGCTTTTGAGTTTGGGGAGGATTGGCTAGAATTCAGGCTTTGATGGCACAACTTTCAAGGACCTAGGGTCTTGATTATGCTCTAGAAGAAGGCTCTCTTGTCATCCATGCAGATTCTTCTCCCCTCTTTGAGCTCTCTGGTGTCTGAACTTGGGGCAGCTTGTCACCGTGCCTCAAGGACAGGGATATAGGCTCATAGGCATGTCAAACTGGAACTTAGCATGTCTCTGTTCTAAGGAGGATTCTGAGCTGTCACACCAGTAACTGGTGGCCAAAGTCTGGCATGGGAGCAGGCAGCAAAATCACTACCCACTCTGGTGGGACCTTACTGTTCTAACTCCTACTCAGGGGGATGCTGGGAAGCCTCCAGGGACCACCCCAAGGGCAACTAGGGCTCTCTGCTTAGAAGAGACAACTTGGACCCAGTCCATTTGAATTCCATTATTACAGGGAAGAGAAGGGAATTCTGGAGAGGGGTTCAATTGAGGCAGATAAAGGTTAAGTGATTCGTCCACGTTCATACAGCCAGTCTCTGAGGGTTGATTTGAATTCGAATCTTCCAGATTCCAGGTCCAGTGCTCTATTCATTGAGCTACCCCTAGTCATACAGTGTAGTGTTCCCATTCTTTAAATTAATTTTGTATTTTAAGAAATGTTGAGAAAAACATTTCAAGTTTTCTTTCCATTTTACAGATGAGTCAATTCAGAATCAGAGATGCTAATTCCTTTTTTCTTTTCTCCAGTTAATAAGTATCAGGGATTGGATTTGAATCCAGATCTTCCTCACTCCAGGTCCAGGACTCCACCTGCTACTCCTGTCTGCAGAATAGTTCACTTTTTATGAAACACTACAGTTTACCATGCATTTGCCTCACAGCATTATTTCTAAGGATTATTTCTAAGTGATGAAAACAGAGCAATTTAACTTGTTCATCATAGTCTCATGCAGGCAATTAAGTGTCAGAGCTAGGATTTGAGACCAGGTCTTCTCCCCCCGGGTAGAATCAATCCCTACCACCCCCTCTTATCTTTTTCTCAATGAGGTGCACTCTACAGATTCCCCCGGACCCTCAGCATATGGTACTGGCCTGCTTCTCCCCCGCATGCCAGCTGCCACAGGGATGCCCTGGGGATTTCAAGCTGGACGTTAGTGCAGCATGAGGCCTGACAGCCATGGAAACATACTCACACTGTAAAGAAAGTGAGATTGATTCCAAAGCTGCCTGCCAGGAGCAGAGGCATCTGCTGGTCCAGTCCAGGAGCTCAGTTAATCAAGAAAGGACCATATGCTAAGACAGCTCCCCAATGCAGGCTCCTGCGGCAAGGCTAGGGTTAACTCTGTGACCTGCTTAAGCTGCTGAGTTGCCACAGTGCTAAATTTATCCTATAAACTGACTCCACCAGTCATTTTTCTCCTGAAGTGCTGGGACTTGACAAGAAGAGCCCAGTCAGCATTTTGCCAACTTTCTGTGTCTACAGTGCTTTGCCCCATGGGGGTGGAGATGAGAAGAGGGGGCTGGAAACAGGAGTCTGCCAACCTCCATCTGCACAATCTTGTCACTGTTTTGCCTAGCTATTGCAGAGCCAATCAAAAGGTTCCTGGTTGGCACTTGATGCCTTTCTTTCCCCCCGTCCCCTACACACTCAAGGTAAACCCAGGGAAGGTCTGTCCTGAGTCTCTGCACAAAATCAGTCTTCCTGGTCTGTTGGACTAAGGCTGTTCAACTCTTATGCCTCTATTCCTGGGGTTCCAGCACTCTTTAGAAGTCCTCAAGAACTCAATTTAAGCCTTTTTTTTTTTTTTGGCAATTGGGGTTAAATGACTTGCCCAGGGTCATACAACTAGCAAGTGTCTAAGGTCAGAGTTAAACTCAGGTCCTCTTGACTCCAGGGCTGGTGTACTGCACCACCTAACCACCTCAAAGCCTTTTCTTGTTAATCTTAATAATCTAGACACACAATTATGCCAGAGACAGTGTAGTATAATGTATACAGAACCGACCTCCTTGGTTTTAAGTTCTGCCTAGATTCAAGGTAGCTAGGTGGCCTCAGTGGATTAGAATGCTGGTCCTGAAATCAAGAAGCCCTGAGTTCAAGTCAGCCTCAGACACTTAGTAGCTGTGTAATCCTAGGTAAGTCACCTAACTTCTATGTACCTCCATTTAAACCTCTGTCTGCCTTAATTTCCTCATCTGTAAAGTGGAAATCATAATGACATCTACTCCCAGGGTTGTTACAGTGAGGATCAAATGAGATAAAGTTTATAAAAGATGAAAGAGATAATGTTTATAAATGCTAAAAATATTTACTACTCTTTGTAAACCTTAAAGAGCTGTATAAACACTAGTATTATTATTATACCGGCTGACTGTGTCACCTTGGATTGTGTCCAGGCAACTCTCTGAGCCTGTGTTTTATAGTTTAGTTCCCCATCTAGGTCTGGGAGCCTGGGCAAGTCATTTAACCTTGTTTGTCTCAGTTTGCTCAGCTGTAAAATGGGAATGATAACTGTACTCCCAGGGATGTTGTGAGGGTGAACTGAGGCAATATTTGTAGAACACAGCATTATGCACAGCACAGAGTAGGTGTTTAATAAATGCTTAATCCCCTCCCCTTTCCCCATCTACACTGGTGAGAGGCATTTCTATAGTGAGAGTGCGCTAGCCTACACCAATGACATAATGGGTCATGATACTTTTCATTTTAAGTGAAAAGTGCTTTTCTCTCAGTCACCCTGTGAGGTAACCAATTACAAGTATTATCAACTTAGTCTCATAGATTCGGAAAGATAAATGGGTCGTCAATCAAGGTCTCACTATCAGGGTGGGATTCGAATCTAAGCCCCAGAATGAGAGAAATTTAAGAGTTGGAAGGGAACTTCCAAGGTCATCTTGCTCAATCCATGCAGTTCTGACCCCATATCTGGGGTTCCATCCACTGGACCACCTTGTCTTCTGACTTTACTATGCTCAAAACTGTTCTCCTTCCAAAATTCTTCTTCCTTCTTTGAAAGCTACATTTCAGTATTCAAAGACAACTACGCTCTGGACTCCTCCTGGAGACTTAGCAATGCTACTCTTTGCTCCATCCCCTAATGCGTTATTATTTCTTATTTTAATTCTACTTTACTTCTATCGAAGGTTTTCAATTTCTTGAGAGACTTTCCTATCTGCCGCTGCATTGAGGTCCCCATAACAGCCCTAAAAGGTAGCCATGGTGTGCATTTTTATCACGATTTTATAGATAAGGAAACTGAGGCACAAAGTTGTTGGTTTTTTTTAAGGTGAATTGTCTCTAGGACTATCCCATTTGTGAAAGAAGTGGGGCTACAATACACATCTCTTGATTTCCTCTGCTTTCCAGAACACTAAATTGGCCATAAGAGGCATTACTGAAGGTGAGTGTTATGGGAGGAAGTTGGGGATTTGGCTCCCAGTTAGAGGATCCAGGACCTAGTAGATGTTTGGTGCTGTTGGAGGTGCTTTGCTTGAATGACTGTAGGAAGAACTCCTTACATAGGGCATCTTCTTTCTACCCCTGCTGCCATCATTCTCATCACCTCTTGCTTAGACTTCCAATTGGTCTCTCTCTGCAGGCCAAAATGAACTTTCTGAGCTCTAAGGACTTTATTTTGTACAGGAAAGAGCCCTAGAGTTGGAGTTTGCAAGACCTGGGTTCAAATCCTGACTCTGACACTGAAGAGTTTGCAAACTTATTTTCTAGATGTTGTCTCACTTGGTCCTCTTGACAACCTTGCAATGTAGATGCTACAGTGATTGCCTGTTCCCATTTTATGGGTGAAGAAACAGAGGCTCAGAGAGGTTAAAGTGACTTGATCTTGGCCACTCAGCTAGTGATGATCTGAGGCAGGTGAGCAAGTCCCAGCCTCTCTAAAAGGACCTGCACCATTGGCCTCATAGGACTGTGACGAAAGTACTCTATAATACCATGGTGTAGTGAAGGGAATATCCTGGAGAGACCTGGGGTTGAATTCCTCCTTTGAAGCTTATCATCTGTGTAGCTCTGGACAGGTCACCTAACCTTGCTGAGTTTCAGTTTTCCTACTATAAGAGGGGGATAATGTCAAAATCCTCCAGTGCTATAAAATGTCAAGTATGATTATGTTCATTATATTATTGTCAATGAATAATTATCATTCATTATTATTAATAAACATTAAAAGGACTGGAATTTAAGAATTAAGTAGAAGGAAAAAGTAAATTTTTGCATCAGTTGGTGAACTGATCCTTCTACGAACAAACCTTAAAATAGGATATAAGTAAATTCTTATTATTATGTCACTTCTCAAAAAACTTTCAGCAGCTTCATGTTGCCTACAGGATCAAAAATATGCTCCTGACCTTCCATAGCATTTGAGAGTTCTGCAAATTACCTCTAAATGACTTTTTGAACCTTGTTTACAACTATTCCCTTTGATCTCCTTCGTATTCCAGCCAAACCGTTCTCTTCTCTCCCCCTTCACTTCAGCTTCTTGTCCTTCACATCTGGACAGTTGTGCAAGCTGTCCTGCATGTTTGGCATCTCTCCCTTTTGACTGTCTTCCTTCTAGGACCTATTTCCATATCACTTCCTCCATGAAATCTTCCCTGATTGCTCCCAGTTAAAGTGTCTTCTCCCTCATCTTGCTAGAGCATTTTGCATGGCTCTTGCCCTTGCCCTCATTGCATGGCCCTTTGTACACATTTCTTTGGACCTATGTTGTATTGCTCCTAATAGAGAGAGCATTAGTTCATAGGGATCAGTTTTGTTTTCTCCTCTCTGCCATCCCAGCACTGAACACGGAACCTCCCTTGCATGCATGCATGGGCACAGAGTTTAGTGAACGTGAAGAAAGGTAACATTACCTCCAAAGAGGCCATTAGACAGGGAGGGCCAGGAGATCACTGCTTCCCCCTTTTCAGGCTTGCTCGTTTTACTATCTGAGCCCCCTTCCTCCCTTCGATCAGCTCCGACTGCAGGATGCTACTCCCTCTCACCTCCGCCTAGGGTGAGCCAGGAAGGCAGGGCAGATCGCATGGAAAGAGAAAGACAGACAGACAACAGGGGTAAAAGGATGGAAAAGGAATCAGCAAGGCAGACGGTAAGAACGAGGCTCTCCCACAAAGAGGGATGGCCACTAGGCTCTCCTCTCTTCCCAAGGTGCCTTAGGGGAGCTGAGACAAATGGAATGGAAAATAGGGTACATACAGATGGAATCCCAAGCTGAGCTGGAAGAGATGAGAGACAGCCAGAAATAAAAGGAGTCCAGGCTAGCAGAAAAAAGAAGTAGTGATCCGACTATGGCCTCTACAGAGCTGCTGAGGTCTTCCTAAGGACTCCAGTGTGATGGGAGCCTTCTTGGAAGCCAGAGACCGCTCATACCTTGGCATGCTTCATAAAGTCCTCAATATCTGCTTCCAGCTCACTGGGCTCCTGCTGAGGCCCCTCAGTATTCACCTCCTCTAGTTCCTGGGTGTCCCCAGATGTGTCTATCTGCCGAACCACTTTGCGGATGATCTGAAAGAGAAAAAGACAGGGTTTCCTCCTTTGTCCGACTGATCTGGGCCAAGGGAGCTCTCTATGCACAACACTATGACTGGTTCTGCTTACAGCATTTCACTTACTCCACAAAGGACCCTTGTTAGGTAGGGGATGTCGTTTCTTCCTTTTCCTCTCTATTTCTCCATCCTGCCTTGATCTCTTTGTTGACAAACTAGCATGGGTAGACCCCAGAGAAATATGGAGGAGTCATAAAATGAGGGGTAGGTCTAAAGGGCTCTTCCAACTCAGTATCTATGATTTTAGAAGGAATGCTTCAGGTCAAAGCATGCAGAGGCATTGAGGAATAAGGCAACACAAATGTCAAAGGGGTGAAGGACCCTTCCTACTAAAACCTTTGAAGTAAACTGTTGTAATAGAAAGAACACTGGATGAATGTTAATGATTTTTGTTGTGCTGTTATGGTTAATTAGAGGATCGACACTGGAAACTTGACTCTGCCACCTATTATAGTTGTTACTTAACTTTTTAGACCTCAGTTTCTTTATCTGTAAAATGATGGGGTTGGAGTAAGTTCTGTGTAATCTATGAAATGCTGTCAAGAGATGAAATCTGGTTTAGCCAGGGTTATGGTAACCATAAGAAACAAGCATGGCATCATGGATAGAGATCCCATCCCAGGGGTCAGGAAGACCTAGTTTCAAATCCCACCTCTGTGTCACCCTGGGCTAGTCAGTGTGACTTCACAGTATCCCAGGAGCATCTCCAAGTTTTTAAGTTGAAGAAAAGGTGCTTGCTTTGGTACAGACTGTGTCCTCATCCATTTGGCAAGGGAAACATTAGAACCACCAGTCTGTATCACTATCCCTCTAGTGACTGAATGTCTGAGATCTCTTTTTCTGGGACAGTTTTGATTTCAAGAAAAGAAAATGGGCTGTCAAAGGGAATTTTCTCTCTGACATCACATGTGCCAATTTTGGTTTGGAAACGACAGTCATTCTTTCCAGAAGACACAGAGAACTCTACATCTCCAGTGGCCTACCTCCTTTGCAGGAAGCAAGGAAATGCAACCTCAAGCACTCAAGGGATTAACTGTCATCCCTCTTCTTCTTGGTGGGGCAAAGATCCCTGCTACCCCTGTTAAGCTGACCCTTCTCCACCTACCTTCTTTGTGACGATGTTGCCTTGCTCATCTGTGAATTGTTCTTCAGTCACGTGTTCCCCTGGGATATCCTGAAGCTCATTCCCCTAGTTAGAGAAGAGGAAATGTCAGATTTAATGAGGTAAGGAAGGCAGGGGCCAGGGATATGGGGGAAAAAAGAGATCAGTGCAGAAGCAGTAGTATCAACAGATGCTAAATCACAGAAGGAAAGTAAGGACCCAGGAGCATGGTGGGTGGTTGATCTGAGCACGTGGGTCCATATGGAGCAGGATCACAAGGTGTGAGGCAGGAGGGAGCTGTGGGCAGGTCTGCCAGGACCATTTATTCGCAGAGTGTTTGACATCACAAAAGTCATCCACCCATCCATCAATCCTTCCTCAAGGTTAAATGACTTGCCTAGGGTCACACAGCTATTAAGTGTATGAGGCTGGATATGAACTCAGTCCTCCTGACTCTAGGGCAGGTACTCTATCCACTGAACCACCTAGATGCCCCTGAAGCCTAATTCCTGAAAGCTATGCCCAAGAAAGGGAAGCTGTGACAGGTCGGAATAGCCTGGAAAGATTTTGTGTAACAGGCCTGATAATGGGTACTGTGTGTCAGCGGTCTGAGGGCCAACGTCGCCCGGTGACAAGAGCCTCATCACCTGGTCGTGAATATTATTGGCTATATCAACTCAAGAATGCTTTCTATAAGGTGTTGGGGAGAAAGTGTCATCTGCATCTGGGGAGGGAATGCCCACTGTGACTGAATCACACACCTTCTAAAGCAGAGGGTTTTAACCTGGGGTTGTAAACTTTATTTTTAAAAAGACATCTTAATTGAATTTCTCTAACCAAAATGATTTAGAACATTTTTTTTAATATGACTATATATAGTTTAATTCTAGTCTTCTCTAGGCAGGGTGAGGAGAAAAAATCAAAAGTGCACAGCAGAGAACAAAAGAAAAGCTAGAAGGAAGCACAGAAAAGCAGGGTAGCTTTGAAAACAATGTGTAGTAATACTTACAGAGTTTTTTTTTTTTTTAAAAGTAAGCTGTCTGAAATAGAAATTCATGGTTTTATAATTGAATCCTGTCTTTATGTTGTGCTATGTACATGGAAATGTTCTTCTTAAAAATCTTTTTTGAATTTACATTCTAAATGAATAAAAAATTAAAAACAAGAAAGAAATTGACAATGATATTTCACTAGAATTCATTTCCTTTGTACACCTGTGTATTTTATTTTACACATTTAAAAGTATTATTTGGAGAAAGGGTTCCAGAGGCTTGACCAGACTACCAGAGGGGTCCATGACAGAAAAAGAAATTAAAGAATCCTGGTTTAAAACCACTGAAATATAATAGTTTTACAAAGTACTTTTACCCTGTTATCTCATCTGAACCTCACAACAGCCCTGAAAAGTAGTCAGAAGAGGTGTTCTTATTCCCATTTTATAGGTGAAGAAATCAAAGTTCAGGAAATAGTTTCTACACCTAAGTAATGGTGGTGGGGGTAGGGTTGGATTGGACTAGGTGAATTAGGTTACCTTCAATTCAACCAATCCAACAACCATCAATCAAGCATCTACCATGTGCAAGGTAAGAGACAACATGGGGGTAATATAGGAATCAGGAAAATCTGGGTTCTAATTCTGCCTCAGACACATACTGGCTGAGTGACCCTGGCCTAGTCCTTTAACCTCTTAGTACCTATTAGCAACTGTTGGTTAAATTTTTGAGCAGATACTGCACTGGTAGAGAGAGTTTTCTCTTTGGGAGCTCCCTAAATCAGTGAAATTATAGGTCTGTTTCCCTCTCAGAAAAGGGCAAGAGGACTGGGCTGGGGACAGAAAGTAAAACACAGTGAACAATCCCTGTATTCAAGGAATTTAGCATTTTAATAATAATGTAGGAATCTATGAAGTTGAATGATTTGCCCAACCAAGCTTTAAGTGATGGGCTTGGGACTGGAGGCCCCCTCCCCTACCCCTGCCAATCATCCACTCCTTCATACCTACACACAAACACATTCTTTGCCCCCAAAGAACTTACATTCTTCACGAGAAATACAACGCATACACAAGATCATTTGAGGGGGGAGAGAACCCTAACTGTGATAAGAAAAGGATGAGGGGGCAGCTCACAGAGTGAGATGAGCCTAGAAAGAAGAAAAAGATTTTGTGGGGGTAGATATAAGGGGTGAATACTTTGAGTCATAGGGGGACTTGACTGAATAACATTCAGATATGGGAGACAAAATTCAGGTTCAGGGAACAACGAATAGTTCAAGTTGTCTGGAATAATACAATCAGAAAGATGGAGAATTTGTCAGTTGACTATATTTAAAGAGTTAATGGTTCAATCAGGTGCCATTTCCACCACCTCACACTCTCCACCACCTAGGACTGGGACCACTCTCCAGTACTGTATCATGGGCACATATCTGACTCCCAATGGGGAATCAGAGCCACCAACAGGGCCTCACTATCTTTGCCCTTCTTCCTCTTCTCCTGGGGGTCTTACGGCTTCCATCCACCCCTGCTCTTCCCCCTGAGTCCCTGTAGAGGCCTCTTCAGGCCCCTGCCCCTGAGGGGACTCTCCCTTCCCCTCCACCTAGCCTTTACCTTCACAATGACCCGACGCCGCACCACCCTGGTGGAGACGGATTCCTCATCATCACTCAGGCTCTCGTCCTCCCCTAGCTCCTTGTCCAGTTCCTGATGTAAATGTTTCAGCACATAGTACAGGGAGCCTCGGACAATGTGCATGACATTCTGACAACTGACCAGGAAAAAGCTCAGCAGCACCAACGTCACCAAGAGCTGGGTAACAAAGGTCCACATCCTTGTTTCCCCCCTCAATGCCCTGGCCTGTGGGTGCCAAGAGGTGCCAACGGTCCAGCTGAGGAGGGGATCTGACTTCTCATTCTCTCCCTGGGTTCATGAGCTCACTCAGACTCTATCTAGTGCTTTTTGGGGGTACAAGGCTTCAGGAAAGCAGTAGAAGGGAGGAGCCCTATAGCTGGAGTGGCCCTGGGTCTGTGCATCCGCCCTCCGACACAGCCATCCCAGGCTGGGCCCAAGGGTGACGTCATGGTCCTGTAATTTTAGCCCCTGCATACCAGCTGGCTGGGGCTGTTCATTTGGGCAAAAAGGAAGTGGGCAAGTACAGCTGTCCTCTGAGCTGGACTCTCATGTCAAAGTCACTTATACCCAGGAAAGCGACACCCCTCGTTTCTCCATTCTTCCCTCTTCTCCCAGGACCAGTAAATGAGGGTCTTAGTTGTCTTTCTTTTAGGAGTCTTTATGCCCAGTGGATGTCAAGGCCCCTCCTAACAAAGAGAAGGCCCACTATTGGGGGGGGTGCTTCACTGATGAGAAAATTCAGGGATTCAAGAGAAAATCAGGTCAGGAAGTGCATCTGGTGGCACCCATTTGCCACCAGAGCTGGGGCTTTGAGTAGGCCCTGGAAGTGCAGGGTTTCTTTCAAAAAATAAGCTCAGCAAGTGAAAGTGGTATCTGGCACCTGGGCCAAGTGGAAAAGAGAAGGTGATTCCCCTTGACTTTAAACGGCTACGGTTTTGCTTCACAATTTCCTGCCCCCACCCCGCTTTCACTTGCTTATTATAGAAATCCTCATTTTATTCAATGGATGCCTCTTTCTCCAGTCTCTTCTTCCAGATTTTCCCTTACTCCTCAAAAGTCTCTACATTCCAGTCAAATCAGTCAGTCAACAAACATTTATTGAACACCTACTATGTGCCAAGCACTGTGCTAATAGGTTGGATTATAAAGAGGCAAAAGACAGTCCCTGCCCTTGAGGAAATTAAAATCTACTGAGAAATTAGCTAGCTGTCAACCCTTGGCATCTTACCTCCCTGCCCTGTGCCTTTGCCCCATGCCTAGAATGCTCTAGCTCTTCACCTCTGTGGCTTGGTATCCCTAGAATCATTGAAGGCTTTGCTTAAGGTCTCTCTCTCTCACATGAGGCCTTTCCTGATCCTTCTACCTGGTAGCACTCCCCTTTACCTTTGGGGGTAGATAAGTGATACACGAGATAGAAATGTTGGGCCAAAAGCTTGGAAAACCTGAGTTCAAATCCAGACACTTACTGGCTGTGTGACCCTGGGCAAGTCAATTAACCCTATTTGCCTCAGTTTCTTTATCTGTACAATGAGCTGGATAAGGAAATGGCAAAGTACTCCAGTATCCTTGCCAAGAAAACTCTAAATGGGGTTGTGAAGAGTTGGACACAACAGAGGCTGGTGACCTGCACAGCCCTCCCTCACTCAAATCAAAGTCAAATGCAAGCTATGTCATCATTTCCCTGATGTCATGGTCCTCTTCGAGAATGAAGGACAAACAATAACAACACAACTGAATAGAAGCTTCAATGAATCAATGGAAATATCAGTGGCCATTGTCCTCTGTGAGAGCCCCCCAGTCTCACTGTTTGCTGCAGGTGCATAGTTCAGCTGCCCAATTCATGTTATGCAAAAGCCCCAGACTGAGTAAGAGGATCTGAGTTCAAATCCCACCTCTGCTTTTCACTTGCCCCATGGGCAAGCCACATCAGAATCTCTGGGACTCAGATCTGACACAATGAAAGAGTAGCCTGGGAAATCTTGATTAATCTTTTTTGTGACACAGAACCCCTTTGGCAGTCTGCGGGCTTGTCTGCATTCGGGGTGATCTGGAACCAGCTCAAACCATTTCCCAATGAGGAAATTGTCAGTGTGAGCATTTACACCTTGAAAATCAGCAAATATTCTAAATCAGGGCTTGATTTATTATTTTATTGTCACTTAAACTTAAGAAAGTGATGAAGAAAATACTAATAATGTTAATTAAACATAAAAGTTGTCATGCATACATTTGTTTTTCTTGCTCAGTCGGTTGTTAAGTATTTACCAGCCCATCCCTACCTACAATCATAATTGAAGGAAATGTTTGATTTTAGTTAGAGGCCATGAAAATATGGAGAAGGAAATGTCAAATCAATCCTGAATCTTTGCCATGAAAACCCCAAATAGGGGTCACCAAAGGTTGGATGCAACTTAAAGGACCGAATAACAATAAAACAGTGAAAGATGCAATTTTTTCCCCAACCCACATTTATGGACCCCCTGGAATCTCTCTACAGGCTCCTAAGAAGGTCTATGGACCTCAGGTTAAGAATCTTTGGAATAAATGACCTCTAAGACATCTTCCAGCCCTGGATCTTAATGATTCTTTGACCCTGTGATCCATGTAACAATTCACTCTCCTCTGTCTTCTTTCCACATTTCACTGTCCCCTTGCTCTAAGATGAGTACACTTAATCTTTTCTGTATCTTAGCGCCCCTTGACAATTTGGTGAAACCTACGAATCCCTTCTCAGAATCAGGTTTTTTAAAATGCATAAAAGAAAATACATAGAAATACAAAGGAAACCAAAAGTTAGTAAAAATTAATCTGTAATTTCAACCCATCTAAATCTATTTTCCCAAGGGGTCCATAGACCTCAGGTTAACAACCCCTCTTCTAGGGAGTGCAAGTTCCTCTGATGGTAGCAGGGTCCATTTAGGGCTGTGTCTGTTCCTGGATACTCCTTTCTAGTCCTTCCTGGGAGAGGCTGGCGAGGGGAGGTGCTAAGGATTTGGAGTATAGCAGAAACCCAATTAGGGAGAATGCAGGGTGGTAGATCAGTGTTATAAATGGAGACCAGCAGCCAGTCCAACACTCACATATTTGGCAGGACAGAGTTCTAAATAAAACTATTTAACTTCTGGCAGGTTCTTGGAGCCAAGAATCTGGGATTATCTTGGAATCTACCCTGCCTTTGAGGCCTACTGAGTAGTGATAACCCTGGGTGGCTACTAACAGAACCAAGGCAAGAAAGAGTTAGAAAGGGGGAGAGGAGAACAGATGAAATATAGTGTAGTAGAAATAACATTAAGTTTAGAGGCAGAAAGGTTGAGTTCTGATCCCAACTCAGTCAATTACCAGCTGTATGATGTTGGGTAAGTCTCTTTACTTCTTTAGAAGATGAAAATGGTTCTCTTTAATCTATAAAATGCAGGGAGTTTGAACAGATGACTTCTAAGGTTCCTTCCAGCTAGGAGTTTGGAGTCTATGAGAAAGTGAGGAAGATGAGAAAGAAATAAGGAAAGAGGAGGGAGGAAGAAGGGAGGGATGGAAGGAAAAAATTGAAAAGAAGGAAAGGAAAGGAAGAGGGAAGGAAAGAAGGAGAGAGAACAGAGCATGAAGAGAAAGGGATAATGAGAAAAGAGAGATACCTATGATGGGAACTGATCAAGTGCAACTTATCAGCGACTGACTACTTTTGCCTTAGGCCTATTAAACCTGGTAGGTTTCAACAAAAAAGAAAGGTAGAGAATAATTTCATCTCCTTGCTTCTGTATTGAGTCAAGTTCAGCTGCTATTGAACAGCCTGAATGAAATGCTTGGTTTTGTGTTTGAGGAGTTCCATAGGAAATCTCCAGCAAAGAGCTATGGGTGCCCAGCTGCCCTCCTGGCCCTTACCTTGACTATGGAGAAGACACTCTCAGCTTCTTCCATCCATTTTTCAGGGTCCTGACTCATGACATGCTCTCTCTCGGTTAGGGGGCTCTCAGACTCTGATGGTTCCAGTGAGTCGACCCGCATGTGCTCCATTGTGGGCACCAGGATCTTCTCATATTCCTGAGACCCACTGGGCTCCAGGTCTTTTACAGAGGAGATGGTGGTCACTGTTCTTTGGATTGATTGTGGGCCCCCTGTGACCTCTTCTTGCCAAGAGCTCTGTGCGGCATCTTTCAGGTAGGTGGTGATAGAGCCATCTGTGTCCCAGTCTTTTGTTCTGGAGCACAGATCAGGAGGCAATGGTTGGAGAAGAGAAAAGGTAGTCTAGTCACATGGTTGCCTGCTCCCAACATGCTCCCTACCTCCATCTCACCCCATTCAAAATGGTGGGAAACACTGAACATCTCTATGGCCTAGTCAAACTTAGACTGGGAGTGTGTGGCAACACACACAACTGATTAGAGTTCTAGTAGTAGACAGGAGTCCCCCAGAGCAGAGGTGCTAAAGGCATATGGCTTTTATTGTAGTTCCTATCAAGTTTTATTGTCTACATATTAATAAAAAAAGAAATACGTATGTGTGGAGTGAATGCACAACCTGCAGGGATCTAGGTGATTACAGTGGATAGAATGCTAGACTTGAAATCAGGAAGACTCAACTTTGTGAGTTCAAATCCAGTCCCGGATGTTTACTAGCTGTGTGACCTTGGGTAGTCACTAACCCTGTTTGCCTCAGCTTTCTCATCTGTAAAATGAGCTGTAGAAGGAAATGGCAATCCACTCCAGTATCTCTGCCAAGAAAACCCCAAAATGGAATTATGAAGAGTTGGACATGATTGAAAATGACTGAACAACAAACAGCAAGGGATCCTGTTTTTCTTTGTATTGGACACTACTGACCTAGAGTACACCAAGCAAAGACTGGAATCACTTTAGTTCTCCTTGGCCCCAGAGGGTAGAAACTAAGAATGAAGGTGGGAAAAGGTGGGAGGAGGTACAGGAATGAAGATTTTGGTTTAACAGAAGGAAAAACTTGTTACCAATTAAGAGTTTCCCAAAGTGGGATGGACTGTCTATCAGCAGAGCATGAGTAATAACCTGTAAGGAATGATGTAGAGGGGAACTGATGATTTGGGAAGGGGTTAAAAGAGAAGACCTATGAACTTTCAGGGGAAGGAAGCCACACACGTTTATTAAGTGACTATTACGTACCAGGCACTGTGCTAAATGTTTTGTTTTTGATTCTCAAAACAACCTGGGAGGAAGGTATTAGTATGATCTACATTTTACAACTGAGGAGACTGAGGCAGATGGGGCTAAGCAACTTGTCCCAGGATTATACTGTTAGTGTCTATGGTCTTTTTCGAACTCAAGACTTTGTGATTTTGAGCCCAGCATGCAATGCCTTCTGCCATTTAACTGCCTTGGAGGATACCAATATCTCATTTTTATCCCTTAAGTAGAACTATTGGTCGTGTACAGGTACTCAAATCTAAACAGAAGCTTTGCAACCAATTTTCTGAAGAAATTTTGTTCCTTTACTGTATACAAGACATCCAGGTGGTGAAGGTGGGGGACTTAGCTAGACAACAACCTTAGTTTTTCTATTTTAAACTGCCCACAGTTGTCACAGCCTTCCTTGACTCTATGAACAGCTGGGAGACAGCCTATGTATGACTAGGGATGTTGGAATGTGGAATCAGAAGCCGCTAGGTGGTGCCACAGTGCATTGAGTACTAGACTTCGAGTCAGGAAGAACCCAAATTCAAATGAAGCTTCAGATATTTACTAGCTGTGTGACCCTAAAAAAAAAAAAGCTCTGTATGCCTCAGTTTCCACATCTGTAAAATGGGGATGATATAACACCTATTTTATAGGGTTGTTGTAAGGATTAAATGAGACAATATTTGTAAAGCTCTTTGCAGTGACTGGTACATGTCGTTCAGTTGTTTCAATCATGTCTGACTCTCTATGTCCACATTTGGGGTTTTCTTGGCAAAGACTGGAGTGGTTTGCCATTTCCTTCTCAAATTCATTTCATAGATGAAGAAACTGAGGCAAACAGAGTTAAGTGCCTTGCCCAGGATCACACAGTTAGCAAGGGTCTAAGGCCAGATTGAAACTCAGATCTTCTGGATTGCAGACGGGGCACTCTATCCACTGCACCACCTAGCTGCCTTGAAATAATAATCACTAACATTTGTATAGTGCTTCTGACTCCAGACCCCACACTCTGTCCACTGAGCCACTGAAGCATTCTAAGAGGCAGCAGTGAAGAGGGAGTGCATTCCAGGAATGGGGATGAGGCAGTTTTAAGACTGTCGATTTGACAGCTGGGTGAAGGATGAATTAAGAAGGCAGAGGCATGGAATTCAAATCAAAAAGATGAGGTGAGAGGTAATAAGGTCCTGAAATAGGATGGCTGCAGCTGATAAAGGGACAGATATGGCAGACCTACCAAGATTTAGCCAACCGATAGGCTACTAGGAGCAGTCAAGGGGAGAGGGAAAGGTAGAGAATGACTTCAAGATTGGGACTCGAAGTGACTGGAAAAATGGTGTTGCTCTTGACAGAAGTAGGGACCTGTAGGTAGAATGGGACCTGTAGGACATACTGGGTTTGAGATGCCTACGATCCTCTAGTAGGAAACCAGAGGATCAAACTATCAAAGTGACAGAGTTGGAAAGGGCCTTAGAGGTCATCTGGTCCAACACTCTGGCTTTATAATACCCATAATAGCACCCACCTCCCAGTGAGGGGCAAATGAAATAATAATTGTAAAGAGTTTAGTGCCCGGCACATAGTAAGTGCTATATAGATGTTAGTTATTATTATTTTACAGCTGAGGAAACTGAGGCCCAGAGAAGTTACGACTTGCCCAAGGTTGCCCAGGTGGTATCAGAGCTGGCACTGTAACAAAGGTCCTCTGACTCTGAATTCAGCACTCTTTCTACCACACTATGAAAAAGGAAAGAAAGCCGCATATATTCAAGTGCCTTGTCATTAAAATTTCATCATCTTCAAAATGAGCTGGAGAAAGAAATAGAATCAGCTCCAGTATCTTTACCAAAAAAACTGAACCAAACTAAATGGGGTCAGAAAGGGCAGGATACAATGCACAACAAAAAGTGCCCATGTGCTAGGCATTGTGTAAGCACTTTACAAGTCTTCTCTCATTTTATCTTCATCCTGGGAGCCAGGTGCTCTGATTATTCCAATTTAAAGATGAAGAAACTGAGGCAAACAGAAGTTAACTGACTTTCCCAAGGCTACATAACAAAAAAGCTTATTTGAATTCAGGTCTTCCTGACTCCAGCCCCAGAGCTCTATTCACTAGGCTACCTAGCTGCCTCAAGGTTCAATAGTTCGAAAGAAGATATGAGCTTAGAATTCAGGAGAGAGATTAGGACTAGATATACAGACCTGGAAGTCATCTTAATAGAAATGAGTATGAACTCCCCAATGCACTTTTTTTTTCCTATTTGGTTTTCTTCATCCAGCAGTTGCAGGTACAATTTTATAATCCCTAATTTCTATTAATTCCAGTGGAAATTCAACAGTCATAAAAACTGCAGATTCAAGGACCAAGGTGACTTAAGGTAGGACAGAATTTACAGTTTTCATCATTTCCATAAAAATATCTTGGGGTAGAATTTATTACAACTAATTCCCTTATATCAAGTAGTTGCCAGAAGAATTTTCCATGACTAGAGCTTCAGTATTCTCCAGGTTACATCTTTGTACTAGGCTAACATAAGATTTTTTTCAGTTATGTCAACCAGTTTTCTCATTTTTCATTCTACATTATTCCCTGATCATGCTGTAATGTAGTTATCTAGTTATTTTTCTCTCCCTGAAGCCCTTGATTGTAAGCATCTTGAGGGCAGGGACATCTTGCTTATGTATACCTCTCATAGCAATTAGAACGTAGCATTCTGCACACGTAACAGTCAACTGACAGATCTACCCAGCTGAGTGGAATTGACACAATAAATCAGGGGAGAGCCGGTAATAATACTAACATTTAGTAACAATAGCTAACATTTGTCTAGCACCTACCGTGTGCAGGCCCTGAGCTAAGCACTTTATAATTATTGTCTCATTTTGTCCTTACAACAACCCTGAGGGGTAGGTGCTATAATTATCTCCATTTTACAGGTGAGGATACTGAGGCAAACAGGGTTAAGTGACTGGCCCAGAGTCACACAGCTAGTAAGCGTCTGAGGCTGGATTTGAACTTCCTAACTCCAGGCCCAGCTCTCTATCCACTGGTGTCCCAAGATGACCCAAGATAATAGGACCCAAGAGCTTTGATTTCTGGTCTAATCTTCATTACTCCACAGTGTCTAATTCTGAAGTACCCGGTTGTGTCTCTCACTAGGGTTAGGACAGGAACTGAAGTGGTAGAAATACCACTTACCTGTCTTGGCTCTTCTCCATGACTCGACTCACAGTGGGGGATTCTGTTATTCGGCCTTGTACTCTCTGCTGGCCTGAAAGAAGAGACACTTCATGCTCTGAATCCTGTCCCTTGCTGACTGACTCATCCTGTCTCTCACCACCTGGCAGCTTCTCTTCTGACCTCTGACCTTCCTCCGGGTCAAGCAAATCGATAAGGCCATTTGTGGCATCTGAATCCACTGTGTCGTCCTCCACGAGCTCCAGAGAGCCCAGCTGGTCAGGGCCCTGGGGATCTTCGAGGACCGGGCCCCACAGCCTCCAGTCTCCTGTGGCATCAGAGTCCTCTGCCTTGCTACACTCCAGAGAGGAGTCTTCAGCGGTGACCAGGGAAGGGGTGAGGCCCGAGGACCACACCTGCATGTCCGACATTTCCATCAGGGAATCGTGCTCCGTGGGGGCCATGGGGATGGCGTCAATGATGGCCACCTCGTTCCAATATTGATCTACACGCAAGGGAGAGGGCAGCGTGTAGTGCAGGGAGGCCGGGGAGAGCAGCTCATCCTGCAGCGAGGTATAACCTGGATGGGCAGACAGAGGGGGACAGGCTCCAGAAGCGATTTTTTTTCACATTCACACTTACTCAAGCGTACATCTGTATACCCACAGATACTCACAAAGACACACAGAAACAGACACAGACAGACACACAGATACGTACACACACACACACCCCTGTGATAAGGAAGGAACCTCTCTGAGAATAAATTCTCTCTCTCTCTCTCTTTCTCTGTCTCCCTCTCCAGATCAAACCAGGTTGACAAAAAGCAGACACTATTCACAGCTATTTCCATACTTCACACAGACACCAGATTAATCTTCCTTGTGCACAGAACATGTATGTCACCCCTCTGATAAAAATTCTTCAGGGGGTGGCTGCCCATCAAATAAAGTTCAAATTCCTAGTCCAGCATTTGAGGCCCTCTGTGATCTGGTTCTGTCTTTAATTTTTAATCTTTTTTCATAATTCTTCCCTTTTCTCATGCCATACTGAACCACTCCCAGCACTCCTTGGCACTCTCATATGTCTGTCTCTTTCCTCATGATATTTTCCTTCTACCACAGAGGCCCTCTCTCCTTCATCTGTTGAAATTCTATCCATCCTTTCGATCCTAACTCAGATACCTCTTCTAAGGTTTCCTTATCTCCTCTTGGTAATGAGCTCTTCTCACCTCATACCTCATGCTGCACTCTGCACCTCTCTGATGTAATAATATAATCCTCTCCTGGATGTTTTGTTTTATTATTTGCACCAGATTGTGAGTTCCTTGAGTCAGAGACCATGTTTCCTTTAATCTCTGGGTCTTCCCTACCACCTAGGAGAAGGGAAGAAGTATTTCTACAATGCCTACTATGTTCCAAGTACTATGTTAAGTGCTTTATCAATACTATCTCATTTGATTCTCACAACGAATATTTTTGTTATTATCTTTTACAAATGTTATATACAAATGATTATTATAATAAAATAGCTAACATCTCTATATACTTACTACCTGCCTGGCACTGACTGTGCTGAGCGCTTTACAAACATCTCATTTGATTCTCACAATGCTTGGAGAGAGGAGCTATTATCCCCCATCTTACAGTTGAAGAAACTGAGGCAAACAGAGTTGAGTGACTTGCCCAGGATCACACAGTAAGTTTTTGAGGGTGGATTTGAACTCAGGTCTTCCTGACTCCCATGCCTAGCACCATCTAGTTGTCTCTAGGTGCTATACACACAACAGGTACTAAAAAGGTCATAGTATGTAGGACTGGAAGGGAAAACAGAATTCTTTTAGCCCAAATATTCATTTTGCAGAAGACTGAGCAGAAGCTCCCAGGTGAGGTTACTTGCCTAAGGTTATATGAATAAGAAACCAAGATGGGATTTGAGTCCAGACTCTCTAAGTCAAGGGATCTCAGAGATCCTTCTACCTTTCCAATAAATGTTTATTGAATAGAATACAATGAAATCCTCTATTATCGAGCCCTAAAATCCAGATGGGAAAATATTGTTCCCAAGGGAAGGTGATACAGTAACTTTGAGCTGTGCTTTCTAATCAGTTGTAAACCTTGGTTCTTAGGGGCAGGGCAACACTCATTCATTTATGTAACAAACATTTACTATGTATCTATAATGTAGTATGTCCTGAAGAGATACAGATTAGCTAATATAGAATTCCTGCCCCTAAGAAATTTATAATCTAGTAGGAGGTAAAACAACACATATATAATTAATATATATGTATATACCCACATATATGTCACATAGAAACCCTATATTACATGTAAAGAGCATTAGAGAACTGATGAAATTCTATGTGTGGGCTGAAGGAGAAAGTCATATTGGGGAAATCTTACTCTGTCCTTACCGGGAGCTTGGGCACCATTTTAAAGGTGAAATCTGCCTCCTCAGAGGCTTTGGAAATTCTGTAACCAAACCCACTTAGATATGGTTTAAGAGGGATATGCATCCTTATCTCCAAAGCTGCTCTAGTGAACAGTATGATATCCAAAGATTATGGATTTAATTCTGGAGGAAACTTGGAGTTCATCTAAACCTGCCCCTTTATTTTACATATGAGGAAACTAAGGTCCAGAGACTGATTTACCTATAGTCACACAAGTAGGAAGTAATCTATTACTTTGAATCAGGATTCAAACCCACATCCAGGCCATTTGACCTTCTTCAGTCCTATGGTTCTTTCCTATTCCTCACAAGCTTTCAAAAATCACTTTCAGGCATTCAGTAATCAAAACCAACTCTTCTTTTGCAATACTGGATTTATTTGATTGACTTCCCTCCTAGTCCTAGGTCAGGCCGTCCAGGATTGTTGTGTAAGAACTTTGGAGTTTTGTGATGTGAATTTTCTCTGTTTGTGTTGGGATCACCTATAGCCCTAGTAGAGAAAGTCTCGAAGGGAAGTTTTTCATTTGGGTCAAGAGACATTGTTACAGTGGATGCGGGAGAGATTTCCAAGATCAACTCTCCAAATAGAGACACTGCTTCAAAACCTCAGGGCCAAGTAAAGGTCATTTCCCAAAGAAAAATAAAATAACTGGGGATACCAAGCAGTGCTTTGCTTCTCTTTGAGTCTAGCCCCATTCTACTAGTGCTACCTTTCTCTGTTAGCATGGCAACTCCTTGAGGGGAGGGATCTACCACAGTGCCTGACACATGATAAATTCCTAAGACTTCTCTGTTATCTCTCTTTTTTTAACCTCTGGATACCTACCTATTCTCTATCTATATCTGTTTTAAACCTATGGATATCTTTTTTTAAACTATGGATGTCTATCTGTTCTCTTTCTATCTTTTTTATGTATGGATACCTATCTATTCTTTATCTAGATCTATCCATTTTTAACATGTCAATATTTTTTTAACCTATGAATATCTATCCTTTATCCATTTGTGTATCTATCTTTTTTGATATCTGTTCTCTCTTTTCTAACCTACCTATCTATTCTCTGTCTCTCTCTGTCTCTGTCTCTCTCTCATCTAGGACAGTGTTCTTCAACTCCACCTCCAGGGTCCTTCATTCCCTCTTTCCCTCCTGACAGGCTCTAAACCATTTAATCTAGTCCCAAGCACCCAAAGATCAAGCTAGATTGGTACTAGCTAATTCTGGCAGCCCCTAAATCTAAGGGGCTATATGGACCATCCCATTTTTTTGGGGTATCTCTAAATGTGACTATCAGTTTATTTGTATACCCCTCTATGACTGGCTAAAACAAGAGCCTTTGCCAGGTTATCAGTTGCCTGTTGGTGACCCCCTGCATTTCAACAATGACAATGAAACCCAAGTAAATGAATTCCAAGTGTAAATATACGTGTATTGCATGCAAGTGGCACATATGAATTAATATGCACATAAAATTGATTGTTCAATAGGTATACTCAGCACATATATGTAAATGTGAATATGTAGTATGAAATTATGATGCATAATGTATATTTGCATTATGTGTGTCATATGCATACACATATAAAGTGCATATGCACATATGTACAATGTAGAAATGTATGTGTGGTATTTATGGTGTATATTTGCATGTGTCTGCATGTGTGGTTATATATACATATATGTATATGTATGTATGTATGTAGTATGCATGTATATAATGTAGGAGTAGAGAGCCTGGAGGTGAACATCCCTCCTCATGTCACTGTCCCTGAATATTCATCTTCATTCCCACTTTCAGATTTTTTATTCAATCCCTCTTTGACTAGGAATATCCTCTCCTCTCCTCACTTATCTAAATCTCATTCATCTTCAAAGGCTCAGATCAAGATGTCTCCTCCAGGAATTCTTCTAGAATTTAGAGTTAGAAAGAACCTTAGAAACCAACTAGTTAAAACCTGTCATCTAAAGACCAGGAACCTGAGGACCAGACAAGTTATGACTTGCTCAAGGACATTCCTGTAGTGTAGCAGAACTGACATTTAAACCCAGGTGTTCTGACCTCAGATTCTATGCTCTCTTTGTTGTATTATACTGATGCTGTAGATTTCTTTTTGTCATCTCTTAATTCTTACAACGCTTGTCTGAATCACAGATTTGGAGTTAGAGCTTAGACTACATTATTTATTATAATTGATTGATAGTATATATTATATTCAGTTAGCAATTTTGTGCATATTGGTTTTATCTCCTCAATGGGACTTTGAGTTACTTGAGGTCAGGGATCATATTTTATCTGTACCTCCCACAGGGTCTATTATAGTGTTGGCCATACAAGGACTGCTCAGAAAGTAGATTCAAAGTCTGAATTAGGAGCAACAAGTAAGAGTTTCAGAGGGTTGCATTATGGGTTGAGTCCTCAATTAAGGATGGTCTTCTAGAAGAGTCTGGATCAGGGATCATTGAGAGCTGGCAGGGACCTTAGAAACCATTAAGATTAACTCCCTCATATTTTACAGATGAAGAAACTGGGGAATAGAGCAATGAAGGACTTGCCCAGGGTTACATGATATATAAGTGTGTGAGGCAGGTTTTGAATCCAGGTCTTCCTGACTCTAAATTCAAGATGCCATGTTGCATCTCAACTAAATTATAGAAGAAATTCCTCATTAGGAATGTTGATTATTGACTAAATGATCGTTGAGGATCCAGTCCTACTCTGAGACTCTATGCTTCTATAAACTGATATTTGGTTAGAGTGATTGGCACATCAGGGGAGTTCACTTTTTTGGCTTGGGAACATCTGGGAGGGCAGAACCAAAGAGAAACGTATAGACATGGTTATTTGACAAAGGTCTACTGTGGGTCTGCCCAAGTTGTTAATATACAGGGCTAAAATCTGCTGAGGACTTGGGGATCGAAGACACATTGTTCCTGCATCCTTTTCACAGGAGAGAGCCACCCTGTCTGCATTGCAATCTGCTTGAGCCAAGGAAGGTGGAAATTTCTACAAGAATCTACTTCTTGATCAATCCTGAAAGAAAATCTGAGAGATCCCAGGAAGACTTCTGAAAGGTCTATAGAAATGAAAAAAGAAAAATAAAGATCTTTTGCCACATTATGGAAGGTCTGAGAGCTGAAAAATTACCCTAGGGTTGGCAAATGGCTCCCTATTCTTGGGGAGGAAGGTAACTAGGACTTTGTGTTGTCAAGAAATAGGAATCCTCATTTTAGAATCTATATACTTCACTAAAAAAATGGAGACCATTCTCTAAGCGTTCCCTCTTCTTTCCTCCATATCTTAGATGTCTTTCCCCACCATTTCCATCTTACCCCTATCTTAGATGAAGAGGTATCTCTGCTCCTTGCCAAGGCCAGTCCTTCTACATGAACTTGGTCCTATCCTCACCCTTCCCAACAGATCCCCTCCATCATCTCTACTTTCTCTAATTTTCAGCTCTCTCTATCTTCCTTCCTACAAACATTTCCCATCATTAAAAAGTCTTCACTTAATCAGTGCATCCCTGCTAACCATCAGCTCATCTCTCCTTCCCTTCTCAGCTAATTGTTGTCGATTTATTTCAACTGTGTCCAATTCTTCATGACCCCACTTGAGTTTTCTTGGCAAAGATACTAGAGTGCTATGCCATTTCCTTCTCCAGTCCATCTGAATGAGGAACTGAGACATACAGAGGTGAAAGTGACTTACCCACAGCTACTAAATATCTGAGGTTGGATTTGAATTCGTGAAGATGCATCCTCCTGACTCCAGGTCCAGAGCTCTGCTCCTAGTTCTAGTGTTCCACCTAGCTGCCTTTCTTCTCAGTTCTACTCCTTGATAAAACTATTCCTACAAAGTGCCTGTATTTCTCTTCCTCTGACTCTTCCAAACCCTCTGCAATTTGGCTTTTGACCTCATCATTCAACTGAAATTCCTCTTTCCAAAATTACCATCCATTTTGATTGCCAGAGTTAGTAACATTTTCCCAGTCCTCATCATTCTGGATCATTCTGCAGCCTGTGAGATGTCAATCACCTTCTTTTGGATACTTCCTCCACTCTAGGTTTTTGTGACAGTCTTCTCTCTTGCTATCTGTCTGAGAGCTTTTCAGAATTCATTGTGCTAGACCTCCACTGGGATCATGCCCACCAACTGTGTGTCCCCTAAAACTCTATCCCAGGCCCTCTTCTCTTCTTCTTCTACACAATCTCATTTAATCACATCATAAGCAATCATGGCTTCAACTATCATCTCTGTATACGATCCCCAGACTTCTATATTGAACCCTAATTTCTTTCTTGAGCTCCAACCTCATATCACGGCCTATCTTTTGGCTATCTTAAGTTGAGTGTCCCCATAGGCATCTCAAACTTGACATACCTAAAACAGAACTCATCATCCTCCCATAAATTGACCCCCTTTCCAACTTTCCTATTATTGTTATCAAAGTCAATACCATTCTCCCAGTCATCTAGGCTTATGAGCTTGGTGTCAAACTCAACTCCTCACTTGGACTCACCCCACATGTCAACCCTGTGATCAAGTCTTATTGTTTCTATCTTGATGACATATTTGATTTGCATCTCATTTTTCTCCACACATCCAGCTGCCCTGTCTGGTACAGTCCCTCATCACTTCACCTCTAGGCTACTGTAATAGCCTTCTGTTTGGTCTCCCCCACTGGAGTCTCTCTCCACTCCAATCCATTTTCCACTCAGCTGCCAAAATGATTTTCCTAACATGGCAGGGCTGACCATGTCATGCCCCTACTTAATAAACTCTAGTGGTCCCCCATTACCTTCAGGATCAAATATAAAGTACTCTTGTCATTTAAAGACCTTACAAAATGGTACCTTCCTACCTTTCCAATCTCCTTACCTTTCACTCCACGTACTCTCTCATCCAGTGCTAGTGCTCTCCTGGCTGTTCATCTCATAAAATTCTCCATCTCTCAATTCCATTTCTTTTCATTGGCTGTCCCCCATGACTGGAATGCTCTCTTTCCTCACCTCCTGCCTTCCCTAGCTTCTTCCAAGACTCAGCTGAAATCCTTCCTTAGGTAGAATGTCTTCCCCAGTATCCCCACTTCCCACTGCTAGTGCCATTATTTTCCATTTACACTCTATTCTACTGTGTATGCACATAGTTTTCCACATGTTGTCTCCTCCATTAGATTGTAAACTTCTAGAGGGAAGGTACCTTCTTTTTGCCTTTTTTTGGTATCCCCAGCACTTGGCATGACACCTGGCACATAGAAGATACTTAATAAATGATTGTTAGGCAGAATTACACGTAAACAATCTATTTTGAAATCTCTCCACTGTTATCAAACAAAGGAATGAATTTACCAAAGTACTAAAGTAGCAAAGAGAACTGATATATGTTTAGATTATGTCTTCATTTATACTTCTGTGTTTGTGAAGTCAGCTTTGTTTTAATTTGGCAGGATGGGATGGTAGGGAGAGAGCTAATTCTTTGGAATTATTAGCATTTTTTTCTTTACTATCTTTGAAAGGTTACATATGAAACTCTCACTATCTACATATGGCCCCAAGGTCTCTGGTTTAAACTGTGCTCTTTGTATTTTTTTTTCTTTTGTTAATTAAAAAATGATGTGCATTTGGAAGGCAAGCAAACTGTCTTTTTCCTTAATGTCCTCCTTTCTCCCTCATACCCTATTGTGAATGGTAAGAAGGATCTATGTGGGAAGGAAGCCTGAGCAACCCTTCTTAGCTAGTGAGGGTCTTAAATCTTAAAAGATTCTTAGACTCCCAAAGGAAGACAGGACTGACTCAACATTATCACTCACTCTCCAGCTCAAATTCATGTTCAAGGCTTAGACACAGATTAGAGAGGCGGCTGGGCAGAGGCACAGAGGGAACAGATGCAAAGATTGCAGTTATCAATTAAACGGGGCAGGCCTGGCACCAGCACAAATAGCCACATGGTGATTCTTATGTGGTTCCAAGGGCAAGCTTCCCTTTGGAAACTACCATAGCCTCAAGATGAAGAGGCTGGTGGAAACTGCTCAGTTCCAGCAGTTCTGCCCCTCCTTCACTCCCAGGCAGGCTTGGAATCATTCCCCATAACTGGAAGGAGACCTAGATAAGGAGGATGCCTGCCTGAAGAGAAGAAAGGATGGGGAAAACACATAGGCTATTGGTTGTTGTTGTTTTTTAATCTGGTTCTGATTGGGCAGTAAAGTCAAGGTCTCAAAACAATGAATGGCAGCCAGGGAGGGGAGAGGGCAGCTGGGTATTCATGTGGGAATCTGTAGAGAGGTAAGTCTGGCTTTAAAGGGAGATGGTGAGGGACTTCTTTGGGCTGTGTTCACATGTGGTTGGTATCCAATTCTCATAGACTACCAAGGACTTCAGAGGTCCCACAATCATATCTCTTAGAAACTGTGGGGACCAAATGTGAGGTCAATCAGCTGTTTGTTTTTGGTTTTCCTATTCTGCCTTAAAAAGGGAGAGTAACACTGAGCTGGGGAGATGGATGATACAAGCTGTTCTTCTTTGAAGAACAGGGTGAGGCCCTCCTGGGCATTGTCCTGCTTCCTAACTCATCTCTGAAACTGAGAAGAGAGTGAATGACCCTCTGCTTTATTAGCCCCTCTCTGTTTGTCTGTAGCACAGAGTTCAATATTAGATTCTATACTACCTAATGCTCTTCTCTAATTGAGTTTTTTGTGCTTGTGTATGTGCATGTGTGCATGCATGTGTGTGTGCACACGTGTGTGTGTGTGTGCGTGTGTAAACCTTATTTCACCAACCTTATTGTGAGATTCCACAATGGAGGGAAACCTGCCTTATATTTCTTCTGTATTGCTATAGAACAAAGATGACCTTGGGCACATTGTAGGGGCCCAATAAATCTTTGGTCAACTTGAATCAATTGGAAAGTTTAAATGCAGTAGGAACATTTTAAAAGACAGCATGAGAGCCGGGCCAGCTAGTAGGAAGGTAGAGGTGGTTGCCAACAGGATTGACTTGGATTTTCCAAAGCCTCCAGGACTCATTTCTGAGCTTCTACCTCAAGTCATAATTTTCTCATTACAAGTGGGTCTGCATCAGAGTGAAATATCAGGTAGACTGAAATGCTTCCTCAGGTCCTAGGGGTCTTTGTAGTGTACAAGACAGATTGTCCATGATAAGGGCTTGTAGTCACATTGTAACTTAGCCCTCTTTAAGAGTTCATGCCACAGGACACCTATATGGACACACAGACACATACACACACACACAGCCAGGCACCTCAACCATGAGACAGGGCACTGGGAGGAGGGGAGAGGGTTAGGAGGTCTTCATGACATGCATCTGCTGGAGGCTGGTGGTGGTTCTGGTACACTTGGCTGAGGTGGAGACAGTGGAGACAGGCAGGTGCAAAAGGATGAGCAAACTAGAGGTCAAGATGAGGTCAGAGGCAGAAGAGAAAGGTGACAGGAAGTGATCGACATAGGATGTGGCCTGCATCTGGCAGCACTAGATGGCATGTTTCAGGATACACAGAACACAGAAGAGAGAAAAGTGTGAGGGGCTCGGCATGCAGAGACTCCAGCTGGCTTGGGGCCAGGCAGGCCTCCCTGGTGGTAGGGGGCCACGACTCTTCCAACAGCATCCCCTTCTTTGGGGGAGCCCCCTTCCCGATCTCTGCTCCCCAGGGACTCCATCCCCACTTATTGAAGGCCTGGTGTAGAGGCATACCTCATGCCTCCATGTACCATTTACACATCAGCAGCTCCTGGAAGATTGTTATAATCTCATATTTGGGAAAATAAATGCCAAGTTAGGCTTTCTATGGTAGGACCTTAGATCACAGGAATTGGAAGAGACCTTTAAAAACTGCATAGTCCAACCTCCTCATTTTACAGTTGGGAGAAACTGAGGGCTGGTGATCTGTCCAAGGTCAGGTAGTTAAGTGTTGGCACTGGAATTTGACCTTGAGTATTCCACTACATCGGTTATTTCATCGTTTCTTTTTTTTAAATTAAAAGGCATGAATGTCAGTCTAGAGGCTGTAACTTTGTATAAGATCCAGAGGTAATCATAGGACGATAGATTTAGAATTGGAAGAGACCTTAGAGATCATCTAATCCAACCCCTTTATTTTTCAGATGAGGAAACAGAGGTCTCGAGAGGTTACATGAACTTGTCCAA
The DNA here is from genome assembly GCA_028658325.1 of Potorous gilbertii. Classification (NCBI taxonomy): domain Eukaryota; kingdom Metazoa; phylum Chordata; class Mammalia; order Diprotodontia; family Potoroidae; genus Potorous; species Potorous gilbertii. The sequence continues at coordinate 199,035,931 of CM053769.1, forward strand.
GGTCATATAGATTGTAAGTAGCAGAACCAGGATTTGAACCCACATCTTCTGACTTCAAAACCAGTATTCTTTCCACTATACCATGTACTGGCTGAAGAGGGTGTAGAATCAACTATACCAAGATGGCATTGGGATTAGTGTCCTTAGTCAATTCCCCTTAGTTAGGGGATGAGCCTAAAGGTTGAGTCCAAGCCAAATGTATCCCCCTCCTAATCTCTCTCTTTCTATTGGCTCCTGCTTTATCAAGGACAGGGCAAGACTGGAAAAATCTTCCTGGAAAAATCCCTTGAGTCCTCCATCAACAGAATGAACAAATAGTAGACAGAGGTCAGTGTCTTCCTCTGGCTCCCTTTCTTTAGGCCAGGCTATTGGAGGGTCCATGGCATGCGGAACCACATTAGAATGAGAGGAGATGAAAGAAATGGGGGTTAGAAAAAGGAAGGAGGAAGAGCTAAGACAGAGAGAGAAAGAGAGAGATTTGACTTTGGAAAAATAAGTGAAGGTTTTGATCTCACAGAGGCAGTCACAGAAGGAAGGGATTAAAATTTGGCATCCACAACCAGCCAGGCAGTCTTTGCTAAAGAGACAATGCTCCAAAGCCCTTCCCTAGGGAGAATTTAAAATTATTCATAATAGAGCTGGAAGGACCTTGAAAAATCATCTAATCCAAAGCCCTGATTTTACAAAGAGGGACCCAGAGAACTGAATAGCCCCATGGTCATGTGTACCCTTCATAACAGCAGAACAGGCAGGGACCAGAAGCCAGGTCCTGTCCAAAGTGCTCTGTTTGGGGGCACTGGCCTTCATAGAAAGAACTTAAAGCCTCCAGTTGGCCTCTCTCTCCTTCAGCCCTGCTCTTGCCCAGGCCTCCCCCTACACCAGGTCTCATACTAGAGGAGCTAACCCACCCTTCCTTTTGGAACACAGCTGGTTTCCAAGGAACTGGGACTTCCCACAATAGACCCTTATGGGCAGAGCCCAGGTTTGGTGGCCAGCAGAACTCACCATTCATCTGGGATGGTGATAAAGAGTAGTCCCGGTCTGGATACCGCCTGTCCGGTTTCAGGCTTCTACTCTGCCGGCCAGAACCTTCTAACATATTCACAATCTCACTCCGGTCAATGTTCCTCAGAGCCGTGTAAAGATTTTCCACTGTCAGTGGGGAAGGAAAGAATCAGGCATTACGTGAAAGAAAGCTCATTGGGAACCATGCCTATATTTAGGCTAGCAAGGGAGACTGTTGGAGGTTTGACAATCATTTTGGGGGTGTTTGTGTGGTGTGTGGGGAGACGTGGAAATAGAAGAGATGGCTTATTTTCTCAGAGGGTAGAAACACCCCCTGTCAGAATCTGGAACAAGTCTCTCTCCAGAGAGTAGCTTTTCACACTTTGGCAGATTACAACCCCTCCCACCCCCCCAACAACTGCCACTCTGGAAGAAGTGGGTAGATTTCATAGAACAACTTCTCAGTGACTAATAGGCAAACTCTGAGAAAATGAGATTCCTTTTGAAATTCTCTTCTCCAGGAAGCTGAGTGGAGATGGCAGGCATGAATGACCACATGTTCCATCCTAGGTTTGGAAGGATGAAGGTGTGGAATTGGCTAAAGGCAAAGAGGTCTCTCTATGAATGAGAACATGTGAGCACAGACTCCTCTCTCCCTGGGATTAAGGAGGTGGGCCTAGACTGTCCCTGGCTATTCCTGCAAGAGTGAGCTCCAACTGGTTCTGAAGCTAAATTTCAAAGAGCTCAAATCCCAATGATTTATTAGTTTTGCACTCACTGAATATTTTGGTGCATTGTAAATTTTATTAAGAAAGAGAGATTCTGGTACCAAGATTCTCCAATCCCTCAGCAGGATTCCTTAGCAACCTGGTACAGATTATGTTGTCCTAATCTCCAGGCAAAAGATCCTGATAACATTCTACCTTTCTTCCTTGCCCACAAATCCAGTGATATTATACCCCTGATCAACACTTTTCAGTGGCTCCTCTTCACCTTGGCATTCAAGGCTACCCAATGTCAGGGAAGTCTACTTTCTTTGCTTTTGTGTACACCAGTATACACTTTACAATTCCCTTCCTTTTGTGCCTTAGCCTATGACATTCCTTCTGCTTAGAATATTGTCCTTTCCCTCCTATGTCCATGAAATTCCTATCCCTTCTTTAAATCTCAATACCTATGACATCTCCTTCATGTTCACTTTTTCTCCCTAGCTGGTAATCACAGCACTTTTTGCCTGTTTCTAATGCACTTATCATGCATTATTTTGTATTCTAAGTATTCCCCCCAGCTAGAGTGAATGCTCCATGAGGGAAGGCATCATGTTTTCTCTAAACTTAGTATCTAACACAGTCACTTAAAATAACATTTGTTGTATCTTAATGCAATTAAGATGTGTGTGTGTGTGTGTGTGTATTTACATTTCCTGAAAGACTTTACATCACAGATAGAGCCTGTGGCAAGGACAGCACAAATTCAGGGTGAGGATAATTTCTGCTTCCAAAACCTGGGGCAACTTTTTGAAGAGGAAGGTTTCCTTAGCCCAGGGATACTGACTCTTGGCATTTTTGCCTTCACGGATGACCCAGAGATTCAACAGGGCTGAGCTCTGTTCCAACAAAGAGTTGGGGTTCTCCACACGTATCCTGTTGATGTCCTCCACACCAAATTGCAATTCACGAGCCAATTCTGCAAAAGAAACCCCCGAATTGTGTAAGCAGAGCAAGAGGCTCCCACCAGCCCCAGACACCCCACCACTGCCAGGAAGTCAAAGATCTTCTTTTGGATTACATCATCTGAGATCTAGATGTGGAAGAGACTTTGGATATCTTCTAATCCATCCCCTTCCTCTGGTAAATGAGGAAACTGAGGAAGGCTAAGTGACTCATTCAAAGTTACACAGTGTAGTAAGTGATGGAGCCATGATCCCAACTTGAGGGCCTCTGATGTGAAACCCAGCATTCTTTCTTCTGCCATAACACCGTGACATGTTAGCTTTGCAATTCTTTATTGAGAGGCAGCTTCTGAGGTGGGTATTTACAGTGTCCACATCTCCCTCTCTCTTTAAGCATTTGGTGTGTTACAGATGGAAAGCTATCTTAGAGATCATCTGGTCTCATGCTATCATTTTATGGGAAATGAAGATGGGGCACAAAGAGAAAATTGACTTTGAGAGAAGTGTTGGTACAAGTGAAGGAAGATCTGGGTGAGATGAGGGGGTTTGAAGACCTAGATCAGATGACCAGCTGGGTGACCTGGCAAAAAGCTCCAGCTCTCTGAAACATGTCTTCACTTGTGAAATGGGAGAACAATGCTTGGACTACCAACTTCACTGAGATATGCTAAAGATCAAATGGAATAATATATGTGGCATATATAAATATATGATACATAGATGTATGCATAAATAAAATATAAGAATGTAATATGTAATGTAATGTATACGTGTATAATATAATATAATATAGCGTATATGGTATGTACAATGTATAAAATACGCTATACTATAGATATACAATATATGCATATATAATATACAGCATATGATATTATAATACATAGGTAACATGTAATATATGTATAGGTATATATTACAGGCTATATGCAATTTATGTAAATATGATATATATGTATGCATATGTAATATACTATATATGGCATGTGTAATATGTATATATGATACTATATAATGATATATTATATGTGTATAATATACTATACATATAAATACTATATACATATAATCTTCTATATTTGGTATATGTAATAAACCATATACTCCCTGTATATAATATACTACATGTGTGTATGTAATATTTAGAATATATGTATATATTTGTGTAATATATTATATATAAAATATATGTATGTGTAATATACTATCTATCTATATCTAGACCTATAATTTCATTGGTGTAAGGAACTCCCAGCAAGGAAAATCCCTTTACTTATGTCAAACAGTGCCTATCCTGTAATTTAGAGAGGCTTAAAGAGTTGCCTGGGGTATTGAGAGATTAGGTGACTTGCCCAGGGTCACACAGCCAATGTGTCAGAGGGAGGATTTGAACAAAGGTCTTCCAAAATCTGAGACCATCTCTCTTCCACTTTACTATTCTGCCTCTCTCTAAAAAAATATGTGCCCATGTAAGCAATATGTACTTTATACACATGTATTATATAATACACCTATATAACATGCATGTATCATACAACACATATACTAGAAAAATATACAATACAATATATACATACACACAAAACATGTAACACATATTACATATATATGTGTATTATATTATTATGTACTCTTTTTACCTAAAATCATATAGACAAAACATGTAACACATATTACATATATATATGTGTATTATATTATTATGTACTCTTTTTACCTAAAATCATATAGACAGTATAGATACACTAGAATTTGGCTTCCTCTAACTCCTTTGACCTGCGACCTGTGACCAGGTCATACTGCCTCTCACTCATCTTACCACACAGTCTATTATCACCAAAAACCCAACCAAATCCCCCAAATCCAACCGACCTATAAATACTTAGATAATGCTCTATTTCTGTTTTATATTTCCTCAGGAGAAAGATTTTATTTGCACTTAAAATGAAAATGTAAAGTTACCAACTCTATTACTGGTTCTATAAGTACTTTGAGAGGTAGAAGAGTATTAGAGACTCATTTCAAGGATGAAGGAGCTGTAGGAAGAGAGAAAGGAAACACACACACAGAGAAAATGAGATTAAAGAAGGCAGAGGCAGTGAGAAAGGAGAGAACAAAAATGGAGAAAAATAAGAAAAAGAACACAAGAGATAATGAAAACGTATAAAAAGA
>CM053769.1:199041279-199067042 GCA_028658325.1 Potorous gilbertii
TTCCTGGGTCTATTTTGGCAGGTATTTCAGGTATTTTGTACTGTGTACAGTGTTTTCAATGGGGTATCTCTTGCTATCTCTTCTTGCAGGATTTTGTTGGTGATATATAAAAATACTCATGATTCATGTGGGTTTATTTTACATCCTACTACTTTGCTAAAATTATTAAATTGTTTAATTTTTATTTGAATTTGTAGGATTTTCCAAATATATTATCATATGTCTGCAAAAAGAAACAGTTCATTGCCTTATTTCTCCTTCTGATTTCTTCAGTTTTTTTCTTCTCCTGACTACTGCTAGCATTTCTTAAAATAATATTGAATAATAATGGTGACACATAGTATAATTTCTCTGTTTATCTTTTCTAATTGTCTGTTTTAGCTTTAATTTTGTCTGAGATCATGATTGTTGCTACCCCAGCTTTTTTTTTCACATTGGCTGAAGCATAATAAATTCTTCTCCAGTGACTAAAATACTTGCATTATGTACCTTCCAGGGTTATTAGAATAGTGTTTTGCAAATATTGTTAAATGATTTATTATAAACTTTATAGCTAATAACATAACAATCAAATACACATAATAACAGTTACTCTTATATCACTTATTTAATAAAGAAGAACAAAAAAATATGTTTGCTCTGCATCCCATTTTGAGTCCATTGGAAATTCTACAACCTTTGGTTTTGTGAGATGTCTGCCGGTCCGTCTGTCTCTCTGTCTGTCTGTCTGTTTGTCTATCTGTCTATCTATCTAATCTCCTGCCTCTCTGTTTCTCTATCTCTGTCTCGGACTTCCTGTCTCTCTCTTTCCCCCTCCCTCTCTCTCTCTCCAATGTATCTATCTACATCATAATTGTCACCGTCATGATCCTCATCATTATCATCAACTTCTGGCATCAGGAGGGTTGAGGGAAAAATGTACAGCTCTGCCAACAATATATTATTAAGCCTGTCTCTGCCTAACTCTCTGATTCCCATCTTTTGTCATCTTCACTAATTTTCTGGGCATGAGGGAAAACCTCAAGGTTGTTTTGATTTTAATTTTTAAAATTTTTATTATACCCCCATATATATATGCACACACACACATACATAACCTCAATTCCCTTCCTTCTACCCATACATACATACATACATACACACACTCTTTTTTCTGGTTCATCAAATAATGGGATATTGATTGAGTTCAATTCTTTCCAGTTCTTCCTTGCCTAGTCTGTTCTGTTGAACCACTTTTCTATTTTTAAACTACTATCAAGTGATTTTGGTGATTGCTGCTTTATAATACTGTTAAACATCTGAAACTGCTATCCCCTACCCTTCATTCCTATTTTGAAAAATGAATTCCTTGGATGTTCTAACTTTTTTGTTCCTCCAATGAATTTTGTGATTATTTCATCCTGTAAAGTATCCTTTTTGTATGCAAAAAAAGAAAACTGCTGTATATACCAACTTACAATTAATAACAATTTTAGCAACAGTTTTGGTAGGTTTGTTGGCATGGCATTAAATCTGTAAGTTAGCTTTGATAGTATTGTCATTTTTGTTCTATTGACACAGCCCAGATATGAGGATTGAATATTCCTTTTGCTCTCTACCTTGCTATTTATTTCTTTAAAGAAATTGAATTTATACAAGTATTGAGTGTGCTTTGGTAAATTGACTCCCCAATATTTTATGTACTTTATAGTTATTTTGAATGGAACTTTCCTTACATAGAAATTTTATGGCTTTTGTCATTTACAGCTTTTATGAAACTATTAATAGTCTCAATTAGTTTCATAGCTTATTTCCTAGGATTTTCTTTTTTAAAATAAATATAAATTATCTTTTGTTTCTATATCACCTAATTTCTTCCCCTCCACCCTCCCACCCCATTCTGTATGATTCCCCATCTTCCCTACAGAAGAACCATTCTAAACAACAAATACTTTTCTTAACTAACAAAAGAGAAAGAAAAAGTAAGAGAAAGAAAAAGAAGTGTGTGTGTATAGGAATCAGCATGACCAATCAGTACATCAAGGAAACAAATCTAAAAACATATGCATTATTCTATACCCATGGACCACCCACTGATGCAAAAGAATGGAGAAATGTCTTATGTCTATTCTGTGGGGGTATTCTTTTTATATGTAATTTTGCAGCAGTTATATTTTATTGTTCTGTTTCCTTTACATTTACATTTTTGAGTACATACTTTTTTCTGACTGCTTACTTTATTTTGCATTATTTCATCTCTCATTTCAAACTTTTTATTATTTACCATATTTGACAGATCCCATAGTACCATTATTAAGATTTCATTACATTGATGTGCCGCAGTTATTATAAGGAGATGTTTGATACAAATGTCTCCCTCTCCCACCTATCAACCACTTCTCTTGATTTCTTTTTTCCTTTTTTCTTTTGTTTCTTATTAATTTTAAATTTATTTATTTTTAGTTTTTAACATTCATTTCCACAAGATTTTGAGTTCCAAATTTTCTCCCCTTCTCTCTCCTCCCTTACCCCAAGATACCATGCATTCTGATTACCCCTTCCCCCATCTGCCCTCCCTTCTTGCACACCCCTCACTTCCCTTATCCTCATCTCCTCTATTTTCTTGTAGGGCAAGATAGATTTCTATACCTTATTGCTTGTGTTTCTTATTTCCCAGTTGCGTGTAAAACCATTTTTTAACATTTGTTTTTAAAACTTTGAGTTCCAACTTCCCTCCCTTCCTCCTACCCCATCCATCCCCACTGTGAAGGCAAGCAATTCAATATAGGTTATACATGTGTAGTTATGCAAAAGACTTCCATAAAAGTCATATTGTGAAAGACTAACTATATTTCCCTCCATCCTATCATGCCCCCCATTTATTCTATTCTCTCTTTTTTACCTTGTCCCTCCCCGAAAGTGTTTACTTCTAATTACCTCCTTCTCCCTTTTACCCTCCCTTCTATCATCCCCCACACCTCACTTATCCCCTTCTCCCTTATTTTTCTGTAGTGTAAGATAGATTTTCATACCAAATTGAGTGTACATGTTATTCCCTCCTTAAGACAAATGTGATAAGAGTAAGCTTTATTTTCTCCTTCTTACCTCTCCACTTTTCCCCTCCATTGACAAAACTTTTTCTTGCCTCTTTTATGAGAGAAAATTTTCCCCATTCCATTTCTCCCCTTCTCCTCCCAATATATGCCTCCCTCACCCCTTAATCTTATTTTTTAGATGTCATCCCTTCGTATTCAGCTCACCCTGTGCCCTCTGTCTATATGTATATAATTCCTCCAACTACCCAAATACTGAGAAAGTCTCAAGAGTTATAAATATTATTGTTCCATGTAGGAATATAAACAGTTCAACTTTAATAAGTCCCTTGTGATTTCTCTTTCCTGTTAACCTTTTTAATGTTTCTTTTAATTCTTGTGTTTGAAAGTCAGATTTTCTATTCGGCTCTGGTCTTTTCATCAAGAATTCTTGGAAGTCCTCTATTTCATTGAAGTTCCACTTTTTCCCCTGAAGTATGATAGTCAGTTTTCCTGGGTAAGTGATTCTTGGTTTTAATCCTACCTCCTTTGATCTCTGGAATATCATATTATAGGCCCTTCAATCTCTTAGTGTAGAAGTTGCTGAATCTTATGCTATCCTGATTATATTTCCACAATACTTGGATTGTTTCTTTTTGGATGCTTGTAATATTTTCTCCTTGAGAACTCTGGAATTTGGCTACAATATTCCTAGGAATTTTCCTTTTGGGGTCTCTTTCAGGAGATTATCAATGGATTCTGTCCATTTCTATTTTACCCTCTGGTTCTAGACTATCAGGGCAGTTTTCTTAGATAATTTCTTGAAATATAGTGTATAGATTCTTTTTTTAACATGGTTTTCAGGTAATACAATAATTCTTAAATTATCTCTCCTGGATCTATTTTCTAGATCAGTTTTTTTTTTCAATGAGATATTTCACATTGTCTTCTATTTTTCTCATTCTTTTGGTTTCATTTTACAATTTCTTGAATTCTCATAAAGTTCTCATACAGTTTCCATTTGCTCCATTCTCATTTTTTAAAAATTTATTTATTTTTAGTTTTCAACATTCATTTCCACAAGATTTTGAGTTTCAAATTTTCTTCCCATCTCTCTCCTTCCCACACCCCAAAACACTATGCATTCTGATTACTCCTTTCCCCAATCTACCCTCCCTTCTCTCACACCTCTCCCTTCCCTTATCCTCATCTTCTCTCTTTTCTTGTAGGGGAAGATAGATTCCTATACCCCATTACCTGTGTTTCTTATTTCCCAGTTACATGCAGAACAATTCTCAACATTCATTCCTAATACTTTGAATTCCAACTTCTCTCCCTTCCTCCCTCCCCAACCATCCCCAGTGAGAAGGCAAGAAATTCAATATAGGCCACACATGTGTAGTTTTGCTAAAGGCTTCCATAATAGTCATGTCGTGAAACACTAACTATATTTCCCTCCATCTTATCCTGCCCCCCAATTTATTCTGTTTTCTCTTTTGACCTTATTCCTCCCCCAAAATGTTTACTCCTAATTACCCCCCCATTCTCATTTGCCCTCCCTTCTACCATCCCCCATACCCCACTTATCCCCTTCTCCTCTACTTTCCTGTATTTTCATATCAAATTGGATGTGCATGTTATTCACTCCTTAAGCCAAATGTGATGGGAGTAACCTTCACATTTTCCCTCTCACCTCCCAGCTTTTCCCTCCATTGAAAGAGCCTTTAATTGCCTCTTTTATGAGAGAAAATTTGCCCCATTCCATTGCTCCCTTTCTCCTCCCAGTATCTTCCCTCTCAACCCTTAATTTTATTTTTTAGATATCATTCCTTCTTATTCAACTTACCTTGTGCCCTCTTTCTATATTATATGAATATAATCCCTCCAACTACCTAAATACTGAGAAAAGTCTCGAGTTACAAATATCTTTTCATGTAAGAATGTAAACAGTTCAACTTTAGTAAGTCCCTTGTGATTTCTCTTTCCTGTTTTTTGCTTCACCTTTTTAATGCTTCTCTTTGTTCTTGTGTTTGAAAGTCAGATTTTCTATTCAGCTCTGGTCTTTTTATCAAGAATGCTTGAAAGTCCTCTATTTCATTGAGTGACTATTTTTTTCCCTTGAAGTATTATACTCAGTTTTGCTGGGTAGGTGATTCTTGGTTTTAATCCTAGTTCCTTTGACTTCTGAAATATCATATTCCAAGCCCTTCAATCCCTTAATATAAAAAACTGCCAGATCCTGTGTTATCCTGATTGTATTTCCACAATACTTGGATTTTTTTTATGACTTCTTGCAACATTTTCTCCTTGACTTGAAAACTCTGGAATTTGTCTACAATTTTCCTAGGAGTTTTCCATTTGGGATCTCTCTCAGTAGATTATCAATGAATTCTTTCCATTTCTTTTTTACTCCCTGGTTCTAGAATATCAGGACAGTTTTCCTTGATCGTTCTTGAAATATAATCTGTAGATTCTTATTTATCATGGCTTTCAGGGCTTACGATAATTCTTAAATTATCTCTCCTGGATCTGTTTTCTAGGTCGGTTGTTTTTTCAGTGAGATAATTCACATTGTCTTCTATTTTTCTCATTCTTTTAGTTTTGTTTTACAATGTCTTGATTTCTCATAAAGTTCTCATAAAGCTTCCATTTGCTCCATTCTCATTTTTAAGGAATTATTTTCATCAGTAAAGTTTTGGACCTCTTTTTACATTTGGCATATTCTGCTTTTTAAGACATTCTTCTCCTCATTGCCTTTTTGGACCTCTTTTGCCATTTGGGCTAGTCTAATTTTAAAGGTGTTATTTTCTTTAGCATTTTTGAGGGTTTTCTTTAGCAAGCAGTTGACTCATTTTTCATGATTTTCTTGCATCACTCTCATTTCTCTTCCCAATTTTTCCTCTACTTCCCTTGTTTTTCAGAATCCTTTTAGAGATCTTCAGTGGCCTGAGACAAATTCATATTTTTTTTTGAGGCTTTGGATGCAGGAGCTTTGACTTTGTTGTCTTCTCCTATTTGTATATATTGATCTTCCTCGTCACCAGTGAAATAAGAGAAAATGCATCTTCAATGAGAAAGTAATAATCTATAATATGTTTCTCTTTTCCTGTTTGCACATTTTTCCAGCCAATTACTTGATTTTTGAGTTCTTTGTTAAGTGTAGGGCTTTAGAATCAGCCTCAGCTACAGCAGTGGCTGCTGTTGCCCTGGGGCTAGAGCAGGGCTGGTGCTGAGGCCAGATCATGTTCCTCTCTCAGCCAGGTGAGAGACCCTTTCCATTGGCCTTTGAAGCTGTCTTTAGAATTTGTTGGTTGAGAAGTCTGGAAACCTCAGCACCCACCTGTGATTCAGTTTCATAAGGCCTGCTCCAATTCTGTCTGTGCCCAGCATAGCTGTGCTACACTCTCAGCCTGGTGTGATAGACCCTGTTGATTTTCCAGATTGTCTTGGGCTGGAAATTTGCTTCAATCTGTCCTTTTGTGGCTTCTGATGCTCTAGAATTTATTTAGAGTCATTTTTTGCAGATTTTTTGAGGGGCTTGGGGGGAGAGCTCCAGCAGGTCTCTGCTTCTACTCCGCTATCTTGGCTCGGCCCCTATATCTTCTTCTTTTAGCTATATTTTCTCATCCTAAGCCACTTTTTAAAAAAAATCAGTTCTCCCATTTTATTCTGTATTGCTCATCTATCTTTTATTACAATACAATATTATTCTGTTTCATTCCTATACTACAATTTGTTCATTCTCCCATCAGTATACACCCATTTAGTTTCCAATTGTTTGTCTTTTATTCAATCACTCTATCAGAAGGGAACACATGCTTTCTCACTCTTGTTATTTCTAATATTAACACAAAACAAAATAAACAAAATATATTAAGAAAAATCATTCTAAACAGAATTCTGGCAAATTCCCTTTGTGGCTATGTTTGAGTTTTTCAACTGCTATGTGAGGCTGTTGCAACCTACCAAATCCACCCCCCTCCCCAAACTTTTTCAAACTGTTTTCTAGCCATGCTTCCCAATCTATACAATCTCCAAGTACTGGGGTCTGAGATACTTATTTCATTTGAACATCATTGTCACCCTGGTCCCCTAAGTCATTTTCTGAATGAAGGCTGGAACCTATCCTGCCATTGAAAGAGAACAGAACCAGGGTTGAAAGAAATGGAGGTCTCAGTGGTCATGGACTGGTTTGCCTGTTTGAAAAATCTGTCAACCCTAGGGACTGTCACTCCATATGTTTTTGTGACTATCCATTCCCCTGTTACTTATGATATCCATACACAGGTGAAGTTAGATATAGTCTTTATGGATAAAATCAGTAATTGAAAGGTCAACAATATATAATTTGAGTGGAGTGTAGAGAAGTAGGAAAGGGCAGTCCCACTCATTTTTATGATAATGGTGGTGAACTGAATATATATGTAGTAAAGTGAAAAGAGTACTGGTATTGGAAACAGGAGTCTTGAATTTGAGTGGCAGCTCTTCTACTTATCAACTATGTGAGTTGAACGAGTCACCTATTTCCTCATCCGTGAAGTAAGGGGGTTGAACTGGATGATTTAAAAGATGCCTCTAGCTCTAGTCTATGAGTCAGACATTTCCTAGCTCTGTAGCCTTGGACAAGTCACTCTACCTTTTTGAGCTTCTTTTTAGTTCATCTGTAAAATGAAGTCAATTATACTTGTTCTACACTATTTTCTTCATGGGATTATTGTGAAAAAATTTTAATCTGCTATATAAAGGTAGGGGCAGAAAAGCATAGTAGATTGTGTTGGGGCTGGGACTTAGGAAGAACTAGATTCAAATCCTGCTTCTGACCCTCATTAGCTCTGACAATCAAGAGCTGAGTGTCCCTGGGAAAGTCATTTAATTTCAGTGCTTCAGGCAAATCCCTGAGAAATAACCATTGCAGCACTAACAGGTCTATAGAATCACATAAATTAGAGTTGGAAGGGACACCATCAACCAGTCAATCCAACTTATATCTGAAAGCAACTTCCACTATAATATGCCCTACAATCAGTCACCTGATCCCTTGTTGGAGCTTTCCACTAAGTGGGAGACCCTTACCTCTCAAGCAGCCCATTACATTTTGCAGCAGTCCTAATTATTTTTTTTAAAGGTTTAAATGATATTTTGTTTCCCCATTTAATAATATTTAACATTTAATGTGGGGTTTTTTTTTGTTTCGAATTCCAAATTCTAGCCCATCCTTCCTCCCCTCTCTCCTCGCTAAGATAGTAAGCAATCTGATATAGGTTATACATGTTCAATCATGTAAAACATTTCCTTATTTTGTCATTTTGTGCAAGGAATTCTGAAGAGAAAGAAAGGAAGGAAGGAAGAAATAAGGAGAAAGAAAAAAGGAAAGAAGGGAGGAAGGAAGAAAAAATAATATGCTTCAATCTATATTTAGGCAACCTCAGTTTTTTCTCTGGAGGTGGATAGCATTTTTTCATCATGAGTCCTTTGGGATTGTCTTGTATTGTTGCAGTGCTGAGATTAGTCAAGTCATTCATAGTTCTTCATTGTGCAATATTGCTGTTATTGTGTATAATGTTCCCCATGTTTTGCTCACTTCACTATGCATCAGTTCATGTAAGTCTTTCCAAGTTTTTCTGACGTCATCCAGCTTGTCAATTCTTATAGCAGAGTAATATTCCATTTCAATCATACACCACGACTAGTTCAGCTATTCCCCTATTTTATGAGCATCACCTCAGTTTTCATTTCTCAACTACCACAAAAAGGCAGCCATAATTCTTGTAAAGTTTCTCCTGAAAGCAAACATAAAAGGTGCTTCTTTCACCAACTGCTACTGGTTCTAACTTCTGAAATCTAATTTACCTCTTTCCGTGGAATCCTGCAACTGATGGCCCAAAGATGGCCCACTGTCAACTGCTGCCATTGAGAGAAGCCAAAGACCTTTACTCTTCCCAACCTAACCTCCACTGTCTCATTGTCAAGTTCCCACCATGCTCAGATGACCACTATCAACTGAATGCTGACCCCTGCATTGCCACTTCTGCTGAAGATATCCCAAAATCCTACTCCAATAATAGTCAATAAATATTTAGCCAATCAACAGTTATTAAGTGCCTACTGTGTACCAGGCACTGCACTAGGTGCTGGAGATACAAATAAGAAAAAAACAGTCCCTACCCTCAAGGAGCATACAATCAAATTGTGGAACAAAATACATAAAAGGAAGCTAAAAGGAGAGAAGAGAAGCTGTCAGAGTGAACATAGCTCAGATACATCATAGGAATGAAACCAAGCAGAGCAGATGATGGAAAATGAAGTTACCTGGAAACTTTTAGGCCCTCTATAAAGGGAATTTTGGGGATGAGTTTATTGCTTTGCCCTCCCATTGAAGGAGAGATACAGCTGAGGATACTGAGGAGGTGTTGAACATCAAAGCTAAATCCATCTCCATAGTCATTCCCCAACTGATAAATGGTTGAAGGATATGAACAGGCAATTATTTTTGGATGAATAAATCAAAGATATATATATATATATATATATATATATATATACATACATATATATATATATAGAGAGAGAGAGAGACAGACATATGAAAGAATACTTTAAATAATTATTGATTAGAGAAATGCAAATTAAAACAACTTTGAGACATCATCTCACACCTATCAGATTGGCTAAAATGATAGAAGGGGAAAATGACAAATATTTGAGGGGATGTGGAAAAATTGGGACACTAATACATTTTGACAGAACTGTGCAGTGACTCAACTATTTTAGAGAACAATTTGGAATTATACTCAAAGAGCTATAAAATTTTGTATACCTTTTGACCCAGAAATACCACAATTGAGTCTGTTTCCCAAGATGATCAGAGGAAAAGAAAAAGAATGTATATGTTCTAAAATACTTACAGCAGCTCTCTTTGTGATGACAAAGAACTAGAAATTCAGGGGATACCCATCAGTTGGGGAATGGCTAAGCAAGTAGTGGCATATGAATGTGATAGAATACTACTGTGCTGTAAGAAATGATGAGCAGGTTGATTTTAGAAAAACATAGAATAACTTGCATGAAATAATGAAGATTGAAATGGGCAGAACCAAGAGAAGGCTGGAAAGAGTTACAGCAATATAGTTTGAAGAATAACTGTTATTCTACTATTCTGAGTATTATAAATATTCAAATCAACTACAAAGGACCTATAAGGGAAGGTGCTATCCATCTTCAGAGAAAGAACTGATAAATAGAAGTGTGCATAGTATAGTTTTATGTATTTTTATATATGTATCATATAATGGGCTTCTCTGGGGTGGGGTGGGAAGGAAAGGGGATAGCTTGGAACTTAAAATACAACCCCCCCCCAAATTTAATCTAATTAAAAGAAATCGATCTCCATGATGATGAGATTTCAGGGCCTAGCTTTACCATGAGAAAGTCATGATGTTCCTTGGAGAGGAAACCAAGCAGAGCAATTGATAAGAAATCATATTCCACTTTGATTTTTGGAGCCATTTTCCTCTGTGTTGAAAACCTTTTGCCTTGCAATTGCTTCTCCAAGGCTTAGGGCCCTTTGCCATTCACCCTGATACTTATCAGAAGCAAATTACTACCTGGTTTTTACATTTTCCTTGAACTGAACATGAACATGAGCTTTTTTCCTATGTATTGTGTCCACCAGTTAGAATGTGAGTACCCTGAGGGTGAGAACTGTCTCAGTTTCTATTTGGAGCACTAGTGTTTAGGACAGTATTTGGTACATAGTAAGTACTTAACGCTTTTTCATTCTATCCCACATGACAGGACCACCTTTCACATACTTGAAGACTTCTGAATATCTTGAATAAATAAGTGGTAAAGCTCTTCCTATGTGTCAGACATTATACTAAGCATTTGTTGTTCATTCGTTTAATAATATCCTACTATGACTCCATGGGCTATAGCATACCAGACCCTTCTATCCTCCATTATCTCTTAAAGTCTATCCAGGTTCATATCCATTGTTTCCATAACACTCTGTCTCCATCTCATTCTCTGCTATGCCCTTTTTCTTCAATCTTTCCCAACATCAGGATCTTTTCCAATGAGTCTCATCTTCTCACTATGTAGCAAAGTATTTAAACTTCAGCTTGAGTATTTGGCCTTCCAGTGAATAACCTGAATTAATTTCTTTAAGTATTGACTGATTTGATCTCTTTGCTGTCCACAAGACTCTCAAAAGTCTCCAGCACTATAATTTGAAAGCATCAATTCTGTGGCACTCAGATTTCCTGATAAGTCCAACTCACAGCCAGACACTGCTACTAAAAAAACATACTTTTTATTAGACTATACTTTTTACTAGATTTTTTTTTTCAAAGTGATGTCAGCTTTTTAGTATGCTGTCCAGATTTGCCATGGTTTTCCTTCGAAGAATCAAGCATCTTTTAATTTCATGGATGTGCTCACTGTCTGCAGTGATCTTTGAGCCCATGAATATAAAATCTGACACTGCTTCCATTTCTTCTCTTTCTATTTGCCAAGAAATGATGGGACCAGTTGCCAAGATCTTAGTCTTTGATGTTGTTTCAAGTCAGTTTTTACATTCTCCTCTTTTACCCTCATCAAGAGGTTTCTTAATTTTTCTTCACTTTCTGCTATCAGACTGGCATCATCTGCATATCTGAAATTATTGATATTTTTCCCAGCAACCTTAACTCTGCTTTTCAATTCAGCCTGGCATTTCACATGATGTCCTATTTATGTTAGTGAAATAAATAAGGTGACAATATTTGTCATGCTCCTTTCCCAATCTTAAACCAATCAATTGTACCATGTTCAGTTCTAACTGTTGCTTCTTGACTGACATATGGATTCCTCAGGAGACAAGTAAGATGATCTGGCACTCCCATATCTTTGAGGATTTGCCACATTTTGTTGTGATCCACATAGTTAAAAGCTTTAGTGTAGTCAAGGAAGCAAAAATAAATGTTTTTCTGGATTCCTGTGCTTTCTCTGTAATCCAGTGAGTACTATCAATTTGGTCTCTTGTTCCTCTGCCTCTTTAAAAACCAGTAGTAATTCTTAGTTCACATATTTCTGAAGTCTAACCTGAAAAACCTTAAGCATACCTTTGTTGGCATGTAAAATGAGCATAGTTGTTCAGTAATTTGAACATTCCTTGTCATTGCCCTTCTTTAGGATTGGGACATAAACTAATCTTTTCTAATCCAGGAGCCGCTGTTGTGTTTTGCAAATTTGTTGGCATATTGAATGCAACATTTTAACAGTATTGTCTTTTAGGATTTTAAATGGCTTAGCTGGAATCCCTTCACCTTCACTAGCCTTATAGTTAGCGATGTTTCCTAAGACCTATTTGACTTCATTCTGTAGGATATCTGCCTCTAGATCATCAATCACACCATTGAGGCTATTGGGGATGTTAAGATCTTTTTGTATAGTTCCTCTGTATATTATTGCCACCTCTTCTTAATCTCCTCTACTTCTGTTAAGTCCCTGCCATTTTGTATGAAACTTTCCTTTGATATCTCTGTTTTTCTTGAAGAGATCTCTTATCTTTCCCATTCTTTTTTTTTCTTCTATTTCTCTACATTGCTCATTTAAAAAACCTTTCTTATCTGTCTTTGCTATTCTCTGGAATTCTGCATTCAGTTGGGTATATATTTCCCTTTCTCCTTTACCTTTTGTGTTCCTTCTTTCCTCAGCTATTTGTAAAGCCTCATCAGATAGTCATTTTCCTTTCTTCTTTTTCTTTGGAATGTTTTTTGTTACTGTCTCCTATAAAATATTGCAAAACTCTATCCATAATTCTTTAGACTGTCTACAGGATGTAATCCCTTAAATGTATTCATCATTTCCAGTCTGCATTCATAAGGGATGTAATTTAGATTATATCTAGAGGATCTGATGATTTTCCCGACTTTCTTCAATTTAAGTCTGAATTTTCCAATAAAAAACTCATGATCCAATCTACAGTCAGCTCCATGTCTTGTTTTAAGTGGCTACAGAGCTTCTTTACCTTTGTCTGCAAAGTATATAATCAGTCTGATTTCTGTATCAACCATCTAGTGATGTCCATGTGTAGAGTCACTTTTCGTTTTGTTGAAAAACAGTGTTTGTCATGACCAGTGAGTTATCTTGACAAAACCCTATTACTGTCTGCCCTGCTTCATTCTGTACTCCATGATCAAACTGGCTTGTTATTTTGATTATTTTTTGATTTCCTACTTTACCATTCCAAACCCCTATAATGTATTGGACGTATTTTTCTGAGGTGATGGTATTATTTATAGAAGATATTGTAGGTTTTCATAGATTTCATAATCAACTTTGACCTCTTTGCCCTCAGTGGTTGGAGCATAGAATTGTATTACTGTGATATTGAATGGTTTACTTTGGATCATTTAGTCATAACTGAGATTATGCCCCAGTACTGCTTTTCTCATCATTTTATTAACTATGAGGGCTACCCCATTTCTTCTAAGAGATTCTTGCCCACAGTGGGAAATGTAGTGATCATCTCAATTAAATGAAAATACTGAGCATTAGGAATAGAAATACAGAAAAGCATGACAGTCCACAACCTCAAGAAGTTTACATTCTAATGGGGGAAGATAACGCATAAGAGAAATAGTAGACAGAGAGGAATGTTTTGGTTTGGGAAGTTCCAGAGATGGGAAGTAGAGTAACAGAGTAATTAATTGATATATGCTTTTCAGGAATGGCATTTGATTGGATTACTATCTTGAGAAAAAGATAAAGAAAGCTGTGAGATGTGAGGGACCTGGCAGGAAGGTGACCAGATTATAACATCGTTGGTCGGGGGCATCTATATGTGAATGGATGAATGAAAGATACTAGTAAGCATTTGCACTATGCAAAATAGTGTTAAGAACTGTGGATATAAATAGAAATGTAAGGCAATCCCTGCTCTCAGGGTCTTCAATGATCTCCATTGGGTTCTGAAAAGAGATGCTGGACAAGATGGTGGTGATGGTTTGACCTGCCTGGCAAATGTTGCCTCCTGTCTCTCTTTCTTTCAGGGTGTCTATGTAGTAAACTCTCACTAGTCAAGAGTGTAGGGCCCCTGGGAGGAAAATGGAGAGGTGAAGGACAATGGGGTACCTGCAACATGGCAGGAAGATGGCCTACTAGAGTCTTTTCTTTCCCAGGCTAAACATCCTTCAACCAGACCTTATGACCTAAACTCAAGGGCCTTCAACATCCTGTTCATTTTTTTCTCAGAGCTTACCAAAATCTTTCCTAAATAATGAGACCCAGAAATAAACATAATGCTTCAGATGTGATGTTATGTCTTCCTGGCCATAGTAAAGGTGGGTCTCATCGTCTCATTTCTGAAAGTTAGGCCTCTTAATGCAGTCCCAGATAATATTATCTTTTGTGGGGTGAAGGTTGTTGGGGGGAGGGTGAACTATCCAGTCATATTGAACTTGTAGTCCATGAAAACTTCTAGGTCTTTTTCAAATGACTTGCTGTTCAACTATGTCTCCCCATCCTATATTGATAAAGTTTATTTTTTAAATGTAAGTATATGACTTGATGTGTAGTCATATTAAATTTTATATTATTCAGTTTGGTCCAATCCTCCAGCCTAGTAAGATATTTTTGGATCCTGGTTCTGTCATCTAGTGTGTTAACTATTCCTCCAAACTTTTATCATCTGCAAATTTGATGAGCATGCCATCTAAGCCTTAATTCAAGAAAACAATAAAAATATTGAACAGCTCAGGGCCAAACATAGTCACTCCACTAGATATTTCCTACCAAGTTGACATTAAATTATTAACAACTACTCTTTGAGTAGAGCTACTCAACCAGTTCTGTTGTTGTACAGTCATTTTTCAGTAGAGTCCAACTCTTTTGGAGTTTTCTTGGCAAAGTTACTGGAGTAGTTTGCCATTTCCTTCTCCAGTCCATCTTACAAATGAGGAAACTGAGGCAAGCAGGGTTAAGTGACTTGCCCAGGTTCATATAGCTAGCAAGTATCTTGGGTCAGATTTGAATTCAGATCTTTTTGTCTCCATGCCTACACTCCATCCACTGTACCATCTACCCGCCCAGTTCTGAATACAACTAATTGTAATTTCAACTAGCTGACAATCCTCCATCATTTTTACAAGAATGCTATGCAATATTTGACCAAATGCTTTACTTGAAATCTGTGTAAATGATCTCTACAGCATCCTCCTGATCTTCTATTTTAGTAACCCCATCTATAAAGGACACAAGGCTGGCCTGGCATGATTTGTTCTTAATGAAGTCATGCTTGAGTGCTGTAATCACCATCTACTTTACCTTTCTAGATGTTCATTTGTTGTTCATCATTCAGTCATTTTTCAGTGGGGTCCAACTTTTTGTGACCTCATTTGGGGTTTTCTTGTCAAAAAATACTGGAATGGTTTGCCATTTCCTTCTCCAGTTCATCTTACAAATGAGGAAATTGAGGCAAACAGGGTTAAGTGACTTGCCTTGGATCACACAGCTAATAAGTATCTGAGGCTAGATTTGAACTCAGGAAAATGAATTTTCCTGATTCCAGGCCTGGAAATCTATCCACTGTGCCACCTAGCTATCCAGAAGTTAATTAACCATAACTTTGTTGATGTATTCTAGAATCTTTTGAGGAATTGAAATGAATTCCTATAGGTTTTTTTTTCAGTTTTATTAATGTTTTATTATTATTTTGTAAACATTTACCAATTATTCTCACTTTGTGTGAGATCTGTTGTAGCAAAGTAAAATAGTTAAGTAAAACTAATTGTACACTGATTTCATCTGAAAGTTCATGCAACATTTTCCATCTATAGCCCTTATTCAACTATTTTTTAAAAAAATAACAGAAATCCATTTTCTCTCCTTCCCACTCTCTGTCTCACTGGGGAAAAAGAACAGGAAAAACAGAAGTTTTTGCACAGTCAAGAAAAACACATTTCCTTAAGGGTCATACCCAAAAATATATGTCTCATTCTTGACCCTAAATCCATCTGCTCTTTGTAATGGGTAGAATGTTTCATCATCAATCTTCTGGCATCATGAATGGCCATTGTATTGTTTGCAGTTCTTATATCTTTAAATTTTTTAAATAGAATTTTATTTTTCTAATTATATGTAAATACAATTTTTAACAATTATTTTAAAAAATTTGAGTTCCGAATTTTCTCCTTCCCTCTGTCATATCCCCTCTCCCTAAGACAGTAACCAATTTGATACAGGTTGTATATTTGTAATTATGTAAAACATTTCCATATTAGTCATGTTGTGAAAGAAGAAACGGATCAAAAAAAAAAAAGACCAGGAAAAAAATCAAGTGAAAACAGTATGCTTTGAGCTGCATTCAGGCTCCATCAGTTACTTCTCTGGATGTAGATAACATTTTCATCATGAGTCCTTTGGAATTGTCTTGGATCATTGCATTGCTGAGATCAACTATGAATCATTGCGCCATATTGCTGCTACTGTGTACAATGTTCCCCTGGTTCTGCTTACTTCATTTTACGTTAGTTCATGTAAGTCTTCCCAGGTTTTTCTGAAGTCTGCCTGCTCATCACTTCTTATAGTACAATAATATTCTATTATATTCATATACCACAACTTGTTCATCCATTCCCCAGTTGATGGGCATTCCCTCAAAGTCAATTATTTGGCATCACAAAAAGAGCTTTTTTATAATCTCTTTTCTATGATCTCTTTGAGATACAGACATTATAATGGTATTACTGGTTCAAAGGGTATGCACAGTTTGATTGCTTTTTGGGCACAGTCCCAAATTTCAGCCTTTGACACTATTTATCAAATTCTCCAACTTTAGACTCTTCTCTCTAGGTTTTCAAGACATTACTCTTTCCTGGTTCTCCTCCCAGCTGACTACTTCTCTGCTCTTTTGCTGGATCCTCCTCCTCTAATGGTAAGTATTCCCAGAATTAAGTCCTGGGTCCTCCTCTTCTCCTTACTTGGTAATCTCTTTAGCTTTCCACGTATTAAATTACCATCTCTAAGCTGATGATTCTCAAACCTACTCTTCTTCCCCCAAAATCTCAACTGACCTCCAATCTCTCATTTCTGACAGCCTTTTAGACATCTTTTACTGGATATCTAGTAGACTCTTAAAACTAAATGTATCCAAAATGGAACTCATTATCTTTCCTTCTAAACTTTTCCCCCGCTTCACCTCTGATCTTTTCTAGTACTGTGTAGGGCAATACCATCTACCCAGTCCCTCAAGCAATAGCCTAGGAGTAATTCTGGATCCCTCACTATCTCTCACTGTTCCTCACACTCCCTCCCCCCTCTTGCCAAGGCATGTTGATTTCACCTTTGCAAAATCTCTTGAATATGCTCCCTTTTCTCCTCTGACATTACTATCATTCTAGGCAAACCCTTATCACCTCATGCCTGGATTATTGCAACAGCCTACAGGTGGTTCTGCCTACCTTAAGTCTCTCCCCACTCCAATAAAAATGCCATTTAGCCACTAAAGTGATTTTCCTGAAACCCAGATGTGATCATATCACCCCTCCTGCTCAATAAACTCCTGTGGCTCCCTATGGCCTCCAGGATCAAATACAAAATGCTCTGTTTTGCATTCAAAGTCCTTCATAACCTAGCCCCCTCATACCTTTCCAGTTTTCTTACACCTTAATCCCTAATATATATATGTACTCTGCCCCACATGACTGGAATGTTCTCCTTCCTCCCTTCCCACTGAGCTCCCTGGCCTCCTTTAAGTCCTAATTAAAATCCCACCTTCTACAGGAAACTTTCCCTAACCCCTCTTAATTCTAGTGCTTTCCTTCTTAATCATTTTTTACTTATCCCATATATAACTTGCTTTTGCATATATTTGTTAGCATGTTGTCTCCCCCATTAGGCTGTAAGATCCTAGAGAGCAAGGACTATCTTTTGCCTTTTTTTTTTCATTCCTAGGGCTTAGCATAGTGCCTGATAAATAGGCTCTTAATAAATGTTTATTGAATTTGTTGAACTCAATTGATGCTTCAGTTGTCTCTCCCCCTGATTGAAAGACTGCGGTGTGAGGCAATAAGTTCTTCACAAAGTCTTTCTCTACAGAGGGCTCTGAGCATTCAGAACTTTATGGGTAACTCTCCATTTTCTATCAGCAGCTATGCTTAGTTTTGACTCTATCAAACGTCACAGTCCTCCCTGGTTTCCCCACTATTCCTGCTTTTTAGTTTCTTATTAAGTCTTCCCCCATTAGATTGCAAATTTGTTGAGTTCAGGAACTGTTTTTCTTTTTCTTCTTTGTATCCCTGACACTTAGCACAGTGCCTGACATATGGTAAGCATTTAATAAATGATTATTGAATTGAATTGACATTTATCTCCTTAAATGAGGACCTCTTGATTGCATTAGGAACAGGAAATTCCTCTTTCTTATCTTAACTTTTGGCATTTGTTATACACATATGCAATGTGATATTTTGAAGGTCATGGGTTTTTCCTTTCTTAACTTTTGAGTCCTGTGAATTTTTGGGTGTCTTGCCTGATATTCTTCCTTGAACTGAAGCTGCTCTATGGTATCTAGCTTGGTGGCTATATATATGGGCAGTTTTTCTTCCTTTTCCATCATGTTAGGTTAAAATAGTTTTGATTTGATTTGCAAATCACCTAACAAATACATTCTTATCCACCATTATTAGATATACTCTATCCCTTGCCAGGAGTCTTTTAGACCTATATGTTAAGTTAGTGGTCCAAAACCCCATCTAGGACCCATTCTCACTCACCACCTGCTTAGCCACCTGTTCACTTCCCAAATTGGTTTTTCTCTTCTGTATCCCTTTCCCTTAATAGAAATCAGGGACAGGGAAAAATAAATATAAAACAATAACAAAAATACACTGTGCCTCCTTGGTATTCAGTTTCTTGCCAGAGACTTCATAATCCTCAGTGACACCTTTCTTTTTTTTTTTAACATTACTTTTTGTGCCTACATGAATCACCAAAAAGTGGGTAGTAATCATTCATTTTGACAAGTCTGGGAGGTTCTCTGTTTTGTCTCAGAGACATGCTCTAGGAAGACAACAGAACTCTGTCACAAATCTGTGCTTTGGTACCCGTGAGCAGGGAATGAACAATTTCTCTTTCCTTCTCCCTTTGATCCTTAATGGTTGACATGCTGGTTTCTCATCCTCTTTCACTCTTTGGAGGTCACATAGCAACTTTCTTCTCAGGGCATCCTTTTCAGGAAAGGTCTCACCTTTTTTTTTTTAAATTTCAAGAATAAATTTTGTAGTTTTTCTTCCCTTCTTTCTCTGTATGACATTTTTCTACTCTCCAATCTCCTGGAAGGGTCAATTTGATTGCTTGGGATTGGGATCTGGAGATCTGCCTTGGGGGAGAAAGTTTCTGGGCTGGGAGTTCCTCACATGGATGAAATCATGTTGGAGAATAAATGTGAGCTATTATTACTCTACTCAGTCTTTTAAAACTCCAGCTGGTCACAGCTACTTCCTCCTCTGGCTCATCCCCAAGCTGCTTCCCTTAGCTGTAACCTGACTGATTGATCGCTTGTATAAGGAAAACCCTCAAAGTATGGGATCAGGAACTGTCTAACCTATCTAGAGAAGGTTTTGTCTTGTACTCCAAATAAATCCTAAGCAAGGAGTAAAAGATCACAAATTAGCTGTACACCTCCCCCATTTTCCCATCCTTGAACTAGAGCTAGCCCTAAGTCACAAGTTGAAAATCTTTGATGAACTCAAAGCAGAGCTAAATTTGGGAGATGAGGGTGGAGGAAATGGAAGGAATTCATTGAATATGCTAATTTCCACAGGAGAGTTACAATTTTGAAGTAAAAGAGAAAAAAGCAAGGAACAAGAAAAACCTAGTGTTTTCCATGGGACTTTTGCCCCAAATCAGTATCAGCAGAAATCACTTAAATAGCAGTGTTTTCGAAGAGCTTTTAAATGCTTTAGTGGAGCTCAGTGCTTAAAGATAGCCCAAGGTGAGCCTTTGATAAAGTAAAGAACTCCTTCGTAAATTAATCTGTCACCTTCTCGATTTTACCTCCTTGATAAATTTGGACTTTTGCATATTATCGTAAATGAAGGTCTACTAGTACAGGAAATTCATTCAAGAGAAAAGTGATGTGCCATACCTGTTATCACAAACTCTTGTCCCAAAGAGAAGAGCAGGGGAACAAATGCAGGAGTTACTTTTGCCAAAAGTCATTAAGAAGCTAAAAAACTTTTATAGACAAATTGAAGAAAAGGACACTGGAGAGAAAATAGTCTGGTCATAAACAAGCAGTAGCATGGAATTAATTACAACAACAGGCTCTGGATAATAACAAGCTCATAAAAAAATGTAAGCCCTTAATAAGAAAAACTGGAGGAATTAGCTTCAGTGAGGAAATTGGAGGCCTTGTGGAAATAGCTGTGGTAGAAACAAAATAGCAGGTGACAGGAATATTTAAAAATTAAGTTGGTAGCTTAATACAATGATGGGAAATCACTGGCCGTGTCATAGGCTCTAAAGCTTGTCATTCAAAGTCCTCCATTTTTAGCTCACATTAGTCTGCTCCACACACATCAGCCTTTAGGGAAACAGGACAACTTTATGTCCCCCTGAAACATTCTCTCACTCACTCTCCTCCTTGCTTTAGCGGAATCCCAAATACACATCTTTGTTTGAAGACCACGGTAGGAGAATCCGTGATCTCTGAGGATAGTCTGGTATGCCTTTGTATAGTTCTAATTGTTAGGAAATTTTTCTATTAAGTCCAAACCTGCCTCTCAGCAATTCTTTCCATCACTAGTCTTCCACACAATGGCTCCTCAGGTACTTGAAGACAGTTACCATGTCTTCCTTCCTCCAGTTTTCTTTTTCAGCTGATCCTCATTTGACATGATCCTGATATTCTTCCCTATTCTGGCCATCTTCCTTTGGATGTTCTCCATCTCCAATCTTCTCCTTAAAACGTGGTACCCAGACAGAAATAAACAAAATACTCTGATTACCATCTGACTAAGGCAGATTGTAGCAGTACTCTTACCCCCTTAATCCTGGATACTATGTCTCTCATTAAGGCAACCTGAGATCACCTGAGGTTTTTTGTTTGTTTGTTTTTGGTTTTTGTTCTTTGCTGCCATATCACAATGTGGGTTTTGCCATCAACTAAATTCCCAGACTTTTATTTTAAAGATAAACTGCTGTCTAGCTCAAGTCCTCCATCTTGAACTTGTAAAATCAAGGATAAGACTTTAAATTTATAATCTGTTATTACAGTGGACCTGTAACTTTTTTCTGTATGAGTGTATGACTCACTGATGCCAACTGCAATCCACCCATGCCCACCCTTCCTAAATGACTCTTGTTAATGTGCTTCCATAGTATCATCAAGGGGGATCTATTCAATATGCTTGAAGACTTTATTGCATTCTATTCACACTGTATACAAGTAGAACATGTAGTCCCTTTCAATAGACCCTCCCTATCATTTCACAAAAGACCCATCTTTCTTTCTGGTCACCCATTTCTCTGATGGCATCCTTTATATTACTTTATATGCATACTTTATATGCTCATTCATTTTGTGTTGCAGTCACAACCATAATGTGCCTCTCCTTTTTCCCTGGGAGTCATCAACAATATAATATAAAACAGGCTAGCAATAATAAAAAAAAAAACTCTACAATTTTCCAAAGGCAATCCAACCCACTCTTCTCCCTGCTGAATTCTGGGCTCCACTTCACTCCAATTGCCTTGTCTTGGCCTGAAGATGACTTTAGTTCTTCAAAGACTATGCCAGTGGAGAGTAAGCACTGGTCAGTTGAGTATGGTCCTGGCAAGAGACTATGCTTGCCTTCTGAGGACCAGCATAGGTACGTATGGAAAGCTGGATAGTGGATCATAAATTCTTTGGCCATGGCAACCCATGAAACAAAGACTTTATTTACATTTTTTCCTTTTAAATTTTATCTTGTGGAAGAGGTAAATCAGGGTAGTCCCTGATTAAATTAGGGAGCTTTCCTAAACATCATTAGAGGCCAAATGGGGTTTTTTGTAAACAATCTGATAACACAATAGGGTTTTGGCCATTGGATGAAAGCATCTGATGGGACACTAAGGGATTCCAGTGATTGGCTGGCTGATCACCAGATCATTACATCAGCCCTTCCTCTTGGACCTTTCAGGAACAAGCCAGCCTTACCCTGAGGTAGTTAGCTTGTGCTATAAGCTTAGAAGTGGCCTTCAGAGGAAGTACTGAACTACTGAGGAAGCTCTGAGTGCTTGATGACTCACTTGTATTTTTTGTAATGGTATTTTGTGACAGAAGCACATGGCCTATGGTGACATGTACTCACATGCTTCCAAAGAGGGGAATTCAAGAATCTTGCTTCCAGAACACCAACTTGTATAGAGAGAATTAAGAAATGAGAGAGGACTTGGCACCTAGACCTGAAATCTGGAGTTGGGGATGCCTACTGCTCATCCTACAATAAGGGTTTTGTTTCTTTCTGAAAAGAGGGTAGCAGTACCTGGCAAAGGACTTCATCTAATCCTTAAACTGGAGGCAGCCTAGACAAAAGCTAGTTGGTACTGTAGATAAAACACCGAGCCCAAAGTCAGGAAGATCTGAGTTCAAATCCAGTCTCAGATACTTACCAGCCATGTGACCCTGGGCAAGTCCCTGGTTTGCCTCAGTTTCCTCATCTGTAAAATGGGGATGGTAACAGAACTTCCTTCCCAGTGTTGTTAGGATCAAATGAGATAATAATTTGACAATAAAATATCTGCCAGTTTTGTCAATAACATGAAATATTTATTTGACAATAAAAATGCGCCTGGTATATATCAAGCATACATCCTCATTATGAGTAATTATTATTTTTATTACAACCAATCAGTGAGGAATGTTCTTTGCAGGAAGCAGTCTACCCTGGAAGGAACAGGCCTAATGATCTCAGCAAGACAATACATCCAACCAACAAGTTTTTCCCAACAAGGAGTTGTTTGGGGACACCATAAGAGGCATGAAGGGTCATGGAGCTTCAGAAAAATAAGTTGTCCTTCCCCGTATGGCCCCATCATATGCAGCGTCTGTGTTTATATCACTTTCTCCATTATGGATGGTATGCATATTTGTGGGAGAACATTTTCTGAATGTAGACGGAGGATGTTCTACTTCTTATTACATCCTCCATAAAATACCATTTCAGTGATTATATCTTCTGGCTGACTGTAAAGAGATAAGCATCTGGTTAGGGCTTAGGAGCTGTAATTTAGGAGTTTGGATCCACTGAGTATCTGGACCCTAGGGTAGCCCTCCTGTAGGAAGTCCTGTTCTACAGGCCCTCTATCCCTTTGTCCAAGTCCATGGATTAAACTATTAAATAGCACAGGGTCACACACACATCCAATGGAAAATTCTTTCATTTTGACATAGATCCATTCAAGTCTGCGTCCAGAAATTTAGCCACTCCTGAATCCATTTAGTTATATGATCATCTAGACTTTATCTCACTATCTTTTCCGCAAGGATGGCATGAGATTCTTTACCAAGCCATTTCTAAAATCTTGGTAAATAGTAAAATCTACCAGCTAAATTAAACTGTCACAAAAAAGGAGATAAGTTTAGTCTGATATGATTTGTTCTTGATAAAGTCTTGCTGGCTCTTGGGGATCACTGATTCCTTTTAGAGATGTTCATTATCTCTTTAATATGCTTGAGAATTTCCTCAGGAATCAAAATCAGGCTCACTGGTCTGTAGTTTTCAGACTGTGTTCTCTCTTCTCTTCTCTAGAAATTGGGACATTTGCCTTTTTCATGTTGTTGTTTATGCCTGCAAAGCCTTCCCATATGTCCTTCTCACCTTTGGAATTCCTGTTGCTGTGTCTGACTCTGTGATCCCATATGGGGTTTTCTTGGCAAAGATACTGGAGTGGTTTGCCGTTTCTTTCTCCTGTGTGTTAGGCAAAGAGTAACTTTCCCAGGGTCACACAGCTAGTAAAGATCTGACGTCACATTTGAACTCAGGTCTTCCTGACTCCAGGCCCCGCACTTATGCACTGCGGCCCCACCTAGCTGCCTACCTTCTACTTGACGCCTTTCCAGATCCTCTTCAGTCAGTAATCACTATTTCCTCCCTTGTACCTCACATAGCAATTTGCTTTCTGCCTTCCTAATGTACTTATCACATGTTATTGTGTACTATTGTCTGATAATGATAACATTTAGAGCAGGAAGGGATCCCTAAAGATCATTTATTTCAACTTCCTCATTATACTGAGGAAGAAACTAGGACACAGGATTATTTGTGTATATGTCTTATCCTCATACCAGAAGGGAAATTCTGCAAGGGCAAGGATGGTGTCTAAAATAATGCAGGGAATGTCCTCGCCCTACATGGAATAGATATGTGTATGTGTATGTATGCACACACATACATAATACATAGAGTATACATACATATATGTGCATCTATATTATATATACATATATGTATATACATGACATTAGTGAAAAAACATGAGCTATGGGGGGGTGAATGAGAGTGTGATATTATCAATGTTATAGTTAGGATGCTGTACCATAGACCCAAGGTACAATTTCAGGCACTTCAGACAGGCTGCTAATTATGTGATCCAACTCCAGAATGCAGTAACCAGAGAAGGATGGAGGGCTATCAGAGCTTACCCTTATTTCTGACCATATGCTCCTCATTACAACCAAATTAAATTATCTAGCCTAACTTGACTCATTAATTTAGCTACTATATTCCTACCTTCACTCTCTAACTTACCTACCATCAAGGGGCACCTAGGTGGTGCAGTGGATAAAGCAGGAGCCAGGAGGATCTGAGTTCAAATCTCACCTTAGATACTTGACACTCACTAGCTGTGTGACCTTGGGCAAGTCACTTAACCCCAATTGTCTCATCCTGAATCATCTCCAGTAATCCTGAGGAATATCAGGTCACTGGATTCAGATGGCTCTGGAGGAGAAGTGAGGCTGGTGACCTGCACAGCCCTCCCTCACTCAAAACAAAGTCAAGTTCAAGTCATGTCGTTATTTCTCTGATAGCATGATCTTCTTCAGCAACGAAGGATGAACACACACATATCTACCATCAAATTTGGTTTCCTAGCCCACTTAACATTTTTCTTGAAGATTCTTTAACCCATTTATCATTCCCTAATTTGATTCACTAATTCAGAGGTGTCAAATACTCAGATCGGAAGGGCATTGTAGACTGCAACACTCCTAAGGCCTGAACCAGATTAAGAATTAAATGGGAAATCTTAACAAAATAAATTTAAAAATACAATAGAACACAGGTAATATTAATGTGTGGTTTTCTAGGTCAACATATATGTCTTCCAGGGATCCTTAAGTAAGATTTAACACTTGCCTCACTGTTCTATTTGAGTTTGACACTGCTACACTCCTCTAATTAATATCTCTCCAACTTGACTTTCTACTCTATTAACAATTCTCCTTAAATAAATCTGATCTTTAGGTCATGACCGGACCAAGTTCTGAGAACCTGGTCACTCATTCCCACCACAATATCCCATTATCGATTTTCTAAGGCAAAATGCCTTCCACACTCAGAGAAAGAAATATGGAAGTCATTCGCAGAATGTAGCAGATCATGTTTGTGTGTGTGTGGGTTTTAGTGTATTATGTTTTGATTTGTTATATGATTTCTTCCACTTATGTCAGTGTGACTACATAACATCACTATAGTGAAAATATGCTCAATAGGAAAGTATATG
>CM053769.1:199067542-199091204 GCA_028658325.1 Potorous gilbertii
TTATATTAAGATAAAGATTGTGTTTTCCCTAAACTTTGTATTTCTTGTAATGCTCCACACCTGGTATTCTATCCTCACTGTCCAGGAGTAAGCTGGTAAATGTTTGATAACTGGGCCCTTCCAACAGAAGAAAAAGAAGGTGTATACACAGGCACTTAATCTGCACTATCAGCAATTTATTAAGTCTAGAATTAATAAAACAGTAATTTGAAATGTAATGTATATAGCCTTGATTTCTAAGGTGTAAATGCTTACACTAAAAATTTAATAGGGCTCTTGAAAACTGGTTAGAGCTGACTCCAGGACACCCTAGAGAAAATTTTACTTGAGATTGATATTAACTGGTTGTTAATAATAATTAATTGTTATTAATCAATAAGTAATTATTGATTAACAATTATTCTTTTGGTAAATTCAGTCAGTTATGGATGTGCCCAAATATCCAATACAAATTTCTCCATCTTGTCCACAAAGGTATTTACAATGATATCATAAGAAACTTTATCAAATGCCTTGCTGACATCCAGATGTATTATCTGTACAGAATTTTTTTCTGAATAGCTAGTTTGCTGACTATTACAAAAGGTAATGAGGAGAGTTTGACATAAATGACGTCTAGTGACTTCAGTTTAGTTCCTGACAATATGCTCAGATATTGAGACCAAACTCACTGGTCTCTGATTTGACAGCCCTGCTTTCTTTATTTCTTTTCTGTTTTTTCAAATCAGGGTATGTTATTGCCTCCAGGTTTCTGGCACTTTTCTGCTTCATGACTCTGCCAAAGTCACTGACCATAGAGAGTCAGCAGTTTGCCATTTGAAAGTTCTTTCAGGACTTTGGGATGGAATTCATCTGGGCCAAGAGACTGGATACCGTTTAGAGCTGTCAGATACTCTTGTACCATCTCCTCATCTATCTAGGCTTTCCATTTCCTCTTAGTCATGTCTGTCCCAATTTTTCTAATCTAAAGATCATTCTCCTTAGTAGAAAAGATAGCAGTTAATAGGAGCTGGGCAGTTCCACTTTCTCTCGTGTCTCTTAATCTGACATCACTTGCCCTACCCAGCAAGCCCATCTTCTCTTAGTTTTTCTTAACCAGTGCCTAGTAAAATGTGTTGCATACATTGAGCTCTCATCAAATAGTTACTGAATGAATGAAGAAGTGCCCTGAACACAATTTTGTTAAGAGTTCTTTTTATCATCCTGGGCATTTTTCACAAACTCCAGCTCACAGCAGAATGTAGCATTCCTAACACGACTCTTATAAAAAGTCCTTGTTACTTTTTTTTGGAGGGGGGGAGGATATAGCTTGTTCTGTGATAATCACAGGAAGTTCTTTCTCTTAGTCATTGTTAGCAAGATTCTTGCTAAGGTCCTCCTTAACAGGGTAATCCTTCACTTGGAAGATAGTTATTTACCTGAGAGCCAGTGTGACTTCAGAAAGGGCTGAAGAATGGTTTATATATTATTTGCAGCCCAACAAGAAGAATACCAAATGAAGAAATGCCAAAGCTTTTTATACAATGTTTGCTGATCTGACAAACCTTTGATACTGCTAGTTGTGAGAACTTGTGGAAAATCATGGCAAAATTTGTTTGTCTAGAAAAGCTCATCAGTCTTGTATGCCACTTCCATGATGGCTTTTGGATATGTGGGTTTTGGATAACGGGGGATGCTCTTGTGCTTCCCCAGTCACCAATGGAGTGAATGAAGCAGGACTGTGTGTTTACTCCTATGCTTCTTAGTGTGATGTTTTCAGTGATGCTATCAGAGGCTAATGAGGATAAAAGTGGCATCTAGGTCAGCTACCACAATGAATGATGTTATTTGACACGAAAAGGCTACAAACCAAGACTAAAGTGGAGGGAGAGTTGGTGTACAGCTTTTTGTTCTCAGATGATTGTGATAATCACACACACTGTACCTTAACTCCCACATACTTTAGTCAACTTTGAGCATGAAGGACAACAACCAATTCTTATAGTTTTCATCAATGTCTACTTCCTCTTGTCTTTTGTATATATCCATTTGAAATGAGTTCTTTATTCAGAGTAATATGGGTCCTATTGTTGAGACTAGGAGAGAGTAATTAGACACCTTTGACCATGAGAAAAAAAAATTCAGAAATGATCCCTTCACTTTGATTAACTCCAAAATAAACATATTCTACAATGTAATGGCTATTTGGATTTTTTTAAAAAACACTTTTGTAGGCTATTGACAGGTTCACTGTCCTTTGCTTAGACTCAATATGACTCTCCTTTTCTTCTACTCACCTTTTATTTTTTAAAATGCATTTTATTGATATTTTTGCCTTTATATCACAATATTTTATGTAAATATCAACTCCAACAACATTATACCCTCCTTTGTAACAAAAAAATAACTAAGCAAAAACAACTGTGACCTCATCTGATTGTGTATATATATGTATATGTATATATATATATATATATATATATATATATATATATATATATATATGTAATACTCTGAACCCACAGTACCCCATCTCTTTGCAGAAAGTAATAATAGAACCATTGAGTTAGAGTTGGAAGGAACCTTTCAGGCCATCTAGTCCAACCCACTCATTTTCAGATGAGAAAACTGAGGCCTAGAAAGGTTAAGTGATTCGCCTGAGATAGTAAGGAACAGAACTTGGATTTGAACTCAACTCATATGATCGTCGATCTAAATCTTAAAGGGATCTCAGAGATCATCTAATTTAATCTCCTGGTCTACAGATGAGAAAACTGAGACCCACGAAGCTCAGGAGACTTGCTCACAGCCACAAAGGCCATAAGTATCAGAGGGAAGGTTTGAGCTTAGGTCAGTGCTTCCCCCCCCATGAATTACGTTGCATGTTTCGTTTCCTGTTCTTTAGCGCCAGGGTAGGTCATTATAATTACAGTACAATAATCAAAATTTAACATTCTTTTTAATTAATTTATTTAACTAAATTAATTAATTTATTTTATGGATTATTCTCCTGGTTCTACTTACATCTGCATCAATTCAGAAAAGTCTTCCCATGTTTCTCTGAATTTTTCATATTCATAATTTCTTACTGTACAATAACACTCCATTACATTTTTACTACACAGTTTGTTCAGCAATTCCTCAGTTGAGGGACACACTATTTTTCATCCCCTGTTCTACAAAACATTCTGTGAATATTTTGACTTCTTTATGAGGCCTTTGGATCTTTGACTTTGCTAGAATATAAGCCCAAGAGTGAGATCTCTTGGTCAAAGGCCATCAACAGTTTGGTAATTTCTATGATTCCAAATTATTTTCCAGAATGGTTGAATCAACTGAATTTCACTCTCAGTTTATTAGTGTTTCGGTCATTCCATAATTCTATTTCTTTTAACATCTTTACCAATCTGATGAGCGCTTGGTGAAATCTCAGAGTTTGTATATAATATGCATTTTTTGGTTATTAATTTGGGAACTTTTTCCATATTGTCAGTGATAGATTGCAATTTTTTTTTCTGTTCACATTCATTGTCTACTTATCTATTTGAAAATGGGTTTATCTCTTTTATAGGATAGTATTTAGAAGAGTTAGTAGCTTCAAACTACATCAAGACCTTGTTGGCACCTTATGTTGATGGTAATTTCTTATATATGTCTTGTATATTAGATTTTTATCAGTGATATGTAATACAAGGAACATTTTGGAGTCTATAGCTTTGTTCATGCAAAAGTTTTTGGATTTCATGTATTTCATGTCTAGTACTTGTTAAGTATTCTCTACCTGGTCATAATTTGAAACTATTTTCTTCCATTCTCTTTTAATATTTCTTCTTTGATATAATCTGATGATATTTATCTTACAGCCATTTAGAGCTCATCATAGTTTACTACGATGGACTTTTTGTGCCTGATCTATGAGAGAGCCTTCTGAGCTCATATTGGCTTGATCAACCACAATTGAACACACTCTACCTTGACTCCAACATAGGGATGTCATTTGAATCTTCTGTGAGAATGAAGGAAAACAGCCAATCAACAAACCAACTGACAAATCAACCAACCATGTGCCACTGTGCTAAGTTCTGATGATATAAAGAACAGTAAAAATAGGACCTGCATTCAAAGACTTCACAGTCTAATGGGAGGAGATAACACATAAATAAATTTGTATGAACAAGACATAAACAGAGTAGATAGAAGGTAATCTTAGATGGAATGGCACCGGTGACTGGGGAACCAGGAAAGTCCTCCTGCGGAAGGTGAGACTTGTGCTGGGACTTGAAGGAAGCCAAGAAACTAAGAGGCCCAAGTGAGAAGGTAGAATATTTCAGACGTGGTGGATAGCCAGTATGAAGGGAAAGAGAAGGGAGGCAAGTAGGTCAGTAAATTAATCTCACAGACTGCATGGAGAAGAGTGTAATGTAAAAAGGTGGGCAAAAACATGTTGCAAGGAACTTTAAATGCTAACTAAAAGACTTTATATTTGATCCTGGAAGTAATAGAAAGTTGCTGAAGTTGACTGGATGAGAAGATGACAGTCAGCCCTATGCTTTGGGCAAGTCATTTTGTAACTAGCTGAGTGGAGGATGAATTGGAATTAGGAAAGACTTGAGGCAGGAACTAGAAGGCTACTTTTTCATTTTCTTTTTTTTTAATAATATTTTTTCCACTAATTGCATGTAAAAGAAATTTTTAATGTTCATTGTTTTTATTTTTTGAGTTCTAAAATCTATTCCTCTTTCTTTCCTCACTGCCTTCCCTGAGACAGTAAGCAATCTAATATAGGTTATACATGTGCAATAAAGTAAAATATTTCCATATTAGTCATTTTGTGCCAGAAGAATCAACCAAAAAAAAGAGAGGAAATAGGGAAGAAAAGTAAAAAGAGGAAAAATAGTGTGTTTCAGTCTGTATTCAGACAACACCAGTTCTTTCTCTGCAGGTGGATAGTATTGTTTATCCTGAGTCCTTTGGGATTATTTTGGATCATTATATCGCTGAGAATAACCAAATCATTCACAGTTCTTCATCGTACAATGTAACTGCTACTGTATTCAGTGTTCTGGTTCTGCTTACTCCACTTTGTATAAGTTCCTGTAAGTTTTTCCAGGTTTTTCTGAACTCGTCCTGCTGGTCATTTCTTATAGCACAATAATATTTTTCTATAATTATATACCACAGTGTTCAGCCATTCCCTTCCTGATGGACATCCCCTCAAGTTTCAATTCTTACCTATCACAAAAAGAGCTGCTATAAATATTTTTGTACAAATAGGTTTCCCCCTCCCCTTTTAAAATATCTCTTTGAGATAGAGAGCTAGCAGTGGTGTTGCTGTATCAAAGGGTATGCACAGTGGAAGGCCTTTTCAATGGTCCAGGCAAAAGATGATGAGAGTCTGAACTAGGATGTGAGGGGAGAGAAGAGGATATGAGAAATGTCAGGAAGAGTTAGAAACAAGATTTGGCAATGGATTGGATTTGGCAATGGATTGGATATATGGGCTAAGTGAGAGGGAGGAGAGGTAGCTTTCTATCCAAAATTGCTTTCCCACTAGATAGATAGGCAGATAAGATAGATAAGCATTTACTAGGTGACAGACACTATGCTAAAAGCTTGTGACACAAACAAAAGCAAAAAAAAATTACAATCAGTGCTCATGGAATTTAAATTCTATTGGGGCAAATAAAATATACAAAGTAGATACAAAGTGGTTTGGTGGAGAGGTGTTAGCTCAGGAAGGTTTGAGCTGAGCTTTGAAGAAAATAGGGGAAGAACATTTTAAGCATTGGGGGGCAGCTGCACAAAGGCACAGAGATGGGAGATGGAATGTTGTAGGTGACGAACAGTAAGTCAGCTATTTGGATGAGATGGTACCATCTCATCTAGTCTTTTTTATCTACTCTCTTTAGCCTTTGCTTTTTCCCTATGCCAACTGTCATGGGGTTACTCAACCCCCAAGAAGTTGAATGAATATTTCTGGAAGTTTCTTTTCAGAATGGGCCACTGGATCGTACTTATTTCTCCACTGTCAAAATCAATAGTGTCCCTTGAGGGAATACAGGAATGAATCAATGCAAAGACATTTTGTTAGGTACTTACTACAGGTAGAGTGCTTTATAAAAGTTGGGGATACAAATAGAAACAAGACTGATCCTGTTCTCAAGGAGCTCACATTCTAATAGGAAGAGACCTGGGGGTAGGGAATAACCTGCTCAAGTTATTAATAGTTGCTCATTTCTATCACACCTAGCCTTAAAAAACACTTTCTTCATTCCAACCTTGTGAGGTAGATAGTACAAGAATTATTGTCCCCATTTTAAAATTAAGGAAACAAGCTGTGAATATTACTACTACTCAAGTAAATGTGACAAGATGTCATATTGCCAGCACAGCACAGTCTTTGATTAAAATAAAAGTAATTTGGTGCAGTGGAAAACACAGTAGATTTGTGGTTAAAGGAGCTGGATTCAGATATGGGCTCTGCCACTTATGACATGTGACTTTGGACAATTTGCTTAATCTTTCAGAGCCTCATTTTCCTCTTCTGTAACATGAAGGGTTGAACTAGATGACTGACCTCTGATGTCCTTTCCAGCTGTACATTTATGGTTCTATGTCACAATCCTCCTGATGATATGTGTCTAAATTCCTTATAAAACATGATAAATTCTGATTTTGTAAGATATGCCCTTGATGCTTCTGAAACTCTCCCAGCTACCGACATAATTAATTGGCTTTCCTTTGAGGTTCCTCTTCTTCCATAGTTGATTTAGCAACTCTGTCAGAGTTGCTGCTGTGGCTATAATAATCCCTCATATTAATCTAAGAAGTAGTGTGATATAGTGCCCAATTCCAATGGCAGGTTAGGTCCTCAGATGGGGTAGCTGCAACTACTTTCAGGGTTCTAGGGGGTAACTCTGTGGGTGGCTGTCTCCTAATACAAGCTCACAAGCCTCTACCACTGTGCTTTCATCTAACAGTAAGACAGAAGACTCTTCTTTAGCAAAGGCATTTTACCACTAGTATAACAAGAACAGCACTTAGAAAATATTTTATCCCTAAATAGGGGCATATACTCTCACAAACATATACAGAGTTTTTGGAGGTA
Source organism: Potorous gilbertii (assembly GCA_028658325.1). Classification (NCBI taxonomy): domain Eukaryota; kingdom Metazoa; phylum Chordata; class Mammalia; order Diprotodontia; family Potoroidae; genus Potorous; species Potorous gilbertii. Next base: position 199,074,630 of record CM053769.1, read on the forward strand.
AAGAGTGGGCACACCTTTAATACCACAATAGTGAGACATATGTGTAGAGAGTACACATAGCTGGACAACTGATAACTCAGAAACTGCAAGTCTTTATTTCTACAGAAGGTCCTCATGAAGTTCAGTGGAGTGTATGGTGTCAATGATGGATGAACTGCTCTGCTGCTCAGTTGTACTGACTCTTCAAAGGGTGTGAAATTTTCCCTGGATGGGCAGAACAATTGAACATAATCTCTCAGCCAGAAAAGTCGATCTGTTACTTGGGGATGGGGGAGGGAAGTCAAGCAAGTAGCTTGGTAGCTGATGTGGCTCCTCATCAGGCATGGCTGCTTCTGGGCTGTTTGCTACTTGCCAGTGCTGGGAAAATAGCTCTGCAGATGTCATACTCTCAGGGAGATCACTCAGTCACTGGATTCCTCTCAGGGCATATGATCTCTACTGGATGGGTCACTCTACTAGACTCCCTGGGATTGATCTTTGATGGGCAGTTTTAGTCTCTTTTCATCTCCTGCCACTGATTCAGCTAGTTGATACTGTGCTGTCTTCAGCTACAGGGCTGTAGAACCTAGGGCAATACTAGGTAGCTTAAGTTTGGTATAAGCCTTTCATCTTAAGGCAGAAGTTGGGATAGGTTTAACCTCTGAAGTTTGGAAACTCTTTTCTTGCTCAAGAGTCCCTAATAAGGCATTCCACAGCGGCTTAAAATGTTCACTCCCAATGCAATCAGCTCGACTCCTCATACATCTTTGGAAATCTTATGTAGAAGAGGGCAAGGGACGGAGTTGGTGAATATAGTCTGTGTGTTGGAAGCAAATTCATTGTGTCACTGTCCTCTTCACAAACAATTGAGCTAGTCAAGCTTCAGACCCTTTCATCTACTTTGCATCTGAAGTCCCTTTTCAAGACTCATTTTTTAATTTGTTAAGTAGGGGTAATAATATCTTATTATAATGTGATATCATAATAAACCCACCTCATAGGGTTATCGTAAGAACACAATTTTCTGCAACTTTAAGAGTTATGTAAATGTGAATCATTGATCTACAATGACAGCATTAGCTAACTACATTGTACCCACTTATTACTAAGTGAGAAATTTCCTTGTTATTGACAAGTATATAAAGTATCACTGTTTGAATGAACTTTAAGGTTATAAAATTTTTGTTGCTTGCTGGTTTGTTTTTTTAGTTATTCAAATCATTCATTCATCTGTTCAACAAAAGTTGAAGTGCTTACTGCAGGCTCAACGCTGTCAGGCACTCGTCAGTCAGTTAATCAACAAGCATTTATTTATGTACCTACTATGTGTCAGGATGTATGGTATTCATTAGGGATACAAAGAAAGGCAAAAGACAGTTCCTACTGTCGAGCTCATACTTTAATTGGGGAGATGACAAGCAACTATGTATAAACAAGATATTGATCAATTTGGAGTAGTCTCAGAGGAAAGACACTAAGATGAAGGAGGACTACAAAAAGCTTCTTGTGCAAGCTTTTGTCTTAGATGCTAGGGAACAAAGACAAAAAAAAATAAAGAATAGTTCTTGTCCTCAATGAACTTACATTTGATTGGAGTAAAATATGCACTCAGGTAATTAGGGAATGTGAGAAGGGAAAGAACATTAGTAATTATTGGGAACAGGTCGAGCTTCATGGAGGAAGTGGGTAGTTGTATTTGAGTTGGTCTTGGAAGGAAGATGAAGACACTGAAAGTTAGCGATAAAAAGGGAGTGCATTCTAAGTGTGGGGACAGCTTCTCCAAATGTGATGATGATGATGACAACGACGACTGTCGTAGCTAACATTTATACGGTGCTTTGAGGTTCATTAAGTGCTTCAAAATGCTCTCATTTGACCCTCACAAAATCCCTGTGAGGGAGGTACGTTTATCATCTCTATTTAAAGATGAAGAAACTGAGGCATATGGAAGTTAAGTGACTTCCTCAGGCTTAAACAGCTATTAAAAACCTGAGATAGGATTTTAACTCAGATCTTCCTTTCTACAGCACCGATGCTTTAGCTACTGCACCGTCTTGGGAAATGGAATGTCTGATTTGGGAAACAGTTTAATAGGCCAGCTTGCTCGGTTGGTAAAGAGAATAATAAGAAACAAAGCTGGAAAGTTAGGTTGGGTTTGGATTCTAGAGGGCTTTAGAAATCAGATTAAGGAGTTTGTATTTTATTGTATAGGCAATGGTTTGCCACTAGATGAGCTATTGCAGGAAAGAGATTCGATTAGACCTATACCTTAGGATGATTATTTTGGCAGCTGTGTGGAGAATGGAATGGAAAGTAGAGAAACTGGAAGCCAGAAGACCAATTAGGAGGCTATTTTAAAAGTCCCTGTGAACTCAGGTGGTGACTGTGTGAGTGGAGACAAAGGGATAAATGCAAGAGATGTTGTGAAGGTAGAATCAACAACACTTGGCAACTGAAGAAAAAATAGAGGATGTTTCTATGATTTTAAAATTGGATTATTGAGAAGATGGTGGCATCCTCAATATAAGCTAGAATACCTAGAGAGGAGAGTAATTAAGGGGAACAGATGATGTGTTCTATTTTGTATATGTTGAATTTTGAGATGTCAGCAGGGCATCCAGAGGTGGAGGTGGCCAGCACATGATCAACAATGGTATGTTGACTGGATATTAAGGAGACAGATTAGTTGTGGATATGTAGATTTAAGAGCCATATGCATGGAGATAATTGAACCCAAGAAAGTTAATGAGATTACTGAAAGAGAATAAGAAGAGAGAAGATGGCCCAGGGCAGAGCCTTTGGGTATATACATGCCCTGAAATGGACATGGGATGTGTGATGATCTAACAAAAGAGATTGAATATTCAGGCAGGAGAACCAGAAGAGATCATTTTTAATGGAATCTAAAGGAGGAAAGAATATTCAGCACGAGAGAGTGATCAATAGTGTCAAAAACTGCAGAGAAGTCAAGAAAAAAGATTGGGGAAAATACCATTGGATTTATCAGATGAGACCACAGAAGATCTTTGGGAGTAATCGTTTCAGTAAAGAGTAGGTATTGGAAATCAGACTGCAAAGAGAAGAGAAGTCAATGGATAGACAGTGAGGAAGTGGAGGCAGCTAGACTAATTACTAAGGGTATGTTAACTACTTTCTCTAGAAGTTTGATCGTGAAAGGGATGATAGATATAAGAGGATAAGTATGAGGAAATAACATTGATTGGAGATTTTTTGAGTGTAGGCAGAACATGAATATTTTTGGAGACATCCATGAATGAGTAGATTTGGAGGAATTAAAGATGAAAAATCAAAAGAGAGTGGAAATGATATAAGGGAAAAGCACATTGGTTACATGGGAGGAGATGGGATTAAATGTATATAGAAAGGGTCTAGATTAGACATGGTCTCTATCCTTATAGAATTTTTAGTTTAGCAAGGAGATAATGTAGTGCTGACATTTCTATACCATTTACCCTCTGCTAGAGTCCTACTGAATTGTCTCTCCATGGTTTGATTCTTGAAGGCTATGCAAATTGAGGATAATCTGTCAGGTCTTTTCAAGCTGGAAAGGCATTGAGAATGGCCTGGTGATGAACTGTGCATCTGTCAGCTGACTACCAGTCTAGCTAAGTGCAGAGATGCTAATTACCAGAAGGTTTACCATTAAGTGATGATTTTCAGCACCAATCATAAAGATTGACTGCCTAGGCATAGATTGTGTTCTGGACTAGTGGAAAGAGTAGTCAGATAGATGGCTTCATGAAGCACTGATGTAATTTATAAGGTGTTTTTATTCACAACAGCCCCATGGGGTGCTGGTGGGGTCAATACTGAAGGCATTCTTGTTCTTATGTCATGAATGGGGAAACTGAGGCTTAGAATAGTTTCATGACTTACCCAAGTTCACAGAGCTAATCAGTGTTGGAGTCCGGATCTTCTAGCTCTTCTGACTCCAAATTTGAAGTCACCCTCAAGCTCAACTCATTCTTCAGACTGCTCCACCTCCCCACCAGCTGCCTCAGTTGGTATGACTTCTACCTAAGACTTGATCTCTGGACTGGTGAGTCCTGGGACTCAATCACCATTTCTTGAGAGTGGCCTAGCCATGTTGCTCACTTTACTTTCAACTCAATGTATTCTTCCAATTGTTCCACATCCTTACAAACAACCCTTCCAGCTCCTCCTTCATTTTGTCTTCATCCCTTATCTGAATGTAAGCTCCTTGAAAATAGGGACCATCTTTAAAAACATTTTTAAAGCTTAACAAATGCTCCATATATATATATATATATATACATATATATATATATATATATATATGTATATATATATATATATATGTATGTATGCATGCATGCATGCATCCAAATTCAGTGTTCTTTCTGTTGTCACCAATTAAACACTTGGTGTGATTTCAGAGTGCAATAAGGAAGATTCCCTGACCTCAAAATGATCAACCCCACTGTCTACTTCCATTATAACTTTCTTCATTTGATTCTAGAAAGACTTTTAAACTTTGGAGACTCCCTACTGAAATATAACTTCTTCTGGGAAGTATCAAGCTCTATCATCTCACACAATGGATTGATAACTAAGTTGTGAACTTCTAAAGACAAGAGCCTGCTGGAACAGAAGACAAGATAGTGGGAGAGAGGAAGAAGGGAGAGAGTATAGAGATGAAATAGAAGGATACTGACACCACGGATTGAATGGGCCAAGGATAAACTTTGCCTAGCGCAGGACCTATCCAGTGCTATTTGACTCCTTTCACCTAATTTTAAAGGTGACTTTTAGTTAAGAGTGGGGGCCAGTTATGTTTCTACACTAACGCTGAAATGCTTTCGTTCTTCCCTTCTCAACTCAGCCTATATGTATGTATGTGTATATATGTACACACATGTCCTGTCTGCCTACTTAATACAATGCCTAGCTCATAAGAATTTACTAAATGCTTGCTGATTGATTTATTGATATAAAATAATTGATCTATCTCAGATCTATTACTTGATACCTATCTCTAAGTATTTAACCTTGATTTTTTCCCATTTAATATCTTCCTACCCTTCTTGGAGCAACGCCAATGAGACTTAAACTGAAGAGTGCCTAACGTGGGTTGGGAAACTTTAATGGGGCTTGTGCTGTCTGCTGGGAGCAATGGTGCAGAGACCCGCCTGACTCAGTAATCATTAATGGAATGAGGCCACCCCTGAGAGTCTGCATGTCAAGGGGCTGGGAGGAAAAGGGCATTCTGACTCCATTCCTGTCAAAAGGGAAACTGTTACCTTGATTCTGTGCACGTTTTCTATCTATAATTGGTAAATATGCAAATGAAATCCCCACATGGTCTGAAAAGGGCAAATCAAGTTCTCGGCGGGTGACAGTAGGGGGAAGAATCTTCCACCTCTTCTCATGGGATCTCTGGAACTGCAGCCCAGGGGAGGAAATGGTACCCGGCTGAGTGTGACCCAGTAGGAGGAGGAAAGAGGCTGAGGTATTGCAATTTACTACTCCTCCCCACCCTCCCTCGATGCTGCCTGCGTAGACGGAAAGCACAATGAATCCCGGGCTTAGTTCTCTCAGCCTCAGCCAGCATCCGTCCCCTCCCCCGCCCCCTTCTCCTCGTCGGAGAGGCTGAGCCTGGAGATGCTGCTGCTGCTGGGGCTATGTTGTAGAGTACTTGGCCCCAGCCTTTGGCGGTAGCAGAGATGCCTTTTCCAACAAGGTGTTGGTCGAAACTACTCCCTAGCTCTCAAAATAAATAAGGGGGGGGGGGCAAGGTGACGGGACGGGGAGGGAAGGAGGCTTAGGAGGGAAGGAGTCGGCTTTGTCACCTCAAAACCACCCCGACGGCAGCAGCAGCGAGAGCGGCAGTCCTTTCGGAAAATGTGCGCACCTCAGCAGCACTGCAGTGGTAAAGCCAGGGACTGACTGGCTGCCTGGAGGTTCCAGCTCCCAGCTCGGCACAGCCACAGCAAAGCTAGGGAGGGGAAGCCTCACCCCTCCGCCCGGCCCGGCCCAGTCCGATCTGGCCCGGCTCCCCTGCTCGATGCCTCGCCGCTGTCCTCCTCCTGCATCCAGCGTTGGCAGCGATTCCCCCCGCCCCCTCCCGCGGACAGCTCTTTCTCTCTCTCTGCATTACGATCTGTCTCCCCCACCCCCTGCCGCCGCGGTTCCTGCTGCAGGAGAGGCGGCCAGAGCCTCCATCCCCGTCCCAGAAGGAGGACACCTCGCTCTCACGCTTCGGGGCTGGAGCGGGCGCAGGGAGCCTCTGGGGACGCTGGATCCGGGGCGTCTCAACGCCACCGCGTAAAGGGTTCCTCTCCACTTGCTTTGGGCTAAGGACCCAGGCGGCGCCTGAGCCCGCCCGGATTGTCTTCGTGGTAGTGAAGCTCCCAGCCTGGGTGAAGCGGAGAGAGAGAGAGAGAGGGAGGGAGGGAGGGAGAAGAGAGGGTGGGAGGGTAGGGACTTTTTTTTGGTGGTACTGGTGGGGAGGGTGTTGGTGCTCTGAGCAGCGAAGTGTGAACTGGGGCTCCAGGGGAGGCGGGGACTGCAGCTCCGTAACCCGCCATGGCTCAAGCAGCCAAACAGCTGAAGAAAATTAAAGACATCGAGGCTCAGGCCCTCCAGGAGCAGAAGGAAAAGGAAGAATCCAACAGAAAACGGAGGAACCGCTCTCGTGACCGAAAGAAAAAGGTAAAGATCCCGGGGCGGGGGTGCGAAAGCCGGGCTACGCTGGGAGACTGGGGCAACCGGCCGTTTGGGGTATGGGGAGGGTCGGGGATCCCGAGCAAGGATCTCGGAGGGGCTGGACCCCAGGAGAGGACGAGATCTAGAGAGTGGATGCAGACCGAAGCTGGAGAGCTCGGAGGCGGAGAAAACCTTTACTGACCACGGAGGGCGGGAGAAGGAGATGTGGCTGGGTGGTGGTGGAGATGGGAAGAACGGGAGAGAAGGAAAGGTGAATGATCAGGAGGCCCGAAGGGCGAAAAGAGCCAGGTGATGGGGGCTGAACGGCCCAGGGGCTGCTTAGGTGTGTTGCTGCCCGTCTATCCCGGGCTGGGAGGCTCGCTCCAGGGCAGGAGGGCTGGCTGGAGGCGGGCTTCCTTAGGAGAGGGAGGTCCACGGGAGGCGGTGTCCTCCTGCCCGCCCTCCCGCCAGCCCGCCAGCCTGCCTGCCCGCCGGCTCTCCTGCTGGGAGGTTGCAGTAGACCACTCTTCAGCACTCTGGACAGATCCCCCACTGTGCGCGCTGGAACTTCTTAGGGTCTCAGGTTCATCTCTTGAGAGAAAGCTGGGTTTCTCAACTGTTTCTCCGTGCTTCTCCGAAAGCTTGATGCCCTAAATTCCTGGCACAGGCTGGCTTCTCATGGTAGAAGAGGCGGCCGCAGGGCTCGCGGCCCCGCTCTAGGGTCCAGGCTGAGGAGTCAACTCTGAACCTGCATCCATCTCCTCTGTCTTCTCTGGGTCTATTACCGCAACTCTCCCGCTACTGAGAAGAGCTGAACTAGCCCGGGTCTCCGTGAAATTCTCCCTGAATGTGCATTATTTTTCCTTCTCCCTATGAGCTCCCTTGTCTGGGCCCCACTCTGTGGGAATGCTTGGTTTGTAAACCACTTGGAGTCTGTACATTTTAGATCTGAGAGACTACTGAACTGGCAAAGTTGTTTTTAAAAAAGCAGGGCATTAGTGCAGGAGGATAGCATCACACCAAATAGGAGTAGGAGCTGAACTAGGCGGGGTCCCCTGGGAGTACACCCAATAGCATCTTCAGGGCTGGAGATCTGAGAGGGAGAGAGATGGCAGAGGGACCACATTCCTTTCTAGTACCCTGTTAGAGTAACCTGCTCTAACTGCAGTTCTGACACAGCAGCCTTCCACCCTACATTAAAGCCCTGTTACCTATGAATACCCTTGGAAGATAGAGGACTGAGACAAGCACTGAGTATAGTGTCCAGTGCCTATCAGATCTGGTTGCTTAATATATGTTTGCTGAATTGAATTGAATCAAACTTTCCCCAATCAGATATTCTAAGGAGTGTGTTTGAGGATTGGGGAACACGGGTGTATGACAGAGAGCCTGAAATAAGGCTGAACTTTATGCCCAGGAAGAGCCATTTTAAAGTAAAGGTGTGTGATCTATTCAGCATCCTTTATGCCCCTGTGCAGAGAGTTGGGCCTTCCTGGATTGATGCCAAGGTTCCACAATGTCCTAAAGGCTTCCAATAGCTGTTGCATTAAACAAAGGAAGGGAAGAAAATCCTTTCCTGGAATTATCTCACTTTGACTATAAAAGTTTGGAGTTTGTCCTTGAAAATGGAGTTAGAAGATTTACTAGTTTATGAGTGAAGAATAATGCAATTGTGATCTAATAAAATGGTACCTATTAATTTTCTGCCTCACCCTTCTTCTTATGAAGGAACTAAGCACAGCAATAATTTGTTTTTTTTAATCCAATTAGTCCCAAATATCACTATTTTAAACTTATTTCACCAGACTGCCCTTCAAATTTTCCTCCTCCACTTTCAAAAGAAAGTTTTCTTTCTCTATGTGTGTAAACAATAGAGTAGCACAAAGGCATCACTTCTTCAGTAGGACCTAAATGATATACCTCTTAATGTGGATTTGGGTTAGTGCATGCACATGTAGGAAGTGTGTGTGTGTGTGTGTGTGTGTGTGAGAGAGAGAGAGAGAGAGAGAGAGAGAGAGAGAGAGAGAGAGAGAGAGAAAGAATGAATGAGCCAGGTTCTTTCTTTCTAAAATACCAGAACTTAGTCTGGTTAATTAGGAAAGGGTTTGTCTGCTTATTGATGAGTGTATTCACCCACTCCTTGGCGTGTAAATGTCTCTTTGTGAAGATATGTTCTATATTCCCTTTTTGGCCTGTTGCATTTGTGAGCCAAACATTCTTTCAACTTCTCTCCAAACTGCTTACTCAATTTTTTAAACCCACTTCCTTTTCTGCATCTTCCTCTTGGAAGTTCTTTACATTCCTAATTAATTCCTTCAACCTTTGCAAGAAAATGCTGTTTACCTCACTCTTTTCTATTCCTTAAATCCCTTCTGTTCTATGATATTGAGCCATCTCTTAGCACATCCCTGACCTGGTCTCTTAATTTGTTTTAGGACAATGAGAAACAACAGTCCTCTCTCTGTTCTTTTCACTACCTTAGTCCTCATTCTTTTAACAATTGAAAAACTTACATTGTCTATTTTCTTAGTGTGTATTGACAATATCTATCTCCCCTTCCCTCGTACCCTCAAGCTAGAAATCTCTTCAGCTTATTTTATTTTATTGGTTTCAGCATTCTGTATCAGTTAATTGCTGTGTGTGTTTAATAATTTATAAGGATTTGTATGCAGCATGCCGGGTACTATGGTTGACATAATATTTTCGAATAAATATTAATTAAAGGTCACAGCATGTAAAGCAAATGTCACTGGACTGGAAGTTAGAAAAGCTGGATTTGAGTACCAGCTCTGAGTTATTAGCTGTGTGCCTTTGGGTAAGTCACTTAACCTCTCTGAGTTTCATGTGCAAAATGAGGCTAATAGTATTTATACTACCTACCTCACAGAGTGTGGCATTTTATAAACCTTACAGTATTGTATTTATGTGAAATATTACTATCAAAAGAGTGAAATCTTAAAGCATTTTGTAATTTTAGAGTGTGAAATAAATGCTATTACCACCAGCACCGCTAATACCAATAATAATGAAGACAGTCATTAACTACCTAGAAAATGTGTATTGTGGCAGATTCTCTGGTGCATGAATTTGCCTGGAAATGCACGGTACTTGTGTTTGATAGTAGGTTTGGAAGGCTACAGAAGCTATTAATTTCCCACTCATGCACCGAAAAATCATGTTAGAGAAAAAGAAGGTATGAACCATATTTTACCTTAAAAGGTGAATGATCAGAATATTAACAGAAGAGTCAGGAGGGCTTAAGCGTGGTTAAAAAAAAGAACATTTCTATAGACCTGAGAAGGCTCATTCAAGGCTTAGAAAGGCAACTAGAAGTGACAGGGGATAGCAGTTCGGAATGCATTAATATAAACATTCATTTATCATGTCAATCAATTAGCAAACATTTATTAAGGATTTAATATGTTCCAGGCACTGGGGACATAAAAAGAGACAAAAGACAATACACGCCTTTAAGGAGCTCATGATAGAATGCAAAAACAAATGTCTAGTAGGTTTTTTTAAATTTGGGGGTTGTCAAAACACAGAAAATGACATTCTGTGGATTTGTCCTCACCGGGGAATCTGGTTTCCTTCTCGTTCTTCCCTTCATATAAGAAAAGGAGTTTTCTTCATATCTTGAGGGAGCTAGATGGTACAACGGATAGAGCTCTGAACCTGGAGTGAGGAAGACTTGAATTTAAATCCCACCTCAGACACTTCCTTACTAGCTGTGTAGCCCTGAGCAAGTCCCTTAACCTCTTTTTATCTCGGTTCCGTCCTCTGCAAAATAGACACAATAATAGCACCTACCTCATCTATCTCCTAGAGTTGTTATGAAGACAAGATGAGATAATATTTATAAAACCGTTGGCAAACCTTAAAGTATTATATAAAGGTTAGCTATTATTATTATTAGAACCTCTAGGAATCTATAACAGTGATCCCTGGTGTGGGCAGTCTTTCCACTGGCATAGATCCTGACCCTTCACATTTTCCCATTCGGTGTAGTTTTGGTTCATAGTCTTCCGTGAACCTTCCATGATGGAGTCTTGAACATATTAACACACAGTGAATCTAAGTGAATTAACTATTTGTATACTTGGAGGCTGAGGGAATTCTGAATTTGCCTTCATTCCCTGAGCAAATGAGAGCTGTTTGGGTGGGAATACACTCTTTTTTCATGTTTGGAAACTGTCATTGCAGTTGTAACTTCAGGAACAGTTGCTTTTTTCTTCTTCTACTGTGTATTATCTTGTGTGGGAAGGTGCTCACTAAAGGCTGCTGTGTATCAGGGGGAAGGAAGGGAGTTGATGTGTGACGCACCAAGTGACACAGATAGAAACCTGCTCAACCCAAGGAACAGAACTGAAATGATGAAGCTGTGAAGATGCCTCAGGTCTTTTGGCATCCCATTCAGCTTTTCATTTATGCAAAGCCAACCTTTACCACAAAATCTCTTGCTGGGGGTTGTAGCCTAAGGATTTTTGAAATCCAATCTTTCTGACATTTCCTGACACTTTTTTCAGCACCAAGGGCTGGAGTTTAAATTAATTGATGGCCAGATATATTTAAAAGATCCAAATGTATAAAGATTTTTTTCAAAGACTAAGAAAAACATGTGATGTCAAGGTTTAACATGATGGATTTTTAAAAATATGCCAGTATGTGAATCTAGCTTCCCAAAGACCTTTACAGATCTTATTCCACACCGTTTCCCCTTTGCATACTCTGTACTCTACCCCAACTGGACTACTCAGTATTCTCTGACCTGATCCTGTCCTGTTTGGTTTATGTATTTGAGCAGGCCATTCCCTGGTACCTGGACTGGTCTTTGCTTCTGTACCTCTATCTGTATGTATTAAAATGTTCTTCCTTCAAGGCCAGCTCAGATGACATCTCCTAAATGATGCCTTCCTAGATTCCCCAATGAGTTGTAATCCTTTGATCCTAGACTCTCTCAGGTCACTGCTTAACTTCTCTGATATATTTCACCACAGTGTAACTTGTATTATAGTTATTTGTGTACAAGTCTTACTCTCCCTCACCCCTGACCATGTTGTGAGATTGTAAGCTCCCTGAGGGCAGGGACCATGATGTCAGTCATTTTTCTTCCTCAGTACTATGTATATTACCTAGCATAGAGCAAGTGGCTAATAAATGTTTGTTAAACTTAATTTTACCTTTTCTCTCTCATTTATTTATTTGTTCAACAAACATTTATTAAGTACAATGTGCAGAGAATTGTACTAGGCACCTTGAAAAAAAACAACAGGAAATGTAGATTAAAAGATGAGAAATGTTTCTGTCCCCACAGAGCTTACAGTTTAGTAGGGGTATCAACAACAAACCCAAATAATTGTACAAGATGACATATGTGTATTAGAGAGATGAAAAACACAGGGTAATGTGAGACCCAAGAGAAAAGACCTGAAAGTTGGGGAATAAATGAATGAAAAAACGTTTATTAAATGCCTAATATTTGTCAGGCACTACACTAAGTGCTAGGGATACAAAAAGAAGCAAGTAAGAGAATTCCTGCTATAAAGAAGTTTAGATTCTAGCAAGGGAAAACAACACATAAAGGGGAGCTAAAGATGGAAAGGAAGATGATCGGGTGGTTGTCCACACTTGTCAAGGAATGGTTTGGAAATGACCAAGTAGTGGCATGGTGACCTGTTTCTACTATTCTTTCTGACTCCTCCTCTCCTCCCCTCTCCTCTCCTCTCCTTTCCTCTCCTCCCCTCCCTTCTCTTCCCCTCCCCTCCATTCCCCTCCCCTCTCCTCAATTCCCCTCCCATCCCATCCCTTCTCTCCCTTCCCTTTCTCTCCCTTTCTCTCCCCACCCCTCTGGTTCTTTTCTTTTCTCTTCTCTTCTCTTCTCCTTTCTTCCATCCTTCACTTCCTTTCCTTTCCCTTCCCTTCTCTTTTTTTCTCACTCTCACTGTCTCTATCTTCTGTTTCTGTCTCTCTCTCTTGTCTCTAAGGTGGAAAAGGAAAGAAATGGATAGGAAAAGGAGAGAGAAATAGAGAGAAAGAAAGAAAGAGAGAGACATTTCTTTTGGGAAGGGAAATTTACACAGAAGAGAAATATGGATTAGAGTACTTATCATGAGAGGCAGGTGAGTGATGGACAATTCTTACCCAAACCATTGTGGCTCCTTCCCATCTCAGGCCATCAAAATAGAAACAGAAAAGGCTTTGCCATTACAGAAAATATCATGAAAGAGCAATCAGTTTCTGTGTCAAAAAAAAATCATAATTATAGTTGCATTTATATAGCACTTCAAAGTTTGCAAATCCTGAGACAGGTGTTATCATCCTCATTTTTATAGATGACACTGTTGAGGTAAACAGAGGTCAAATGACTTGCCAGGGTTAAACAACCAGTAAGCATTTGAGGTAGAATTTGACCTCAAGTTTTTCTGACTCCAGGTTCAGTGCTCTATCCACTATGTATTTTCCTAGGAAGCCAATGGAAAGAGCCCTGGCCTCTAAAATAAGCAGACTTGGGTTTTAAGCTACCAGTGACAAGGATTCCCTCAATTTATCCCCTCATTGCTTAGCGGTAAGCAATGTGAAAGAAGATACTGATTTAGTTTGACATGAAATATTGACTATAGCCAATGGATGGGAAGCAGGAAAGTCTTATGGTCCTAGGGATCTTTAAAAAGGTGTCTCAGAGTGCCCCAGACTTAATATGCTTAACTTCCATTTATATTATCTTTATAACTCTTCAAAGTACCTGCTCTAGCTGATTGCTTCCCTATTTGTTTTAATAGTACCACTGCGGTGTGTGAGATGTTCAGGACTAGTGCCTCTGATGTGAAGGCTTGTCAAGCTCTTTTCAGGGCTGCCCATTCACCTTTTAGGTCCACTGTCACCCAACTCTCACCTGTGGCTCCAAGAAGCTGTAGCTACACAGTAAAACTACATTAGCAAACCAGCTAAACCAATTTTGAGGGTAACTGACAGGCTTCAAACCCATTGGTGAGTTAGGGGTATGTCCACCCCAAGCAAGTGAAGATTTCCCCCATAAAATGGCCATATGAGAACAATTTGTTCCAATAGTCAAGAAGACAGAGGAAGCAGAGTTTGGTGGGTCAAACATTGAAGATGCCAAGGTCATCCACTGCATCCCAGGCTATCACCAGTTATCTTGACTTTTTCTTTGGATTAAACATATTATGACAGCCTCCTAATTAACTTCCCTTTCTGTAATTTATCCCATCTTTCAGTCAATCCTCTAAGAACCTTGAAAAAATCCAAAATAATTCTCCTAATATGCATCTATGGCTGTGCCATAGTCCTGCTCAAAAACCTTCTCTGGATCCCTATTGACCACAGGATACAACATCTTGCATATAGGTGCCAAATAAATATTTGTTGAATTTAGTTGAATTTCACAACTATATTTCATTTGAATCTCACAATGACCCTGAGAGAGTATTATTTTCTCAATTTTAAGAGGGAGAGACTGAGCCTTAGAGAGGTGATATTGTATGTAGCCAGAGAGCATCCATGACCACTTGTTTCACCCTATACAATGAGAAATTTCATTTGCAGTGAGATGTAGAATGCAATGATGAAGAATAAACATTAGCAGGAAGCATAGATTGTTGGAGATTTCCAATTTTGCTATTTGCTACCACTAACCATGTGAGTGCACTTTGAGCAGATCACTTGGCTTTTTGGAACCTCAGTGTTCCTCACCCTTAAGTGGGGGGAAATGATACTTGCCCTGCTTCCCTCACAGTGTTAACTTGTAGTTTTCTAAGTCAATATGTAACCTACAGGGATTGGTTTCTACTTGAGTTTGACCATAGTTGCTCTAGATGGCCATGTTACCATTGTGAGCATATTTCCCATTCTGTTGCACTAGTAAAGCAAGAATGGAAAGAGCCAGGATGAAAGAAGATAATAGGTGTAAAACCCTTTGGAACTGTAGCACATCCTATACATGTGTCTTAACACCATCAGGAGTGGCAACACCATCATCAACAACCTCACCAGACAGATTAGTTACTGAGAAACAAGTGGTTGAAAGAGGGGATGTAGTCTCATTATTAGCAGGACTGAGGGTGCTTGGTATAGAGTTTGTATTATTGTAAACTGACACAATCAGATTGACTAATGCCCCTAACCTAACTTTTGAAAGCTTCTTTGACTTCGATTCAGTAAACATTGATTACCAGGGGTGGGGAGCTTGCAGCCTTGAGGCCACATGTGGCCTTGTAGGTCCTCAAGTGCAGCCCTTTGACTGAATCCAGTTTGGGCTGCATTTGAGGACCTTGAGGGCCACATGAAGCCTTGCGCACAGGTTCCCCACCCTTGGATTAAACATTTATGATATATGTATATATATGCATATATATGTATGTATATATATACATATATCGTAAATGTTTAATCCATATATATATATATATATATATATGTATATATGCAACACACTGTACTAGCATTGGAGAGACAAATCTAGGCAAGAAGGTCCTCCTCATAAAAAGCTTTTAATTTAATAGAGGAAAAGGCCAAGTACACAAATAGCCAACATGCAAGAAAGAGTAGAGTAAGGGCACAGAAAGGAGAGCAAGAGATCATTGTCATTTGAAGAGGCAGGGCCAAGTGAGTGAAGGCTTCATGAAGGAGATGGGGACTTGGGACTTGAAGGAAGGGACTGTAAGAGATAGAGATGGTGGGGTGGAGAAGGAGCCTATTCCAAGAATAGCCCAGGCACAGCTATGGTAGAGGGCATGATGAATAAAGGAGGCAGAATTGTCTAGTGGGGCTGGATCATAGCAGGCATAAAGGTAGATGATATAGGATGTGGTAGGATTGGTGACATATTGTGGATATGTCAGGAGCAGGTAAGTATTCCAAGAATAGAAGTCTCTAATTAATTTGGTAAGGAATAAGGATCTACTTGAAGTTCTGAAGGTAGAGAGGAATGTTGACATGGTCATAGTGGTACACTCATAAAATTGCCCAGTTAGTGCTTTGGGAGGATGTAGTGGAGATAGGGAGCAGCTAGAATCAAGAAGATGAGTTAGGAAGCTATTAAAATAATATAGGAAAGAAGAGAGAAGAGTCTGAAACACAGTGGTTACAGTATGAGAACAGAGAAAGGGATGGATGGTGTAAAATACACCAGAAGTAGAAACAAGAGAACTTTGTAACTGCGGTGGGTTGTTCAATAGACCTTTCCTTCAATAGCTTTGGAGTTTGTTTGTTTATTTTTAAGTTATCAGGCTGGTCATTGTTGATGCATTAACCAAGCTAACCACTTTCTTTCTTTCTTTCTTTTTTGGGGGGGGGTTCTAGAATTTTTAATTAAATTAGATTTAATAAATGAGGGGCATCATGATAAAGTGAAAAGGGTTCAGTATTAGGACTCAGACTACTTGTTTTGTTGTTTCTGTTTAGACTTTGAGTCTAACCTAGATAAGTAATCACTTAAATTGGATTGTCCTTATAATTTTTTTAATAAATTTATTTATTTAACTTTTTACATTCATTTTCACAAAATTTTGGGTTTCAGATTTTCTCCCCATTTGTCCCCTCCCCCCACTCCAATACACCGAGCATTCTAATTTCCCCTATCACCAATCTGCCCTCTCTTCTATCATCCCTGCCTTCCCTTACCCCATCTTCTCTTTTGTCCTGTAGGGCCAGATAACTTTCTATTCCCCATTACCTGTATTTCTTATTTATATCGTATATATATTGTATCTTATATCGTATATAGTAGCAAGAACGATACTCAACAGTTGTTCCTAAGACTTTGAGTTCCAACTTCTCCCTATCCCTCCCTCCCCCCCCATTCCCTTTGGGAAGGCAGACAATTCAATATAGGCCATATCTGTGTAGTTTTGCAAATGACTTCCATAGTAGTCGTGTTGTGTAAGACTAACT
>CM053769.1:199091704-199131704 GCA_028658325.1 Potorous gilbertii
TGCTTTTGAAAGCATTCTTCTCCTCATTGGCTTTTTGAACCTCTTTTGCCAATTGAGTTAGCCTATTTTTCAAGGTGTTATTTTCTTCAGCATTTTTTTGGGTCTCCTTTATCAAAGTATAGACTCGTTTTTCATGCTTTTCTTGCATCTCTCTCATTTCTCTTCCCAGTTTTTCTTCCACCTGTCTGACTTGATTTTCAAAATCCTTTTTGAGCTCTCTTCCATGGCCTGAGCCCATTGGATGTTTAGTTCAGATGTTTGGGATACAGAGGCCTTGGCTCCTATTTCTTTCCCTGATGGTAAGCATTGTTCTTCTTCATCAGAAAGGAAGGGGGGAATCATCTGTTCGACAAGAAAGTAAGCTTCTATGGTCTTACTTTTTTTCCCTTTTCTGGGCATTTTCCCAGTCAGTTACTTGACTTCTGAGATTCCTCTCCACCCACATCCAGATCTGCCCAGCTAGTGCTTGGAGTCTGAGATTCAAATGCTGCTTCCCAGCCTCAGGACTTTCAGTGGCAGGCCTGGCTGCTATTCAGGATTAAATCAGGTTCTCAGGTTGGGGCAGGACCGCCTCCCAGGCTCAGTTTCCTCAGGGGTTTACACAGAGACCTTCTGTAATGGAGCTCCTGCCGAGCTCCTGCCTGCTCCAGGAGCCTCTGCCCGCCATTGCCTCTGCTGCTGCCTCTGCCTGCTGCCTCCCGAGGGGGCCTGAGTTATAGAGACATCCCACTCCCCTCTCAGCCAGTCCAGATGTCTCTCTCACTGACCTGTGCACCTGTGGGTGGAGGGCCACTGGAGATTCAGTCCCTGAAGCCTGCTCGAGTCTGCTCATTCCTCTTGGTGCTGTGCAGCCAGGGCAGGGCTGGGCTCCACTCCCATCTGGTGTGCGACAGGCCTTTGGGATCAGTTTTTCAGGGCTCTCTGGAACGGAAATCTCCTTCACTGTGTTGCTGCGTGGCTTCCACTGTTCCAGAATTTGTTGGGAGTTCTTTTTAGAGGAAATCCATGGGCTGTGGGTTCAGAGCTAGCATATGTGAGGCTTTCTACTCTGCCATCTTGGCACCTCCTCCCTAACCACTTTCTACTCAAAGCACTGTTTGTTTTTGGCCAGTAGTGACTGATGGAGGATAGAGGAGAAAACAGAGAAGGGGGATTTTAATACGCATAATAGTGTTCCAGTGCTCTCTGAGCTTAAGTAAGGTTGATACCTGTTCAGAAAATATCTCCTGCCTTCTCTCTCTGAGTCCAGAGGGAAGTCAAGAATGCCATGGTTAATGGAATAGTTGATACTTTTTATACTTTAAGGGAGGAGATTGAGGAGGAGGAAGTCAATGCTTCCCAAACTTGCCAGTACAAAAAGGAAGAGTTAATAGGCCATCAGGGATTTTTCAATTCAGTTTGATTTAACAAATATTTATACTGTGTGCTACTGACTATGGGTACTTCATCTCTGTGGGCCTCAGTTTTCCTTATCTGTAAAATGAGGGGTTTGGGGTATATAATTTTTAAGGTCCACTCGTTCTAGATCTTATGAAACTTGCTGGGGAGACCAAGGTGAAAGAGGACCCAGTTCCTGCTCTAACGGGGTTTACCAAGGTGAAAGAGAGTCCACACATACCACTCTTCGGAATATTTTTAACTAATCACGTGGAAAGAGCAGCAATCACCAAAAAACAAAAACAAAAAACAAAAAAAAAAACAACCAAAACTGAACACTACAATTATAGTGAATAAGTTTGGTGGGAAGAGAAGAGATAATACTTCTTTCTCCTGCCCCCTTTCTTTGCAGAGGTGGGGGAACATAAGTATAAAAGAGCTTATTCTATCAGATTCAATTGAAGTGTTGTAAATCTTTGTTAAATTGCTTCCCCCCCCCTTTCTTTTTAAATACTTGTTATAAGGACTGCCTCTTTGAGGATGAAAGGGGATGGATTCTATTTAGAAATACTGGTGATGTAAAAACAAGGAGATATATATGTGTATGTATATATATATATATATATATATATATACATATATATTTAATGTGTGTAGAAGTCAAAGAAAGAGGCATGGGAAATTTCAAGATGGAAGGATCATTTTCAACTGATTGGGGACTGATAACTGTTGCGGGGAGAGGGAAGGGGTCTCATGCAAGGAATTAGGGAAGACTGTGGAGGAGGTGGCTATAGGATACTAAAGATAGAGAACAATTTCCACAGGTAGGGTGTGTAAAGAATAATTTCAAGCATGCAAATGCATGAAGGCTAGGGATAATCAGATGAAATATGTACAAAAACTAATAGTCCCCTCTGACTGGAATGAAAAGTGCATGAAGGGAAGTGAAATAAATTTGGACTGGGGAAGTTTGTTTGGGACCAGATCGTGGTAGGGTTTAAAGGCTAGCTTATGAAATTTGTATTTTCATCTGTCAGTAAAAGGGAGCTATTAAAGGTATTTGAGCAGGGGAATGATGGGATCAGATCTGTGTATTTAGTAGATTACTTTGGTAACTGTGTGGGGAGGTTTGAGGGGGCTCATGAGATTAGAGACTTAGAGCTAGAAAGGACCTTAGAGATCATCTCATCTGACCTACCTCATTTTATAAATAAAGGACCAGAGGCCTGGAAAGGTTAATTGACCTGATCTATCTATCTATCTATCTATCCATCTATCTATCTATTTATCTATCTATCCATCCATCCATCCATCCATCTATCTATCTAGATATATGTATAATTAAAGGCACTTCTTTGACTCTTTTCACTCTTTTGCTTTATTAGTGCAAAAGAATGGTGAATAAACCCATAATGGTGGCAGCAGTGGTCTAGAGCAACCATTGTCAAACTCAAATAGAAATCAATCACTGCAGGTTGTATATTCATTTAGAAAGCTACAAATTAACATTATGTATGTTGTATTGTATTCTTATTTATTTTTAAAGACATTTCCCAATTACATTTTAATTTGGTTCTGCCAAGGAGGCCCACTGGCCTTGAGTTTGATACCTGTGATTAGAAAATAAGAAATACATGCATGAAGGACCAGAGCAACTAGCCCAGACAATTTTTGCCACCATACAAAAAGAAACTTGTCTTGTGTCAAAAACCTCATCCAACCCCAGGCTGACTCTAATCTTTTCTCCCAACAATAATGAAAAGTGATGGATCTGAAGTTCTTGACTAGGTTAGAAATTCCTGGAGAATCGTGACTGTATCTTTTTTGAGTAGAAGAGTGATGGGATCAGACCCACCCTTAAGGAAAATAACTTTTAAATTTCTCACAAGACCCTGGAAAGTTCTATGCACATAGTAAATGTTTAATAAATAGTGAATTTAAAAAAAATTTTTTAAAGGTACAGGTTTTTTTTAGGTATAAGGCCCAATTATCAAAAGCCATCATTTTCATCCTTGCGATGATCATAAAACAAGGTGCTAATGTTACACTAGATGAAACTGGGTTACTGTGTTACTTCTCTTGGGTGGCACATTTACTTTTCAGCATAGTCTTTCTGGAGAAAGATTATTTTGTCCATCATTGCCCCTTACATCAAACCAGATTGAAAGTAGCCTGCTGACTTGTATGTTTTTGTCTGTCTTTCTGTATCTGTGTGTTGGAGGGAGAGGTAAGCAGGGAACTGGCCTTGTAGTTATCCTGGCTATATATCGCTAGATACTGAAGGATGTAAATGAAAATTAGCACCTAGGTGGGCATCTATGAGTCCAGATCAGAGAACCTCCAGGCTGCCTAGGGAATGGTGAGCTAACTTCAATCTAAAAATGGAGTTTCTATCACAGCTGGGCAGCTAGTGCATAGAGTGCTGGGCCTTGAGTCAGGAAGATTTGGGTTTAAATCTAGCCTCAGACACTTACTGACTGTGTGACCCTGGACAAGTCACTTAACTTCTGTTTGTGTTAGTTTCCTCATAAGTACCTGTCTTTTACGGTTATTGTGAAGATCAAGTGAAATGTTTGTGATACGTGTAGCATAGTGCTTGGCACATTTTTGTTGTTTAGTTGTATCAGTCATGTCTGACTCTTTGGGACTCCATTTGGAGTTTTCTTGGCAAAGATACTAGAGTGGTTTGCATTTCTTTGTCCAGCTCATTTTAAGATGAGGAAACTAAAGCAAACAGGGTGAAGTGATTTAGCCAAGGTCACACAGCTAGTAAGTGTCTGAGGCCACATTCGAACTTAGGAAGATGAGTCTTTCTGACTTCAGGTCCAATGTTCTATCCACTGTGTCACTTAGCTACCCTAGCCTGGTTCATAGTAAGTGATATACATACATACATACATACATACATACATACATACATACATATATATATATATATATATATATATATATATATATATGCCATTTTTATTATTCCTTATTGTGTTTGGGCCTGTGAATGGCTGTTGGACTTTCTGCCTGGGGAAAGAAAGACCCAGTCTCCCCTCACCAAAAAAAATTAGGAAGGGAGGAAGAAAAGGGAAAAGAAAAAGAAAGAAAGAAAAAATGCAATACATGTTTCACTGGTGCTATGAACACTTTCTTGCTTCTTTTTCAAATGAGTCCTAGTGCTGGGGTAGAGTGTGGGGGGCAATTAGACTATTTCCTCATAAAACTGAGAAGAGAGAAGAATTAGGGCAGGTAAGATTATTGTCTTCACGTATTTGGGAGGCTGTAAAATGTGGAAAGAAGAATTCAATTAGTTTTATTTGACCCCAGAGAACAGAATGAGGAGCAATGGGCAGAAGCTGAAAAGAGGCAGATTGAGATTTGGTGAAGGAAAGACTTCCTAACTTTCTTCAATTGTTTCAGTCATGTCTGACTCTCTGTAGCCCCGCTTTGGGTTTTCTTGGCAAAGGTACTGAAGTAGTTTGTCATTTCCTTCTCCAGATCATTTTTACAGATGAGGAAACTGAGGCAAACAGGGTGAAGTGACTTGCCCAGGGTCACTCAGATAGTAGGTGTCTGAGGCCAGATTTGAATTTAAAAAGGTGAGTCTTCCAGGCCTGACACCTACCTGCCATTAAAAAAGAAAGAAAAAAAGAAAGAAAAAGAAAGAGAGAAAGAAGGAAAGAAAATGAAAGAAGGAAGAAAGGAAGGAACAAAGAAATGTATAAACATGTGCAGTTTTCTAAGTCAATATACAACCCACAGGGATTCCTATGTGAATGACTTAGTGGCCCCTTTTTCCTCCTGACCCCAATGTCAAGGTTCTAAGGTTCCTCCCGCACTGAACCCTATCATACTATTCATCTAGGTATCCTAATAGTCAATCCAGTGCTCTCTTCATCACACCATTTATGGGGGATGCTAAGACATTCCAGCTGAAGTATGAGCTGTACAAAATGGTTTCAAAAACCCCGTCTGACCCTCTGATGCTCACAAATATATGTGTGCACAAAAAGGCAAGACATATGGACATATTTCCTACCATCTGGGAGCTTTGTAGTATAAAAGACAACAGTAAAAAGAACAAATTATAATCTGATGGACAAGCAGAATTTACAACGGAAAATAGATATCAATCTCTTAATCACCGCATTCAATGCCCTTTTCTCAGTCCTCATTCTTCTTAACCTCTCTGTGGCATTTGACAATGTTCACCTCTCTCTCCTCGATGAATTAATAGCATTTATTAAGCTTCTTTCTCTTGGCTCTTCTATGACCTATCAGATCATTTCTTCTTGTTCCCTTTTTCAGAATAACTATCCATATCACACTCCCTGACTGTGACTATTCCCCAAGACTCTGTCCTGGACCCCCTTCTCTTCTCTCTCTTTAACTTCCTCACCTGGTTACTTCATGAGCTCCCATGGGTTTAATTATCACCCCTTTGAGGGTGACATCTAGATGTATATTCACCCCTGATCTGTCTTCTGAGATACAGTCCCACATCACACACTATTGTACATTTAGAACTGAATGACTGGTAGGCATCTCAAAATCAACATGTCAACAAAATATAACTTACTATCTTTCCCTTCATACCCTGTCAAACTCACCCCTTTCCCAAACTTCCTTATGACTGAGAAGGGCAACAGCATCCTTCAAGTCAACCATGTGTGCAAACTCATTGTCATGCCTAATGCCTCATTCTCCCTCACACCAAATATTCAATCAATTGTCAACTCTTATAATTTTTTATTTTACCACAGAAGCAACTCTAAGTCTGACTGCTCTCCACTCACACAACCACAACCTTAGTTCAAGTTCTTATCTTCTCACCTGCACTATTGCAATAGCCTTTTAATTGCTCTACCTACCTCAAGTGTCTTCCCCCTCCAATTCATCCTTCACACAGCTGCCAAATGATTTCCTTAAGTGCAGGTCAGACCACATCACTCTCCTATGTAAACTCCAGCAAGTCCATAGTATGTCTTGGAATAGTTATAAAGTCTTCTGTTTGGAATTTAAACAGAAGAACATTTAAAACCCTTCATAAACTGACCCTGACTTACTTTTTCTTCACACACTCTACAATCCAGTTGATCTGATCTACCTACTGTTTGTTATCCATGGCAGTACATTTGGGCAATCTTTTTCATCTGTCATCTCCTATGCCTTTAATGTCTTTTACACCCTTACCATCATCTTTCAGAAATGTTAGTTTCCTTTAAGGTTCAGCTCAAGCACTGCCTTCTGCAACAAGCCTTTAATTCTCTCAGATGCTAGTTCCTACCCTCCTACAATTTACCTTTTGTTTTAATATATTTTCTATATACTTATATATGTATATATTGTCTTCCCCAGGGAGAATGTAAGCTCTTTGAGGGCAAGTATTGCTTTCATTTTTGCTTTTGTATCCCCAGAACCTGGCACAATCCCTAGCATATAGTGGTTAGAGGAAGTCTTTGAGTTGGGAAGATCTTTCCTCTTATGTATAGAATTATAGAAACAGGGTGCTATCTGTGGCCATGGGCAGCTAGAAGGAAAATGTGATATGGTGGACAGAGTGACTCTGGAATCTTTCATTCAAAATCCTTCCTCCAATGCCAACTGTTTTTGTGACCTTGGGCAAATCACTGAACTTCCCTAGCAGGTTGGGCTAGGTTGACTTCTAGCTGTAAATCTATGATATCCATGAGGGTCAGAAAGGCCTTGACTTAAAACTTGCCTATGTGACCTTGGTTAAATTATCTAACTTTCTGGGGCCCTAGTATACTTTTATTGTTAAACGAAAAATGGCCTTTGAGACCACTTCCACATTTATGATCCTGTATCACTTAATCGCTTTGTATTTCAGGCCAATTTTTAAGAGTGTAAGTCATGTCTTCTAAGTTTACACATATGTAAGATATATATTAAAGCTAATATTTTCCCCCTTTGTTGATTGTTGGTTTTTAATGATGCTTGTATGTTAGAGTCAATTGAGTTCAGAAGAAACATGCCATCTAATTAAGAATCTCCTAGAATGCATTTTCATTAAAGTTTTCTTAAAATTAATTTATGTTCCATGGAGTACTACATTTATGTCTAAGTTGAATATCAGGAGTTTCTGATTTGCATTTGCAGAGAGAATTTCCATATTAGGAACTCAGCTATGCAATCTCTTGTCGGGGCAACAACAGCAAGAACTAGATTTAGAGTTGGAGGATGTGGGTTTCAATGTGAGCCTTATGACCCATGGGAAATCATTTAACCACTTAAGCATCATTTGTTTCCTCATCTGTAAAAAAAGATGAATGAACTAGCTGGGCATTTTTGACTTAGGTTCTGTAAACTTGTCTTTTAAAAAAATTCAGTAACTATATTGGTTTCCTTTGTAATCAAAGTATTCTCTTTTATGCACTTAAAAACATTTTTCTGCTAAGAGGTTCATAAGCTTCACCCATCTTCCAAAAGGATCTATAACACACACAAAAAGGCTGAGAACCTCTGAATTAAATAATTTCTTATGTCTCTTCCAGCCCTGGTACTTCCATGAGCCTATAAAGAATTAGCCAGTCAATAGTCTAGGAATGGGGAAACTGGGACCTGATAAGCCCTTTACAACATTTTCTGCCATTTTTTTGCATATGAATCAAATCAAAACACTGGGATGCAATTTGATGGACTTTAAAAATTCCATAGAATGATTCTAACTTTTCTGGAATTTTATATGATATCCAAAATCTTGCTCTGATGTCTTTGGTGTGTACATAAATGATCTAGGGTTCTCACTGATGGAGTACAATCTCTAATCTATCCTATCTAAGTTGGAAAGGCTCCAAGATTGGGCCAAAAAACCGAAAAGCAACAGACTCTCTTTCCATCCTTGGAGGACCTGCTTAGCCATGACTGAAGATGGTTACCACAGAGCATGGCGACCTCCAAGTAATGAATTATTTTGGCCACAACAAATCAGAAAGATTTGTCTGCAAAAGCGTGGAGGCTCTTCATTGGATAAGGGGAGTGAACTTACTACTGACAAAACCAACAAAACCAATGCATCTATAGATGCACTGAAGAATGTAGAATGTAATAGCTTCCTGTACTTCATACTTTGCCCAGGTCATCCCCTTCACCTCTGATTTTCAGAATCATTAGCTACGCTTACAACTCAGCTCAAGGCTTTTTTTCCCCTGATCCTTTCATCATAAGTGTTCTCTGGACTTTAGGAAATTACTTTGTACGAACTTTATACTATATATCGAATTTCCTTTGTAGAGTACATTGAAGGAAGAAACTCTTACCATTTGGAGGGGCGGGGCTGTTAGTATTACTTAGGAAGTGATACAAGTCACTGTATTACACTTAGTAAGACCTTAAATGTTTGACCTTAAATGCTTATTGAATTGAATTGAGTTAGGAAAGACTTCATAAATGAGACAGAAATTTAGTCCATCTCCAAAGGGGGAGGGAAGAGGAGTATGATAGAAATGGGTAAGAAAAACACGTCATTTGTGAAAGTCAGATTATAAGGTAGGTGGAGCATGGTAGCTACTAAATGGTCATCTTGGTGGTACCAGTGCTATGCAGACATTGTGCTAAGTCTGAGCCTGCTCTTCCCCTCAAACTGTTGAGAGGAGAGAGGGAAATGTTCATACTCCTGCTCTTGCCATATCTTTGAAATAAATATCTCTTTGCAAAAGCCAAAAAACAATAATAAATGTTCATCTACTTCCTCCTACATTCCTTCCAACCCCCCACATAGGCTTTCTACTATATCTTTCCTTGCTGATATTTTCTCCTCTCCTTAGAGGTAGTACTATTTAAAATGGAATCCGAGAGGACAGAATATGGTTAAGTTACGGTTCACATTTAATCCTTCATTGATGGACAGTAAAAACCCCTTACAAGAAACTCCAAGGGACTACCGTTATTCCTTAATTGTACTACAGCTTTGTCGTATTGATTACCACTTGAAATGAGTGAGCCTGTAAGCGGGGCTTGGGAATCATT
Organism: Potorous gilbertii; assembly: GCA_028658325.1. Classification (NCBI taxonomy): domain Eukaryota; kingdom Metazoa; phylum Chordata; class Mammalia; order Diprotodontia; family Potoroidae; genus Potorous; species Potorous gilbertii. The sequence goes on from CM053769.1 coordinate 199,101,062, forward strand.
ATCTCTTATAGAGATTATGCTTGTGATGGTATTTATGAGATGCAGTATGGCAGAGCAGATGGAATCCTAGCCCTGCAATCACAAGGACCTGGGATCAAATCCTGCTCAGATACTTACTTGCCGTGTGACATTAGGCAAATCATTTCATCTCTTTCAATTTCTCCATCTGTAAAAATGAGGGTAGTAAATAATAGCTCTCGCCTCATGGATCATTGTAAGGAACAAGACTTAAAGGATTATATAAATGTGGGCTATTACTATTAATTCCTGTGGGATTTGATTTCTAATAGTCATTGTGGGTCTATTTTGAGAAGAAAAACGAGTAATATGAAGGTCATATTTTCAGGAGAATTTGCTTCCTCATTTATGCCTATATAATAATTCAGAGTAATTGAAGGGAAGTATAGTGTGAATGAGAAAAATTCCTAAATCATAGACTACTGTAAAACATATTCAGCTTTAATTGCTTTCAAATACATCAGGAGTTGGAACTAAACTAACCAAAGTGCTGCCCACAGAGTTGTAGCCTTAATGAACAGGAAAAAGAGATTTTCCATTAGCATATCAAAGAAACATTATTTTACCATCACATTGTTTCACTTCATTAATTAATTAATTTTTAAAAACTAATGATTTTTGTTCTTCTATCATAGTCATATTAATAACTAATAATAATAGTTAACATAATGTGCCAGGTGTTGTGTTAAACACTTTATTATCTCATTTGATCCTCGCAACCCTAGGAGGTAGGTGCTATTATTATTCCAACTTTACAGATGAGGAAACTGAGGCAGAGAGAGGTTACCTGAATGGTCCAGGGTTACTGCAACTAGTTTCTGAAGTCAAATTTGAAATTAGGTCTTCTTCACTCCAGGTGCACTATGCCACTTAGCTTCCTGTATACCTCTCCTATTTACTCTCCCAGTGAAGCAAAATCAACCGATATCATCAAGGCTTTTGGCAACATTCTGTACCCACAGTGTTCCACTTCTCCAAGGAAGGGCAGAAATTGAATTTCCTTCAATCCTCCCTGGGGACCGAGATTACACGAGCTCATCAGCTTGGTTTCAGTATTTACACTATTGCTGCCATTGACTTTGGTTTTACTTTCTTCACTTTGTATCAGTTCATAACATTCTTCTCAAGTTTCTCCAAAGAAGTCTCTGAATTCTCTGTTTCTTACAGTTTCATAATATTCCATTACATTCTCGTATTGTTGCATTATTTTCTGTAAATGAACCCTTCAAAACTGCTTGAAAACAACTCTCTGAAGTGATTAAATATTTCTCCTCTACTTTTCTTTACAGTCTCCATTTATTTTATTCCTGGAATATTCCCACATACCCTTGTGGAAATTCTACCTGTATCCTACAACATCCAGCCAAAATGGCACCTTCTCCATAAAGTGTTCCCTTATCTCCTCAATCAGGAGTTATTTTTGACCTCCTGGAAACTCCCCAAACATTTTGTTTTCTATGACATTTAATCAAATTCTACCTCTCTTTAAAGTTAATTGCATGCATGTCTTATCTTCCTAATAGACTATAAATGTCTTGACCTCATTCTGAAGAGCCTGGTATCTTATTCTCTTCTGTTCTTCAGTCTAATAGCCTTTCAGCTCTAGGAGTGTTTATAGGATCCTAGACCTCTGAGCTGGGAGAGGACATTAGAAGTTATTTGACTCAGCATCTCGTTTTATAGGGGAGAAAACACAGGGAGTGAGTCTATGGTAGAGCCAGAATTCTATTGAAAGAATTTACATAGCAAACTTCTCTGTTGTCCCCCTTCCCAAATATAGATACACATACACACACACACACACAGACACAGAGAGAGAGAGAGAGAAGAAAATTTCAATCCAATCTTGCCTAAATTAGTAACAATTCTAAGATCATAGCTTTAGTGATAGAAGGAACCTTAACAGTCATCTAGTCCAAAATTCTCATTTTGCAGATAAGGAAACTCAGGCTTAGGGAGGGTAAATGGGGAACCTAAGATGATATTGATAGTAAGCAGCAAAGTCAAGATTTGACACCAGATCCACTATTCTTTCTTTGCCTTAACTTCTCAAATACAATTTTTAAACTGCTTTTACATTGTGAGCTACAGCAACATAAGTGGCAATTTATCTGGGTAGACACAATATTGAGAAGCTATAATTAACCAATTCAGAGATTAATATTGCCAAAAGAAATTAAAATCTTACTGTGCATCTCTGTTTAGTTTGAGGGATGGGTTTGCCTTGAAAAATGGAAACCAAATGAGATTTTTTCAGTGAACACCCCTTGGCTTCCTGCAGTCAAGGTTGAGCGTTTGACACCTTTGTGGGACAGTTAGCCTAGCTTGATTCCATGGTCACAGAATGTATTCCATGTCTTAACTAGCCATATTGATAATGCATGTTAATATTCAGATAGCTAGGTGGTACAAGGGGTAGAATTCTGGCCCTGGAGTAAGTAAGACATGAGTTCAAATCCAGCCTCAGGCACTTACTAGCTATGTGACTCTAGGTAAGTCACTTAGTCTGTCTCCTCAAATTTTTTCAAATGTGAAAGGGGGATAATAACAGCACCTGCCTCCCAGGGCTGTTGTAAAGATCAAATGAGATACATTCGTGAAGCACTTTGCACAGGAAGGCGCTAAATTAATGCTTGTTCCAGTCTCCTTCCCCCATTATTTAGACGAGTGCCTCAGTGCAAACTCATGGCTCCTAATGGAAAGTCAACAGTAAATAGAATGTCCTATTGATATTACCTGAACTTAGAAATGATAGGACATGTCAAGTAGTCATCTCTGTCCTGAAATGTGATCTTGCATTGTCAGTTGGCTGCCGGACATCCCCTCCTGGATGTCTCCATAGGCATCTCAAATTCAGTATGTCTAAAACAGAACTTTTTATCTTTATCGCTAAACCTTCCCCTCCTCCAGTGGCCCTTTTTCTGGCGAGACAACAAAATCATTCTAGCCACTTAAGTTCACAAATTCAGTGTTATGTTTGACATTTTCTCCCTCCTTCCTACTTTATTCAATTAACAAGTCTTACTGGTTCTACCTGCACAAAATCTCTCAAAAATATGTATTCTTCTCTCCACTCAGATGGCCAACATCTGATTTCAGGCTGTCATCACCTTTTTCACTTGGACTATGGCAATAGCTCCCTACTTACAGTCTCTTCCCCTTCTACTATATCTTCCAGGGGCAGCTAGGTGGTACAGTGGATAGAGCACCAAGTGCAGGAATCAGGAGAACCTGAGTTCAAATCTCACCTCAGACACTTGACTCACTAGCTGTGTGACCTTGGGCAAGTCATTTAACCCTAATTCCCTCATTCTGGGTCATCTCCAGTCATCCTGATGAATATCTGATCACTGGATTCAGATAGCTCTGGAGGAGAAGTGAGGCTGGTGACCTGCACAGCCCTCCCTCATGCAAAACAGTCAAGGGCAAGTCATGTCATTATTTCTCTGATGGCATGGTCTTCTTCGGCAATGAAAGATGAACACACACTATATCTTCCACACAGCAGCCAAATTTACATTCCTTAGTACAGGTATGAATGTGTCCCTCCCTGCTCCCCAAATTTCCCTGGCTCCTAATTGCCTATGGGATAAAGTACAGACTCAGCTTGGAATGAAAGTCCTTCCAAATCTAGTTCCCACCTTCCTTTCCAGTCTTATTCCATACTCCCCCTCTTCATGAATTCTGTGCTCTATCAGTGGAACGTGTGACCTATAAAATTTGGATTCTGTCAAAAAGGCTGCACTTAGGGATCTAGAAGGCCTCATAGGGTCTCAAGGCCACAGATTCCTCATCCCTGTCTCTAACCAAACTAGATTATTCTCTCTTCTTTGATGACATTTTCCCAGGCCTGTGCATTCTCACTAGAATGCATTCTTTCCTCATCTTCTTTCTGTATCCCCTCTTGTCTTCCCTCAAGGCCTAGCTTACGTGATAGCTCCTGGTTTTGCTTGCTCAGGTGTCAATGCTCTATAATTCCCGTTGTCCTGGAGGTATTTGATTACATGTTGAGTTTTTCCTATTCCCCTTGTCCCCCAAATAGTGTAAGTTCCTTGAAGACAGTAGTCATTTTATTTTTCTATTTGTTTCTATGTGCCTTGCCCATAGTAAGCACTGAAAACATTTGTTAAATCACATTATTTTATGTCTTGGCCTATACTCAAAATGCTTTCCAAATTGGTAGGACCCATCAGACTTTGTTTTCTTAGCATAGCCTTTGAGAACCCAGGGTCAGCTCCATGCCACAAGGAGGCATTTTAGGAGGACCACAGGACTCGGGTACGTTATTGTTATTATATGGAAAGGGTATTTTAAATCATATCTTAAATTTGATTTATAGCAATGAAACAAATTTTATATGTTGACATAATTTATCTGTCCTGATTATTTATGTGGGTTCAATCTGTAACTTCTTCATCCCGTAGAATATTTCCATGCTTTAATGAGGTCTTGCATGATGATTTCAGCTATATATTAGAAAAGGAAAGAAATACAGTGGCGAATCTTCCTCAGAAGAGTATCTCTGTCCTAACCAATAAATTAGCAGTTTGGAATATTACACAGTATCACTTTCCAAGGCCTGGTGCTATCCTGTGGAAAAAAATATTCAGTCATCTTGGGTTTGAAGCCTGGCTATGACACCAGTTATGTGAGGCTGAGGGAGGCTAGGTGGCACAGTGGATAGAGTGCCAGGCCTGGAATCAGGAAGGTTCATCTTCCTGCGTTCAAATCTGGTCTCAATCACTTACTGTGTGACACTGAGAAAGTCACTTAGCAATTTGCCTCAGTTTCCTTATCTATAAAATGAGCTGGAGAAAATGAGCTGCCAAGAAAACTCTAAATGGGGTCGCGAAGAGTCAGAAATGACTGACTGTTGTTCGTTTTTCATTCTTAAAGAGGACCATGGCAATGGAAAGGTGCTCCCATGACATGCAAGTAAATTGTATTTGAGGGAGGGAGGACTGTGCAAGATCACCAGCCTCACTTTCTCCTCTGGAATCATCTGGATCCAGTGGTGAGATATAGATCAGGACAACTGGAGATGACCCTGCATGCAGTAGGAGACCTTGGCCTTTTGAAAATAAGGTCTTTGACAGGCCTCAGTTTGACTGAGGCAACACCCATTTAGTGATTAAGACTAGGTAAGAAATGAGGCAGAGAATGGCCTCTTTACCTAGTTAAAAAAAATCAGTCTAGGAGCGAAAGATCCTCTGGACTTCTTACTAAACCAGAAACAATTGCTATTTACATCCACTCTGATTCAGTCAGGACCTAAACAATGAATGCCCAAATGGGCAGAGCACCCCCAGGTAAGGGTGCCTATGTGGACAGAGGGAAAAACAAAAGAAAAGACCTGTGTTGTTCAACTGGCCAATTCCAGTTGGGTTCCCAGTGGGGAAGCTCCTCCTTCTGTTCACAGAGGTTGTTATTTGTCCTTCATTCTCAAAGAGGACCATGACATCAGGGAGGTGATGCCATGACATGCAAGTGAATTGGATTTGAGTGAGGGAGAGCTGTGACCTTAAGTTTCCTCATCTGGAAAATTTATGCTACCTACCTCATAGCATTGTTGAGAGAAAGGCTTTGTGGACCTTATAGCATTAAATGAAGGTGAGTAACTATTATTATGAGGATAAGATATACATGCAATTAATTGTAATACAAAACAGGTAACCTTCAAATTAATGAGAGGACTTTTCATTTCTATTTTTCAGTCTTAGGTAATATGAAAGTTCAGAGGAAGCTAAGTGACACAGCGAAAAGAGCACTGGGCCTGGAGTCAGAAAGATCTGAGCTCAAATTCAGTCTTAAACACTCTCTAGCTGTGTGACCCTGGGCAAGTCATTTAACCCTGTTTGCCTCAGTTTCCTCATCTGTAAAATGAGCTGGGGAAGGAAATGGCAAACCACTCCAATATCTTTGCTACGAAAACCCCAAATGAGGTCACACAGAGTCAGATGCGACTGAAACAAGTGAACAAGAATATGAAGATTCAAGTGATTAAATTAGATGAGAATATACATATATATTAATATAATAAATAATGCCACTTTATAATGGCATTGAACTATAATACGAGAATGATGTACAAGATGTTCTCTGGATAATCCAGTTGTAGCATTTGGGGAGTAACTTGTGGATAGAGTAGCATAGCTGCAGTCAGGAAAAACCTGGGTTCCCATCCCATCTCAAACATTTATAAACTCCTTGACCCCTCAGCAAGATCCTTCATCTCTTATCTGCAAAGTGAGGGGAATGGAATTGCTAGCCTCTAAAATCCCTTCTGGTTCTAGAGCTCTACATTCTGTGCCCTAAGGTCCTTTCAGTTCTGACCTCCTTTCTAGGTTCTGAGGTCCTTTCCAGATCTACTGTTCTATGTCCTAAGGGCTCTACCTGATCTCTCTCATTTTATGTTCTACCATCCTTTCTCATTCTCAAAATTCTGTGTTCTAAGATGCCTTCCAGCTTGAACATTTTACTTTCTTTGACTTTAATTCAGTAGCATCACTATTTTGTACTTGATGTAATATGATTCTTAAAATGTCTACTTTGGGTATCTCACTACATAAGGAGGAAATTTATAGTTAATCTAAATCTACCTTCCCCATTTTACAGATGAGGAAACTGAGATCTAAAAGGGTGAAATATCAGAGGTAGAATTTGAATACAGGTCTCCTGACTCAAATTTCAGGTCTCTCCACTAGACAATGTTGTCTTAGAAGATAGCACATAAGTTGTGAGCAAAGCTGGTTGTTTTTTGAACCTTGACAGTAATGTGGTATTGGATTGGTTGTATGCATGTGCATGCCTGCGTGTATATCATAATGTGTATATCATAGGATTTAGAACTGAAAGGGACTCTTGTTCAACTTCAGTTTTACAGTTGAGGAAACTGAAGCTGAAAGTGGTTAGGTGACTGACCCAAAGTTTTACAGGTACTATATAGCAAAGCCAGAATCGTTTACCTCCAAATCCAGAACTTTTTCTACAATGCCACCAAGGAAGGGATGGCTGAGTAACAGCTGTCTGCATCTGTCCCAGAGATTGCAAAGCCGAAGCTTATAGAAAACTGCAGGAAGTCTCACCGAAAGGAATTCAGAGGCAATGTGAGTTCAATTCAAACAAATGAGAATGCACACTGGTTGTAGGAAACGGTCTTTGAGAGATGAGGCAGTTTTTGCCTAAGAATATGCAACTGTTTCAATGAAAATGGAGATGGTCATTGTGTCTAATATGAAATCAAATAATCTCCCAAACTACCTCCTTTTATGTATTCACTAGAATGTTCCCTACTTTAATCTAGTTGAGATGGGTTAGAGTAATAAAAAAAATCCTCATATTTCAACAGTACATTCTTTACAGCAACCCAGGGTCAGAGAGGGCACTTGAGTAATTTATATTTTGCCAGTGGTAAGACTGGGTGGCACCCTCTCAATATCCTTCATGATTCTTACCCATGATTCTTTTTCTCTTTCTATGAATCCTCCATAGAGAATTCCCCCAGCATGTTGAATTCCCTCATCTAATTTTGTCTTATAGGAACTGTGTATGTGTGTGTGTGTGTATATGTGTGTGTGTGTATGTGTGTGTGTGTATGTGTGTGTGTGTGTATGTGTGTGTATGTGTATGTATGTGTATGTGTGTGTATGTGTGTGTGTATGTGTGTGTATGTATGTGTGTGTGTATGTGTGTGTATGTGTATGTGTGTGTGTGTATGTGTGTGTATGTGTATGTGTGTGTGTGTGTGTGTGTGTGTGTTTTAAACAGAGGTGAAAGGGTACAAGCATTATGATCATCATCTTAAAGAGGAGAAAAGTCCATGACTAGTGAATGTTAGAGTCAGAATGTGAACCCAGGAATCTTGTGGCAGAGATTGTATTGTGTTGTGTTTGTCCTTCATTCTCGAAGAGGACCATGCAATCAATTGACTTGCAGTTGACTTGGATTTGAGGGAGGGAGGACTGTGCAAGTTCACCAGTCTCACTTTCTCCTCCTCCACCATCTAGACCAGTGAAAGATGATGGTCTAGTTTGGTGATAGAGTCATTTTAATCTATGAGGATCCTTAGCCCAAATCTCACTCCCACAGATGGATTTTGGATCTTAGAACAAAGGTTCTAGGGGTACCTCAGAGTAGTCAAGGGCAAGTCTCTGATGACATCATCTCAAGCTCCAACCAGTATGCTCCATCTCCCTCTTCAGAATTGTTTTAGTTAGCTAGCCTCAAGTAGTTCTTAGACACCTACCTCCAAGGAGATAGAGTAAGAACAGTTGGTACAGAACCTTTCCCCTACCCCAAGGTCTGTGATACACTCTCCCACAATTATACACAGAGTTCATGATAAAGTGGGCTCAGACTTAGAAAAGGCCTGTGTCACAAGGGTAACTCATAGCTCTGGGGTGCTAGCTGTCTTTTCCTCCCATTGGTGGGGTGCTTAAGAAATTCCCCTTTGGCATAGTGTAGTTTCTGTGCTGAATTTTTTTTCTCTTTTTTTGCTTCTTTTATATCAATTTTAAAAATATACATTATTTTTTCCCCAGTTACATGTAAAAACAATTTTAACATTCATTTTTAAAACTTTGTTCTAAATTCTCTCCCTTCCTCCCTTCCCAACCCTCTCATTTAGAAGGCAAGCAATTTGTAAGCATGTGTAAGCATGCAAAACATTTCCATATGCATCATGTGAAAGAAAACAGATAAAAACTTCAAGAAAAATAAAGGAAAAAAGTATGCTTTAGTTTGTATTCAGACACCACCATTCTTTCTCTGGGGATGGATCGCATTCTTTGTTATTAGTCCTCCAGAGCTGTCCTGGATCACTGCATTGCTGGGAAGAGTTAAAACATTCACAGCTGATCATTCTACAACATTGCTGTTACTTTGTACACAACACATTTCACTTTGCATCAGCTCATGCAAGTCTTTCCAGGTTTTTCTGAGAGCATCTGCTCATCATTTTTTATAGCACAATAGTATTTTATTACAATCACATACTACAGTTTGTTCACCCATTCCCCAATTGATGGGCATCCCCTCAATTTCTAATTCCTTGCCACCAGAAAAGAGTTTCTATAAATATTTTTATACATGGAGGTCCTTTTCCTTTTTGTTTTTTATCTCTTTTGGTGTATTGGCCTAGTAGTGGTATTGTTAGGTCAAAGGGTATGCATAGCTTTTCTTTACTGGATTCTTTGAAGAACTATGAATCTATAATTAGTCTGACTTTGGCTCCCAATGTGGCAAAATCAGCTTGGCATTGTTCTCCAGGCATCCAGGGATACCATTAGGACATATATGGGAACATAGGGAGTTCAATATTCTCCAAATTCTTTGAATCTTGCAAGGTCCTGCTCCAGCCAGAGTAGGGTAGAGCAGACCACCGAGGCCAAGGTCAAAGCTGGTGGCTCTTCTTCCTCAAATTCTAGGCAGTTTCTCCTAAGGAGTTTACTAGAACACTCTCTCCTGGTTTGCCACTGGAAAACACTCCCAGATTCCAGCTAACTTGATTCCATTATATAGGACTTAGAGGATGTGATGAAAACCCTCAGCCAACATGGATTTGAACAGACTTCCTGTCTGGCATCATTTTGCTTCATCAAGAAGCTTTTGAAGTTTTGTTCACACTTAGTCTAAAGCCTATGATTGAGACTGATTGATTGGGCATCTTGTCACTTACTTTAAGTGGGGTGATTTGGTTGAATAAGTCAATTCTTACAATTACATTTATTACAAGGGAAGGATTTGATCAGAGTCAACAAACAAACACACTCACTGTGTGCTAAGATTAGGAGATATGAAGAAAGGCAAAAACACTGTTTCCTGCAGTCAAGGAGCTCACGTTCTGATGTGGGAGATGATATATCAATAACTGTGTACATACAAGATGTGTACAGAGTATAAAAAAGTAGGTAGAAAGTGATCTCAGAGGAAAGACACCAGCAGTAGATAGACCTGGGGATTTGAGCTGAGTCTTGAAGGGGTCTTGAAGACGAAGCTAAAAGGGACAGTATTTCATGCATGGAGAACCCTTATCCAAAGATCCAGTGTCAAGAGGGAGTGGGTAGTGATAGCAATAGAAAAGAAAAGAGAGTCAAACAATTAAAAATACACAGAAGAAAGTATAAAGCAGATCAGAAAGGGACATTATGTGTCAAATAATATACACTTAAAATTGTAAATAACAGAAGTTTACTATTTCATACATAATCCTTTCTTCTGTTCTTTGTGTTTTGAGATATTTGAATTTGTTTATGTTTGTTAAATTCATAATCAAAATGGAGGAGAAAGAAAATTTACTTCTTGACACCCCCTTTTATTTTGGCAGAGAAAGGGATATTATGGATAAGGAATACTGTATGTATTGTTAGGGCAGATGTATTGATTGGTTTTTCTGAATGCTTTCCTATCTTTTTTTAAAAAATCTTTGTTACAAAGGAATAGGTCACAGGTGGTAGAAAGAGAAGATAACTGTTGAGAAAAGAATGTGATGTTAGAACAGCAGAGGGTATTGAAACAAATATATTTTTAAAATGTCAACTTCTTCAATTTAGCCCTTCCTCAATATAGCCTGTCAAGATCCTTTTTTAGATTCTGACTCTCTCATATAGTGTGTCATACAAAGTTATTACTTCCAGCTTTGTCTCATTTTCATATCTGATAAACATATTATATTATGCTTTTATCCAAATCTTGGGGCAGCTGAATGGTAAAGTAGACAGAATGCAAGGTCTAGGGTCAGGAATATCTGAGTTTGCATCTTCAGGTCTCCGACACTTACTGTGTCACCCTGGGCAAGTCACTTGACCTCTGTTTGTCTCAGTTTAACTGTAAAGCAGGGGATAATAATGTACCTACTTCGCAGGATTATTTTGAGAATCAAATGAGAAAATATTCGTAAAAAAACACTTAGCACAGTTCCTGGCACATAGCAAATGCTGTACAAATACTTATTCCTTCTCCTTTTCCTCCCCTTCTCAAATATTTGGGGGAAATCTTGAACAACACAGGGCCAAGTATATATATCCCCACACCATTACTAACATTAATAATCAATGACTCCTGTTTGGGTCCAATCATTGAACCAAGTCCAAAACTAGTCTATATTCTATCCCATATCTGTTCATCTATTCAGATAAACCATAGAGTGAAAGATTTTGTGAAATAATTTGATTAAATCTAGATAAACTATATCCATGGCATTCTGATACATAATCCTAATAATTTTGTCACAAATGGAAATGAGTCTAAGCATAATGTATTTTTAAAGTTAAATTTCACTTTTTTCCATCAACAAAAATTGACTTTCTTTCTCTCCCTTCCCTCTACTTATTTTCCACTGAGAAAGTAAAACAAAACTCCATTACATACATATATAGTCAAGCAGAATTAATTCCCCCAAAATGGCATGAACAGTCTTGAAGAAGCCATGCTGGCTCTTTGTGATGACTCCTTCTTTTTCTGGATGTTCACTGACCATACTTTTAATATATTGAATCATTGTGTCAGGTGTCAAAGTAAAACTCACCAATCTACCATTTGGAAATTGCATTTCCTTTCCTTTTCTGATATTTGAGGCAAAGAGTATCTTGGGTTTCTCTCTCATTCTTCATGGTGGCAAAAATGGAAACAAAATTCGAGGGTTTGCCAGGTACGATTATTTTCCCACCTCCTTTACATAGCAGTCCTCTCTTGTCTTTGATTTTCCTTTATCCTCACTGTAATCATAGGCATTTTTGTTCTTTGTCTTTCTTTACTAGGCTCAGCTCATTCTGAGCTTTTAACATTCCTGATGCGAGTCTTACAGGACTCTGCCATGTTTTTGTATTCCCCCTGTTACCTAGGCTTGCTTCCATCTTCAATCCCTATCTTTTAAAAATCTCTCTTGATTGATCCTGTGTATCCTCCCCATAAGTATACATTGCTCTCCAGAAACAAACACTCCTTTTCCTTCTTATTGGAGCTATTTTCCCTTGTGTTTCAGAATTTCATTTTAAGAGCTCCTTATCCCACCACGCCTGAATTCTCCTCTAGAATTTTAGGCCATGGAATCTTATTTATTCTTTCTCTGAACAGGCAGGAATCTTTGAAATCTGCTTACTTAAAACCTAGGGTGCACATTAGACTGTACCTAACTTCTATTTTTTTTCTCTACTACAAATTTAAAAATGGAGTAGTCACTTCTTCTAAAGATTTCCATTCCAGTTCCTCCTTGTTGGTGAGAATCTAGTCTAGTAAAGGTATTTCCTTTCTTGTTTTCTCAACTTTTTGAAGGATGAAATTATCATTAAGGCAAGTCAAATGATTTGATATTTTGCTTTTCACAGAGAAACAATTCCAGTAGATGTTTGCATAATTTAATTCCCGCCATTACTTCAAATATGACCCAGCTTAGGTGTCACTGTGGATAGCGGGTTGGACACTCCCACTTTTCAGCTTCTTTTTATGTATTGTCTTCTCCTCCTTGAGATCGGGGACTGTCTTCTTTTTTTTCCCAGCACTTAGCCCTGAGTCTGATAAATCTTCACTGACTCTGAATGAATAAATAACAAAAACACACTGTCTCATGCCTCTGTTTCAAGCTTGTGATTTGTTTTCCCGAACTTCTCATCTATTTCTTCTTTCTGACCAGGTGGTCCACAGTATACTCCAACGATGATATTGGAGTAGTCTGTACCTTTGCGGTTCTTCGCCAAAATACTCTCTACCAAGCGTCTGTCCTCTGGTTCTTAGATCTCCACACATACCTATGCCCTTTTAATCTAAAGTATGATCTTATCTTTCCTTTCTTTCTACCTATTGTTCTGTTTGAGGTACATCAGTACTTCTGGTGTCATATTCCACTCGTGATCCATCCCACCACGTCTCAGCAAAACTTTGTTTGTTGTTGTTCAGTCACGTCCAATCTTCATGACCCCATTTGGGGTTTTCTTGGCAATGATAATGAAGTGATCTACCATTTCCTTCTTCAGCTCATTTTACAGATGAGGAAACCAAGGCAAACAGGGTAAAGTGACTTGCCCAGAGTCACACAGCTAGTAAGTACCTGAGGCTAGATTTGAACTCAGGTTCTCCTGACTCCAGGGCTGGTGCTCTAGCTACTGTGCCACTTAGGGGTCCCATTTACTTTGAAGTTGACTTTCCTGGTTCACCTTGCTTGTTACCCATAATTATTCCACTGACACTCACCTTGAGACCCTGGGCAAGTCACTTAAATTCCTTGGGTCTCAGTTTCCTCATCTATAGAATAAGTGAATTGCACTAGATGACCTCTGAGATCCCTTCTAGCTCTCATCTATAATTTCTAAGATCTATCATCTCTACAATCTGTGATCTCACTTGGTTACAGTGGAGTAGATGAGGAAATGTAAAACCCAGAGACCAACGAACCAAATTTCAGTGGGAGTAAGGTTTACCCTTGTTTATGTTGTGATACAGTTATTATTCTACTTCTGAAGGAGATAGAAATTTAGCAATAGAGAAGCCCAGAAACTCCTTGGGAGTTGGGGCAAACAGCATAGATGTTAATCTGTCAGCTAGAGTTTCTTAAATGCTTACTATGTGCCTGGAACTGTGTTAAGTGCTGGAATATGTCAGAGAAGTGGGACAGAAATACACTAATGTGCCCAGAGTGCTAAGGTGAGTGCCATTGCAATGTAACCAGATACTTCAATGGATCCATAATCCCAAAGGTCTGGGCACTCAATTAATCAGTCAATAAATATTTATTGAGCACCTAAAGTGCACCAGGCATTGAACACAAAGAAAGGCAAAGACTATGCCTGACCTCGAGGAGTTTATAGTCTAATGGAGGAGACAACCCGCAAACAGCCAAATACAAACAGGCTACAAATAGGATAAATTGGAAATAATCAGCCTAGGGAAGTCACTAGAATTAAGAGGTCTTAGGAAAGGCTTCCCAGAGGAGGTAGAGTTTTAGCTGAGACTTTGAGAGATCTTCACATGGTGGGGAACCTTTGGGTGAGGAGTCTTCTAATATTTCAATAGCAATGCAGCACTCAGGCTGTCCATCTGCTAATTCTCATTCTCTCTGCATGGCTGCTAATACAACCAGGGAATTAATATAAAAATACACCAACAAAAGCCATACTGGGGGAAAGCTGACACCTACAATTTTCCCCCAAATGCCAAAACGATGAATTAAGAAGTGTGGAGGAAGAAAGAAATGGATATTCTTGAAGTTCTGGTCTTATTCCTTTGAATTCTCACCTCCCATATTTTTCAAACACAGCTATTTATTGTTTAGGGAAGGTGATTAAGGCTGAATTCCAAGGACAGTCAGAAGTCTCACCCAGTGTTGCTAATTTGAAAAATGAATTAGGAAAGACTTTTTGAAGAAATGTGAAACTAACTTAAAATGTCAGCTGAACTGAAGAATCAAAAACACAACCTGTGCTAGGAATCTTTGCTTTTATGTGGACCATACAAGATTCCTGGCTACGTAAATCTGAGATTCGGATGGATGGCCTAGGTAAATGAGGTGGCACCATGTTCTAGTCCAAATCTAAAATCAACCAGGCTGCAAGTGAGTACAGATGTTAATAAAAATGTGAAATATGACCTAATACTGTAGGGTTCTTGCTCAAGTCATTAATACTCCTTTTTACACAATGCATCATTTCTACAACCATTGTGAAAATGGAAAAGGGGGTTATTGAAAATGTGATGGGCCAACAAATGAAGTAGCATGCTGCTCTAGTGTTAGGGACAAGTAGATTGTGAGCTTGTCTACTAGACTGAGAGGTCTTTGAGAGTAGGGATTGTTGGTTGGTTTTTTAAATTTTTTTTTGCTTTTCTTTGTATCCCCACTGCTTAGCATGGTGCATGCTACATGGAAGGTGCTTAATAATTGCTAATTGACTGACTGGTTGAAAGAGCACAAGGCCATGAATCAGGAGACCTGAGTTCTGGTCTTAGTTCTTCCACTTGTAATAAGCAACTCTACAGTATCATGGGGGCAAGTATATAAAATCAACTTCTTTTGAGATCCTAGGATCCTGAACTGTGTGGGTAGATAGAGACCAGGAAAGATCGTGGGATTGCAGCTGGGAGATCACTGCTGGAAAGACAACTTGGGTGCCAGGGGTGGGTCAGAGGAGGGCAAAGGGAAGAAATTCTATGGAATGTGGCTGCTGGGGGAAGGGAATGACTTTTGCTTTTATTCATTTATTTACTTGAATATCGATAGATTTCAAAGCCTCATTTTGCTTTTTTGCTTATATTGCTTTTTTTCACTAAAATCATTCTCCTTGAACCACCCTCCCCATGCCCCTATTACAAATATACTTAAGCAAACCCAACTGACTGACACAGTGATCTTAGCATGGATACTTATAGGCTACTACTACTACCACTACTACTACTACCACTACTACTACCATTACTACCACCACTACTGCTGCTACTACTACTACTGCTACTACTGCTACTACTACTGCTACTACTACTACTACTGCTGCTGCTGCTGCTGCTGCTGCTGCTACTGCTGCTGCTACTATTACTATGCTCTAGGCACTGTCTTAGGGATTCAAAGAGAAGGAAGAAAACAGTCCCTGACCTTGAGTAATTTACAATATGGTGCGAGGGGAGAGACAAGAAGCAAACAAATATGTACAAACAAGCTACATACAGAATAAATAGGAAATAATTAACTGAGGGAAGGCACTAGAATTAGGAGGGATTGGAAAAGGCTTCCTGTAGGAGATGGGGTTTTAGTTGATACTTGAAGGAAGTCAGGGAAGCCAAAGGTGGAGGTGGAGAAGGAGACCATTCCAGGCATGGGAGGATAGCCAGAGAAAATGCTTTGGTGCTGAGATGGAGTGTCTTATTCCTAGAATCAGGAGGAGGCCAACGTCACTGACTTGAAGCCTGTGTAGAGTGGTAATAAGTGTAAGAAATGTGGGGGTGAAAAGGGGCTAGGTTATGAAGGGCTTTGAATGCCAGAAAAAGCAATTTGTGTTTAATCCTAGAGGTGACAGTAGAGCTTATTGACAAGGAGGGTTGACTCAGTTAGACTTGTGTCTTAGGAATATGACTTCGGCAGCTGAATGGAGGATGGATTGGAGTTGGGGGAGAGTTGTGTCAGGGAGACCCACCAGCAGGGTATTGCAATTGTCCATTTTTTTTGCCTCATTTCTAACTTAGCTTTAATCATGGAATGGGTGTTGCCTCAGACAAACCGAGACCTGCGGAAAATCTTAGCTTAAAAGAGCCAAGCTCTCCCACTGCCTTTGGCTGTCCTGCTGCACTGATCTATGTCTTGTCACTGGACCTTAGATGGTTCTGGAGGACAGAGGCTGGTGACTCTGCACAGCCCTGCCTCACTTAAATCCATTTCACTTGCAAGTCATGTCATTACCTTCCCGATGTCCTTGGTCCTCTTCTAGAAGGACAAAAACAGCAATAGTTCAAATGTGAAGTGGTTAGGGTTTCACTGGAGTGGTGGCAGTATCAGAGGAGAGATGTAGAAATATGCACCTATATGTCTGTACATAACAACAACAGTACTTAATATTCATATAGTGCCTGCTATGCTAGGTAGGTGCTATGCTAAGCACTTTACAATTCTTATCTCATTTGATCCTGACAAGAACCCCGGGAGGTAGGGGCTATGTAAATATGTGTCCAGTCCTCCAATCAGGAGAAGCAACTGAGGGAACTGAGGTAGTGTTAAGCAGAATCACAAAGCTGAAGCAATTTCTATGATGATGAGATTTTTGGTGATGAGCTTATCCTGGGGAAAGCATGGTGTTCCTGGAGCTGAAACCACTTTAGTGAGGGGACTAGCTAGCTTTCTGTACCTGTGGGTATTTGTGTTTGTCCAGAGTGTGTTTTTCTCCACTCCAGGATGGGTGCATTGTTTCTAGTTCTTTCAATAATGTGGTAAATGTATTTGAGGGGGGAAGGAGAGAGAAAAAGAGAGAGAGGAAAAGAGAAAGAGAGAGAGACAGAGAGACAGAGACAGAGAAACAGAGAGACAGAGACAGAGAGACAGACATACAGAGAGACAGAAAGACAGAGAGAGAGACAGAGAAACAGAGATGCAGAAAGACAGAGACAGAGAGACAGGGATAGGTAGAAATAGACATAAAGAGACAAGGACAGACAGACAGAGAAAGAGAGAGAGTCTTTCCTCCCTCTGCCACCAAAAGATTTCCTCTCTTAAGCCTGGCTCCAATTCTGGAATTAGAAGTCTTAACTCCCAAACTTGGAGTTCTCCCCTGCTAGTCAGTTTTGCAACTGGACTGATTTCTGCTGGAATCTCTCCACTTATTTCAAGTTCCCAGAGGCAAAGATTCTGGGCCACTGATGCCTTCTGGTGCTATTAGAACACTACTCTGCTGATCCTGCTGGGGATGAGCTCTCCAGCTTCTTGTAGGCTGTGATGTTTAATCTCAGTTCCTCCTTGTGGCTTTCTCTCTGTCTTCTGGGCTGTTCTTGTTGCTGTTAACTGTAATCTTCAGTTGAGGTGCTATTTCTTTCCCATAAGAAGAGTCTGCTCTGCCATTTTAAAAGACTTACTAGCTAGAGAATTTTTAGGAAGACTGCTTTCCTCCCTTTCCTTTTTAAGAGGAAAGCAGTTTCATACACTCCCAGACATCAGATTGTGTAGGACAGGAAGGTAACTTAGCTATATGTGTCATTTTTATCACAAGCAAACAGATCTGTCTTAGCACCACAGGCCAAACTGTTTTGGACCACAGATTAGCCAAACATCTAATTAATTAGAGTCCATGGACATTTGGTCTGTCTTCTGAAACAATTTCCTCCTATTAACAGGACTGCAGTCCCTATCTAGAGCCTCTATGTGACTTAGGGTTAGAAAGTCCCCTTTAACTCTCATCATTTCAAGGTTATCCCTTCATTCTCCTTTAGACCACTTCAGGTGGTTGTATTTCAACGAACTTTGAGGGATGGCTCTAAGATTCCCTTGGGAATTCCCTGAGATTCCTTCTGGATTCTCTCAGTTCCTCCAAATCTTCTGTCTCTCCCATGAAAGTGTATAGTGAGCAGGCATGAACAAAAGGGCTTTGTCTTCCACTTTAAACTCTTTATTCTAGAAGCCTGCCCTTCACATCTAAATAGTCAGCAAAAAAACTTTCCAACTTTTACTCTATCTACTATGTACTGAGAGGTAGCAGGATGAAGGAGAAAGAGGATCAGGTTTAGAGTCTGAAGACTTGCTTTGCAGGCTCAGTTTGCAATACAACCAAATAGTCTGCAACAACTCTTACCAGTTATGAGGTATAGGACAGGAGACTTTCCTTTTCTGGGGCTCATTTTCTTCCTTTGTAAACTGAAGAGGATGGGCTTGGTGATCTCTCTAAGGGTCCTTTTAGGTCTAACGTTAGAATTGTAACTAAGGAAAGCTGGGAGATATTTGACTTCAAGATGATGGGTCAAACCTACAAGATGGCAAGGTACACACTCTTCTTCTGGAGGGCATGCTTTTGGAATTAACCTGGGGCATCTCTGCCATCTAAAAGCATAACTAGCTGGGTGTGCAAAAATGGGTTATGCCCATCTGCATTGCTGTGGTGCAGCATGCTAAATTATTCAGAGAACTCTGGGCTTCTCTATGCTTTTAGGGAATTTGCCAGCAAAGCTGAAGCCAGGGCCTTGAAACCTAGGATGGGCCCTCGCTGTGGTGGAGCCGAGAGGAAAAAAATGTCCCGGATCAATTATTTCCAACTGGTCCTTGTCCCAGTGCCCTAATTAATTCACTCAAGGGACCATGTGCAACTTGGGTCATGTTCCATGTATTTGTCACCTGTCCTGCATACATATGCTGCTAATCTTTAATTTCTTCCAGTTGGATGGTATCAGGCCTGGAATGCCCCTAGGAAAGCAGGCAGAGAATCATAGTTATCTCCAGAAAGGACTTTAGGGACCACCCATTAGTATAGCTTCCCTTATTTGATAGAGGAAAAGGCTGACTACGAAGAGAGGAGGTGTCTTGTCCCAAAGCTAGAGAATTTGGACCTAGGTCTTCTGACTTCCAAGTCCTACTCCATAGAGTAATCTGGAGGGTTTTTCCCTTTGACATCTCTGGGAATTTGCCAGGCTTGCTTGTCCGCCTTCCAATTGCCAGATCAATCCTGGGAGACCTGACTCCTTGGAACCCACATCAAATATTGTTATCCAGGAGGGATCTTTGCAAAGGTGATTGTGATCATCCCATGACAACCCTCTGCTTGTGGAGAAGGCCTGCATCAAAAATTATTTGGTTTCTCTACCAACTTTTAGTATTATGCTTTTGACTTGTGGATTCCCAAACCACGACCTCTGTTCAGTTAAAAGAAAATTCTTACCTGTTGCTAAAATTAGATATTTTGTTTGAATTATGCTCATTTGAATTAATTGCTTAGAAATGTCAGTGTTTCTTAGGAGGGAGAACTGATATTGGAGTCAAAGAAAACTTGGAATCCCAGCTGTCACTTACTGTTTCTGCGACCTTGTGGAAGTCAATTACCTCTCTAGGACTCAGTTTCCTCTGTAAAATGAGGGACTTGGGTTGAAGTCTCAGATTCTATGAAAACACAATGAGTTGTTGTGAGTCTAAGTGTAATCACATTTTGAAATCACTTAAGCATTTATATACCACTTGTGAAGTAAGTGGTCTACTAGGTGGTTCCCTCTCTTTGCAGATGGGGAAACTGAGGCCTGGAGAAGCTAAATGACTTTCCTTGTCAATAGTCATTCAGCTAGCAAATGTCAGAGCCTGGATTCAAACCCAGGTCTCTGACTTTGTGCCTTGCTTCCTACCTTCTGCATCAGCCTGAGTGTGCAAGCACCCAGTCTTCAGTGGGTGTGGTACTTATTATTCCAGATTACTCTGACTCTTTGCCTTGGAGCAGCAATGTGGTATTGTAGAAAGAGAACCCACTGGTCGAAGAGCTTGGGGCGGTGGGGAACACAATCCAGCTCTGCTATGAGTTCCATATAGGAGAACCACCTAAGCTTTCTGTGTCTCAGCTGTCTCAATGGATATAAGGCATCCTCACAGGGCTATATTATGAGACTCCCAAGGAGATAATGGGCAGTGAAATATTTGGGGAAGTATAGGATGTGAACAACCAGGCATGCACTGGAGTCCCCTTCAGAGATGATGATGATAAGCCAGGATTATTAGGACTATTAACAAATCAGAGATTGATTGTTTAGCCAGGGGTGGGGAACTTGTGGCCTTGAGGCCACATGTGGTCTTTGACTGAGATCTTCTAGGTCCTCTGATTGAGCCCAAGTTTTACAGAACAAATCCTTCTATTAAGGAGATTTGTTCTGTGGAGTTTGGATTCAGTCAAAGGGCCACACTTGAGGACCTAGAGTGCCACATGTGGCCTTGAGGCCCCAGGTTCCCCACTCCTGGTGACTCTAGACTTAAGAGAGAATAAGTGTTAATCTCTGTGTGTAAATACATGTACATATACATATACACACATGTATATACATGTATAGGTGTATATATAATATGGAAATAGTACTTTGTGTAAAGATAATTTTCAACATTTATTTTTTATAAAATTTTGAGTTTCAAATTTTTTCTCTTTCCTTCCCCTCTTAACGCCCCCCCCAAGATGATAAGCAATCTGATATAGGTTATACCTGGGCAATCATGTAAACATAATTCCACATTAGTCATGTTTTGAAAGAAGAAATAGAACAAAAGGGAAAAGCCATGAAAAGCAAAAACCAAAAAAGTGAAAGTAGTATTCTTTGATTCACATTCAGACTGGATGTGGATAGCATTTTCCTTCATGGGTCTTTTGGGGTTGTCTAAGATTGCTGTATAGCTGAGAAGAGTAAATCCATCATAGAATAATGCAGATTAAACCTGAAAGTATGTCATTATGGTTTGAGGGAAGAACCAGTAGGTAAGCATTTACCTTCACACTCCTATATATAGCCATGAGGTATTGTTGCCTAACAGTCTCCCTTCAGAATGTATATTAATCACCCCATCACCAGTCCCTGTTCTCTTGGCCAAGAACATGTCAGTCATGTTAATAAAGCTGATGAGGTGAGGATGGCCCCCATGAATATAACCCTGTAAGGTTTACAAAGTGCTTCCTTAACAGGGAAAGTGCAAGTATCTTTATCTTTATCTTATGATGGAGAAATGGAGACTCAGAGGATTCAGGTGTCTTGTTCAGAGTCACACAGACAGTGTCTGGGACTGGCATCTAGGGTCTTCTTAACTCCAAGGCCAACACTCCTTGAACCAAACTATCCTGCCTTATATCAATAATAACTAACATAAATTCTCAAAGAATCTGTGATTTTGACAGAGTAGGAAGCCTGTTTTGGAAACTCCCTCCACCAGTGTAGATTTTAATCTATGACATATATACATGTGTGTGTATTAATATATTTACATATTTATCTATCTCTCTCCTTCCTTCCTATCTATCCATCTATTATCTATATATCTTTCTGTCTGTCTGTCCATCTATCTAATAACCAGCCCTATAATATCTTCAGTGTAGTGAGAACTTTCCTGTCAAAGCAGATCAGGCATGTGCTTCCATAAGTATAGTATTAGAAAATTGCCTGGAAAGTTAAATGACTTGCCCAGGGTCACATAGCCAGTATGTGGCAGAGTCAGGACTAGAAGTGACTACACAGAATAATCAGCCTGGTATAGTAAGAATAGCACTGGCTATGATGTCAGAGGCCTGAGTTCAAATCCTACCTCTAATGTGTCCTACTTTGTATCACCTTGGATAACCCATTTAACTCCTTGGACCAGTTCCAAGTCAGGGGATTGGACTAGATGGCTTCCGATGCTCCTTGACTCTTGACCTGTGATCTTACAATCACAAGGAACTGTTGCTTGGTGCCTGTAGACAATAAGTGACTTGCCCAGGGCCACAGAACCAGTAAGTGTCCAAAGTGGGATTTGAATCCGGGTTTCATTGCCTCCAAGCCTCTAATTCCATGCTGTTTGAAACAGCTGATGGTTCACATTTAAATAGCGTCATTAGGTTGGGAAGCACTTAACATAGGTTATCTAATTTGACCTTCACAACTATTTTGCAAGGTAGGTAGTCCAGATGTCATTATCCTCATTTTACAGATCAAAAACTAGTTTTAGAGGAGTTAAGACTTGTCCAAGGACACATGGATGCTAAGGATCAGAGACAGATCCAGGACTCAAATCCAGTTCATAGGATTTAGAGTCAGAGGGGAGGTTATAGATCAAATGTAATCCAGCCCCCTCCTTTTATAGATGAGGAAACTGAGGCCAGTGGAGGTCACGTGACTTGCCCAAGCTCATAGGAGCAGAGCCAGAATTTGAACACAGACAGTTCCGACTGCAGGTTCAGGGCACTCCCTACTGTTCTAAGGCTTTGTTCGTATTCCAGGGTCTTTCTGCCCTGAGAGCAAGGAAAAAGGAAGGGAATAGGTAGGTAGCAATGGGGTGAGTCAGGGAGCATGGATGGAAGACAAGTTGCTGAGAAGTGAGGAACAGGGCAGTCCTCTTCAGAGAACATATTTTTCATATTTCCCAGCAGTCATTAGAGTGGCTGTTTTGGATGTAAATCCTGAAGAAATGATTCAGGCTTATCACCCCTTCCCGCTCCTCACCCATCACCTATTAAATTCATGGAGGAAGATGCTGTGGGTTTGCTAGGAAGCTGCCACACGTATTTCTATCCTTGAACTCTAGATCTGGAGAAAAAGGCAGTTAGGAAGGTAGCTGTATGTTGAGCCTGGATATTTTCAGTCTTGATATCTAGCAATTGTGGGCGAAATAAGAATTTATTGTGGCTATATAAACACACACGCACACACACACACACACACGCGCGCACACACACACACACACACACACACACACACACACACACACACACGCCATCCAGATCTTCAAGGCAATGTCTAAGGGAGGTGGATGGGGAGAACATAGAAGCTCAGGAGGATTTGGGAAAGAGAAGAGGTTTCTATATTTATACAGAAAGCCTGTGTCTGAGGCCAGATTGGTGAACAAGGTTCCAGTTTCAGCAGAAAGGTGCTGCAGCAAGTGTCTGAAGTGGACTGCAGCTCTGGATACTGTGCTGCAGTATACTGGCAAGGAAACTTGTCAGACTTTGGGGAGGGAAGGGAATAAGATTTATAGAGCACCCACTAAGTGCTAAGCAAATATGAACTCATTTGATCCTCACAGCAACCCTGCAAAGTAGGTGCTGTTATTATTTCGATTTTATAGTTGAGGAAAGTGAGAGTGACTGACTCTAGGTTCTCCCAGATAGTAAGTATCTGAGGCTAAACTTGAACTCAAGACTTCTAGACTCCAGGCCTGGCTTTCCATCCACTGTGCCGTCTTGCTCCCTCTGGCAGGGAGGAATGAGGGCGAAGAGAGCAGACTAAACTCAGCAAGGAATTTAGAGTAAAGAAAGCCATGACATTATTTTTAGTCTACCCTGAAACTTGACGGATGCCATCAGGTAATATTACATCAGCTATGGTACCAGGATGCAGATAGTTGAAAAGAAAACAAATGAAAAGAAACCTGTTTTCCAGAGAAGAGGTGGCTTTTCTTCTAGTCTTGTAGACCTTAACCTATTCTGTGTGCATGAACCCCTTCAGTAGACTGGGGAAACCCAGAGACCCTTTCTCAGAGTAGGGTTTGTTACCTACATTCGTAATGGAAGAAAATGCTAAATTTCAGATTGATGTTAGTGAAGATGTAATTTTTTCCCCAAGTTCACAGTCCTCTTGAAATCTATACATGGGGCCCCTCTCCCACATGCTTTTAGATTAAAAGTTACTCTCAATAGTTTTAAGATAGAGCACTGGACTTGGAGTTCAAATATTCCTTCAGATACTTACCAGCTGGGTGACCCTGGGCAAGTCACTTAAAAAAAAAACTGTTTGCCTCAGTTTCCTCATCTGTAAAATAAGGAAAATAATAGCAACTACCTATCAGGGTTGTTTCAAGGATAAAATGAGGTAATATTTGTAAAATACTTTGTAAACTTTAAAGTATTTTATATATGCTATTATAATTGTCAGTATTGTTACTGTAACTGTTACTCTTATATCACCATCATTATCCAAGCCAGCTCATTCCGACTCTGAAGGGAAGTCCTAACCCTTGCAGAAGTGTTTGGCCTGTGGCTATTCAGGATCAAAGGAAGTTTGTTCTTATGAAACCAGCCCACCAAAAATGTCTACGGGAACCAACTTTAAAACATGAATTAAAGCTTTTCATTCTGTACTGTGGGTCAAAGGAATCATTTCCTCATGGACAACCTGCTGGTCACAAGCTTCTTGAACCCTAGAGAGGCTAGTCCTTGGAGAGCAGACACAGTATGTCCCTGGGATCTCCTTCGAAGCCTGCCCAGCTTTGATGACCTGCCAGGGTTTGTGCTCAGCTGGCATAGCTTTTCAGAAGCCAGGGTCACCTCCATGCCACAAAGAGGCACCAGACGAGGACTTTTGTGGAATCAAAATTGCAGGTGACCCGAAGGTCAATGGAGAGGCACATGGTAAGCATGAAAAGGCTTGCTGTTGCCAGCAATGACTTGCATTTAAAGGAGGCAGAGGAGACGTCATCAAGGACATGTGTACTTGGAAAAAGAGATGAGCTAGTCAGTACAAATGGAGAAAGTGTGGCAGAGGCAAGAGAAACAGGGAGACATGGATTCATATCTGACAGATACCAACCATGTGACTCCGGGCCAGTCACCTAATCTCTCAGTGTCCCAGACAATTCTTTAAGACTGTAAATTGCAGAACAGTTCATTGCTGATCTGTATGGGTAGACAGAATTCCCTACATCTAGAACATCACAAGTTTGGAAAGCCCTTCCCCCCAAAGATGGATAGCCCTAGTGACCACTGATATCTGCTAGAATGGGAGTTCTTAATCTGGGATACGAAGACCCCAAAGGATCCATTGATGGATTTCAAGGTGCCCATAAACTTGGATGGGGAAAATTTACTTCTTGATTTTTTTTATTAACTTCTAACTGCAATTTAGCATTTAATTCAATTATTTAAAACCATTATTCTGTGAAGGAGTTCATAGGCCTCATCAGACTGGCAAAGGGCTCCATGAGCTCCAAATGGTTAAGAATTCCTGATTTTCTGTAAGAATTATAGAATAGATCCTATAGGAGAGATTTTTGGAATGAACAGAGAAGAATTGTACAGGATGGGGAAAATTCCGATGGTGAAGGAAAGATACTTACATCAGTGAGATCACATAGCCATAAAAGTATGAAAGTATATCATAAAAATGCAAAATGATCTTTAAGATGTGAAATATAGCTATCGGATGAAAGTCCATAAAATGTGAGGAGTGAATTAAACTGGAGAAATTAGCCTTTTTGTTTTCATTTTCTGCACGACAGGCTGGTCTTTTAGATAGACTAGTGGGTTTCCATTCTATCGGTATGATCTCAAGGGGATTGAGAAAATTCCAGTCTATTTCCCTTCCCACAAAAATACCCCCAAATCAACCAAGCAACTTCTCCTGATACTAGCTGATGTCTGAAATTCTACAGAGGGTTTTTTTTAAGCTTAGGAATTTGATTCCTATTAAAATACAAATCCTCTTGGGTGAGAGCCTGGTCTAGTGGAAAGTGCTGAATCAGGAGACAGATTTAAATTGTAGCATCGCCACTAAAACTCTATGATTTGGGGCAAATCACTTCACCCCTGGAGCTCCTCCCCCCCACTTGGTTCCCTCATCTGAAACATGAGGGATTGTTCTAGAATGAACTCTAAAGTCCCTTTCAGTTCTAAAAAGTCTAGTCTAGGTTCCCCCTCCAAGCACTAATTATTAGTCACCTGCCCCTTAGTGTGCATTATTTTTATAGCCTTTTGTGAGAGTAAATTCTGAGATGGAAGAGGGAAAGAGACTATCTTGGGACTGGCATTGGGATACCATTGAGGAAGGGAAAGGAAGCAGGACAAGCAAGGACAAAATTAACCCTTTGATGGGTGAACAGCATTATCACACAATACCGGCATATTAGACCCAATATTAGTGCTCTTTCCTAGCAGAAATGGAAATGATAGAACCAAGCCCCATACAGCAATCTAGAGACTCCAAGTTAAACTTAGTGATGTGGTAGGGAGGGTTCACCAAGTCTTCTGGAAGAGAAAAGGGAGAAGGGATGGGAGATACATTTTCAGCATCTGTGAAGAGGGTTCAGTGTCAGGAGAAATCAGCCCAGGGGAGTAGCTATTTCACTCTACAGGGACACAGGGGAAAGGAGAAATGCCTTCACAGGAGGGGTAGTGTAGGAGTCAGGGTTGATTCATTCACATTCCTACATATAGACACCTCCCTGGGACAAAGGACTCCGAGGGTACAGGTCCATCAAGGCTAGCTGCCCAGCCAGGCACTGGGGCAGTTGTTCCAAATTACTTCCTAGTATGGCTCATTAGGAACAGGGCTACAGAATGCAGAAATTGGACCCAGTCTTGACACCAAGGATCATTAGACTGGCCTCTTTAATTCTGAGGAAGCCAGAGCAATTATATTGTGCTGAAGAAGTGGATTTATTAATCAGGACGTTGGGATAGACTCGAGGATCCAGGAGAGCTCATGCACCAGCTGTGGACTTCTGGTTTCATCTTTTTCTATGTCTCTGTGTAAGTAGATATAACTCCTTGTGATTTTCTTCCATAGGGCTCAGAGCCTGGGGAATTTTTCCCCCTCTGTTATGTGTTTGGGCAAAGAGGTGCTCCTGGGGCAGGGATCTATCTGTACTATTTGCTTATCTGTGGGTTGTGGGAACAAACCGTTTATGTAACCTATCCCAACCAGGGCACCGAAGGATCCAGTCTATAAATGAGAGATGGGTTAGTGAGCAGAGCTCATAGTCGGATGAAATTTTTTCTGATAGCATCACAAGAGGCAGTGTGGAGTCAGGAGGGCCATGTGGAACAGGTTGTGACATGGTTTGGCTAATTGCCCAAAATGCCAATCAATTGATTGCTTTCCAAAAAAAAAAAAGGCTCTTGTTTTTGTGTTTTGTTTTGCTTTAAACTTGGTGGAAGATGTCTATCTTAGGAAGATTTCTCTTTGTTCTGAACCTGAAAGCTCTCTTTGTCAAATGTGTCCTGCCCTGGACACATCCTACCAGGAAGTCCATGGCCAGCCTCCCTTTGTGGGAGTCCAGCAAGGTAAGGTCTCTGAACCACTGAGCCACCCTCTTATCTATTGAGTACCCTTTAGTTCTGAGGATTGAAGGGGAGAAGGGGAACACTCACACACAACCCAAATACATTCTCCAAAATGCAGATCCACAAGAATGTAACTCTGGCTCCTCTTTAGGGAAAATAGGAGCCTCAGGGCTGCTTCCTTTTCTTCCCTGGGGCAGGACTGGGGCCAGAATCCAGGAACAGGAAAGTGGGCAGGCCCCATGATGCTGACAGAGGGGAAGAGCAGAGGTGATAGTATTGGTAGCATGGCCCAGGGCAAAATCTAGGTGAGGTCAGGGACAGAACTCTGGTGAGAAAAGAGAGATTTGTGGCTGGGGTTCCTTCCATCTAGGATCCCAGATCTTTGTAACTTTTAACCATTTACCCCTAGCTTAG
Source organism: Potorous gilbertii (assembly GCA_028658325.1). Lineage (NCBI taxonomy): Eukaryota > Metazoa > Chordata > Mammalia > Diprotodontia > Potoroidae > Potorous > Potorous gilbertii. The sequence continues at coordinate 199,128,652 of CM053769.1, forward strand.
CTCTTGGATGGTAGTGATGTCTGGCCAGGAGGCTAACTTCAGAGCAGGAGAAGGGAGATCAAGGGTCAATGGGTGGTGAAGGCTCTTATTCAGGAATCAAGTATTAGAAATGGAAGAGGATATGATGGATAGGCTGCATTCCTAATGCGAGGGATGTAGGGAGACAAAATGTTATCTGGCATTCAAAGCCCTTCACAGCCCAGCTCCACCCTCTATTTCCAATCTTCTTATGTCTTATGCTCCCTACCATATACTCTTCCATCCAGTGATACTGGCCTCCTGGCTGTTCCACCAACAAGGAGCTCCATCTCTTGGCCCTGGGCAGTCTCTCTGGCTGTCCATCATACCAAGAACACTCTCCCTCTTCTGCTTTGCCTTCTGACCTCCCTGGCTTCCTTTAAGGTCCAACTAAAGTCTCATCTTTCCTGGAAGCCTTCCCCAACCCCCCTTAATTCTAGTGCCTTTCCTCCGTTAATTATTTCCTATTTATCCTGTATATGGCTTTGTTTATATTGTTTGCAACTTGTTTCCCCTATTCAGTTGTAAGTTCTTCTAGGACAGGGGCTATCTTTTGTGCCTTTGTGTATCCCAGGCACTTAGTATGGTGCCTGGTACATAGTAGGTAAGATACCCTTAATATTTACTGATTGTATATAAGCTATGAAACAAGTTGTAGACTGCTGGTGAACTTTGCCTACAGCTGCTGCTGCTCTTTTTGATTTCTTTAGCAGCCATGAAGTCTAGGTGCTGGCAGACAGGGTCAGTTTTAATGGTCAGGTGGCTAGGAGGTCTGATTTGAGGCCTGCTGTGCAGGTCTTCCTATCCAAAAATATCTTCCCCAATGACCGTCAATGTGACCACTCCATCTCTTTGGGTGTCCAAGGACTTTTGGTCTTCAAGAGTTCTTATTAAAATGCAAAGATTCCTGGGAAGCCTTACAAATATATTAGAATAAGGTGGTTAAAATAATAAGAATGTCAGAGAAGGGGAAGGGGACCTTAGAGGTCACCTGTTCCCAACCTCTTCATTTTTTAAACTATCTTATTTATGACTTTCTTTTGACATCTATGTCATTAAAGTGACTCAGTGGATAGACTGCTATGCCTGGATTCAGGAAGACCAGAGTTCAAGTTTGACCTCAGATACTTACTGGCTATGTGACCCAGGCAAGTCACTTGACCTCTGTTCTCAGTTTTCTTAACTATAAAATAGGGGTATTAATAGTATCTACCTCCCAGAGTTGTTTTGAGGATCAAATGAGATAATATTTGTAAAGTGCTTAGCATAGGGCTTGGCACATGAAAAGTATTGAATATACATACTTGTTTCCCTTTCCTTTCTCCCTCCCTTTTCTACTCATTTTCCCTTCCTTCCTTCCTTCTTTTCTTCCTTCCTTCCCTCTTTCCTTCCTTCCTTTTTTCCCTTCCTTTCCTCCTTCTCAGTACTGCTTATCCTTCCATAGAAACTTCCATGTACCAAAGGAACATGGTGGATCAAACAACATATTGACCCTAGTTGATAGGATATATCTTATTCCACGGCTGCAGACTGCCATCTCCTTACCAAGAGGAAGGAGGTTTGTTTCATCATCAGGTTTCTGAAGTCAAGATGGGTCATTGCACTGATTCTAGTTCTTATCTTTTAGTGTTCCAACCCTTTTGTTTTTTAACAGAAGAGGAAACTGAGACCCAGAGAAACCAAATGACTTCCCCAAAATTACATAGCTAGTTGGTGGCAAACACAGGGCTCAAAGCCAGGTTGCCTGACCCTTGATTTGGGGTTTTCCTCAATAGACCAAATCGGATATCTTAGAAAATGGGCTATTTTGGGAGATTGGAAGAGAAGAGGAGCTGCTGGTCTTAACATGTTTGGTACAATTTGAGAGTACCATTCAGTGACTAGTCTCTTGAAGACAGAACTCTCCATGGTCTGGACTGAGTGAAGAGAGGGATAAAGAAGAGGAATTCAGGAGTGGTTAGATGTCCATAAATAGCCTGTGGCCAGACTCATGGGAATCAGTTCTGCTGTGTAGAAGGAGAAAGGCAAAAGACACAAGATTAGGCAGGCAGATAGATAAGAGAGTTGATGTGAATTGTGGGATTGCCAAATTTCAGTGTCAGAAGAGACTTCAAGGGCCATTACCCTTACCAGAAAAGGAATCCCTCCCATAGCAGGTCAGCCAGCTTTTGCTTGAAGACTTTCAGTGATGAGGAATCCACTACTTGCCCAGGCAATCTATTCCACTTGGGGATGCTTCTACTTGTTAGGAAGATTTTCCTTAGGTTGAGCTGTGATCATATTCCCAGCAACTCTTCACCCTCTCCCCATTGTTCCTAGTTGTAAACTTTCTAGGGCTAAGCAAGACAAGTCACATCCTTTTCCTAACCCTAAATCCTTCAAATATTTAAAGAGGCAATGACAGAATGATATACTAGGAGACTCTAAAGGAAAATTCCAAGGACTGTGCAATTTCACAAGGTTTCTGTGGTCTGGTCCTATGTATCATTAAGAGAAACTGTGAAAAGGTATTTTGATGCTCTACTTGGCTGTGCACCAAAGTAAGAAAAGAAGCTAGCAAAGGGAATAGAGGCTGCTAGTATGTCTCTTCTGCACCCACCATGCCCAGAGCTACTTGCAAAAGCAAAGAAGCATCATTGAATTCCATCTCTGCATTGCCCCTTACAAACATGTATTCTGAAATATGTTACCACAAAAAGAACTCTTTTGAACACCTCAAGAGTGCCTAACAATGGTTCTTTTTATGCAACTCATTCTTGGCAATAGGTGGCAACTTACCTTTGCTCATCATATGTTTCTCTTGACCCTGGGGTCACCTGCAATTTTGATTCCACAAAGGTTGATTCCTTGTTTGGTGCCTCACTGTGGCATGGAGGTGACCCTGACTTCTGAAAAGCTATGCCAGCAGAGCACAAGCCCTGGCAGGTCATCAAAGTGGGCAGGCTTCGAAGGAGATCCTAGGGACACACTGTGTCTGCTCTCCAAGGGCCAGCCTCTCTAGGGTTCAAGAGGCTCATGACCAGAAAGTTGGCCAT